>JAQPPZ010001925.1:6783333-7489166 GCA_028583015.1 Wollemia nobilis | reverse complement strand
AGACATTTCATGATAATGAATCTATGTTTCGGTTCTTCCTCTTTTTTCGATATGAACAACATCTCATTTTCATCATCACTTGAAGAACTTTCACTATCACTACTAGAACACTTACTTGCTTTGTCTAGGTAGAAACTCTTCTTGTGCTTGTGAGAATACCTCTTTCCTTGATTGTTGTGCTCATCTTTGTTCTTCTGTGATGCTTGTGCTTTTCTGAATCCTTGCTCTTAGAATCCTGTTTATCTTCATCACTTTCATTCTTGGGAACAGATACGATCGGTAGCATAATGACCAAACTTTCCACAATTGAAACATCTTATATATTTCATACTTTTGTGCTTTCTAGAGAACTTGCCTTTCTTGTTGTAATATGCCTCTTCATCACTAGAAGACTCATCACTCTCTTGAAGTTGTTTACCCTTGGATTCCTTGGTAGCCTTGAAAGTTGCCTCTTTCTTGACATCAACCTTCACTTGAGTTCTCAACTCAAATGTTGTAAGTATACTATGGAGCTCATCCTTTTTCAACTTATCCAAATCTTTAGCTTCCTCAATAGCAGAAATCTTTTCACTAAATCTATTAGGAAGAGATCTTAAAATCTTATCACAAACATCATTTTCAACAAGCTCAAGACCTAAGTCTTTCATGGAGTTGACAACCTCATCCATACGAAGCATGTAGTCACTAATATTTTCATCATCATTCATTTGGAGTTGTTCAAACATACCTTTGAAGTGTCTCAACTTGGCCTTTCAGACATTTGTATCACCTGTATGAACCACCTTCAACTATTTCCACATTTCACTAGGTTGTCTTGCGGTGAATCACTTTGGTGAGATCTCTTTCGTAAGCCTTTCGGGATTGCATTCATTGCTTTTGAATTGCTTGGATGTAGGATCCTTTTTCTTTAGTATTTGGACCATGTTCAGGAATAGTATACTCATCTTCAATCACTTCCCATACCTCATTCCCAAGTGCCATTAGATGAACCTTCATCCTTGCACTCAAAGATCAAAATCCGACCCATCAAGAATAGATGTTGCATTGCCACTTGAATGATCCATTGTGTTCTTTACTAGATTTTCCTTCAAGTTGTTAAACTTTTCGAAGGCACTGGCTCTGATACCAATTGAAGAACACAAGCTTATACTGAGAGGGGGGTGAATAGGTATAAGACCTCTTTTTATTTTTTCCTTTATACTTCAAAATAGTAAAGCAATATACCCAAAGCAATATCAAAACAATGCACAATATCATCCACAAAGTGACACCAATTTAAACATGGTTCACCCAAAATGGTCGGGCTACGTCTACAAAAATTTTCTCTAAAAGTTATCTCAAAGTTCTTTGGGAAACCTTCCCAATTACAATGTTTATGAGCCTCGGCCCAAAGGAGATACCTTCCCCCAATCTGAATTTATGAGCCTCTGCTCAAAGGAGATACCTTCCCCTCTATCTAAATTTATGAGCCTCTACTCAAAGGAGATACCTTACCCCAATCTGAATTTATTAGCCTTTGCTCAAAGGAGATACCTTCCCCTCTTCTCTGGAAATGATCCCTCAGAAGATCAACTGCCTCTACCTCTTGCCAGCACATGGAACTCCTTTCCACCGAAGACCTCTTGTCCTCAATGCTTAGCCTAAGAGACCTCTGCCTTCTATGATCACGTCCATAGCGGCTCAACAACTTGTACCAAACATAGTCAGTCGGTCTAGTACAAGTCTTCCTCTGTTTGTCAGATATGTCCAACTCTTGAACAAATCAATCCTCTACACACAAGCCTTCTCAAAGACTTGCCAAATCTGTCCTCGGGTTCTTCTCAAAGAACCAATGCTCCTCTGTCCTCAAGTTCTCTGATAGAACTCTCAAAAACTAGCTCACAAGTCCTCTGCTAGGACCTGTCCAAATCTACTCACAAGTCCCCACCGAAACCTATCCAAAACTGCTCACAAGTCCCCATCGAAACTTGTCCAAAACCTCAGCAAGCTCACCAAGAAAAACTTGCTTAGCATGAACCCACAAAGAGAATTGTTAGAGACCCAATGTGATTCATCAACCTCATAGAAGCATAAAGAGAATTGTTAGAGACTCAATATGTTCTATACTTAACTCCCAATCTCAATATCAACTCAATCTCAATCTCAAAAGAATAAGATAGATGTAGTATGCTTTTCTCAAGAACATGAAACACAACCCAACAATTGCCAACCATGCAATATCTCATATAACAATGATACTCATGTTCTTTCCACAACCAATATCTTTTCTCAACCAATTAGGGCTTTAACAACAATGCTTATAGACAAGGTTTAACCAACATCATTCAACTCAACATTAACCTTGAAGCATTCAACCAATCATCACAAGAAAAGGAAACAAGTAGAAATCCTTTTCCCTCCAAAGATATTTGAACAAAACAGCCACCAACACAATATCACCAAATGCAAAGAATAACTTGCTCAAATAAACTCAATGGAGTAAGCCCAATATCATGAATCAAGTAAAGCAATAACTTGATCAAACAACCTCTATGGAAGCAACTCAACCATCAAACTCAAAACAGCCAACCAAGGGTTCCACCAACTCAATGCAAGTAGCTAGACTCACAAATATAAACCCTAGTGCACAAAGCTTCCACTATCTCAAACCAAAAATTATGCATTCACCAAAACTCTCCTTAAGGATAACAATGCATAAGTAGTCTTCAACAAACCAAAAAATAGGATTTACACCCAGCCAAAGGATACCTAGTAGAATACCTTTTCACTCCAACCTTATTTCAGAAAACATACACCAATCATACTCATAAGAAGAATGTGCCCATACCTTATTGGAGTAGAAGATAATTGAACCTTCAAGTTGTCACCACACACAACTCTCAAACTTCCAACCAAGTTAGGGTTAGAATAAAAAGAAATGAGCAATAATATAAACTTCCTTTATTACACCTTTTAGCTCCACTTATTTAAACATCAATAAAATAATGTCAAAGCAAAATATGACAACTTAACCTTATACCTCCATCAATTATATTTGCCAAGTCAACTCAAAATACTCCAAGCAAATAATAAAAGATATACCTTGGCCAACCTTAGTTCTCCAACCTTTGGAGAAAATGAATAACACCACCACCAATGCTAAAGCGCTTTCATTGCTGCTATCCTCGTGCATCACGACCAAGACGAAATTTCCCACAACATGGGTCAAACTTGGCACCTCTGCCCAATGCTTCTTCACTCAACACACCACCACCATTGGAGCACAAGTGCCCAATGAAAAATATAATGTAATCCTATGTGTTGTCTTCCTTCAATCGCCAAGGATTTGAAAACGTAAATGTTTTCCTCAAGCCACCACCATCATCATGGGCGCTGTCCAAAAATGTAACTCCCAGAGAACATAGTTCGTAGTCTTATCAAATGTCAGAGAAACGCAATCTATCGAACGTCAAGCGCAAGAAAAGCTCGGGCAATTCAATATGGATGGACAACGAAATACAGCGAAAAACATCGCTTTTACGGAGGACACAAAGCTACGAAATTGCATCGATCGATGGTACCTTTACTTTAGAAAATCATCCCCACTTATATAGCCATTTCTCCTTAATTGTTTGACGTCGACGCTCCTCCAACGATGGCAACACGTCGGCGAATGAATTCTTTATGTGCGTCGCTTAAGGGTTAAAATACCCTTTAATAATAATTAAAATAATTATTATTATTATTTTATTAATAATAAATTAAACTTAGACCTTTGTCAAAGGTTTGAGTTAATTTAATTATTAATAATAAACATGGACCTTCAAGGTTTTTCAAGAAGTAAAAACCTTTGCATTAAGTTAAGCTTGGTTTTAATAAAAACCCTTAATGAGTCCAAATGGTTTTAAGAAAAACCTTTAACCTTGTCGCCATGGTTTTAATAAAAACCCTTTAACATTATGAAGCTTCTCAAGATATTTTTGACATCACACTCTTTTTGATATCAACACAAAAATGCCTTTTGACATCAATGACAACTTATACACTTGAGCAAAGGCAATGTACCCAAAGTACCCAAAATTGCCAACAATCTCCCCCTTTGTCATTGATGGCAAACGTTTACTGAAAACACTTCTCAAGAGCCAAAACTTAAACCAACTGTGCTAACAACTGAGAATATTCCTTTGAAGTTTTGCTCCCCCTGAATTGAAGCTCTCCTCTTCACTTTGAAGCTCTCCCCCTTACTCATATCTCTCCCCCTTTGTCATCAATGGCAAAGGGCCACCTTTGGGGCTCGGGACTAAGAATGAGCCTCTTAGCTTAGTCCCTCCCCCCACCTCCTGATGAGGTGATTAATTTTGGGGTGGGAGTAAAACTCCCATTAGGCACCGATCATCATCGGCTTCTATAACTTCCTTGTCGGGCCTTCTCTTGAACTCTTTGTCCATATTCCTGTTCTTGTCACTTGTTCTTTTTCTTGTTGTCATCCCTATTCTTGTCCATGCCTTGATCCTTGGACCCGATCATGCCACTTGTTCTCGTTCCTGTATTCTGGAATTTCATCTCTACACTGTCTGATTATGTGACCTTCATTGTTGCACTTGAAACACTTGACGTTGTTGTTTCTCTGAGGTAAACCTAATCTTTGAATCCACCTGTTCTGACCAAACCTGTTCTGACCAAACCTATTCGGCCAAACCTGTTCGACCAAACTCGTTCCTGTTATTTGCCTTGCAATAAACTGCCTTGTGCCCAAAGCTGTTGACAAGAGTAGCAATACCCTTGAAAGAAACTAGCACTTCTAAAATTGTCATTTACCTTCTTCACTTGAGCCATGCAATGTGAAGCCATGTGACCAAACCTGTGACAAGCAAAACATCTGCCTTGAAACTTCCCTTTATTTGACCTCTTAGGTCCTGAAAACTTCTTTCTTCTCATTCTGAATTTTGTTTTCTGTTTCTATGCATCTATCATTCAAGGACTCATGATCTGAAATACTTTCCTCATTAGAACTCTCTTCCTTTTGGAGTCTCTTACTAGACTCTCCAACTTGTTCCTTGTGTGGCTTAACAAAACCAAGGCCTGTTTTATCTATTGTCTTTCTTTGACCTTTGATGAGTGACTTAACCTTTTTGGAGCTATCTTGAAACACCGTAAAGCTTATCCTTGTACTCTTTAGTTTCCTCTTTCAAAGAAGCCATTTTCTGTTCTAACTCACTATACTCAAGAACCTTAGACTCTAACTCATCCTTGAGTTCTTGTGTCTTAGCTATAGAGAAATCAAGATTTTCTATAAGATCATCTCTCTCCATACAACATTCATCTAACTTATCCTTGAGTCTAGCATTCTTCTTTCTTTCCTTTTTCAAAGCACTAAGAGCATTAATAAGTTCACTTTCAAGATCCTTTATTTGTTTGCTTTCTGAATCATCAAAGCCTTTTTCAGATTTCTTATCACTAGAGGTGCTACCTTTTTCAAAAACCATACATGCATCTTCCTTATAGTTTTCTGAAGCATCCTCATACATACTAGAAACAAAATCATTATTTGTACAATCATCCTCAAGGTGACCAAAATTTCCACATCTAAGACATTTCATGATAATGAATCTATGTTTCGGTTCTTCCTCTTTTTCTGATATGAACAACATCTCATTTTCATCATCACTTGAAGAACTTTCACTATCACTACTAGAACACTTACTTGCTTTGTCTAGGTAGAAACTCTTCTTGTGCTTGTGAGAATACCTCTTTCCTTGATTGTTGTGCTCATCTTTGTTCTTCATGTGATGCTTGTGCTTTTCGGAATCCTTGCTCTTAGAATCCTGTTTATCTTCATCACTTTCATTCTTGGGAACAGATGCGAGTTAGTAGCATAATGACCAAACTTTCCACAATTGAAACATCTTATATTTTTCATACTTTTGTGCTTTCTAGAGAACTTGCCTTTCTTGTTGTAATATGCCTCTTCATCACTAGAAGACTCATCACTATCTTGAAGTTGTTTACCCTTGGATTTCTTGGTAGCCTTGAAAGCTGCCTCTTTCTTGACATCAACCTTCACTTGAGTTCTCAACTCAAATGCTGCAAGTATACTATGGAGCTCATCCTTTTTAACTTATCCAAATCTTTAGCTTCCTCAATAGCAAAAATCTTTTCACTAAATCTATTAGGAAGAGATCTTAAAATCTTATCACAAACATCATTTTCAGCAAGCTCAAGACCTAAGTCTTTCATGGAGTTAACAACCTCATCCATACGAAGCATGTAGTCACTAATATTTTCATCATCATTCATCCTGAGTTGTTCAAACATACCTTTGAAGTGTCTCAACTTGGCCTTTCTGACATTTGTATCACCTGTATGAAGCCCCTTCAACTGTTTCCACATTTCACTAGCTATCTTGTAGTGAATCACTTTGGTGAGATCTGCTTTCTGTAAGCCTTTCAAGATTGCATTCATTGCTTTTGAATTGTTGTGATGTAGGAGCCTTTCTTCTTTAGTATTAGGACCATGTTCAGGAATAGTGTACTCATCTTCAATCACTTCCCAAACCTCATTCCCAAGTTCCATTAGATGAACCTTCATCCTTGCACTACAAAGACCAAAATCTGACCCATCAAGAATAGGTGCTACATTGCCACTTGAATGATCCATTGTGTTCTTTACTAGCTTTTCCTTCAAGTTGTTAAACTTTTCGAAGGCACCTGCTATGATACCAATTGAAGAACACAAGCTTATACTGAGAGGGGGGTGAACAGTATAAGACCTCTTTTTACTTTTTCCTTTATACTTCAAAACAGTAAAGCAATATACCCAAAGCAATATCAAAGCAATGCACAATATCATCCACAAAGTGACACCAATTTTAACGTGGTTCACCCAGAATGGTCGGGCTACGTCCACAAAACTTTTCTCTAAAAGTTATCTCAAAGTTCTTTGGGAAACCTTCCCAATTACAATGTTTATGAGCCTCGGCCCAAAGGAGATACCTTCCCCCAATCTGAATTTATGAGCCTCTGCTCAAAGGAGATACCTTCCCCTCTATCTGAATTTATGAGCCTCTACTCAAAGGAGATACCTTCCCCCAATTTGAATTTATGAGCCTCTGCTCAAAGGAGATACCTTCCCCTCTGCTCTGGAAATGATCCCTCAGAAGATCAACTGCTTCTACCTCTTGCCGGCACGTGGAACTCCTTTCCATCGAAGACCTCCTGTCCTCAATGCTTAGCCTAAGAGACCTCTGCCTTCTATGATCACGTCCTTAGCAGCTCAACAACCTATACCAAAAACGAGTCGGTCGGTCTAGTACAAGTCTTCCTCTCGTCCGTCGGATCTGTCCAACTCTTGAACAAATCAATCCTCTACACACAAGCCTTCTCAAAGACTTGCCAAATCTGTCCTCGGGTTCTTCTCAAAGAACCAATGCTCCTCTGTCCTCAAGTTCTCTGATAGAACTCTCAAAAACTAGCTCACAAGTCCTCTGCTAGGACCTGTCCAAATCTGCTCACAAGTCCCCACCAAAACCTGTCCAAAACTGCTCACAAGTCCCCATCGAAACCTGTCCAAAACCTCAGCAAGCTCACCAAGAAAAACTTGCTTAGCATGAACCCACAAAGAGAATTTTTAGAGACCCAATGTGATTCATCAACCTCATAGAAGCATAAAGAGAATTGTTAGAGACTCAATATGTTCTATACTTAACTCCCAATCTCAATATCAACTCAATCTCAATCTCAAAAGAATAAGATAGATGTAGTATGCTTTTCTCAAGAACATGAAACACAACCCAACAATTGCCAACCATGCAATATCTCATATAACAATGATACTCATGTTCTTTCCACAACCAATATATTTTCTCAACCAATTCTCCCCAGGGCTTTAACAACAATGCTTATAGACAAGGTTTAACCAACATCATTCAACTCAACATTAACCTTGAAGCATTCAACCAATCATCACAAGAAAAGGAAACAAGTAGAAATCCTTTTCCCTCCAAAGATATTTGAACAAAACAGCCACCAACACAATATCACCAAATGCAAAGAATAACTTGCTCAAATCAACTCAATGGAGTAAGCCCAATATCATGAATCAAGTAAAGCAATAACTTGATCAAACAACCTCTATGGAAGCAACTCAACCATCAAACTCAAAACAGCCAACCAAGGGTTCCACCAACTCAATGCAAGTAGCTAGACTCACAAATATAAACCCTAGTGCACAAAGCTTCCACTATCTCAAACCAAAAATTATGCATTCACCAAAAACTCTCCTTAAGGATAACAATGCATAAGTAGTCTTCAACAAACCAGAAAATAGGATTTACACCCAACCAAAGGATACCTAGTAGAATACCTTTTCACTCCAACCTTATTTTAGAAAACATACACCAATCATACTCATAAGAAGAATGTGCCCATACCTTATTGGAGTAGAAGATAATTGAACCTTCAAGTTGTCACCACACACAACTCTCAAACTTCCAACCAAGTTAGGGTTAGAATAAAAAGAAATGAGCAATAATATAAACTTCCTTTATTACACCTTTTGGCTCCACTTCTTTAAACATCAATAAAATAATGTCAAAGCAAAATATGACAACTTAACCTTATACCTCCATCAATTATATTTTCCAAGTCAACTCAAAATACTCCAAGCAAATAATAAAAGATATACCTTGGCCAACCTTAGTTCTCCAACCTTTGGAGAAAATGAATAACACCACCACCAATGCTAAAGCGCTTTCATTGCTGCTATCCTCGTGCATCACGACCAAGACAAAATTGCCCACAACATGGGTCAAACTTGGCACCTCTGCCCAACGCTTCTTCACTCAACACACCACCACCATTGGAGCACAAGTGCCCAATGAAAAATATAATGTAATCCTATGTGTTGTCTTCCTTCAATCGCCAAGGATTTGAAAACGTAAACGTTTTCCTCAAGCCACCACCATCATCATGAGCGCTGTCCAAAAACGTAACTCCCAGAAAACATAGTTCGCAGTCTTATCAAATGTCAGAGAAACGCAATCTGTCGGACGTCAAGCGCAAGAAAAGTTCATGCAATTCAATATGGATGGACAACGAAATACAGCAAAAAACATCGCTTTTACGAAGGACACAGAGCTACGAAATTGCATCGATCGATGGTACCTTTACTTTAGAAAATCATCCCCACTTATATAGCCATTTCTCCTTAATTGTTTGACGTCGACGCTCCTCCAACTATGGCAACACGTCGGCGAATGAATTCTTTATGTGCGTCGCTTAAGGTTTAAAAGACCCTTTAATAATAATTAAAATAATTATTATTATTATTTTATTAATAATAAATTAAACTTAGACCTTTGTCAAGTTTTTTTTTTTTTTTTTATTAATAATAATAATAAGTTTTTTTAAGGATTAAATATTAAAAATTTTTTTTTTTTTTTTTTTTATATAATTTAAAAAATTCTAAAGGTGTTTAAAAAAACCTTTAACCTTGTCACCATGGTTTTAATAAAAAACCCTTTAACATTATGAAGCTTCTCAAGATATTTTTGACATCACACTCTTTTTGATATCAACACAAAAATGCCTTTTGACATCAATGACAACTTATACACTTGAGAAAAGGCAATGTACCCAAAGTACCCAAAATTGCCAACATACTGACTCTAAACATGTATGGGATGTTTCTAAATTATAGATGGCAAAAACGGAGGTTATTGAAGTAATGTTGGTGAAGATTCTTGAGTTTCGTTCTAAGTCTCTGTGAAACCAAACTCTTGAACAATGTAAGGTCCAATAGGACTATTTTTCTGAAAAAAATGTCACTTGGAAAAACATGGAGGACATGTGAAAATATTTTCCCTTATTGTTTGAAAATATAATATAATAATTTTTATTTTTGTAAAACAATAAACAACCTAAAATGGTGTTTAGTCCCAAGGGGGTAGTATGTCATGACCCTCCCTGGCAGGACTTATGGCACTGAAAAACTATGTGATGATCAATAGTAATTTGATACTTAGTTTTGTTGCAAATAAATGACTATATAATGCTTAGATTGATTTATCTTTGAAGAACATGATACTGTTTATAGATTGTCAATGTGTAGGATCAAGTACGCTTGTAGGTGGAAGAAATAGAATCATCCACCATAAATGAGGTACGAGAGGTTGGGTAAGTGATGATTAAGGCAACTCGGGAGTAACATGGATGACTACCTTCATATAGGCATGCATTAACATTTAGGGATAATCATCAACTAGCTAGCCACCAAGAGCCACAATTGATAGCTTAGTAGCTATCATAAATTCTCCGACTAAGATGGGTGATTGGGTTGATGGAAAGACTTCCTCTTTGTTTATTGCATCTGATTGGTTGTCTTTTACTTCATCACTTAACAACATCTTGGTTTTGGAATGTGTGCATGAATTTGGTTGCCTTTAAATTCCCTAAATTGTTGTTAGTATAGCATGTTTTTTTTTGTAATAAAAAGGGACTCATTTTGTAAAAAACTAAAAATGTAAAGAAGAATCTATCTTTAAATAATAATAGAGCATTATTTAAATAGATAGTAAGAATCTATCTTTAAATAATAATAGAGCATTATTTAAATAGATAGTAAGAATTTATCTTTAAATAATAATAGAGCATTATTTAATTAGATAGTAAGAATATATTTTAAAATATGATAGAGCTTTATTTAAAATAAATAAAGGAGATCTATTTTAAATGATAATAAATTGTTATTTGAATTGATAACAAAGAACCTCATGTAAATGATAATGGGTTCTTCATTTAAATAAGGTAAAAGCCCATAATTAAAATAATAAAAGAATTAATATCTGGACAAAAGTCTCATTTAAAAAAATAAGAAGTTTATGTTGGTAGATAGAATATTCTTGCCATTAGGAGGAAAGAGTCTCATTTATGAGGAGATTTCAAATTAAGAGGAGAATGAATAAAAAAAGGAAATATCTCCCCTAATGCCATTGTGATAGGAAAGAAGTAATGACGGGCTAGTAGAATTGATGGTAGGATGAGACAATAATCCTAAGGACGATTGACTCGATGTCTCAATAGAAAGTAAAGAGTGACAAAGAAGTCACTCTAGCATGAAGGAGAAGGAGGATTGAGCTTTGGGTGAACATGAGAGAAGACTCAAGTTTTTCGGTGAAAAGCAACACCTTAGAAGCAATCAAAAATATCTCTAGAAAATAACCAGGTTGGTTTAAGCTTGTCATGCTCATCTGGTCTCTTTAATCTGCGTGAAATATTTCTAGATAGACATTATCTTTGTTTATATCAGTTGGTTTGTTTTCTACTCCCTGCTAGTCTTCCCTATGTCCGAGTTTTTAGAACCATTGGGATGTTTGAATTCCTTCCTCTCTATTCGATAGGATGATTTAGTTGTGCTAGGTCTATGTGATTTATGAATTAGCTTTTCGATGGGTTGCCACTGCAATCACGGTTGGAATGCTTTGTCCTATGGACGTGATGTGGGGGTTAGCCCTAGGTTAAAATTATTGTTGATTTCTTGTTGAAATTTATTCTCTACATGAAACCCTAGGTTACCTCTCCTCCATCTGTTAAACCAGTTAGTTGAAATTTGATCTTGGTAGGGTGATAATGCTAGGTTGGTTCATTGTCTCGTGTCGTCCATATCTAGTGTGAGGTCATAGAGGATAGTTGATTAAGATTCCACTAACCGATTTTCTCTCCCATGTTGGGTCAACGTGGTTTGCATCACTGGCCATACGTCTAATAGTGAAGGACAAGTCATCTTAAAATCTAATCCCTATTGGGTTACGCCCATGGTGGTGCTAGGATAGATCATCATAGCAGTGGAACCCATTGTTGGTAAATCCCTAGGTGTACTGTAGGAAGATCCTACGCCTTGAGTCTCGATCATCCGCAGCTAGCTGCATGTCGAGTATTGTTGTGAGCTTCTCTAAAGTTTTAGGAGCTTCTTTTTATTTAAAAAGCATTGTAAGAAATTATTATATCTTTATTTTGTTAAACGAGTCCCTAGTTCATGAAAGAGAGAACTTGTGGTGTTTTATAACTGTGAAGGAAGACTTATGATTTAAAATAAGTTCTTTAGGTTGCTTGACTCTTTAATTTGATAAATGATTTAATTGGATATTTAATCTAAAGAAGGAATGGTGCTTTGATTAAATATATGTTTTATTGATTTATTGAGTTAATTAAGTAATGGGACTTGATTAATTTAATATATGTATTATAGTTATTTGGGTTAATTAAAGTAATGGGACTTTGATTAATTTGAATAAAGGAATGATAGTTTATTTTGTTAATTAAAGGTATGGGACTTTGATTAATGTAAATAAAGGAATGATGGTTATTTGGGTTAATTGAAGTAATGGGACTTTGATTAATTTGAATAAAGGAATGATAGTTTATTTTATTAATTAAAGGTATGGGACTTTGATTAATGAAAATAGAGGAAATATGGTTTATTTTATTAATTAAAGGTATGGGACTTTGATTAATGAAAATAGAGGAAATATGGTTTATTTTAGGTATGGGACTTTGATTTATGAATGCCTTAATTAAATTTTTATAGTTGCAATTTCACAAAGTAAATAGTAAATACACTAGTTTCATGTTACTAGTAGATGCATGTCTTTCATAGAACCATGGATTGCCCTGATCCCCTACTATCCTCAAACAAACAATGGAAAGAAATGAGGACCAAAGAGGCAGTTGGAACCAATGCACCAATTTGATTTATAATTGTAATAATTTACTTATGCTCAAATAGACTAGAATTGTAGGGAGAAATCCCTAGATGAATGTGATGTATTACTTTATTCTTTAAAAGTATGGAGGTTTTACCATACTTGGATATATGTAATAGTTTATTGAATGAATGGGAAATGTATCTTTAATTTATTGTTATGAATTATCTATGCTTTGTTATCTAGTTTCCTCTTTCATTTAATGTTTACCTTTATTTAAATGTTGTTTCCTTTCTAAGTACTTCTTGTATGCTTTATGGATTTTGTTCTTTGATTGATTAAGTAGATGGAGCTATTTTTATATTTTTGCCAAACATAAAAGTAACCTAAGAAAATGAGACCTCTTAGGGTGAACGTAGAAAGAACCTAAGGGATTAAGACCCCTTAAGGAGAATGCTAATTAAATTTATTGATTACGTCGGAGTTAAGATAGCTCATAATGAGACGAGATGGATATCTTAACTTGCAATATGCATAGCATACCTACACAAATGGACTTGTGTATGGTATGGTGATGGGTGTATACCTTCAACTATACTGAAGGTGATAAGTTTATCTCATCAAGAAGGATGAGATGGATAAGCTTATTTGTAGTAACATACAGTATGCCTACATAGACAAACTTGTGTAGGGTATAGAGTGAGATATAATTCATTAGAAAAGTTGGAAACTTAGTAAAAATTAAAACCATAGATAAAATAAATGTTGATTAGGGGTTTATGAATCCCTCTCCATAGATTTAGAAAACAAAAAAAAAAATCTTTTATTTTCTTGTGTTTTCTTGTAGCTAGTTTTTGGGGTCATTACAAAAGTAACTCACTCCCTAAATCTAACTTAAAATATTTTTCTTGATTTTTAGACAATTTACCTCAAGTAGAGCAAATCACTCCATGTTTGAAGTGAATTGCTATATGGATGAGGACTTGGTAAAAATTCCTCAAAACTTGCCCAACTATTATTCACCTATGAAAAATATAAATTTGGCACCCAAATAAAGAAAAGACTCAAGCCCTATGGGTCATACCAAAAATTGTAGACATGTTTGACTTCTCGTGCACCCACAATCTCAGTTTCAACAAAGTTGGATGGAAGGGACAAACCTCTTCTAACCTCTATATTTTGGTTAGCTCCCTAGTATCCTTGCTAAATTCTAACTAATCTAATTGCATGACATTAAATGCAAAAAATTAAAATATGGTAAGTAAATACAAAAATTAAAATGCATAAAAAATAAATTGTAAAGTTTAGAGTGTGAGAGATTAAAAGTAAATATGGTCATAACCCTAGTAAGGAGAGTGTGTGATCAATCAATGAATGAGGATATCGAATAACAATGTATTTACATTCACATGAGTTTAGATTATGAGAGGAATGACAAGATACACAAAATGGCAGTGTCACAATCATCACACATTCCACAATCCAAGAGGGTAATGGCATTGAGGGAAAGCAAAATACTTATCAATTTTTCATTAATATCATGAAGAAAGAGCACAATATGGGTTTCACAAAATATAGGTCTAGACCAAAAGATGATTACAATGAAGCCCATGGCTCTAATTTATTAAAAAAAATCACCCATGAGTTACCCTAAGTGGGGAATTCTTACTCCATAGTAAAAATAAATATTTGGGGGTATAACAAAATATTACATGCCTTTAGTTACACTCCTAAATGAGTTGGTAGGCCTCTAAAATTCTTGGTGGCTCCCCTACATGCCAAAATATCACTTTTAAAAGATCTTCCTTGAGATCTACATTTCTACTTGTCCATGAGAGATTCACTCCATGAGGTGAGCAAATCACTTCAGTCTGGTGGTTCACACATTTAATTCAATTGCTCCCTTAAGCTAGCAGATTGCTCCTATGAGCAAATCAATCTTTATAGAGTCAATTAGTCCTTTTCCTTCACCTAGAAAATTTTGGGGTCTTGTAGTTTTTAATCAATTGATTCAAATTATTTTGTAATCCACAAAAAGGTAAAATTCTCAAGGTAGTGAATTGTCACTATAATTATTATGAAGATCAACATTGTGATTGACTAAACTATCTACTATATTTTTTCCTTCTCTATAGATATGCTAAAATTTACATGATACTATCTCCAAGAATAGTTGGACATAGAAATAGATTGATTTTGAATCCAATCCCCACATTCGTTTTTATTGATAGCATTAATTATAATTTGTGAAGGCCCCTTAACTGAACTATATTTTCATCCTTTTTCAATGACAATCTTGATACTTGTAAAAAATGGTTTGGCCTCTACATAGTTGTTAGCTGAAGTTTCATATCATTTTATGTGAGGATAATTTTCCAAATTGAGTTCCAAAGCCTCTTTCATGTATTAGACAAAAGATTACCTACATAAAATAATGGTAATTTTCTAGCTTAAAATTATTTGTAATAATTTGTTATAAATATTGGTTAATGTTTATAAAAAAGATCATGAACTATGTAATATTACCCATTTTTTAAGTAACCTTATTATAACATGAAAATAGTGATTTAAATTTTGTGGCCTTACTGGCTAGGGTTAATCCCTCCTTTCCCACCCCTAGCCCCCTAACAAAAAGAAAACTATTATCAACAATCTAGAGATGAGATTTGAATGGACCATTTATTCCAACATGAATACCTTTGATTTTTTCTTCTATTTTTTAATTCGAGAAAGCTTTCCCCGACGATTCAACAAGAATAACAAATAAATAAGGAAATAGTGGGTCATCTTGGCAATGCCTACAATATGATTCAAAGTATCTAGCAGAGGATCCAATTACCAAAATAGAATATTTTGGAGTGTTAGAACAACATTTAATCTATTTACACTAACCTTGATCAAAACCAAATTTATACGAATATCACGTTAAAAATTCAACAAACCATATCATATGCTTTGTTCATATCTAATTTTACAAGCATACCCCATTTATTCATAGAATGAAGAGAAATTATGACCTCTCATACAATTACTATACCATAAAAAAATTGTTTAACATAAACAAAACCACCTCATTCCTTTACATAACACAATATTAAAATGTGTTTCATACTAATTATCATAATTTTATAAATTATCTTATAGATAATATTGCAAAAATTTAATGAACAAAAGTTATCAGAAATTTAAAATCTATATTACTTTATGTAAACCATATTTTAAGAATAATAAAAAGAAGTTATCAAATTAGCCTATATATTAATTTCCTAAAAAGAATCATGGTTTGTTACAAGATGTCAATTCTTACTTTGTTTAGAATTAATTTGTGTAATAAACGGTGTACATGTGGGTGTCTATTTTTTCGTACAATGACTATACCATCAAAAATTTGTTTAACATAAACAAAACCACTTCATTCCTTTACATAACACAATCTTAAAATATGTTTCAAACTAATTATCATTTTTTACCAAATATATTCGGTTGTAGCTATAGTCTACGTGAAAGGGGTGTAAACCCTAGGTGTAGTCAAGCGATGGAACAAAGCAACAAATTTGGCTATAGTCTTCATGAAAGGGATTCAAACCCTAAGTGTAGTCAAGCATGGAGCAAAACAATAAATTTGGCTACAGTCTTCATGAAAGGGATGCAAACCCTAGGTGCAGTTGTCACAACCCAAAATTTCCATTCCTAACCCTAACCATTTTTTTAAATATAATATTCTTTCACTATCATCTTCTACTATGCTAACCCATCACTACATCATACATAATTTCGGTTATGTAAATATACTAGGTGAAGTTATTGGTTTCGCAACCATCCTTCTCACTTATCATTTAGTGAGTTGGTTTCCTTCTTCCATTCTTTCAAAAGAAGCACATTGTCCATCTCACACCACATAAGTCTTTCTATGTTGGTGCTTAGAGCATATTGTATATCAACTATCCTCTCATCTCCTTAATGAGCTAGTCGTACCATTTATAGGCCTTTTCCAAATCATCTTTGTGGAAACAACATCGTAGCTAACCAGATTTCCCTTTAATTTTATTAGGTTTCACTACTCTTTAGGGTTATCTTTTCAATGCAAAATATTAATCACTTCTCGTTTATAAGAGTCTTTACTTAATTACATCCATCAAGATCTTTATTGATATTTTTGTAGTAGTATTCAACTAGCTATAATTTAACCATTCACTAGCATGACAACCAATTCCATGAAGTTATTGACCAACATTAAATAAATACTTCCAAAGGTAGGAATTCTTTAATATCAAAGTTCCCTACATGCAAGACTACAAAATGATTCTTTAATAAACAAATACAGCTAGTCCTCTTGTAATAACTAAATAACTACATCATCTCATAAACATCATTTCATAAAGAGTTATTATCATGTTTTAAGAACCACTTCATTTCCATTAAAATAAAAACATAGTTCCATCATAAAGTAAAAACTCCACAAAGATTCACACAACACTGATTTATCCTGGGAAACCCAAAGGTAAAAACCCAACTATGAATAGTTCAATATTTTATCATTTAAAGAGGGATAAATACATTCGGCTAGGCTTCCAAAAGCCCTTTTTGCCTCATTCAATAAAATCCCAACTCTCACCCATGTGTTGTAGGTAAGTTGGAGAGGGTAGGGAAATCCTCCAAGGGAGGTCCCTGGTTTGAATCTCCACCATACCAAATGCACATCAGATACCCAAAATTCAGTTTATTATGTTCATGCGGTCAAGGCCGGGCGTGAGTCCTGAGTGATTTTGATGGTGTAGAACCCCCTGGTCATGGTTTCTCAGACCAAGGCAGCCCTATAAGGGATTTTTTGCTAAATTCAAAATAAAATCTCAACTCTCATATACTACAATCAACTTGTCCTTCAGTTTTATTCCACAACCAAATACTATGTTTAGCTTTAAGGATCTGTCCAATCCTTTTACACATTTTAATATTTGATTTAAAAGTACATTTCAGCATACAACTGACCAAGGAAACTTTATTATTTCCATGTTGTCATAAGAAGTCTATTATTCCAAATTTTGTTTGCAATCCAACTCAAGCGAAATGATCTAGAAGACACTGTTATGGATGCCAATTCCCAAGAATGATAAATTATTTCTAAACTTTATTTGTTTTTTATGCTTTCATGTTGCATTAACACCTCCAAGGCTTACTATAAAGGTCATAGAATTTGAAGCACTATGTTTAAGCCTTTCAATAAAGACTTTCGTTTCCTTAGGATCGGTAACACACAAAACTATACCTTCTACATTTTGACAAACCCAAGAGTCAAACAACTACTTGACTAGGATCATAAATTAACTTACTTGAACAGGAAATGTAAACAAAAACCCCATCGGTATTATTTACTCATAAGGTTTACGAACATGTCACAAGATGTTTGGCATCACCCTAGAGTGCCTATTGGAGACCTCTAATCCTTTCACCCGATTACAAACACCTACACCATTAAAGGTGTGGTGAATCACAACTAGTGAGGCATCCTTTTGCCCTCTTCTTGAGGAAAATAGCCTCAACCCAACACTTATAAGAAATCCTATTCACATATCCCCTCTACTCAGGAGTACACTCATTGGCAGTTCCAAACAAATCAATGCACACATTAAAAAAATGTAAACAACTCTCAATTGTGCAAATTCTGAAGAGACCATAACATTATTACCATAAAATATTACGTTGCTCATCTCCATGATGAACAAACACACTCAAATCCTTCAAAACTCAATAGTGTATTCTGGAAAACCCATCTCACTATTCTAACAGTCAATTGATCAATAACTTCTACGTTATTTAAACACAGACTCTAACATATACACGTCGGAACTCGAGTGACTCTAAAACTAACATTGTTCCATATCCACAAAATGATACAACCAAAGGCACATCACCATCCAACAATGAAACATCGTTGGTAAGGCCATAACATGCCAACTGAACTATCATTTCATATAGCAAGGTCAATGAAATAGAATTCCAAGGTTTTCCTTCTTATCTCTACCAATAGCAAAGGAATGAAAACGTAGGACTTCACTCACCAAACACAGTCAGCATAATAATATATAAAACTCTACCATTTCTCTCTTTTAGACGTCAATAAATAAAACTATATATTAACACCCATACCATAGGTTGTTTACTCGAAATACCTCTTTTTAAATGGTGAGAAACACAATTTTCCTTAGCTCTAGTCCTCTGCACAGTCCGCTTCAATCAATAACACCATAACTTCGGCATACTTTCCTTATTTTTCCAAAAATAACAACAGCCAAAACAAAAGACATCCCTCCTTCTCTTCTCTCCGACAGTAATCACTCTTCCACTCTCATTTGCTATTGCATAACTTTACTCCTACTCACCACTCACTCCACTTCTACTGTCAATTATTGACATATTCCTCTTTGATGCCTGCCAGCACCTTATTCATAAATATTATTATTTAGTAGGCGAATCAAATAAATAAACTTGGATTATTATTGTTGAGAGGCTAAATATATGGTTGAGCAAAATCATCTCTGAGGAGCAAGGAGGGTTTGTTTTTGGCCGACAAATCTTGGATGGGGTTGTTATTGCTACAAAATCTATTCACTCAATGGAAACTTCTAAGGAGAAAACTATGTTCATTAAGTTAAACATGGCCAAAGCCTATGATCGGGTCAGATGGTCCTTTCTTCAAAAATTTATTGCTGCTTTTAGATTTGAGGAGGAATGGATTAGATGGGTGATGAGCTGTGTTTCTTCCTCATTCTCTGTTCTTGTTAATAATGAGCCATCAGAGTTGTTTGAGGCCTCAAGGGGATTGAGGCAAGGAGATCCTTTATCTCCTTATTTGTTTATCATTATGGCGAAAGGGTTGGGAATATTGCTCAAGTCTCAAGTCATGCAGGGTCTCATTCAAAGGTGGAAGTGGGATAGTAGTTTGCCACCTCTTTCCCACCTTCAATTTGTTGATGATATTGCTTTGTTGGGAGTTGCCACTATCAGGGAATCTGGCAATATTAGACAGGCTCTTGACATATATCTTGGTGCTTACGGACGGTTGATTAATGAGGACAAGTCTTCTATTTTCTTCTTCAATACCCCTCCTCTTATTCAAGCCAGGATTGCTCGCATTCTAAGATTCGAGGTTGGGACTCCCCCTTCATTTATCTTGGTATTCCAATTTTATCTCACCCTCTACCTAGATCTTCTTGGCAGTCTATTCTTGATAAGTTTAGAAGGAAGGTGAATCACTGGACTTTCAGATGGCTATCCACTATAGGTAGAGTGTTGCTTTTAAAATATGTTGTTCAAGCTTTTTCCATTTATAGATGTTTTGTACAAATAGCTCCCTCTCACTTAATCAAGGACATGGATGCTTTGTCAAGACAATTTTTATAGTCTGAAAAACTTGATCAATCTAAATAGATTTTAGTTAGGTGGGATTCTATATGTAGGTCGGTGCAAGAGGGAGGCCTTGGGTTATGACAGATAGCTCTTTTTGGGCAGGCTTTGGCTGCAAAAATTTATTGGAGATGGTGTACCTCTCAAGATCAGATTTTGGCTAAAATATTATCTTGTAAATACTTGAGAGGTATTTCTGAGGCTGAAATCCCTAGAGTCAGCTTGGTTGGGAAAGGTTCAATTATCTGGGACACTCTAAAAAGAGGAGCTAATTTAATCAAGTAGGGTTTGTTCTGGATTTGCAATCAGGGATCAAATGCTCTTTTTGGGAGGATTCTTGGGATGGCCACCCTCCTATCTTGAATCAATATCCTAGGTTACGTTCTCTAAGCATTTTTTTCTTGGAAGCAGGTTGGTCTCGTGTGGAGGACTTTAAAAAAATCTAGTCTTTTGGAAATATGGATATGTATAGGTGGAAATATCCGTAAGAATGGCCCCAAGGGGGACTGGCTAAGGACAGAGAAGTGCTTGCTCTTATTCTTACGGGGAGGCCTTGTTCTTCATTGAGGGGTAAATATATTCTGGCTTGGAACCCTGATCATAAGGGAACCTACTCGGTGTCCTATGGTTATCAAGTTCTTGATAAGCAATAGTATGGGAGTATTCCTGTCACTTGGTGGAAAAATATGTGGAACAAATTTGCCTGGCAAAAATGTAACTTCTTTCTCTGGTTGGTAGCTCGTAATAAATGCCTCACTTGGGATAATGTGAGGAAGAGGGGATTTCAATGTCCCTCTTTTTGTGTCCTTTGCGGTAAGAATGAGGATGGCTCTTCTCATTTATTTTTTCAATGCTCCTTTGCCAGAGACATTTGGCACCGTTGGTGGAGCGCCTGGAACCATCCATGTTTTCATGTGTTGTCCCTGGTGGATTTTTGGAGTAGTCTGGGTAGACCTCCGGACAAGGCCCCCTTCCTTCGGGTGGCTTGGAATTTGGGCCCTTCTTGCATCATCTGGAAAATTTGGCTCGAACAAAACTAGCGCATATTTCAGGGCATTTATTTGGATGTTCAACAAATCTGGAAAAGGATCCTATATATGGTTCAGGAAACCATCCATAGAAAATGTGATGTGGACCCTCTTTTGGATTCTAAGGAGGAGAAGGTACAACAAGCCCTTGGTCTCTTTGGGGATGGTGTGAACTCTTCTAGCCCTAGTAGGGTTCCTCAGCTCAATAAGAAGGTTAGGAGAGATGGTAGGTGGAGGCCACCCCCTAGAGGAGTTTTAAAAATTAATACTGATGGATCGTCCAGGGGTAATCCTGGACATGCTAGCATTGGCGGTGTTGGGAGAGATTCTACTGGTGGTGTCAGTTTTTTCTTTTCCATTTATAAAGGTGTTCATTCCAACAATTTTATGGAAGATCTTGAAATTCTTAAGGCCTTGCAAAGGGGGTTTTCTCTTGGCTGGCATAGTATTATCTGCGAGTCTGACTCTCAAATTGTGGTTAATATTTTAAACAGTAAAAGGGTGGAGGAAGTTAATTGGCGAGTTGGCCTCTCGTAGTCGTTCATATTCTCAGAATGAGTGAAGAGTTTGAATTTATATCCTTTGTGCACATTCCAAGGTAATGGAATGTGGTTGCTGATTACCTGGCCAAAAGGGCTTCTGAGCTGCTGGATCCTTAGAGTATCAATAATTGGGGTAGTCTCCCGTCTGGGGACTCTCAACGTCTGTGGGAGTTGATCCACAAGGATGTACAGACTTAATGTGGTTTATTCTTGTTGTCTTTTTTGGGTGTCATTCTAGTCTAGTGGTTTTAGCCTATTTGGTTGTTTATTTGAGTCCTGGTTGGAAGCTCAGTTGTAGTCTGTAATCCAAAAATTTTATCCCTTTATTTAAAAAATAAAAAATAAACAAACTTGGGTTATTTGCATGTCTAAATTAAATACTTTTGTCATGAATTAAACAAAAGATTTCTTTTTCAAATATGTGTTCATTCACTAACATGCAGAGGTATTCAATTGAGAATTATCCATCTTCAAATTCTTCTCTCCCTGTTAAACTCATAAAGCAAGACGTTAGTCGAATACGCCTAATCAAATACGTATGATCAGTTAGCAAGAATCCAGAGACAAGTATCAACTTCATTTTCAAGAATTCCTGAAAAATGACTCAAGTGAGAGCATAATGTCTTTTTCAATAAAACATAAGTCTTGCATATACCAACACTTGGAATAACCAAATCATTAATTGATATTTTTCTTTAAAAATATTTGTTTTGCATAACTAGACATGAAACAATCAGTCTATCCATCAACAAAACACCATAGTAAAACATAAATCTAATCACATACACAGTCATTCGAGGGAGGGTCATGACATCTTCACCTCCTTAGGCTTAACACAGTACTCTGTGTTTCATCATAGTTTAAACAATAGAAAATATTTACATATCATTCAAACATAAATGGAAAATTTTTTTGCATTTCTGCCACTTTTTTCCTAGCATTTCTTTCGGTGTAGTGGTCTCATTGAACCTGGCATTGCTCTAGAGTCCCTTTCCTCATTGACTTGGAATGAAACTCAAGGATATTTACTACTCGAACCTCTATAGACTTCGGGTCCACCATCTATAGTTTAGAAAATTCCCACACATGATTAGTATTAGCTATATATTTTCTAAGCAATGATATGTGAAAGGTGTCATGAATCTTCAATAGATTGGGTGGTAAGGCAAGTCGATATGCCACAGGATTGATCTTCTCTATAATTTCAAAGGGCCCAACAAAATGTGGATCTAGTTTTATGGACTTAATTTTATGGACTTAATAACACTCTTGGTCTCACTCTCAAAAACACTCTATCACCTACAGGAAAATCTCTTGACGATCTCTTGAGATCAACATAACTCTTATGACGATCCGCAGCTTCTTTAAGCCTTTATTTGATCATCCTTAATTTTTGCTCCATTTCCTTGACCATATTAGGTCCAATAAAAACATTGTCCTCTAGGTTGTCCCAAGATAATGGTGTTCTACACCTTCTACCATATAAAGCTTCAAATGGTGCCATGCCTAAGGTCAAATGGTGACCATTGTTGTAGGTAAATTCTAGCAAGTGTAAGTAATCTTCCCACCGGGTTTTCTGATCCATACAATACATGCAAAGTATGTCCTCTAAAACATGGTTTACCCTTTAAGTTTTCCCATAATTCTCTGGGTGATATGCAAAATTGATGTTTAACCTAGTGTCAATGGCATGATGTAAAGCTTACCAAAACTCGAATGTGAATTTTGAGTCTCTATCTAAAATGATCACTTTAGAAAAATCATGAAGCCTAAATATTTCCTTTGCATGTTAGCCACAACCACGACATCATCCTTGGTATTTCTAGGTATAAAATGCACAACCTTGGTCAGTCTGTCAACCGCAACTAGGATTGCGTCACGCTGGAATCTGGTCTTTGGAAATCCTACAATAAAATCTATCGAAATCATTTGCAATTTCTGAGTAGGTACATCATGGGGATACAATAATCCTACAGGATGTTTGTTTTGCCTTTACTTTCTGACATTCAAGACATTAAACAACAAATTCAGTTATATCCCTCTTCATTACTGGCTAGTAGAAAGTTTTCTTCATATTATCTCTCATTTTTGTCCCTCTTGGGCGAGCAGAATATGGAGATTTGTGCGCCTCATTCAAGATCATTTTACTTAGATCACCGGTCTCAGGAATTATTACCCTATCCTTAAAGCACAAGAAACCATCCTTGATGTTGAAGTCCTTACTTTCCTTGGGTTTCCTTTCCATATTTTACCAAAATTATCTGCAAAACACATCTTGATGTTGCATTTCTCAGACTTGTTCCATAAAATCTACATGGATGTGTGTTAAAATAGCTATGTGTTTTCTCCTACTCAGTGCATCAGCAACTTTATTTTCATCACCTTTTATATATTCAATGCCAAAATCATATTCGGTGAGAAATTTCATCCACCTTCTTTGCCTGAAATTTAGAAAAGGCTGAGTATATATGTATTTCAGGCTTTGATGGTCTGTCCTCAACTCAAAAGGTTTCCCTAACAAATAGTGTCACCAAATTTTGAGATAAAATACCACTTCTGCCAATTCTAGATCATGGGTTGCATAATTAATCTCGTGTTGTTTTAGGTTCCTTGAACCATAAGCCACCATTGCTTCATCCTGAGAGAGCACTCCTCCCAAAACTTTCAATGATGCATCTGTACATACAAAAAAGCTACCATAAGAGTTTGGTATCTTTAGTATGGGATACATAGTGAATTTTTGTTTGAGCATATCAAAAGCTACCTCACATTTATCCGTCCATTTGAACTCTTTTCCCTTCCTTTGAAGGTTAGTTATTGAAGCGGTTATCTTAGCGTAATCCTTCACATAATGCCTATAATATTCGGTCAAATCCATGAAACTTCAAAATTTTATCACATTTGTGGGAGACGATCAAATAAGTATGGCTTTTATCTTCTTAGGATCCACTACAATCCCTTCTTTTCATACAATATGCCCTAAGTATTGCACTTTTGCCACATAAAACGCATTCTTAAATAGGTTCTCGTACAACTATTTCTTCCTTAGCAACTCCAAAACAATCCTAAAGTGTTGGTCATGCTCTGACTTATTCCAAAAAAATATCAAAATATCATCTAAGAACACAAGAACAAATCATTCTAGAAGCTTCTTTGAAAATGCTATTCATTAGGTTCATAAATGTTGTTGGTGCATTCGTTAGACTAAAAGGTGATACAGTACACTCATAATGTCCATAACGAGTTTTGAAGGTTTTCTTAGGGGTATCCTCTTCATGGATTCTCAATTGGTGGTACCCCGATTTAAGATCGATCTTTGAGAAAATAGTGGCATCCTTGAGTTGATCAAAGAGATCTTTGATTCTAGGTAGAGGATATTTGTTCTTGATGATTGCCTTATTCAACATTTTGTAATCTATGTGCAATTGTAAGGAAACATCCTTATTTTTAACAAATAGCATCGATGCACCCCAGGGTGACACACTCGGTCTGAATAACCCATTTTCCAATAATCCTTGCAATTGTACCTTTAGCTCTTCCATCTCAACAGGGTTCATCCTATAAGGCAAGGTTATGCACAATGACGAATATTTGCAAATTGGGTGAATATTTGCATTTTCAAAAATGTAAATTGTTAAATTTTTGGGACCCTAGACGTTGGCCTTTTTGTCCAAAATTTTTGAGAAAAAAAATTTTGAGGTGTCAGTTCGTCGTGCGTTGATAATAGTATTACAAAAAAAATTAAAATTCGCCAACAATCCCACCTAAATAGAGGACCCTTTTCGCCATAAAAATTTAAAATTTCTAAATTATCCTTCCATATTCGCCAAGTATACCACTATATATAATTAACATGCCAGTGATACTTTTCATTTAAAACATTCAAACTATTAGAAAATCGAGAATTCCACCAAACTTCGATCATGTGCAAAAACTAGTTGATCCGAAATAAAACTCTACTTGGACCCAAATAGGACCAAACCCTATTATGCACTAGACTAAACCCTATTCTGCACTGGACCGATATTTGGACCCTGTTCTGCACCAAGTCGATTTTCGAACCCTGTTATGCACAAGACTGATTTCCAAACCCTATTCTACACTAGGTCGATTTTTAGATCAGACCACATTTTGCATAAGGTCATACCATATTCTAGATCCAATCCGAGACCGAACCATATTCTGGATTTGATCCGAGATCAGATCATGATTTGAACCCGATCCGTGGTCGAAACTCATTTTCTGCCCGATCTAGCTAGAAATTTGAAATTCATCAATGTTTTATAATTTTTTGTGAAAATTAAGGTAATTCGCCATGTCCTCCTACATGAATTTGGTCAGGATTCGCCAGGGTTTCACAATAGATTCACCATTTTTAACAAGTACATTTCGGGTCTGACCCCTTATGCATAACCCTGTTGTAAGGAGCCCTATGTATAGACTCTGTTCCAAGTTGAATCTCAATTATGAAATCAAATTCATGCTTTGAAGGTAATCTAGGTAACTCTTTTGGAAATACATCCCTAAACTCTTATAGTATTGGGTGTTTTCCAAACACCTCTTTCTTTTCCTTTTCAATCTCATTTAACTTAACTACATATATTGTTCCTCCTCTCTTGATGGCTTTCTTAAGTTGCATTGTTGAGAGGATCTGGGGTTGAAAAGCCCCTTGTAGGTTGTACACCCTCTATACTTTCTTGTCATCTTTCGTATATTCAATCCATCTATCTTGGAAATTGATTATGGCCTTATGGGATTGCAACCAATCCATTCCTAGGACTACATTGAAAGCATGTAGTGGTGCTACATAAAGGTAACCTATAATTGTACCACTAGGTAAGATGATTTTAATCATAGGGTAACACTGATCTATAAAGTAGGTATGTCTAGATCCATACTTGACCTTCCACCCATGTGCCAAGATTCCTAGCCTTTCTGATATATATTTAATTAAGCTATTAGAAACAAAACTATATGTGGCACCACTATCAATTATAATTCTAACATTTCTACCAAAAATCTTACCTTTTATCGATAGTGGAGTGGCTTGTCCTTCCATATTCTAACTCCCTCTTGTTGCATAAATCTTGTGTGTTGGTTATTTATAAGCAGGTTCTTTTCCCTTTGAACTCAATCTTGCTTTGAGTGGATATTTGTTGGCATAATGCGGACCGCCACATTCATAACATCCTGCTTTGGGTCTTGGATGTATTTTCTAGTTCTATCCATCTTCTAATTTCACCGCTAGTGAGGGATTGGCTAGATACTGCTACGATGGTCTGTTATTCCTGTTGTTGCTTTTATTATAATTAAGGTTCTTCCCTTAGAACCTCTTCCTAAAATTTCCTTATTTCCTATCATTCTTTTTATCCTGTTTAGGAGAACTCTTGTTTGCCTAGTCCCCTTCCCACTTCATGAAGCCTGCATTGTTTCTTTTTCTTAATGTTTTTCTATCCTGCCCAAATGCCCCTTCATAATCAAAATAAGGATTAATATAAGTTTCAACTTTCTTGGCTAGATCATAGGCTTTCTGAAGAGTACTATGTTCCTACATGTTCACTTCATGCTCTACTATGGGATCTGCTCCTAGTATAAACCTATGTACCTTCATTTTCTCATTATACACGGGCACATACTTTAGTAGCTTGACAAATTTCTGGTAATAAACTTCCATCGTCTTATTCCCTTGTTTAATATTGGTGAATTCCTCAAATTTCTTGGATGAAAATGTTCAGTGAGGAATATTTTTTTAAAACTACTGCAAATTCTTCCTATTTCAAATCAATTGTCACTATAATTTCTTTTTCCTCATTGTACGTTTCCCATAAATCCAAGCCAATACCCTATATGTACGAGTGGCATAAGACATTTGGGTGCTAGTGGAATAGTTCTTCATGTTACAAAAAGTCTCTATCTCCTTTAACCAAACTTCGACTTTATCACCATCTTCTTCTCCATTGAACTTGAAAGATTTTATATGTCTCATATCCTTACCTAATTCTACCTCCAGTCTAATTCTAGCCTAATGTGCCTCTGAATGGGTCTTATTCACTTGTTCTACTCTAGGATTCCCAACTTGTGAATATTGATTCACTATAGCCTCTAATAGTTGTTTCTACGTTTTCATTTGTTCCCTTAGCAAGGCAACTATTGCAGTAAGATCCTCCCTATCATTATTTGGAGCATTCGTACATATATTCGTGGTCCCAACCTCTACATTATTTTATCATGTTTGCCTTGTTGAATAGGCAACACTCCCTCTCCTTATCTTGGGTAGCATTGTCCTTGGCCACACACAAGAGAGATAATAGGAATTATTCACAATTACATCTTTGAATTGTTTATCCTACTAGCAATTATATTCTTATCCATCCTAACTAGACAGAGGTCTACTTTTAATGGGCACACTTTCCTTATTACACTCCATCTATTCCTACACAAGGAAACTTGTATCCCTACGAACCAAGTGCTTTGATACCAAATGTCACAACCCAAAATTTGCATTCCTAACCCTAACCATTATTTTAATATAATATTCTTCCACTATCATCTTCTACTATGCTAACCCATCGCTACATCTTACATAATTTCGGTTATGTAAATGTACAAGGCAAATTTACTAGTTTTGCAACCATCCTTCTCACTTATAATTTAATGATTTGGTTTCCTTATTCCATTCTTTTGAAAGAAGCATGTCATCCATTTCACACCACATAAGTCTTTCTATGTTGGTGCTTAGAGCGTATTGTATATCGACTATCCTCTCATCTCCTTAATGAGCTAGTCAAACCATTTATAGGTCTTTTCCAAATCATCTTTGTGGAAACATCGTAGCTAACCAGATTTCCCTTTAATTTTATTAGGTTTCACTACTCTTTAGGGTTACCTTTTTAGTGCAAAATATTAATCACTTCTCGTTTATAAGAGTCTTTACTTAATTACATCCATCAAGGTCTTTATTGATATTTTTGGAGTAGTATTCAACTAGCTATAATTTAACCATTCACTAGCATGACATAACCAATTCCATGAAATTATTGACCAACATTAAATAAATACTTCCAAAGGTAGGAATTCTTTAATATCAAAGTTCCCTACATGCAAGACTACAAAATGATTCTTTAATAAACAAATACAAGTAGTCCTCTTGTAATAACTAAAAAACTACATCATTTCATAAAGAGTTATTATCATATTTTAAGAACCACTTCATTTCCATTAAAATAAAAAATTGTTCCATCATAAGGTAAAAACTCTACAAATAATCACACAACACTGATTTATCTTGGGAAACCCGAAGGTAAAAATCCAACTATGAATAGTTCAATCTTTTATCATTCAAAGAGGGATAAATACGTTCGGTTGGGCTTCTAAAATCCATTTTTTGCCTCATTCAATAAAATCCCAACTCTCATATATTACAATCAACTTGTCCTTCAATTTGATTCCATAGCCAAATACTACGTTTAGCTTTAAGGATCTATCCAATCCTTTTACACATTTTAATCTCCGGTTTAAAAGTACATTTTAGCATACAACTAACCAAGGCAACTTTACTATTTCCATACTGTCATAAGAAGTCTATTATTCCAAAGTTTTTTTGCAACCCAACTCAAGTGAAATGATCTAGAAGACACTGTTACATATACCAATTCCCAAGAATGATAAAGTCTTTCCAATATTTATGTGTTTATGGTGTTTTTGTGTTGCCTTAACACCTCCAAGGCTTACTATAAAGGTTATAGCAACTGAAGCACGTTGTTTAAGCCTTTCAATAAAGACTTATTTTCTTAGGATCAGTAACACACATATCTATGCCTCCTACACTTCGACGAACCCAAGAGTCAAACAACTACTTGACTAGGATCATAAATTAACTTACTTGAACAAGAAATGTAAACAAAAACCCTAACGATATTATTTACTCATAAGGTTTACGAACAGGTCACAAGATACCTGACATCACCCTAGAGTACCTATTGGATACCTCTAATCCTTTCACCCAAATACAAACACCTACACCGTTAAAGGTGTGGCGAATCACAACTAGCAAGACATACCCTCTTCTTAAGTAAAATAGCCTTAACCCAACACTTATGAGAAACCCCATTCCCATATCTCCTCCACTCAGGAGTACACTCATTGGCAGATCCAAATGGATCAATGCACACATTTAAGAAAATGTAAACAGAAGTCTCAATTGTGCAAAGTCTAAAGAGACCATAATATTATTGCCATAAAACATTACATCGCTCATCTCCACGATGAACAAACGCATTTGAATCCTTCAAAACTCAATAGTGTATTTTGGAAAATCCATCTCACTATTCTAACAATCAATTGATCAATAACTTCTACGTTATTTAAACACAGACTCTAACATATACATGTTGAAAGTCGAGTGACTCTAAAACTAACATCGTTCCATATCCACAAAACGATACAACCAAAGGCACATCACCATTCAACGATGAAACATCATCGGTAAGGCCATAACACACTGATTGAACTATCATTTCATACAACAAGGTCAATGAAATAGAATTCCAAGGTTTTCCTTCTTATCTCTACCAATAGCAAAGGAATGAAAATGTAGGACTTCACTCACCAAACACAGTAAGCATAATAATATATAAAACTCTATCATTTCTCTCTTTTAGACATCAAGAAATAAAAACTATAGATTAACACCCATACCAGAGGTTGTTTACTCGAAATACCTCTTTTTATGGTGAGAAACACATAGTTTTCCTTAGCTCCAGTCCTGCGCATAGTCCGCTTCAATCAATCACACCAGAACTCCGGTGCCCTTTCCTTCTTTTTCCAAAAAAAATAATAGCCAAAACAAAATATGTCCCCCCTTCTCTTCTCTTTGGTAGTAATCACTCTTCCACTCTCATCCATCGTTGCATGACTTTACTCCTCATCACTCACTACACTTCCATTGTCAATTATTGACATATTCTTCTTCGATTCGCACCAACACCTCATTCATAAATCTTATTATTTAGTAGGTGAATCAAATAAACAAACTTGGGTTAATTGCATGTCTAAAATAAATACTTCCATCATGAATTAAACAAAAGATTCTTTTTTCAAATATTTGTTCATTCACTAACATGCAGAGGTATTCAATTGACAATTATCCATCTTCAAAGTCTTCTCTCCCTGTTAAAATCATAAAGCAAGACGTTAGTCGAATACGCCTAATCAAATACGTATGATCGGTTAGCAAGAATCCAAAGACAAGTATCAATTTAGTTTTCAAGAATTCTTGAAAAATGACTCAAGTGAGAGCATAATGTATTTTTCAATAAAACATAAGTCTTGCATATACCAACACTTGGAATAACCAAATCTATATTGATGTTTTTCTTTAAAAATATTTATTTTGCATAACTAGACATGAAACAGTTAGTCTATCCATCAACAAAACACCATAGTAAAACATAAATCCAATCACATACACAGTCTACCAAGGGAGGGTCAGGATAGCAGTCAAGCGTTGAAGAAAGAGGTTTGTTCGTAGATTGTCTCTTCAATCTATGAGAAAACCTCTTCGATCAAAAGAAATCTCTATCAGGGATATTTGCGTTCATGAATGGATATACTTATGCCCTCTATCAAGATCTCGAAGGATGAATTTGGGTTGAATTTGATTTATCATGAAGCCCAAAAAATTATTTGCAAACTCAAGGGCAAAAGACTAGGCCTAGAGGAGATCAAAGGATACATTAAATATTGGTGGACTAGTACAAAATTCTTCCAAGTGACTCTCCTACCCAATAATTATTTTATGTTTCCTTTTCTAATTTAGCAGATAGGGATAGAGTAATGGAGTATAGATATAATTGGATTTTCAGATAAAGGGGTGTTTATATAAGACCTTGGACTCCTAGTTTCAACTCCTTTACAGAAGAAGATAATGGCTTCTTTACAAAATAAGTTAATGGCTTCCCAGTCTGGATGAATCTTTATGCTCTCCCTATGGAGTTTTAGGGAGAGAATATGTAGACACAAAAATCTAGCCACTTGTCATCCATCCGTAGTTTCCCATCACATTTACCTATTATTTATATATATTTGTTTAATATATATTTAAATAATAATATTTTATATATTTTATTTATATATATTTAATAAATATATATATATATATATATATATATATATATATATATATAAATTAATCCCAACCATTCATCCGCCTTAATCCATGCCACATGCCCATATTTAATCTCCACCCTTCGTCATATTTTAATCTTGACCACACAAATTGTGTCATTGAAACCCTAAATGTGCCCTAGGAGAGATTATAAAGAGGAGTCATTTTGACAACTCAACCCCTAAGCTTTTTGAATCCTAGAGTTCCAAGTTTCCTAAGTCTTTGGAAGCCCTAACAAGTTTCCAAAATCCCCCTCGTATCCTTGCTCTTGCCTCTGCATCCATCACTACATCCTTCGTGTGAAGAAGATCTACTTCTGTAAACTCTTCTTCAGCCCCCAAATGCTCCTCTACTACTCTCGAGTACCTCTAGGCACTTTTTGTCGTCCTTGAGCACCCTTGGGCGCTTCTGCTACTACCGAGCGCCCATGGGCATCTCAAACCCTAGTTCTACAGACTAGCAAACCCTCAAGTATCACTAGGGTATCTGCACACCTATTGTTTCTGCAACAACAATCATAGATCGAAGAGCAACAAGTCATCAACAAGGTAAATATTTTATTTCTGCATTTATTTTAGTATTCTCATATTTGTTCATAGTATTTTCATTCTGCAACTAGGGTTTGTTATTTCATGTCTGAGGGTCTCATGCAGTGGAGCCCTCACAGTTATTACTAATCCCTTGTTATTTTTTGTGTGCAAATCTAGGAAGAACCTACATTTATTGGAAGCTGCTAAAGCACTCGAGTGGTCCGACCTATGAATATCACACCTTCCCCCCAATCAAACAAACAAGCACACAACTTGGGGGTGTTCAAGGTATCACACCTTCCCCCAATCAAGCAAACAAGCATACAACTTGGGGGTGCTCAAGGTATCACACCTTCCCCAATAAAACACACAAACATCATAACTTGGGGGTGTTCAAGGTATCACATCTTCCTCCAATCAAACAAACATGCAGCATAACTTGGGGGTGTTCAAGGTATCACATCTTCCCCATCAATTCAATCACTCAATAACATTCACATCATCAAGTCAATTTCCAGGTTCAAAAGGTTGCGTCCTTTTTCAAAGGTTGAGCCCTTTGCCTCACATACACACATCAAAGTCAAGGGCCTAACCCCTTTAGTCACATTTCAATTCAAAAGGCTCCAAAGGAACCAAAATCCTTTGGTCACATACACATCACATCATAAGTACATCAATTGCTAGGTTCAAAAGGTTGCATCCTTTTGTTAAAGGTTGCACCCTTTGCCTCGCATTCACATCATCAACAATCAATTGCTAGGTTCAAAAAGTTACGTCCTTTTGTCAAAATTTGCACCCTTTGTCTCGCATTCACATCATCAGTACATTCATTTCTAGTTTCAAAAGGTTGCATCCTTTTGTCAAACGTTGAGCCCTTTGCCTCACAAACACACATCAAATTCAAAAGGCTCCAAAGGAACCAAACTCCTTTAATCATAGTCGCCTTGCATCATCAACACATCAATTGCTAGGTTCAAAAGGTTGTGTTCTTTTGCCAAAGGTTGCACCCTTTGCCTCGCATTCACATCAACACATCAATTGCTAAGATCAAAAGGTCATTTCCTTTTGTCAAAGGTTGCACCATTTTCCTTGCATTCATTCATTGTCAAAAACCCTATCATCTATTGGGGCAAAAACAAATCACATTCACATTTACATTCAACATCATCAATTTCATTCATCATTACACCTTCATTCAACATTTTCCAAATACATTTGCAAGTACAAGTGAACCTTGTATTTAGTGGTCTATCCTAGTCACCTGATGGTTGCAGTGATTGGTTATCCATGCAATCCGGTAGGATGGGTAGATCACCATAAATACACTTACATTATCAAAAACCCTTCATCTATTAGGGCAAAAATAGACTCATTTACTTGCATTTTTCACAAACCCCTCATTTGTTAGGGCAAAAACAAAATCAAATACAAATGTCAAAAATCCCTTCATTTGTTGGGGCAAAAATAGAACCAATCTTTTACATCGTCAAAAACCCCTTTTTTGTTAAGGTAAAAACAAAATCAATCATTTATATTTTCATAAACCCCCTCATTTGTTGGGGCAAAAACAGACACAATCATTGCATCTTTCACAGTCATTGCATTTTTCCATATCAAAAACCCATTTTCTGTTAGGGCAAAAATAGAATCATTCATTACTTCATTCATACATTTGTATTTAACACCATCAATTTCATTCATCATCACATCTCCATTTCAACACTTTTCAATCAATCAATAATTGCATTTACATTCAACATTTAACAAAATTCACTTACAATTTCAAGTGAACCTTGTATTTAGTGATTTATCCTAGTCACCTAACGATTGCAGCAACTGGTTATCCATGCAATCCAGTAGGATGGATAGATTACCATAAGGACACTTACATTTTCACAAAATCTTTTTTTTGTTAGGGTAAAAATAGAATCAATCATTGCACTTTTCATAGTCATTGCATTTTCCCATGTCAAAAACCCCTTCATCTATTGGGGCAAAAATAGAATCATTCATTGCATTATTCATTTACATTTGCATTCCACATCATCAACTTCATTCAACATTTGTCAAATACATTTACAATTACAAGTGAACCTTGTATTTAGTGGTTTATCCTATTAACCTAATGGTTGCAGCGATTGGTTATCCATGCAATCCGATAGGATGGATAGATCACCATAAGGACACTTACATTATCAAAACCCCTTCATCTGTTAGGGCAAAAATAGAATCAATCGTACACATGTCAAAAACCCCTTTCATCTATTGGGGTAAAAATAGACTCAATCACTTGCATCCATATATTCAAAAATGTAGCTTACCTCCACAAAATCACTTCATATTGCATTTATCAATACATTTCTCATCATCACATCTTCATGTCAACATCATTTTCATCCATCAATCATTGCATTTGTGCATTTTACCAAGCTCATATATAATTTCAAGTGAACCTCGTATCTAGTGGTCTATTATATCTCCTTGGCGATTGTAGCGATTTGCATCCATGCAATTCGGTAAGATGAATAAATCACCATAAGGACACTTGACCATCTTCATCATCACATATTTCATTTTTCAAAAACAAAAATCAATTTTGGTACCTCATCTATAGAGTGAGACTATGCCAAGACCAATTTGCTCAAAATTTGTCATTGATGGCCTTGTTCGTGGGGCTTGAAACACGGACAAAATCATAACTTTCATCATTTCCTTTTACAATTACATTAGTCTGTAAGGATATAGGTCGGGTAAAGTGATTGAGCAATTGTTTAGGGATTTCGTGTGGGAATTTCTGCAATCATGAGTGGATTCGAGGGAAAGACTACTTTTCTTTCCTATTTGCATTTGCATACTTGCATTTTAATGACATTGGAAGGTACATTCTTCAATAGCATGGAATCACCCCAAACTTGGGGCAACCACATTTGGCTTTTGATTTTCCCACAATGGGATACATCTTACATGATCATAGCATCAACACTTGGCAAAAACCCCCTTCCACCGTTGGGGCAAAAACGACATCACATTTACATCATTCATATCGTCCACAATTGCACCATACATTTCACATAACCATTTGCACTCATCTATCAATTGGCTCGTGAGATTCATCTGCAACTCATTCACCAATTGAGGGGGTAAGCTATGCAATCCAAATTATTTTGTCCCCAAGTTCATTTTCACATCTCAACAAAAAGTTGCTTTGTCATCAAGCCAAACCAGGTGTCTTGTATTTTTGTACCTAATTGTGTTTCGCACAACACGATACAAAAAAGGGCATCTGTAGACACCAAAATCTAGCCACTTGTCCTTCATCCGTAGTATCCTACCACATTTACCCATTATTTATATATATTTATTTAATATATTTAAATAATAATATTTTATATATTTTATATATATATATATATGAAATATATATAAATTAATCCCAACCATCCATCATAATATAATCTCAGCCATTCATCCACCTTAATCCATGCCACATGCTCAGATTTAATCTCCACCCTCCGTCATGTTTTAATCTTGACCACACAAATTGTAGTTCCTCAATGAACATTAGAAATATTTGATATTGCTTAGGGATTAAATAGTACAATGATAGCTAATAAATAGTCGTAAAATAGGAACAACTAACTACTAACAAAATATAATCCCCCGTAAGTTGCTAACAACTAACAACTAGGAAATTATGCTAACCATAAGATATTCGTTACAATGAATATCTTCATGGTAAATAAAATAATGGTAATAACTAAATTAACTACGATAATAACTATATTACCCTAGCATCCCCCTTTATTACATTATTTTGAAATACAAAGAGTGTTGTGAAATAACTTAAATTTGACACATGCACTTGCCTTAGTGAATATATCTACAACCTGTTCATTGGTGGGAATGTAGTAACTTATATTCTACCTTAACAAAAAATGGTAATTACCCAAGATTGGAATCTAGATATTATCCAAGATAGGAATCTAGATATTATCCAAGTAATGGGATATAGTTATATTTACATCAGAATAATGTTTGATGATATATCTATCATTAATTGTTTTTTAATTTTTTCAAAACATGAAACAAAATAGCAATCCTAGCCAATACAATTGTGATGATATACTAACCCAACATGAAGAAGATATATCACTAGTAAAACTGCAGAATCAAAGAAGAAGGAATGTGAAGCATGACAAAAAATAAAATATGAAGATGACAGAAAATACTTTCAGGCTAAATACTGATCAAAGTGAACTAAAGGAACTGGATGAAGATGCTCCTCATGATACAGATAAAGAGTACAATGAAGAAAATAGAAAAGACATCATAAGCTCCAAGAATAAAATGATGACCGAATCAGTAGAAGGACAAAAACCAGACCAAGTTGAAGAACATTTGAAAGATGAAGACTCATATTGAAGACTAAAGTCTTCAATAACCAAATAATGTAATAAAGGGAGGTGTTGGAATATATTGCATTACTTGGTACATGCTAATGTACCATCTTGGATACATTATTAGATTAGGAAAGTGTCTTAGATTAAGGCTTGAGTATTTACTTTATGTAATGTAATAAATGCACAAGTATTATTAGAATGTGCAATGATGTAAATGTGCATGGTGTCCACATGTACATGAGTCCTTAGAATAGGAAGATGAAGAGACATAGCAAGATGGAAGGCCAAGAGTCATGTCTTATTATATATAGATCTTTGGTAAATGAGTTGAGTGAGGGGATCCGATTAGAAAGTGAGAAGAATAAGTAGTAGTAAGAGAGATAGTAGATACAATGTAGAGCTTGTATGAAGCATGGAGCATTGAGATCTCCACATACTGTAACAAGTTCAAATTTTCGTGAGCTTTCATTAATGGCTATTTCATGAGTTATTTCAAAAGTTTCTCATGCTATTTACTTGCATATTATATTGCTATTATCATAGATATAACATTGCATGCTTATTTTACTCCTTGTGGTTGCATTTCCTTTAAGTTTATAACATCAAAAGCTAACAGTGACAAGGGGCAACCTTGTCTAATCCCCCGAGAAGCTTTGAAGAACTAAGAGGCCGAGAAGCTTTGAAGAACTAAGAGGTTGGCCCATTAACCAAAACTGCAAAAGAAACAAAACAAAGACATTCCATAATCCAGTTGACCATCTCCACATAGAACCCAATATGAGTATATATCATTCTTAAATATAGCCAATTTACTCTATCAAAAACCTTGGAGAGATCCAACTTCATCACCATTGCTAGCAGTTTCTTTGATTTTATGGTATGAAGACTTCCCTGAGTAGTACCAATTGCTTCATGAATTTGTCTACCATGCAAGAAACCAAATTGGTCAATAGATATAGAAGCAGAGAACCCTTTAATTCTTTATGCAATTATTTTTGCTATGATTTTATAATCATTAGTTTATTGCCATCTACATTTAGACTCAATTTTAGTTTATATTGGTATGCATTCATATACGTATGTGTGTATGTCACTCATAAGATTTATGCACAGTCATTTACGTATCTTTTCTGGTTTCAGGATAGCGATGCAAAACATTTTAAGAAACTTTCATTATAACCCCTCACTTTATAAACGATGATTCTACTTTTAAGTGTCATGTCTTCATGTACAAATATCTTCATGTAGCGTCTGTAATAACAAATGTCTAGAGAAAAAACCTATAATAATTTAAAAAGTAAAGATAAAAAAGATAAAGTAGTTTTTAACGTTTACAAGATCATAGATCATATGAATCCATCCTCATAGAAAATGTTTTTTATTCGTTTTATGTTTATCCAACATGGTATACAACTCTACTCTCCATTAGATTAGAACCTTGGCCCTCCTATTCACAGTTTTACAGTCTTGCAAACAAGTTGAAATAAATTACTAATAATATCCACAATAGAAAGATTTAAGGGTTTAAAAGTGAAGGTTTTAGAATTCCAAAAATAAGGTCCAAGTCCAAAAGGGTAGAATTATAGACTAACAGTGGTTAAATAAATATATATTGAATAAACAACGTTCTCCATAAAGATCATATATAACCTATAAACCAGTAAGCAATGGTCATAAAGCCAACTTAAGAACAAAAAACCATACATACTTAAACACATTCAAGATGGGAATATGGTTAAATAAATGTTTATTGAATAAACATCCTCCTCCATAAAGATCATATATAACCTATTACTCAGCAAGCAATGGCTTTATAGGGTTTAAGAATGGAGGCTTTGAGACACTAAAAACAAGGTCGACAGTTTGAATCCAAAGGGATAAATTTATACACTATGAATATGATTAATAAATATATATTGAATAAACAACATCCTTCATAAACATATATAACCTTTAACCCCGTATACAATGGTCGTAAAACCAGCTTAATGAACAAAAGACCATACCTACTTAAACCTATTCAAATATTTAGGTCTTGTGTTTATATGACTGTAGATAATAGTGCCTTTGATGTATTTATTATTTATTTGTTGGACTTTATGCATTGGATTATATAATTTAGATTATGTCATACACCCTACCCTTTGCATATAGAGAAGCGCACATTTAATGACTGCATATGGTGCAGTGGTTTGTTTATGCATAGCTACTATACTCTCGTACTGTTTCCAGGCTAAATAAAATTTTGTCTCGATAACTTTTTGGCCAAGTCTCTACAACACTCTTCCGAGTCGTCCAAGGCTCAATTCTGACACTTCAAGCTTGCTGAATGACCCAGAGTGCATTCTGCTGCATGGAAAAGGGCAAATGAAACCCTTATTTATTTTTTTCACTTCTGCAGCTGCAGAGTACGATGTTTTTGTTGTAGGAGGAAGTTCTACTCAATAAGGATAATTTTTATCCTATCAAACTCAGGCTTTTGTATAAGTGTTTGGATTTTTGGCACTTAGAAGAATCTGTTGGGGTAGCGGCTCCATTTTCTTCCAAATTTCAACAGCAGAAAACACATTTCAAGTATTCTTCTAAAGAAATATTGTCTCCATCAGTAACAAGCTCAAAAGGAAAAATACCTTATAATGAAAAAATCCTTAGAATTTTTCTTTTTTTTTATACCCCTTTCCTTTTACCTTTGCCATGTCCAGTGCCATGTTTTTGCCGAGTCTTTGTCATGTCTGACGTCTATCCTTCATGTTGACAAGTCCAAGCTGAGTCCAAGACTGGCTACCAATGTTGTATGCTATCCACTTTCTCTGCCATGTGCCATATGCGATTCCTCATAAATAAATAGGTTCTAGTATATGGCAAATTATCCCCTCGATATACAAATATTGTTGCAACATAACACCAACTTTCAGCTGATGTAAAGACAATTAACAAAAAGTTCTCAGCAATGAGTACAACCTATATTAATGCATTTTTTCCAACCATTTCTACGAGGCAACAACAGTGTCTTGAAGTAATGCTTTGAGGTCTTTCAAACTGTACAAGAACAGTTTCCAAAATCAGTCTGATAAACTAGTTGCAACATAAACCGTACATATTAATAAGTCTTTGATAGCTAAAATATAAGTCTAAACGAACGGGAAAACACACAGTGGCATTTATCCATTCTAAGCAATTTTGAATTTGTTGAGTAAATTTTAGAAGTGGCAAAACTTACTGTAGGTTTCCTAAGTCAGGGTAGACTGCTTTCGCGGATGCAAAATCCTGCAAAAGAAGTTTTGACCAAATTCTGTTCTCTGATATTTTCTTTAACCAGCTTTCTTAAACATATACTTCCAAATATGAAAATGCAAAAAGACTGGAGCATACCTGGTCTTTTGTTGAAGAGGTGTATGATATGACACAATCCATTCCTGCTCCTAATGCTGCCTGATAAATAGGAATGAATAGCGAATTTTCCGTCAAACTTTGGAGTTTAGGAATATATTTAAAAACCAATATAAGAACCAGCAGATAAGTGTCCAGTGCAAAGTTAGTCGCGACAAATTCATTTTGAAAATGTCGGTGGTCAATTGTATACCTGTAGACCAATGACACTATCTTCTACAACAAGACAGTTCTTGGCTGGAACTCCCAATCTCTGAAGGGGAACAACATTAAAAAGATCAAGTCTTGATCTGGAAGAAAATGTCACGTAAATACATTTCCAAATTCATGATATGATCAAATTTCTCTATGATGTGCATCCTGAAAACCCGACATGATTTTTCGAGAGCGACTTACTTTGGCAGCTTCTAAATAAATTGAGGGATCGGGCTTCTTCTTTTGTACGTCATCACCTACCAGCAATGATTGAAGCATCATATTTAGAATCAATACACAAAATCAATAAATAGAGTCATATTGATCACAACTATAACATGGGACTCTTCCAACCATCATTCATGCAAAAATTTACTAGCAAGTGATTTGATCAGCATTAAACTTTGAAGTAATTATTCTTTGATATCATATTTACTAAAAACTGTATGTTGTTTTCATCTACCAGTTGACTCATCAATAGCTAACACAATGGGGATGGCAATTCACTCAATGACTCCATTCATTAAAATACCAAAAGAATGGTAAAGTGCAATTCAAGATGTGGAATCAGATAGCTTAAAACAGACCTGCAAGGAAGCAATCTAGCTGTTGACAACGCTCCTGTGGAAAATTCAGAATTTAAAACATCAGACTGTTCTTTAGACCTTTAAGATATCCACGAGCACTGTGTAACCAACTTTGCTTTTTTAGTTTGAGAAAGTACCGGTCCAAGTAGATTTTTGAGACAGAGTACTACGGAGCTTTTCGTAGCTGCAGAACAAACTGCAAGCTTAATTCCCTGAATCACAAAGACATAAGGAAATGCAGTAAGCCAAAATCCCTACTGATTGAAGCCTGACTTTGGGAGATCAGTAGAGTCCAGTGTTTGTCTATTGATAGCATGTAAATGCAATGTCTTCTAACTACTGATTGAGAAATGCAATACCCACTAAACATTCCACAAATAATGAAAAGAATATAATGCAATGGTTGCCTTGATTCAGAAAGATTTTCTTAAGCAAAATAATTAGCATGATAGTCATACAGCAGCTTTGGCTTCATCCATCAACTGTAATACTCCTGGCCTTGGCTTTACCTGGTATAACCAAAGACAAATTTCAGATACTTTTAATTGGCAGGTAAGTCATCAGGAACTTTTAAAAAAATAGCTCACTGCAAAAAATGTTTACATAATACATTTGAAAGTTACCAACTTACTTTTCCAGACCGTATAATCTCTTTATATTTCTCTGTTTTCCAGTCCTGTTATGAAAATCAACAGCAAACAACTAAGCTTAGCTGTGTAGGACGTCAAGGCCTAAATTCTATGGATACCAAACCTGTTGGACCAGGGATCTATGTCATATGTGCACATGATTATGCCTTTAATGGGAGTAAATGATGCCTCATGCCTTTTAATTTAGTGTATGAAATCATCACAACTGGTTTGCAAGAGGCTTGATCCTACAAGTTACAGTACTGGCTTCAATAAGCAAAAGGAAATTATTTCAATGACTTCAATGTGTAGAAGGAGACTCAAAATTTTAAAACACTTAAGAGAAAAGTTTGTATACCCAAACTTAAAAAAAAAAAAAGAAGATGACCACAACATTCAACAATTTAAAAACAGTAATTTTCTGTTCGTTTCTGTGATGCAGTCCATGACTCCATAATATCTGAGCTATGCACTATAACTTGATTTCCAACCATGATAAATACTGCTAATATGCGTTTGCTTAACAGTTGTAATACTCTCCAACAAAATTCAGAGTTAGGAAACTACTGCCCAACATTTTCCCAGGTGGTAGATAGTTTTTAATTCCCAGGCAATTTCAGAATATGTACGCAGATAAGTTATGATTTCTAAGACTACTTGGGATATAATTAAGCCTTGTCTAAATTCAGCATGACGACGACTCTTTTCAGGCTACTCTGGAAATTAATTTCCTGACACCAAGCAAAAAACAGGTACTGTATTTACAGCTTTTAACAGAGTCATATGATATCACATTGGCATTGTTTGTATATAAAAATATTGAAAATATATATCAGAAGATTTATATAGTTGGCAATTTCTACTATCAAATGGCAGGAGCTTAACTGATTAAATGTGTGGACTTGTAAGGCAAAGACCAGGGTTCAAATCTTGCCAAGCAATATATGTGCAATTGCCAAGATGTTTCTAATGAAACTTTATTTCTCTTTAACACAAACCATCCACAGTATTCAGAAATATCAAAACATTCATCCACAAATAATATCCCACAAAGATAATCTACACAATGAGACATAGATATAGATAATACCTTTAAGATAGGGCAACACCAATAATACTACTTAAGGAATGAAAAACTCCACAAAATTTCCCAAGATGAGAGGCCATTCCACAGGCAAAGATGATTACAAGAGAATATCGATATGAATGATGATTATTACAATGAAAATATCCCTTCTTTATATACCCATCTTCTAATGCTACTTTGGGGAGCGGACTCATAAACCCTTATCCAACTCATTATTATAATTAATAATATAATCAACCTTGGGTTATGTGTGGCCCATTCCAACTATAATTTTGAAATTCGCAACTCACAATAAACTCAGCAGCCTAATTTTGGAGATTTTATCAGCAACTAGGGAAAACTTGGCAACAAAAAGAAAACGAAGAAACTTTTTCAATAAACAAAAGAAAAAAAACATTTTAAGCAACAATTGGAGAGCCAAAAAGTTGATTTTGTATTAGATATTCATTACAAAGAGTACAATTACAGTTTATGAATCAGCAATTCAGCCCAATACAACATAAAAATGCAACATGGCTTTTAAATTCAAAAAGATTTGTCTTAAGGTCAGAGCTTGTTATATCTGAAATTTAATTAGGTCCTTTGAGTTGGGAGGATGAATTTTTCAAAAATTAAATCCTTTGAAGGATTATTATTAATGATCCAAAAATGTCTACTACACTTGAAATATAATAAGATATAAAACAGAGTTAACTACTTTCTGCAAAATTAAAAAAGATTTACCTTAAAGAGGTTAGAGCTTATTATACCTGAAATTTAAATAGGACAGATTTTCCAACCCTCTGAGATAGCCAATCTATATGGATGCAGCAGATTGAATTAAATCTCTGTACACAATTAGAGAGTGACTACAGAAAAATATCAGCATACAATTGATCTGTGATAGCAATTGATAATGCTGTGACAACTCATTTAATAGACCAATCCTGAGCAGCAAAACAAGTCTCCTTGGAAATGGTATTCTCAGAAAGATGCCAACTGAAATGGACAGCCTGGATACAGGTGTAATTTGTTGTGTTTTGAGATGTTGTGTTGAATAGTATTAGACAAATTTGAGTCCTTTACATTAAAAACTTCTTTTTAACCACTTTAAATCTGTCATTTCTCCTCTACTTTTGCTTCCGCGGCAAAACTATCGATAAATCGGAAAGAAAATCGCCGCAAGTCAGCGAGTTTCTCGGCGCCAAGGAAATAAAAAAAAAAACTCAGCACTTAAGAAATATCGCAAGTTCAACGATTTATTGCAATTAATCAGCGAGGTTGAAAACACTGATTTGAACTATCCATAATACCCATATATAATATAATATCATATCCCCATATACCTATCCCTAAGTACCATAGCATTCCACCCCCTTACAAATGTTTTGTCCTTGAAACATGAGAAGAAACTAAATAATATGATCTTCTAAGCAATGTTGACAATTGGTACCAATCTTGATCATCCATCCATCCAAGTGAAATCTTGGTGGTGGTCTTCGATGATACCAAGCTGCCATTGTGCCACTTGAATATCCATAATTGCTCTGTTGCCTTCATTCTTTTGATGCTCTACTCTGATATTCAGAATGATTGTGAAGTCCAAAATTACTATGTTGTTTTCTGCCAAACACTGCCATACTTGATGCCTTTCTAACTCCTTGTAAGTCTACAACAATATTGATGCTCTATGTCATGCCTCCATGATTGTTTCCGCTCATGGTGGTGTGGGTGTCGATATACTGCAACCTTAACCTCATGTTCTGCTTCCTTTGATGCTTTTTGCTCATGTGTCCTTTGTTTGGTGCATCCTTGTTCTCTTCTAACAGAGCTTCCTTGGACTTTGTTGTTGCTTCTTCCTTGGAGTATGCTACTAACTTTTTTGTAGACTCAGCTTTTGATTCCTCTGTGGGTTCTTTACCTTATTCCCGTACCATAACTACTTTTTGCTTCTCCTTGGATCCTTTCTCCTTAAGCTAAGAAATATCCTATAGGATTTTCTTTTTCCTATACCATAACTTCATGATCTTCTTTTGCACATTAATAATAACAATACCCAAAGAATCCAACCAAGGATACCCAAGAACACTGTCCACATCATCCATCTCAACGCCATGAAAATCTCAATGTAAAACATATTTATCTATGATGATCTTCAAATCTTCAAAAATCTAAACATTCTCACCCTCAAGTTGTATATCCTTAATTTTTGTTGCTTGAACCTGCAACCTCTTAGCCAAAGCAATATTAATAAAATTATATCTACTACTAGGGTTAATGGAAATAATAATTTTTTCCTTCTAAATGCATTTATGAACCTACAAAATAGAATTTTTAGATGAAGTTAGATCCTTTTGATCCTTCTCTTGCTTTTGTAAAATCAAAGATGTTTCTTCTTCATTCTTCTCACTATTCTCCTTAACATTTTCGTCTCTCTCCTCCTTCGGTAATTTTATTTCTTTTTAATAGTCTTCATTCTATTTCTTGAAAAAATTCCACTCTCATTTTATTTCATCTCTCATCTTGAATCCTTTGTAGTTCCTTTTCAAAGTCTTTGATGACACCCATCAGGCTACGTGTATTTTTATCCTTTCCCTAAAGGTGTCTCATACAAATATCTAACTATATTTTTAGCTGCAAATGCATAGGTTCCCATCTACTCAAGAATGCTTGTTCCATTTCTTTCCAAGTGCACATGACATATACCATAGCAAAACTTTTTGCCCAATGTACAGCTTCCCCATGTAAACAACCATAAAAGGCATATTGTATCAAAGTGGTTTCATGATTTAGATTTTATTAATTTCAACCACTCTCTCACATCAATATTCTCTCTTCCACAAAAAGATATTAACTCCATGAGCTCACACCCAAAAAATGATAATGCAAACTAGCATAAAACTAGGGTTTCATAAAAATATATATCTCCTCATTGATTTGAAGCTAAAATTGCACATAAATAAGTAGACCCACAAATCTCCTTCAAAACACAACAATGACAGTTGATTTGCTTACCAGACTAAAAGATATCTCGAATTTTATTTTCTGGAAAAAAATGCGATTTGAAAAAATGTCGCTGCCCCTGTTTTAGCCAGCTGACTTTGCAGGGTCGTATCTCTCTCAATACTGCCAAGATTGCTATACAACTTAAGTGGGCCTAATGGTAAGACTTTGGAACTCCCAATAGGAAGTTCAAGTTTCGAGTCCAATGGGGGTAGATTTGTACACCATACTTCGGTATCCAGAGTTTGGTTGGATAAACATATATTGGGTAAATAACATCCTCTATAAGGGTCATCTCATATGGCTAATAGTGTCATGGACATTAAAAACTACTTTACCTTTTATCTGTACCTTCATATGACCCCTCGTTTTGAAGCTCTTCTAATTCTAAACAAAATGGCACAAGAATCATTTGAATCGGACAACTCTATACAAAGATATGGATCCTGAAAGGTGAAACGTTTTCTAAAAAATTGTCCTAATTTTGCAATCCACAAAAATCAATACGCACTTTGCCAAAAATGTTGCTCTGATACCATTTATAATGAAAATGTATTCTCATTAACATAAATCATTCACAATATTCAGAAATATCAAAACACTCATCCACAAATAATATTCCACAAAGATAATCCACACAATGAGACATAGATATAGATAATACCTTTAAGGTAGGCCAACACCAATAATACTCCTTAAGAAATGAATAACTCCACTTTGCGGGCAAACACGATTACAAGAGAATACTCGATATGAATGATGATTATTACAATGGCAATACCCCTTCTTTATATACCCATCTTCTAAAGCTACTTTGGGGAGCCGACTCCTGAACCCTTATCCAACTTATTATTATAATATAACCAACCTTGGGTTGTGTGGCACATTTCAACTATCCGTTATACCTACATATACTATAATATCATATTCCCATATACCTATCCCTACGTGACCATAGCATATATCGTGGTAACACAGTCACCATGTAATATGAGTGGGGCCCTTTCAATCCAATATAACCAGTTAAAAAAAATAGTTAGCAATTTCTCTCATATTTGTAAGTAATCAAAATCACAAAATGTTGAATCAATCTGAGCATGATCAAAATACATAACTTTTGACAATACTTAATAGTTCTTAATAATGGTTGAAAAATGATATGTTTGATACTGCATGAGGTTTGATAATACTAAGAAAAATTTCTGATGACAGCAGTCAGAATCTCATACAAAAGACCTAACCAAAGAGGTAGAATTCTCACTATTCAAACAGTCACTGGAAATTAGCACACTTAAGGGTTAATTTTAACAAGTACTAATACAATATGGTCTCTTTATGTATCACCTAGTCTTCAGACATAATATATCCGACCCCCTCTTGATTTCTGTTTACTACTAAATTCTGTAGGCATGTTAATTTTCTTATCCAAAATTTGGATTACCAAAATATATCAGGGACTTTATCAACGCCATGCAATCCTTCATCCATTGAAGTGCAGCTTAGAAGAAGGAAGCACTAAAATGAAAACAAAATTTAACAGCCTATCATAAGAGTTTTAGAAAATCCCATGGGTTTGGAGCAAGTGGTGCAGAATGTGGATTTTAACACTACAAGCTTAGGTTTGAATCCCATAGGAGAACCTTAACATCTAAAATCAAATGGCATGAACTCAATTGGTTAAAAATATGGACTTTCAAGACAAGGTTCCAAGCGATATATGCATAAGTGCCAAAGTGTTATTGTATTTAATACCACTATGGGGTTGGTTGAAACACTGTAGTAATGACATAAAGATGAAATACGGGTGGACCCTGTCTCAATCTCATATAACCATTTTTTCTTTTAAAAGAGTTTTAGAAAATTCTGAGATAGAGCTACCCCAGCTTCTCACCTTTGTCTAGATATTGGTAGAAGTGGTGGACATGCAAAAACTAATTGAAATGAATTTTAAGAAAAAGAACAAAAACATAATGCTTGGTAAAGAAGAAACAGACTGCTCAAAAGGAAGCAGAAAGTAGCACAAGGAAACAAGAGGGTTTGCAAAATGAGGGGCAAAACACTGCTGGAACTCAACAAATGGGGAACATAGAAGCAACTGCTGATACAAATCAGACACTGGGCTTGAAGCAAGTACAAGGGATTTGAAATTTGCTTCCAGCCAGGGCAGAGGCAAGTCTGTCTATTTTTCTTGTTGATATTCCCTGTTCATTTTTTATTTAATGTTGGCTCTGTTGTAGCTTCATTTAGTGGAAATCAAATATTTGCAAAAATCTTGTGTGCTTCATCTAAGTATCAATTACTTGGGAAATTAACACACTATGCTTTGGATATTCATTTGCTACAAATTCCAGCTGTCAATTTGTTTGTTTGTATCACAGTGTTAGCTTGCTGCATTGTTGTTTATTTTCACAACATATGATACCTTGAAGTTGGGTTTATAGAAGTTGATTAAAAACTCCTTAAAGACGTTTTTGTTGTGTTAGAGTAGCCTGGAAAGTTGTTCTTTTTCATGTTTTCTTTTCTAGTCATTCTTTGGCTACTGTAAACACCTCTACCTTGCAAGGGCACATATAAGCTATTACTTCCTTACAAACAACATGTTTGCCCATAAAACATGCAAATTTTGGCAATAATAGAGTCACGGGATGGCTATGCTTCTATAGGAATTTGATTTGGTAAGTGATTATCCATCCATGTTGAAGGCCAAAAAAGAGTGTAAATTTAACATGTAAACCACATGCCTACCTTTACTGCTACACACAAGGGAGGTGGGTAGTTTATATTTTGTTAGTTGTGCCTCTAGTCCAGAAGATATTTGAGGAAGCCATGAAAGAAAATAAAGTCTCTCATACATCAGTTCCAAAGGAAGTTAAAATGGCAGAAAAACTAAAATATCTAGTTTGAACGGATGAGAACGCAGATATTACACCTAAGGGGTTGCTAGGACAATTTCCACCCATAAGTAGAGTCATGTGCTATATTAATACGATTCCTTGTTCCAAAGCTGCTTATTAGGCGCTGTACAGGTTGAGTCATAAGAAAATGGAAAGACAGATTAAAGAACAGGTACACAAGTAGTTTATTAGGGAAAGAATGAGTCTACATATGATACTATCCTTGCTAGTATCAAAGGAGGAATGTAAGCAATGCATGTGTTGGTTCCATGCTTCTACACAAAATTAAAACCAAGTATAGCATTGCCTTTACCTCAATTGTGCAATGTGCTAAATTGTTGGTTGGCACTAGAGTAATTTTAGAAATTGTTTATAAAGTGGCTGTCATTGAATTTGGATCAGTAAAGTACAAAAGTAAAATTTCAGATTTAAAACTAAGGAGGGATTATATGAATGGCTTGATGCCTTTGGGAACTTTTTAGGACACCTGTCAAGTATTGAAAGTGTATATTGATAAGTTTGTGTTTGAGTACTCTATGTCATTTTGATTTTGAGCTCAAATTTAGAGCATTCTTGTACCTAAATATGGCCTTTAATGTTCATAGAATTGAAAAGAAGCATGTGACTCTAGGAAGACATGAGTGATGAAAAAAAGGGTTCGGTATATCTAGATCTTGTAATATCATCTGACAGTTTGAGCATGGATGTAAGCAAAATAAAAGTGGCACTTGATTGACCCACACTTTAGAACATAACTGAAGTATGGAGATTCAATGGTTTATTTATTTCTACACAAACTTTCCATGGAGTTAGTGCATCATTACAGATCAAACCAGAATAAGACCTTTGTGTGATGAACAGCTATATGAAAGGACTTGAAGGTGAAGTCAATAAAAAATCTTGATGTGATGTTTTCAAGGCAAGTATAAATGGAGTATTGAGTAAAGAAAGCAAGCCTGGCACCTCCTTCATAAGAGGTTACATGAAGCCAAAAAGAGGCATTTTACCTATCATCAAGAACTATCTGCCATTGTGCAGTAATTATATATTGGTATTTTCTTTTAGAAAAGGAAATTCTAGTGTAAACTTGTTATCATGCACTAAAATATGTCAAAACCGGGGAAAAGAATTCTTATTGGCATGCAATACCCCAAGTACAAGACATTACTGACTGCAAAAATATTTCATTAAATTTGAATAATTTAAGACTTGTATGAAACTCGTGAATTCTTCTTTGGTAAGATTGTTATTTTCCTTGCTAAAGGCACATGGGTGTAAATGCGGAATCTGACAAGGATCACTTGATATATTACGGTTTACCCATCTCAAACAACTATATAACCCTAGAAGCTCCACAAGAGAAGCCCAAATTTGAGGGTTGCATGGTGGCAGTTTGATTAGTCATTTTGCCTTGACAAGCGTAAAGTATGGTAGGGCCTTGTGTATGGATTTGACAAATTTGCTTTCTCTCAGAACTCAGGTTGAAAATAATCAAGTTGTTATAGATCATCAGCCTTTATTATATTTTCCATCAATAGGAAGACTGGAATCCAAATAGTATAGGTAGACAATGCTTTTTGGGAAAAGTAGGCCACAGCTAAATCATAGGGAGAGAAGATGTAGTGGAAAATGCATTGTCCAAAGTATATGCAAGATATATAGAATCAATGATACAATTAACCAATACATCAGTACGTAATTGAAGTACATCGAATGGAGTAAATGGTTTTCAAAAAATAGCAAGCATATCAAAAATGTGAGTATGCTCTTAATTTCTGCAAGACGATATGCTATAATATAATCAGATTATAGTTGTTCCAGACATAACAGAACTTACAGTACAAAATATTCCATTGATTTCATGATAGCCCATTGACAAATGATATGACAAGATTGAACATATGAAGAGGAAGCTCCATACTGTATATTGAAAATTATGGGTAAAGGGTAAAGTGGTTTTTAACGTCCGCGAGGCCATAGGCCATATGAAACAAACCTCATGGAGGATGTTCTTTATCCAATATATGGTTATCCAACCATACTCTAGTTACCAAAGCATGATGCACAACCCTACGCCCCATAGAATTCGAACCTTGGACCTCTATTCAGAGTTCCAAAGTCTTCACCGTTAAGCCACTCAGGTTGTACATCCCTATGATAGTAGTTATGGAAATTATCAAGGAACAAAACAAAGAGAAATTTATTATCAAATATGTTGATATAACTTTTGGTTCCAGATAACCAGTGTTACACGGGGACGCGTCCCCCACCCTAAGGGACGTGTCCCCTCTTCCTCGCCATCCCCAGAACGGGGGGACGGCAATGGGGGCGTTTCCTTGTCGTCCCCCTTTGGGGGACAGTTGACAGACGTCCCCGGGACGCCAATAGCCTGCAGGGGGCCGTCCTCGAGATGTCTCCTGTGAGGGGACATCCCCGGGGATGCCCAGCCGTCCTCGGGGATCGCTAGGCTTCTCGAGGACGGTCGGGGGATGCCTAGGCAACCCTCAACAAAAACACACCCATGACCATCTATACTTGGACAATTGCAACAGAGAACATGGAGAGTTTATGATAAGATTTTACAAAAAGAGTTTACTATAAAAGAAAGGTTTAAAATTGGCAAGAGAAGATGGTTTGATCAAGACATAGGCAAAGCAAATGTCGGACAAGATTCAGAGTCTTTAGGTAAGTTCTTTATACTTGCAAATATTGAAAGTAAAGAGCAGAAATTAGAGGAATAAATTAACAGCTACAGATTATATATGCTTTGTCAGAAACAAATCAATGACTATATTCTTGTGAAATTTTCATACTAGTGGAAATCCCAAATACGTGGTGGACAGAGTAACCTTATAAATCCAATGGATGTGATCAATGAGTGCTTTCACCAAGGTGTTCTGGAAAAGCATGTAGGATTTTTTCAGAGATTGCCTACTTTGCAGATGCCTCCAGATATAAACTTATATATTGTTCTAGCCTTTTAACCTTGTCAGGCTTAGTAACAGATAATAGCAATGGGTCATCTGCTAATTGTAAATCTGTGTTAACTGCTTCCTTGAGTATCTGCTTTCAGTCCCTGAATTTGACACTTGGATCTGACATGGTTAAGGGCTGTGCTTAACCCTTCTGGAAGAATAATGAAAAGATGTGGCAGTATTGGGTCTCCTCCATGTCTCATTGTTGATTTGATAAGGGATTGTGATATGCCATTTATTAATAATGCAAAAAAAAGCACATGCAAATCCATAGTAAAGTGTTCTCATTGACAGTTTAAAAACCCAATCCTATGAAAAAGAAAATAGCCAAGGAGGATTTTGTGTGTATTAAAATTCCACCTAAATTTCTAAAAATTTTAATACTATTATACTTGTCATCCCCCAGCCGTTTCCTAAAATTGGCTTGCTGTCCCCCACCATCCCCGAAACCCGTCCCCCCGTCCCCCAGCCTTGTGTAACCTTGCAGATAACATATAGGAAAGTACTTTGGTAGGTTTAGTTAAAGTGTTTATCCGAATTTCCAAACAACTGACACAAAATAATAAAACATTGGTCATAGTAACCAAATAAAAAAAATAATAATAATAATAAAATAAAAATAAAATAAAATATTGGTAATAGAATGTAGCTTGAAAAAAAATTGCCCAATTCTTTCTCATTTGATATAAGTGCAAAACATATTGAACATTGATGAATCAGTTTTTTTTAAATATAGGCACTGAAGAAACATTATAACCAATAAAGATACATAGTTTACAAGAAAGTTTTGGAAGGTCTTGTTTAGATATTTAGATAATTGGTTAATTGAGAAGCAAAAACCGTCCTCAGACACATGAAGAAAACAAAAGGGTTAATCAGATTACAAAGAACATTCTTGGAGCTCATAATCCACCAAAATAAACATTAAAGGAGGAGAGACTGACCACCCTCAAATTTTCTTATATTAACGACAAACACATTGCAATAGAAATAACTCCATTTCAAGACAAGTATGGATACAATTCCCTCATCCCTAATAATCTGGATTTAGAAAATTTTGAGGGGGAAACAAAGTGTCATTGGAAATGTGGGGAATATTGCAGGATGAGCCTAAGAACACAAAGACAACATAAAGCAAGTTCAAGCCAGAGCAACATTGTAACAGCATCCTGCACAAAGGACAGCTCAAGGTGCGTGACAAGATATAATTCAAACCAAACACCTCATACACCCAAAAAATGCACAAATTCATCATCCAGGTACTCTGTCCATTTCGTAATTGTTGATTGATAAAGAAAATGACAGATTACAAAAATATAGTTTCATTTTATTATTAAATTTAAGACACATTTGGTTTTTTATGTATATTTTTATAAAAAGGAACTGCTGTTATCATGATGTCTTGCCAAATTATGTGGGTGGGCAAGTAGGACAAGAGGTCCACAACTCCTAAGGAACAATGGAGTAGAAAGTTTAAATTTCAAAACAAACAGATTAACGAATATCTGTTTGAATGGTCAAATTAAGTATGGATGATGTCAATAATAATAATGTATGGATGTAAATTTTTGTCCACGTAACATCCCAAAGTACCTAGCAAATTATGGCAATAGATACTCTGAGATGCTAACTTCTCTGATGATGTGCTCAGATCTATCACTCATGAGTAGAAAATGAATAGATATAATGAGAGGGCATAAATAATGCATGTGGCCATTTAACTTTTTGGCATCCCTTGCTTCACGGTTAATTATATATTGAGCATCTATTTTCATTATTATTATCATACCTCACCAAAGTAATGGTGCACAGGCATGGATGATGGAAAATTCCAGCAATAGGTTGAGGAAGGAGATTAGTCTTAAGACAGAAACACCATTTATTATGTATGAGTTACGTTTATGATAACAGGCTAAAGTAAAAGCTTATTTTCCTACAGTGTTATGACATGGAATGGAGTCATCTAGCATGATACCATGACTATGAGATTTTATAATGTGAGACACACTGGTAACTATGCGGTCTTATATGCAAAGTTTTTTTGGTCTCAATAGTCTCAGTATTAATGTAGGAAGAAGCTCTCACAAGATAAAACTCAACTTTGCATAACCTTCGAGTTGAAAAGTTACTGTTATTTCATCTCATTATGTTCCACAAGTGGAAGTGACCACCGTCCAAAAAGAAGATGGAGAAGGCAGCAATTTAAAGTATGTGGAAGCCTATCATCCTCAGACAAATGGCCAGATGGAGATGGAGATTCAAAAAGATGTTGACAACTGGTTGATGTTAAGAATATATCCATGAGTACCAAGAACAGATAAAACAAAATTTCAGCATATGGAGAGGTACAAAATGCATATGGATGTTCATAAAAAAGGAAAGAAATTCAATGGAGTAGATCAGGTAGTGGCTTATGTGCATATTGAAAGCTAGACACGGGGTATTTATGATAAACAAAATTGAGCCTATAAAATTTTTCAAACAGGTGAACAGCAATGGCTACATAATAAACTAGACAGAAGATAGAGACTTCAATTGGGTGTGCAGATAACTTTTGAGTTCAGATGAGGCTATCTAGGAGATCAATGATTTAATTGTATGGAGAAATACATCCACAACATACGTACTGCAAACAATAACAAAAGAAAATTGGCCCTCTCAGGATTTCAAAACAGGTTAACAGCAGTGGCTATGGTATACACCCAACAGCCAGCTATGCTTTTAGTCTGCTGTTCCAATATATCGAGTGTGATGCTGACGGTTATGAAGATGCAGCACAAATTAAAAAAGCTGATTATTAATCACAGCCACTTGGTGAAAGAAGAGAATCAACATGTTGACACAGTCATAATGACTTCAGCAGACAAAATTCATAAGCTTTTTCCTAGATAAGTTGAAGGGAAAGCTAAACTCTGACTATGTGATTGACTAAAGAGGAAATGATGAAACAAAATAATTATTAATCAATTGCACAGCAAGTAAAGAATTCTGAGCCATTCCTTGAGATAAATATGAACCTGAATGTTGAAAATCTTCATATGGAAAAATGATGGAACACATGCAACCCGCTATTGCTTTCTTTTTTGAATTAATTGGGCACGTATTTTTATGTTTCCTCTAAAATTTTCGATTGTCAGAGTGTGTGTGAGTCATGGTGAATCTCATATAATCCTCAAAGGTCTTAAATTAGCTATGGCAAAAAGCTTTAAGACTTTAGAAGTAGAGGGAGATTCCAAGATGATAATTGACACAAACAATAAAAAGGAATGCTATGAATGGCCTCTTAAAGCCGTTTTTGATGAAGCAGTAACTTAAAAAATGGCTTAAGAGAAGTTAGCATAAAGCACAGCTACAAAGAAGAAAATTAGAGTGTCAATTAGTTAGCAAACTAAACATCTCAACATTAACCTTTTGTTTAACAATGTTGAGCATGTTAGCAAATGGCATTAGCTCAAACAGTTAGATTCCTCAACATTCAAGGAGGAGATCCAAGTTCAAATCTTGCCAAGAGATACATGGATAATATCCAAGCTATTGTAATACCACTAAGTGGTGATGATGTAATATGGGTGGGGCCCGTTTCAATCCCATATAACCAATTGAAAAAAAAAAAAAAACAATGTTGAGCATGTTATGCTTCATTTCTTAAGTAGACATATACAATGACATCTCAAGCAATGGCCAAGAAACTCCCTAAAGGAGAGTTGGACTATGGAATGCTCAGCTAATGATTTGATCCTCTACTCTACTGGATAGTGATCTTTGGACCATTCTTGTTTCCCATTTCTTTTCTATAATGATGTCTTTAGAACAATTTGAGGAACTTGCTGGAATTTACAGTGTAGCTGTAAGAGGATCAATCTGAACTTGCATCACTTGCAAATTTAGATTAACAGCAACATTCAAATCTTCACTATTGATAGCATGATCAATGAACTGAACTTGTAAAGAAGCATATCTACATTATCATTTCACCATAGTAATCCATAAGCCATGATAGAGATCAAAGAGAAAATCAACAAAAGAGAGAAGAAACCAAGAGTTGTTTTGTTTGGGAAAACCCTCAAGGTGAGGTTAAAACCCAATGGGTGATATGCCTCAACAAGAACAATTGTGCTATCAAATGGTATGAGCTCAAGTGGTTAAATATCTTAATTTTCAAGGAGGATACCAAGGCTTAAATCTTGCCAAGCAATACATGCATAATTGCCAAGCTGTGTAATACCACTATGTGGTCGTGATGTAATATGGGTGGGGCCCATTTCAATCCTATATAACCAATTAAAAAAAAAAGAAGCACAATTGTGGTGTACAAAGAAGTCTCCATGTCTTGGCTATGTCTTCCACTAGTGCAATCTAGATCATTACATAGGTCTATGATTCAATATAAGGCGATACATTTCCATGCTCAACATAGGTTTGGACTCACCACTTTAAAAGTTTCCAATTCAAATCTCTCCCCTTAACACATTCATGGCCTACACAACAACCCATTGGTGCCCAGGTTAGGTGTAAACCATTAACTCCACCCTTAGGCCCACATTTTACATTATAAATATTACAAATAGGCCCACAAGTTATTAAAATATTCGATTATAATTATTCCAACATTCCCTCCTTTGACATGGGGTTTATTCCAATATTCCCCTTTTAACTTGGGACACCCATGACAAGATTACAAACTTTAAAACCCCCTTTGAGTTTGACATAGGGATCCATGACAAGATTACATTCTAACACCCCCCATTAAGCTTAACATGGAGGCCCATGATAAACGAAGGTGCCATTACTTCAACACCCTCTTGTAAGGGCAACTTCCCTTGCTTCAATGTAATCATGTTGATGCCTACTCTTGAGATTGTCTTCTTCTATAGCTGGCAATGGGATCTCAAAATTTGAATGATGTCTTATCTGGACAAGCTGTTCGAACTCAACTCAATTCTGCCAAAATCCCTGAAATTTAGGGTATTCAAATCATTGATGCCTTTCATAGGAAAAGAAGTTAGTTTTCATTAATGTTTGCATGAACACACGAATGCATGACATATGCATAAGTATAAGCACATGAATGTTTGTAGTTCCCATAAGTTATACAAAGTGTATTGTGCATATTGTGTTGTTATGTTTCAATGTAAAAAATAGCATGTAATGTAGTAGGGCTACTTTTTATGTTGTATGTATACAAGTATTTAGGCAGCTAAAGTATAGCAATTGGCAACCACCAACCTCCTCCCATGATACCTATATGCACACCCTATCTACCTTGATCAAAGCATATCAGTATATAGTTAGTTGTCAGATGATGATCCAGGCACATTGATCAGTTATGTTGTACACCCAACTGTTGTCACATTTTGCACGGGGTGCAATGTCTTCAATGTTGTAACAGTGCTGCTCTTCTTTTCCCTCTTCCTCCATTTTCCTTCCTTCTTCTCTCCCTTTCCTTTTCTTTCCCGCATTCTCTTTCTTTCCCCCCTTTTCTTGGAGTCCCCCAGTTGATTTTTCAACTTTCCAGCAGGTTACCCAAAAAATTGGCTAAGTCTGGGTGCGAAGTTCGCACTTCGCCCAGTTTTGGTGCGAAGTGCGCACTTCGCCCAGTTTTGGTGCGAAGTTCGCACTTCGCCCGATTTTGGTGCGAAGTCCGACTTCGCCCCACTTTCTGGCGCACCTTGCAGCGCGGCGGGGTGACAAAGAAGAATGATAAGTGCCGGAGCGAGGTCCGTACGGCGGCGGACACCGGTGTTCACTGTGCGCGGTCCGACTTCTCGGCGAGTCGGAATGCGCCCTTGACGAGTGTACGGTAGGGGAACAAACCCGGAATTTGACCAAGGCGTGAAGGCCTTCCCGGCTACACTTGTTTTCTGCCCGCGCATCCCAAGGAGCTCCGATCCCAAGCGAAGATGGATAGACTGCCCTCTAAGGCAGACATGTGTCAAACAGCATCTTCCTTCATCCGACAAGTGTCCAGCTTCGGGATTCGAACCAAGACGTGCCGACAAAAAGGGATAAACATGGGCTGCATTGCCTGTGCCAGTAGCCTCATTCAAAGCTGATCTGAGGTTCCACCCGCTCCGGCTACCGGCGTACTGCCGACTTGAAGATTCTACCCGGCACTCCGTCACGTGGCTGTCCGGCTCCCGGGGATGACCATGCTTGCGGGTACGGTCCGGTCCGACAAAAGGTCAGCATTTGCAGCTCTTTCGCCGCTTCTGTCAGCTTATGTTTGATTGGGACTCTGTGCCCATTAATGTAACGGGAGGGACTCGGGCTATAAAAGCCCACCATGAATTCATTGTAAAGGGTGGAAGGGGAATGTTTGTTAGGGAACCACTGTGCCCATTGTAACCGTGCTTCTGCTTATAAATACAATCTGTATGCCTGGTTTTGTTCTGCCGCTTTTATTTCTTTATGCTTATGCTTTACGCGATTCCGTGTCATGGCTTGTTGATTCATTTCAGCATTTGATGATCAGGCGCCTTTAGCATTATTTACGTACTTTTAATTTTCATATAATAGATGTGGTAGCAGTTCCATCAATTATGTGTGACGTTGCTGGCCCGTATCTGGTGATTGATGCGATCCCCTCTTGTTAGTTCCTTGTAGGGAATGTTTGCTAGGGAGCCATTGAAGCTGTGCGGTTAAATTCTCTACCTTACACATATACCTGGCTCTAGATATCTCTAGGTTTACTTTCTACCCCTGTCAGTGTACGTATCTGGTGATTGATGCATTGCCGTGCTGTTAGTTCCTTGTAGGGAATGTTTGCTAGGGGATCATTGAAGTTGTGCATACACTGCTTGTGTATCGGAAGTACGCGTAGGTTTTGCAGTTCTTTGTCATGCTTTGTGTTTGTATGCAGTAAGTAGCGGTGATTGGTGTGTTCCCGTACTGTTAGTTCCCCCCCACCAACCTACGAATATATTTGTAATTTCTTTACGTACATTTGTCTCTTTCTGTACATTTATTTCTTTCCTGTTCCCTTTAGCTTAAATCGAAGCCCCCCCCCCCCCAAAAGGAGCCGGCCTTCTCCGGAGATTGGCTCGGAAGGCATCTCTTCCTTCCGGCCTTTCATGCTGGTGGGCGAATCTGGGCGCATTAACCCAAAATCCTTTCCTCATGGCAGATTCGTAACCAACAGTTTCTCTGGCACGCCCGGTGGGACCCTTGTCCCACGTTTTAAAGAAAGAGGTACCCGTTCTGTCTCCACCTAGCGCAACAGTTTTTCTGACCCGCTTGGAGGAACTCGGGTCCCACATCTGAAGAGAGATTTTCTGATCAGTCTCCACCCGGCGCTGACAGTTCCTGAGCTCTCGGTGAGACAAGGAAGTTTCTCACACCCCGACAGAATCGAAGCACCGGTGTTCGCTTCATTGCTGTTCCAAATCTGAACACCTGGCGACTCTGCACGAACAAATCCTCTGAGTCTAGAAGACCGGTCCCGTCACCTTCATGCACACGAGAAGGTGGCAAGCAAGAAATCCGAGAAGCCCGCTTGAGTTCTACGAACTGGACATCAACGCTCGAGGCGAGATCCCCAGTGGCTGATCCGTGAGCTCGTTTCGACGAAGCCGAGGGTGAGATCCAAGAAGAAGCCGAAGCTGAGGTCGGAGGAGCCGAGTACGAAATAGAAGAGGCCGAGGAAGAAGAAGATCCTGCATCCTCGGAAAGTACCGACACTGAGTACACAACCGACGGCGGAGAAGAAGAAGAAGAAGAAGAAATGGCTGCCCAACAGCCAAATGACGATGACCTCTTCCCGGCGGTGGACTCTACGGGGCCTTTGGCCCTGGTCGGACAACAAGCTGTGCCCCCTGCTGCTTTAAAGTCTATTCCCACATACGACGGCTACGGTAAGACGGCGTACGAGCACATCCAGGACATCCTTGCCCTGGCCGCACTGCATACCATCACCGATGAAAGTGTGAAGACCCGTCTGCTGGCCCTTTCCCTGAGGGGAAAGCTTCTCTACTGGTGGAGATCGCTGCCAGAGGGATCCATCACAGGGTGGCCCCAGCTTGCCAGGAGACTCGTAAAAGGATGCAACGAGTCTGCTGACCCTACTTCTCTACTGCATCAGTTCCAAGCTATCCAGAGACATCCTCAAGAGGAGGTGTCTGATTTCAACATCAGGTTTGCGAGATCCTGGAAACGGGTACCTCGCGAACTTCGGCCTTCAGCTGGCATGGCTGCTCACTACTATCTGAGATCATTCAACTCAGACATATGCCTGCTGCTGAAGATCGCCAGAATTGACGAGTTTCCTGCGCTGTACGAGGCTGCCCAGCAAGCTGAAGCTGATATTATTTCCATCGGCAGGCTTCCGTCCAGAGTGCAGGAACCAATTCATCCCGACTTCCCCAGATCACAGTATCCTTCTGCTTCTGGCGGTTCGCCGTCCACTTCCGGGCAGCAACCCCAGCAGCAGTGGAATCCGGCGCCGGTCGTAACTCCTTATGGCCCGCCTCAAATGCATTACCCTCATCCGCCTCCTCCCGCTCCGCATTTTCCAGCGCTCCCTGCTCCCCCGCAGTACGCGCCTTATTCTAACCCTCCTCCATTGGCTGCATTGCCTCCACCGGCACAGTTGCCACCTCCTGACAGCAGCATCCAGAACACGATTCTACAAGAGGTGCGGGCTTTGGCCTCCGGATATCATGCCATGTCCAATGACATGACCGCTATGAAGAAGAAGCAGGCCCAAATGGACCTCGCTCCTAGAAGGCCGTATGCGCCACCAGCGTTGACAAAAGATAAAGCCCCAGAGAACCAGCCGCAGAGGCGTCCGCCTCCGAGGAATGTTGCTATAGATGACCCACCTGGTCCTCCCGACCAGGTCAACTGGTGCACCACGTGCAATGACCCGCATTCGGAGGAAGATTGCACTTTGCACCAGCACTACATCCAGACCCTGGCCGGCAGCGCTATTGAAGACGATGAGTTGTACATGATCTTGGACGGCGAGGCCAATTTTGCCCTGCCAGAAGAGAATCTAGTGGCGCCCGCCAGGGAAGAAAAGAAAGCTGCAGACGCGGCTAAGCCTTTGCAAGTCTACGCAAGAAGAGAAAAACCGCAGCCCCACGAGCTGCCACCGTACAAGCGGCTGTGGCCTTACACAGCCCAGGAGAAGGCGTCCAAAGAAAAAGCTCCAGTTAAGCCTTCTCCGGCAAAGGCTGCCCCTGTTCCCGCCAAGCCTCCAGCAAAGGCCTCAACTCCCGCTAAGCCTCCTATACCTCAGCCCCCAGCTGAAACCAAAGAACAAGCCCAGGAGAAGCTGAAGTACCCGTCTCTGACCAAGAGACAGCGAGTTGAGGCCACCCAACAGTACCGGACCAAGTATGAACCGGCTAAGCCGGCGAGAAGGAGCTAGTACCTCGGGCTACAGCATTGTAGACGAGTTGAAGAAGACTCCTGCCAGAATCGGCATGTACGACGCTCTTCTGCTCCCAGGCCAGGTAGATCTGTTGCAAGAATCACTAAAGAACATGAAGAGCGGCAAGCAGATGCAGCCTGCTGTCCTGGTTCAACCTTTGACAGTCTCAGCCACTGGGAAGAACAGGACCGCCACCCTTTTATACGTCTTTACGGATGCAAGGGCACATAGTTCACAACTGCATGGTGGATTCTGGTGCTTCCTCGACCGTAATGCCGAAGGCCGTCTGCGATGAGATCGGGATGGAATACACACGGAGCAGCCAAGGTGTGCTGCAACTAGACGGCACCCCTGTCAAGACAGTTGGTGTCATAAAGGACATCCCTATCCGACTGCACAAGGCTCTCGACATCGTAGTCATCCAAGAGGTCGTGATTGTTGACCTGGAGCCTTACTTCGGCATGTGTCTCTCTCGGGAGTTCACTGCGAAGTTGGGCGGGTACTGTCTCTAGACTACTCACACATGGAAGTGCCCTTCAAAGGAAGGAGACTGAAAATTTTCAATGAGAAGCCTTCCCCATTTCTAGTGGACAAGATACCGGAGGAGAGATGGGCTGCATGGTCCGGTTGTCGGAGGAAGAAGCGGTGACGAGTGGAGCCGGCCGAGCAAGCTCTCGAAATGCTACAGCTCGAAGACGAGTTCTCGTTGCGGGACTTCAATGCCGTAATCAGGACAGAGCAGGTCTGTTACTCCATTAAACAGTCCGAGAGGCTCGACGTGTCAGCTGCGAAAGAAGTAGGACCTGCACCCGAAGAGCTGTGGAAGCTTTTCTTTGACGGCGCGCGATGCAAGAATGGCGCCGGTGCAGGGGTACTCCTGGTTTCTCCAACTGGAATCCAGAAGGACTATGCCTACAGGCTGGCCTGGAGCTGTACTAATAACTCAGCAGAATACGAAGCCCTGTGCTTGGGTTTGCGAAAGGCGGAAAGGCTCGGAATCAAGCACCTCCAGATTTTCGGGGATTCAGAGCTGGTGTGTCATCAAGTTATGAATAAATGCGCGTCCAAGCATCACTATCTTAGATCGTACCGCAATCGGGTCTGGGACCTGATGGAATCGTTCGACTCATTGAATGTTAAGGCAATATCGCGTGAGAGAAACAAGCACGCGAGATATTACGGCGTCTGTTGGAGCCAGTGCGTTCCGGTGAAGACGTTGTCCGAAGCCGAAGCCGGTCCGCACCATTTACGGGCCTTACGTGCACGATAGGGATACCTTCAGCGGGTGTTCAGGCGTGACGAGGAGATCGTCACATTCCTGGTTAACGAAGTATGTGTAATCGAAGGTAGAGACCACGATGACGAGCAATATGAGGGGTTGATACGATTACTGGAATAATCACGTCCCAAAGGGACTGATTACGTTAGAAAGTCTCTTTGATCGGAATGACGAGCAATATCCCACGGGATCAAAGTAGACCCGAGGCAGTATGCGGACCTGGAACTCGAACCTGGTAAAACCATCAAGGTCGGAACAGACTGCACGTCGGAGGAGCTGGGGCAGATTAGATCACTGTGCCAGGAGTTCCCCGACATCGTGGCCTGGTGCTACGAGGATTTGAAGGGGTATGACAGAACTGTCATCCAGCATACCATTGAGCTAGAGGATGGCGCCAAGCCATTCCGACAGAAGCAGAGGGCCGTAAATCCAAAGATTGAGGCCATGATGAAGACCGAGCTCTTGAAGATGTTGGAGGCTAAGATCATCTACCCCATCAAACATTCATCCTGGGTCGCGAATTTGGTGCCGTGAGGAAAAAGAATGGCGACATACGTCTACGTGTCGACTTCGAAACCTAAATCGGGCTTCCCTCCGGGACCACTATCCGCTTCCCCAAATTGACCAGATTCTACATATCGTTCTTTGGAGCCCGAGAGATTTTCACTTTTAGATGGATTTTCCGGCTACAACCCGATTTGGGTCAAAGACGAAGACCAGCATAAGACAGCGTTCACCACCAAGTGGGGGACGTTCGCCTATCAGCGCATGCCGTTTGGCTTATCCAATGCTGGTGCTACGTTCCAAAGGGCCATGGACCGCGCCTTCCGAAAGCTGCTCAACAAAATTATTGTCATCTACCTCGATGACATGACTGTTTTCTCTCACCGACGAGAAGATCATGTTTCGCACCTGCGGCAGATATTTGAGAGTTGTCGAGAATTCGGCATCTCCATAAACCCGAAGAAGTCTGTCTTCGCGGTAAAAGAAGGAAAGCTGCTGGGACATGTCATCTCCGAGGAAGGCCTCGCCATTGACCCTGACAGAGCGGAAGCCCTCGTTCGCTTGCCAGCCCCCATCGACAAAAAAGGGCTGCAGTCCTTCTTCGGTCAGATTAACTTCGTGCGGAAGTTCATCCCGGACTTCGCACAGGTGATCAAGCCTATGGCCGAGCTACTCAAGAAAGACACACCTTACGAATGGACTGATGAGAGAGAGCAAGCCTTCGAGGAGATCAAGGCCCGAATTGCACAAGCTCCGGTGTTGACCAACCCGGACTACTCCAAGGACTTCATCTTGTATGCAGTGGGAGAACCCGAAAGTTACGCTGCGGTCCTGACTCAAAAGGGAGACGACGGTGAGGAGCGCCCCATAGCGTTCCTGAGCCAAGTCATCTTGCCGCATGAAAAAAAGTACAATTTTATAGAGGGGCGAGTTCATGCTTGTCATGAAGTCCCTTCGAAAGTTCGGGCACTTTGTCTCCCGGAGCAAGACCACTTGTCTTTGTGATTCACCCGGATGTTCGAAGTTTCATCTTGCAAGGAGAACCGGGTCACAAGAGAGCGGGATGGATTGCCAAGATCCAGGAGTTCGACATCGAAGTGCGGCCCACCAAGCTTATCAGAGGCCGAGCCTTGTGTCAGGAATTGGCCCGAAGCGCTGTAGCCGGCATCTCCGCTTGTAAGTGGGAGGACACGGCGACACGCATCTACCTAGCCGACTCCTTATCGGAGGGGAGTGATTGGACGAGATGAGCGGTGAGATACTTCTGCACCGGAAGATGTCCCGATCACCTGAACGCCTCACAACGAAGGAGATTTCGGCTGGGTGCACTCAAGTACACTCTTCGCCCCGAGGGGCTTTACTTCAGAAACATCGACGGCATCCTGTTGCGGTGCGTCAGAAAATCCGACCAGCCTAGGGTCCTCGGAGATTTTCATTCCGGGATGCCTGGGGGTCACCATTCTTCAAGGCCGACGGCCTTAAAAATAATAAGGGCTGGGTACTATTGGCCCACTCTGTTCGCAGACGCGCATGCGGTCTGCGCTAAATGTGATCAATGCCAGAGGTATGCTGGCCGAAACAGAAAAGCACCCCTGCCCCTTCAACCGATTCAAGCCGAGGCTCCGTTCCAGCAATGGGGTCTAGACTTCATTGGGGTGATTTCTCCTAACTCCTCCGCCGGCCACAAGTTTATTCTTACAGCTACTGACTATTTCACACGGTGGACGGAGGCAATCCCGACCAAGAACGCAGACCAAGAAACGGTCATCAGGTTCATTGAGAGCCCGATTACCCGCTTCGGGGTTCCGAGTCGATTGTGACGGACAACGGTCCGGGATTTGTAGGCGCCGTACTCACGGAGTACACCGGCGGACTTGGCATCTATCACAAGATGTCTTCTAATTACTACCCGCGGGGAATGGCCTTGCCGAGTCCACTAACAAGAACCTCCCGAAAATCATCCGGAGGACCATTGTCAGGAACAAGCGGACTTGGCACTTGCTCCTGAACCGGGCGCTATGGGCGGACCGAGTTGCGTTCAAGAAATCCCTCAGAACGTCCCCCTATGCGCTCGTCTATGGCAAAGAGGCTGTCATGCCATCACACATCGAGATCCCCGCCCTGTGGATGATTGACGAAGACGGGAGCAGCGGAGACCCGGTGGATGACAGATTGTGCCAACTCCTGCCGGTTGGAAGAAGACGAGAGAAAGTGCATACCGGGCCTTCGCGGATCACATTGCGGCCACTCAAGGCTGGTTTGCCAAACGCACCACTGCCCGAGTTTTCGAAGTCGGGGACCTGGTGCTAAAGTGGGACTCATACAAAGCAAAGCCGGGTAATCACGGAAAGTTTGATGCCCTCTGGGAGGGCCCTTATCAGATTGCTCGGGTGAATCAGTTCAATGCTTACCTATTGCGGGATATGGAGGGTCAGCTCCTGCCTATCCCTGTTAATGGGTTCCATTTGAAGCTTTACCGCTGTTGAAGGTGCCCGAGTGGCCCTTCCTTGTAAAAATTTTCCTTGTGTTTTTCTTTTATTTTTCCCGGCATGTACAGTTTCCAGTTTTAGCTTTCAATTCGTTTTTCTTCTTTTTTGAGCTTAACTGCGGCATGGGAGAGAAAGACGGACTTCGCAGCGAAGTCTGTCGTTGCCCCTCAGGAGGGGCGAAGTTCGGCTATGCAAAGAAAGAAGGGAGAAAAAAGGGCAAAAAATTGACTAAGTGTTGGCCGAAGCCCGACTTCGCAGCGAAGTCGGACTTCGGCCCAACCAAATTGCGAAGTTTGATCAAGAAAAATGCTAAGGCACACTAAAGGGAAGCTCCGCTCAGCTTTGACCGAAGTACGCACTGCGCATACTTTCCGTGCGAAGTACGCACTGCGCGCAACTTTTGCGCGAAGTGCGAACTTCGCAGCGAAGTCCGACTTCGGCCAGCATCAGCGCGAAGTGCGCACTGCGCTCAATTCTCGTGCGAAGTGCGAACTTCGCGCGAAGTTCGCACTCGCTCCAAGCTTCGGCCCGAAGTCCGAACCCGCCCCAGCGTCGCAATGCGCAGTAAGACCAAAGAGCAAAGGTTGCAAAAACGTTAAGTGTTGGTAAAGCCCGAAGGCGGCTAAGACCCAGACTGTGCCCAAACCTTGGGCGCAGCCAGAAAGCAGAACAGTTCAAGCGCGCGCTTCGCGCGAAGTTCGTACTTCGCCCGAAATTCGGGCGAAGTCCGGCTTCGCCGGCAAGGTCGGGCCGCACCCAACTTCGGGCGAAGCCCGGCTGCGCCTTGTTTTCCGGGCCAGTATTGGGACACTGTTTAAAAAATAATAAAAAATTCGAAAATCCCCAAGCTGGGCCCAAGGCGCGTTTGCAACTGTTTTAATGTGGGTTTCCGCACCGAAGGTTTTGTCTTGAGCAGTGTGCCCAAGTGGTGGCAGCAACGTCAGCCATGGTGCAATCTCCAAAGCAGAATTAATGATTGCACGTTTTTCAAAGGAAAATGCAACAAAAGAAACATGGCACGTCTGCAGGGCGCGTTTTCCAAACATTCTCCTGCGCAGCCACCCAAGGATCTTAACTCAGCCGACCTACCCCCTCCTGCGTTGCATTTATGGCGCTGTCTTTATCTAGAAAAGGGGGTCAGAAGCATGCAAACATTCCAGATTGCACAGATTATTCCTCGGACAGTTCAAATTATTCCTGTGATAGCGAAATCTGTTGCAGACAGCCTGAACCTATCATTATTGCTGATTCAGAGAGATGGACAGAGGAAAGAGGCCAGTGTCGGCACGATCCAGCGAAAGCAGCGAACCGGGGGATTTACCGCGGCCAGGGCGTTTTCAAAGGCGATGCCCCGCCAGAGAAAAAGCCAAAATCCCGAACCAAAAAAGTACGGCGTGGGCAAGCCCCACCACCTCCGGTGAATTACGGCGGGATATGTGGACGGCTCATTTTCTATGAGCCTGACTCAGCTGCGAGCAAATGTGGAGAGCTGGGCTGACAAAGTTTCGCCCTCCCACCATTTCGGAGCGGCGTACAAATCAAACCTCTTCAGATTTTTGTGCCCTCCTGTCCATCAATGCCCGGAACTGGTAGACTTAATTGTCAGACACTACAGACCAGCTTCCCGGCAAATTTGCAGCTCCAGCGGTAAACCCTTGTTCGCGCTGCGCAGGGAGACTGTGCAGCCAGCTTTCGCCCCAGGGCTGGAGTATGACTCCGGCACCATCTTCAGAAAGATAAATCTGGGCGAACAAGCGGGACGCTTCACGCACACCAAGCGAATGAGGGATTTCCTCAATTCAGAGCTGAACGCCCCGCTTCCAGCTGGACAGTGGCCGACTGGCCCCATGCCCTTGACGAAATTTCAGAGCAAGTATTTATATACCATCCTGGCATGGATTCTCGGCTGCGACTCCGACGAGTTGGTACATCCGTACCAGCTGGCGCTGGCAGAATGTCTCTGTGTGGAGAATCTTACGAACCAGCGGCGCAGAGAAGTGGAAAGCGCCCCATCTCTTTCGACTGGCAGACTGGTTGGCTTACGCCATTCATTCCGGCTTGTTGAAAATTCAAAAAAGGCAGTCTACCAATTTTCGTTTCAGTTCCGTTACGCCTGGATTTGTTTGTACCATCTGCACCCCCAAATGCCGATCCTGAACCTAAAGAAGGTTAACGAGAGGGGAGAACCACGACCCGTCTATAACTGGACGGATGACTTATACCGGAAAGGGTCCTACTACAAGTTCAACTTCAACTTTCCGGGATTCGTCATGTCAGTCTTCACCGAAAGTGAAATCCCCCGTCCCCCGAAGGAAATGACGAGTGCTTTGATAAATCAGAAGCTCGGGGACGTTTTCAGACTGACGCAGGGGATTGTGGTCAGAATCTACGGATTCAAGGGCAAGCCTTATCTGCTGCCCTATTGGTGTACAGAGCATCTGTTCGGGATGGAGGTTGCCCGGCAGATGGACTATGTAGAAGAGGAGTTCGGCCTAGGGAAGAAGAGAGGACAGATTTTTCAATATCCTCTTTCCTGGGCCAACGTTGAGATTACTGAGGTAGGACAGCATGTCTACCTAGAGCAAGAGTTGTCCCGGGTTGGCCTGGTTTTGCTGCCGCAGCGCTGGAAGTACGACCCCTATGGGATAAGGGGAAGGTTCACACATTTGTGCCCCCGGGCGGATATAACCGAAGATAGATGCGATGTGGTCCATGTGGACCTTGACTGGGAGATTGAATTAATGGAAGCTTCTCCTCCCTGGCAGGATTTCTACTGCGAGGAGGTGACATATGACCCCAAGCGAAACCCGGACCACCACTTCTCATCTCCAGGGTTCAAAAAATTTCTATCCAAGATAGCAGGCCTTAACTGGTCTAAAGAAAAGATTACCGAATCTTTGGAAGATGAGATGCCGCACGCGGACACGATAAATCCACAAGGAGAAACCCGGCCGTAGATGACGACTTTTCGGTTCTCTATGACCAGCATCATGACAGCTGGCGGCCGTTCGCATATCTAGGTTACGTTCCCCGAGGCCCCTTTGAGGATTATAAAGGAGGGTCTCCCCTCAAACAGTTGTACACTTCGGCAACTGCCAGCGCAAGCCCAACAAGTACCCAGGTCGATCCAATGCAGCCCGTGGCTCCCAAGGCGAGCGCACGAAAAGGCGAAAAGAGTCGGTCAAGGCAGCGCCGGGGCAATCCCTCGAGGCAAGAAAAGCGCCGGCGCCGCCGGAAGCGGACCGGTTGCGGCGGACCTTACGCAAGTCAAACCCCGGTACAAGTTTACCGTGGGAGCATCAGCGCCTGCTGCACCTGTTTCGTCTCCTTCCCCTGATCCGACCGTTATTCCAGAAGAGAAGAAGCGGAGGAGAGTCGAGAAAATCAGGCGACCTAGCCTGATAGTGCAGCAGCCAGTCGCGAGCCGCAGCCGCGTCCTGCCGCCGCAGAGGCAGTTCCTTTGGGCAGTCCCAAGTCAGCCGCCGAGACAAGAAGCGAAGACATCCACCCGGCATCGGCTCAGGCGGAGCCCGCAGGTACGTTTGCTGCCCCTGTCTCCTTGGTCTCACCTAGTCCTACTCCCACTCCGTCTCCCGCTCAATCTGAGCGGGCCATGACCACATCCTCCTCTCCGTCTCCGCGCCCTTCTAGCGGCCCCCATTCTTTTGATCAGTTTGCTCAGAACCCTAACGTCTCTCTTTCTCTGAGCACAACTCCAAACCCTTCGCCTGAAGTTAGTGCTGAGGCTGTCCGTTCACCGTCACATCCTCCGTCTCAGCCGCTTCAAACCCTCGCAGTATCAGCCGCTCCCATCTCCATTTCCCGGTCGCCCCCACAAGCGGCCGATTCTTCCAAGGTCTGTCCGGTTCCTCCTGATCCCATCCCCGCAGGAGAGACGTCTCAGCAGAACCCTAGGCTGGGGGAACCAGATTTCATGGACGACCTCCAGAACACAGACGACTTGCCCCTGGCAACAAGGGCTGTACAGTGTTCTGTTTCTTTCCACGAGAACCTGAAGCGGAGGAGACATGAAGAGATAGCCGCCCCGGTAAAACGCGCCAAGTACGATTTTGAGAGGAGAGTGCTTACAACAGAGAAGATAATCCCAATAGTAAAGAAGCCTCTCCGGGGAAATGACTAGGGCGGACTACGAGCTCCAGACAAAGGAGAAGAGCTTTGACGACATCAACAAGCAGTATGAGATTCAGACAATCATGCGCAAAGCTGATAATCTCTTTGTCAAGAGTCTGGAGGAGCAGGAAGAACTTTTCGCGTTGCAGGATAAAGTAAGGCAGCTTGAAGAGGACCTGTCTAGGTCCACTGAGCAGCTGGAAGCGGCGCGGCAAGAAACAGATGAACTCAAAGCCCAGCTGGCCGCTTCTCGGCAACAAGCCGCAACCGAAAAGAAAGCAGCCTCGGAGCAGATTTCTCAGCTCCAGGAGTCTTTGAAGCAAGCGCGATCGCAACTAGCGGAGAAAGGCATCTCAAGCGACGGTCTTTTCAAAGACAAAGGTTAAGGAGATGAGGGCTGGTTTGCTGCGGGAATGCAAGCCCCATACCTACAAGGCGATGGCAGTCCTGGATTTCGCATCCAGGATTCAAGAAGTTTCTGCCCAGGGAAAGCCTGTGGTAGAGGAGGCCGAGCGCCAGGCGAAGCAATGGCTGGACCTGGCGGTAAATCTTCAGGAGCGCGAGCGCAACGGCCTCCAATTTTCTCCCGTGTCCTCATTCGCTGCAGAATGGGCAGGTGCAAGGGTGACCTTGCACAAATATTTCAAAAAAGTTGAAGAGGTGAGAGTGGCCAGACGAATGCTAGACGCATTCACGCATGAAAGGGATATCTGTCTGGCCCCCTTTCACGCTCTTTCAGAACTAGGGTGCCCAAGTTTTGTTGAGAATGGCGAGCTCCTCACCCTAGATCGGGTAAAAAGAAATTGGCAGTCCTTTGAAGCGGGATACGGACTGAAATTGATAGCTGGGTCGAGCCAATTCAAGACAGTCGAGTCACTCAGATGGTGTCCAAATATTCCAAGATCCGCTCCTATTTCCAGGAGTTAGAAAAAAGGTACCTCACCATCGACCTGCACGCGGTCGCTGCTTTCCACGGAGCATTAGAAGATATAGCTGACCGCAAGCCATTCGAAGCAGAAGCCTGGCGCCCAGCCCAGGTGGCATACACTCGCATCTGCGAGGCAGAAGCCGGAGATGGAGAGCTTTCGGAAGGCATTTCTGAGGGGGCAACTGACAAAGATGAATCTGAAGAACAGTTGCCGCAAGGAGAACAGTTAGAGCAGCAAAAGGCAGGGGAGGCAAGTTCCTCTGCACCCAAAGGATGAAGGCATGGATTCTTTGCGCCGAGGCGAGCTCGACACCCCGCGAGCCGCCAGAAATGTTGTCACATTTTGCACGGGGTGCAATGTCTTCAATGTTGTAAGAGATGCTGCTCTTCTTTTCCCTCTTCCTCCATCTTCCTTCCTTCTTCTCTCCCTTTCCTTTTCTTTCCCGCATTCTCTTTCTTTCCCCCCTTTTTTCTCGGAGTCCCCCAGTTGATTTTTCAACTTTCCAGCAGGTTACCCAAAAATTGGCTAAGTCTGGGTGCGAAGTTCGCACTTCGCCCAGTCTTGGTGCGAAGTGCGCACTTCGCCCAGTTTTGGTGCGAAGTCTGACTTCGCCCCACTTTCTGGGCGCACCTTGCAACTGGCAAGCTGACAAAGAAGAATGATAAGTGCCGGAGCAGGTCCGTACAGCGGCGGACACCAGTGTTCACCTGTGCGCAGTCCGACTTCTCGGCGAGTCGGAATGCGCCCTTGACAGGTGTACGGTAGGGGAACAAACCCGGAATTTGACCAAGGCGTGAAGGCCTTCCCGACTGCACTGTTTTCTGCCCGCGCATCCCAAGGAGCTCCGATCCCAAGCGAAGATGGATAGACTGCCCTCTAAGGCAGACATGTGTCAAACAACATCTTCCTTCATCCGACAAGTGTCCAGCTTCGGGATTCGAACCAAGACGTGCCGACAAAAAGGGATAAACATGGGCTGCACTGCCTGTGCCAGTAGCCTCATTCAAAGCTGATCTGAGGTTCCACCTGCTCTAGCTACCAGCGTACCTGCCGACTTGAAGATTCTACCCAGCACTCCGTCACGTAGCTGTCCAGCTCCCAGGATGACCATGCTTGCGGGTGCGGTCCGGTCCGACAAAAGGTCGGCATTTGCGGCTCTTTCGCCGCTTCTGTCAGCTTATGTTTGACCGGGACTCTGTGCCCATTAATGTAACGGGAGGGACTCGGGCTATAAAAGCCCACCATGAATTCATTGTAAAGGGTGGAAGGGGAATGTTTGTTAGGGAACCACTGTGCCCATTGTAACCGTGCTTCTGCTTATAAATACAATCTGTATGCCTGGTTTTGTTCTGCCGCTTTTATTTCTTTATGCTTATGCTTTACGCGATTCCGTGTCATGGCTTGTTGATTCATTTCAGCATTTGATGATCAGGCGCCTTTAGCATTATTTACGTACTTTTAATTTTCATATAATAGATGTGGTAGCAGTTCCATCAGTTATGTGTGACGTTGCTGGCCCGTATCTGGTGATTGATGCGATCCCCTGCTGTTAGTTCCTTGTAGGGAATGTTTGCTAGGGAGCCATTGAAGCTGTGCGGTTAAATTCTCTACCTAACACATATACCTGGCTCTGATATCTCTAGGTTTACTTTCTACCCCTGTCAGTGTACGTATCTGGTGATTGATGCATTGCCGTGCTGTTAGTTCCTTGTAGGGAATGTTTGCTAGGGGATCATTGAAGTTGTGCATACACTGCTTGTGTATCGGAAGTACGCGTAGGTTTTGCAGTTCTTTGTCATGCTTTGTGTTTGTATGCAGTAAGTAGCGGTGATTGGTGTGTTCCCGTACTGTTAGTTCCCCCCCACCAACCTCTGAATATATTTGTAATTTCTTTCTGTACATTTGTCTCTTTCTGTACATTTATTTCTTTCCTGTTCCCTTTAGCTTAAATCAGAAACCCCCCCCCCAAAAGGAGCCGGCCTTCTCCGGAGATTGGCTCGGAAGGCATCTCTTCCTTCCGGCCTTTCATGCTGGTGGGCGAATCTGGGCGCATTAACCCAAAATCCTTTCCTCATGGCAGATTCGTAACCAACACCAACCAAACTAACGACAATGGAAAGATCAAAGCATGGTTGACTACCTCATGGTTCAATTGTACCTTTACCCTTGTGGGATGAGGGAAGATAGGAGCCAGAAACTAAAAGGGATGCAAATTTCATTGTTGATGCCAATGAAGGCCAAAGTCAAGACAATTATGAAGATAGAAAACTCAATTTGGATAAAAAAGTTGATACTAGACACAACTGAATGGGTTGTGCATGGTGGTAAGCGAGGTTCAAGTCCTTGAGAAGTCAGTGATCCACCTCACACACGTACGGTAGCTAGTCACCACTTTTATCCGAGTGTTGGGGCTTATAGTGGCAACAGTCGGAATTGAGTACAAGACTAGTGGGATATAATGATGGGAAGTTACCAGTTTCCCTGTATAACCAAAGAAAAAAAAATTACGATGGTGCATCTAGAGATGCAAGGGACGAGAATTCCACATGGAAACAATTGCAAAATGGTGCGTTTGGAGGTGTGAGGGATGAGAATTTGACACGAGCAACTACAATGCAATGCATTCAACTATGCATGGACCAGCATGGGAGCAATTGTAGGGTGGTATGTTTCATGGTGTGCAAGACGAAAGTACTGCATGAGAGCAAATTTAGGTTGTTGCATTTGACAATGCATGATACGGGAGTCCAAGCTAGGAACAACCATTGCTTATGTTTCAATCTGGAAGACATCAATCAAGCCTCATAGAATCACATACAAGATCGAAGAAAAAATTGATTAGTCAAGTATCGACTCAATTGAATCAATTAGTCAAAATGACAATCAATATTGGGGTGACATACAAGTGTTCCAAATTTCCTAGTGATGAAAAGGACCCACTCAAAAATTATAAAACCTAATCAAGTTGGAGCCAAATGGAAAAAATGAATGTGGTAGGTTGGAAAAGGTTATTTCATGAGACACTACTTGAGATTGTAGTAAATTGGAAAAGTACTAGACTTGGGAATTACGAGAAGCCTTGGAGAAGAATTTAAGTTATTGTGCAATGACAATAAGATCATTGTAAACATCTATGACATAGGGCAAAGTGAGACAAGATATGTTTGATCTTACAATTGGAGATTGAAAGTGTTAGTCGACCAATTGGAGAAGTCGCCAAGTAGACTGAAGAAAAGGTGGTCTGTGGAAGGGCTTCGTAGTGGGTATAAGAAGAAACTCAAGAAGGTCCCTCTAATGTCACATCAAGAGGCTTATAGGGTGTCATAAATTTACAAACCAAGTCTAATACATCATCCAAATGTTGGGGTCAAAAAGAAAGGGACTCCAAAGATGAGAGAGATTGTAAGGACGAGTATTGACTTGAAAAATGGGAACAACTTCAACATAAGAGTGACATGGAGAACAAGAGTAGCAGAGAAGAAACTGAGATAGATACTCTCTATAAGGATATAATGTGTATGTTTCATAAATTTAAGAATGCAAAGGAAGCATGGTGCAATGACTTTAAAGAAGAGAAACAACCACTGTGTGATATTTATGAGCTGGAAGGAAAATTGACAAAGGCATGCTTCTTAAATTTGAGAAACAACCATCAATAGTATGTGGCACAAAGGAAGAATGTTGCATAAAAAGATGCCAATAGTGGTAGGTTTTGTAGCAACCACCAAGGCAATAGGAGTCCAATTGAGTATGATGCTTATCAAATCAATTGTTAAATGCCACCAATTCATATATGGGGGGAACTTTGCACGAGAATATCAAAATAACACTATTCAAAACAAACTAATGATGTGCAAAGGGCTCAAGAATCATGAGTCAGAAAACAAAAAGCAATGTAAACTGAATTGAAGTAGAAGTCCATAAAGTAGAGAGAGCCATTGTGAGTACAAGACAATGGAGGAGGTTGTCTAGATCAGGAAGCACATCGTTTAAATGATGAAAGATGTCATCCAAATGAGGAAAAAGGATGTCTAGATGATAAAGGATGTTGTTCAAATGGAAGCAAATGCAGTGAACATAGTTCGGCTCATCCGGAAAGTGTCTCAAAGGACAAACTTGTTTTGGGAAACGTCTCAAAGCCGAACATAGTCCAAGAAGCAAGAACACAACTTAAGGCTAGCTATGGTTCACAAATGCAATCATAGCCTGTCTAAATCTCATTTAAGGCTAAGAGGGAATCGGTTAGAAGAATTCTACTAATTTGCATTAACGAGACCAAGGAGGGTGGCACAAAGGATAACTCTCAAACTTAAACAGTAAGGATAGATGAGTTATGCTTTAGAATAGGGCACAAGTTGGTGCTTCTTCAATGCAACAAAATCTAAAAGTAAGAAAATGAAAGAAAAGCTTAAATTACAGATAATGCAAATGTAAATGTGCTACATAGTACAAAGCCCTTATGTAATAGAGTTGGCAACAACCTTAAACTTTAGGTCATAAATGTTGTGCTACAATGTTGGGCATTGGAGCTAAGTCTTGATCTAAGAAGCCTATAGAAACAGAGATCCACAAGAGGCTAAGTATGTTGGTCCCTTGGTCATCTCAACTCACATCGATTGCAAGTGGAGACAGATCACCATATTCCTTGAGAGGGGAAGGTATCCCCTTTGCTCTATTCAAGAGGTGGAGACTGAAGAGCACTTCATATTCATATGTCCTGGTTATTATGAGATTCAAGGCACTATTTCTTGCTGAGAGACACAAGTAGATTGTTTGGCACATTTTTCCTTTATCCTAATCAGAGATGATTGGCTTTATACTTTTAGGAAGCTATTAGTCTGTCATCAGATATTACAGGACAGACCAACTACCACTAAACTAAATTACCTTTTTTCACTGTCACTAGAAGTAACAAGCATTCATTTGATGCTACAACTCTCCAAAATGGTAACAAGAGATTTGTGCATCCTTGCCCACATTTGAGAGTAGCCACCAAGACTTTGATTTCTTCTTCCTCTTGCATGTGGCAAGGCAAGACCTTGACTATCCAACACAAGATATCATCTACCCCACAATAGCCCAAGAGATGTACACACATGTATCTTACCAACTTCTTACCCTCTTCTACTAGCTCCTTGACCATGGATGCTAGGAGAGTTTTGGAACCTCTTTATGCCCTCCTAAGATTATCCCACCAAGCCCCCTTAGCCCTTGCCTTTCTCTTGGGAGCATCATTAGATCTTATGTTGGCTTTTTTTTGGAATAGTTAGTGAAGGCAATGGTATTGCTGTTGCTTCTACTTGTACTAGGCATTCCACCACTAATTAGAGTTAGCACTTGGATCCTTTTGAGCTCCTCTCTATTTCTTTTTTTCCCCTTGACCGTTGGTTCTCTTATATCTTCATTATTTTTTTATACATGTTAGGGTTTACCCATTTCTAGGTCCACCCCTCGAGGATGTGATCAAATGTTGTACAATAGTTTAACTTTAGTGAAGTTCACTCTAGTCTCTAGTTTAGTTTATTAATACTTTCTTGGTAACTATAGTGATTTGTTAAGGATTTTTCCAATCAAGTCCCATTGACCTACTTTGGTCATTCATTGAATTAATAGAATTAGCTTCTCTATAGCATGTATACATATAAGTTATAGTTACAAAGTTCGTGGGAAGTTTGAATAGTTCCCCTTCCCACTAGCATAAGACATAGCTCTGGTAAACAATTATAAAATCAATTACCTACCTTTATATTTGGAATTAGATGTCAAGATGATTGACAATCAGATTTTCCAATTGTTAATTAGTATTAACGTGGGATGCATGGAAGATCTACTATGTGGATGTTGGCATCTAAAGTTGATATGCTAGGCATTGGCGCCATGCGTCAGTGTGTTTTTGACTTGATGCCATAATTAATGGTGCCAATTTCAGGTTGCCATTAACGTCATTAAGGAAGTTGGTGCTAAGAAAAGTGTTAGCACCACCTTTAATTATGGCATGATGTCATTACGTGGAAAGTTCAAATGGGCACTAAGCTATATGGACTTGTCTTTGCTCTATATTTACGACAAAATTGGTGCCATGGCTAATGAGGACCCAAGCACCCCTACCTTGCTCAAATCATTCGTCCCCCCTTGAGGAGAAATGGAACCCCTTGCGTCTAACCCTGATTAGGGAAATGAATGGTTTTTTGCATGATTTGGTGAAGTGTGTATCATTTCACTTTAGCAACAAACTAACTAGCTTTTACAATCCTAAATAGATTATCCCTTGGTGAGTGTATTTTGTGTTGAAATCGATCAACTAATCTACATGAAGTTGGTTGCAATTGGTCTTCTATTCAAGTTTGATGGATGTTGCACTACAGTAGGTTCTAGCAAATAGCTTGAGAAGTTCCACATTGAAAATTGGATGCATTTCAAAGTAAGGTGGTGGGTTAAGAACAAAAGCATTTTCACCTACTGCACACAACATGGTGCAAAGACCATAGCATAAAGGTTTAAATATTGGTAAGGGCTGGAAAAGCATTCCTTCTTAAGATGGGCGTAAAATCACCAAAGTCCTCCCACCATAAATCTAGAAACATCAACAAAAAAAAAAAATTAATATTTCACATGTAATAGCTTATTTAAAGTTTAAAAAAAAATCAAAAGACAATAAATAATAATTCGATGAGGTTTACCTGGCCTCAATATCTCAATAGCATTTTTGCATTGCTCAAATGGGAATTGGCGACCACGGCATGCCTTATAATCTTGTATCTTTGCACGTGTTTTATCGCGCAATTGTTTACTAGTGGAGAACACGCGGTCAATGCAATCTTGAAGGCCAATATTGACCTCATAATTAGCATGGAATGTAGCGGTATAAAAGAATTTCGGGTTCAAATAGTAACCGGCTTTATGAAGAGGGCTATGGAGTTGTGATGCTCATCTAATTCAATGATAGTCCAAATGGCATCATATTTGGCACGGGCATGTTCATAAAATGCAGCAATTGCCTCTTTTGCCCTATCCATAGCCTTATATACAAATCCCATTGGAAATTCTTCTCCATCAACAAGACAAATAATCTTCACCAATGGCTCTCAGACCTGACAAAAAAGAAAAAATAATTTAAAGAAAAATATTTTACAACACAAGTAAAATAAAACAAAGTAATAAGCATAGTCTTGTACCTGGATGGCCTCATCCATGGCCATCCAGAAGTCTTCAAACAAATTAGTATAAACATTATGCCCCTCAGGTGATGTTCGGTATCTTGCAGCTAGTTCAGAATTCCACTCATCACTAACAAACATTTGCTTTAGTGACCCTCTTGCATCATAAATGCTCTGCAATGTCACAAAGTTTGTGACAAAGAGTGTAATGCCAAGCCGCACTAGCTCCCTCCTATTGGTAAATCGCCTCATGAGGCTAAGGACCCATGAATGGTTGTAAATGAGTTTTGTGACGGCCTTAGCCTTCCTTACAACCTCTGCCACCCAAGGTAATTTCCCACTGTCCTCGAGGAGCAAATTGAGACAATGGACTGCACATGGGGTCCAAAAAATGGTGGGGAATCTCTTCTCCAAAATCCTCTCGGCTGCCTTATATGTTGTTGCGTTTTCCGTGATGATTTGGACAACATTCTCCTCTCCAACGTCCAAGAAAACCTCCTCCAACAACCTTGCAAGCATTTCGGCACTCTTAACATGTGTCGATGCATCTACTGACCTAAGGAATGCAATTTCTTCTATAGATGCAACCAAAAAATTAAGCAGGGTTCTTCCTTCCCATCTATCCAACCATCAAACATTATAGTGCAACCCTTGGTCCTCCACACCATACGCTGGTTGTCAAGCACAACCTGAAGTATAAAAAAATAATTTAGTCATGCACATTGCATATTGATTTTATCATATTAATATATATATATATATAATTTAGTCATGCCATATATATATATATAAATTTAGTCAAGCACAATGACAAAACCTGAATGTTGTCCACAGATTGTCAAAGGAGAGGGTCCCTAAGGTCATCATAAGTTGGGTCTCTAAATCCTGCGCCGCAACTTGTGACGGCATCTATCATGCGCTGCCAGCATGGAGGCCTTGCCACATTGAAGGGAATGGCAAAATAGTACCAAAAAGTGGCAATGGTTGTCCTCACTGCACTGTGCTTCTCTTGGTTCCATGCGGCCATACCCTCAAGTGTGGATTGTGCCCCTGGCACGGAACGGTCTACAAAATAGGACTCTCCCGTCCCACTAGCTACTTGTGCGCATGAAGGACTCAAACTACTCTGTTGAAATTACCGGTTAAGGTTGCCACTAGTACGAGCAACTGAGGAGGGGGGGATGAAATGGCATCGCTATGACTTCTTTTGTGACTAGTGTTTTCATTTGCCGCAATGATCATGGCGTTTACTTTGTTTTTAATTTCTTTTGGCACCTTATCACATATCTTGATATTATTTTTAGATATCTGTGCCAAATGGAATTTGAGGCGATAACTGCCTCCAATATAAGTCTCACAACAAAAATTGCATTTAAAATCCCCTTTTCTTGGCCCTGGCATTGCATACGCCCGTGCTGGATCCAATGGTTTCATTTTTTATATGCTTGCACATGGAAACAATTCAGTAACAACAAAGTTACAATCACTTGAAATAAAAGAAAAAAAAAAAAACCTAAACCCTAAACCAAAAGGCTAGGGTTTAGGCCCTTTAGGGTTTAAAATTGAAAGTGAAACATTGAGTCATTGACAGCTAAAAAATAGGCTTGCATACATAGTTATTAGGCAGCAATATTTACTTAAAAAGAGAAGAAAAAACCTAAACCCTAGACTAGGGTTTAGGGTTAAATGTTAATGTTTAAGTTTAACATAAACAAAATTACAAATATTGATAGGCAGCAATATTTACTTAAAAAGAGAAGAAAAAAATTCCTAAACCCTAAACCCTAGACTAGGGTTTAGGGTTTAATGTTTAACAAATATTGATAGGCAGCAATATTTACTAAGTACTTAAAAAGAGGAAAAAAAATCCTAAACCCTTACAAAAAAAACCCTTAAAAAACTAGGGTTAAATGTTAATGTTTAAGTTTATCATAAACAAAATTACAAATATTGATAGGCAGCAATATTTACTTAAAAAGAGAACTAAAAAAAAAAATCTAAACCCTAAACCCTTTAGGGTTTAATGTTTAACAAATATTGATAGGCAACAATATTTACTAAGTACTTAAAAAGAGGAAAACAAATCTTAAACCCTTACAAAAAAAAAACCTAAACCCGTTTAATGTTTAACAAATATTGATAGGATAGCTAATAATTTGTTTTGCATATATCAATATAGTATCTACTTAAAAGGAGAGAAAAACCCAAATCACTAGACTAGGGTTTTGGGTTTTAAATTTGAGAACAACCCTAACCTAATTTCAAACAACCCTAATCTATTTAAAAAAAAGAGTTTTCAAAAAATTTCTGACCTTGAATGAATCTTCTGGGCAGATGTTGTTGGCTATCAAATTCCTTCACACCGCAATCACTCGCGCTCCTAGGATGCCTTGGCATAGTTGGTCGGGGTGGTAGCAAGGTGGGAGGGTTTCTTTTTCTATTTGCAAGAGGTCAGGAGAAAGAATGAAAAAAATAAAATGCTTTTTCCTTTTTATCGGTTGCAGCCTCTACCTGCGTGGCTGCGGCCGATTTTTTCAAAAAATCGGTAGACTCCCGATTTTTCGCAAAAAATCGGTAGACTCTTGATTCTTTGTCGATTGCATCATTGAGCGAAAAAATCAGCAAAAAATCGGGAGTCAGCTGATTTTTTGCCGATTTTCTCAACTATGTGTCAAAGCCAGAGATGGAGAATGGAAGCCTTTCAATTGCAAGTGGAACACAATATACTACAAAAGTTATGGAAACAAGAGGTAGGTTGAATTCTCAAAGACAACTCGAAAAACCTGAATAGGCCGAAAACTTTGAATTTCCACTAAGGATTAGCTTGTTCAAGCTTGATGCACAAATGGCCTTGTCTAGGATGGTTGCGCTACTAGGACAGTATAATGACAAAAAGGTGTGGCAAAATCAAGTAGCAATCCTAAGTGCGGTTCAAGAATACTTTGGTCTATCTTATAGTATAGATTGCATGATGTACATTGCACAGCAACTAAGAGCTTAGTTTAAACATTAGGAGTTGTTCACCTTTAGATACTCATCTTACCTAGTTTGGTTAATCATACACCAAAAAAGAGAATGGTTTCAAGATCTTCAACTAAACCAGTTTGATGAAGGGAGACCACAAGCTGTTTGCAACTTGACCAGCATTCCTATCAAGAACAGAGATCAAGATTGCTACAAATTCTACACCAAAATATATGCCCCCATAGTGCAATAATTGGAAAGGAACTTGTCTACGCTATCAAGATTTGCCAAGGCTTTGCTCACACCTCAAGGGTAAAGACCATTAGGAAATTTCTTCCTAGGGAAATACAATTCTTTTGTTCGGATATACGAATATCCAAGACAATCGTTTGAGTTACCAAACTATGTATCCAACTATATTTGCAACCTTGAGGTGGTTTGATAGCTTGACTGTGTTGACCAGAAGGTTTTAAAAAAAAAAAGGCCACTTTGTACAAAGTATCGGGGAAGTATTTATTAATCAAGGCAGAACATAAAAACTGTATTCTGCATCTAGAAGTGAGGCTAACATAGCTGGGACTAGAACAAATGTTCGGCTTCTGGTCTTATGACCTAGATATAGTTTTCAGGTAAATATTGGTACAATGAATAGAAAGTACACCCACGAAAAGAGGCCAGACCTAGAGGCTGAAAGAAACTTGGAAGAACGTGCGAGGGCCAAAGTAAATGCGAGGGCCAAAGTAAATGCTCAAATGGCATACAAGGACGAACTAGAAAGATGGTATAGAGAGCCACTAGAATGGCATGCTTTTTACATGAGTCAAAATTGGTTTTGACCTAGATGTGAAAGTCAACTCCATGGTTTTTTAAGGTCCTCATAGGGAAATGCAAGTGGAGCTTGTTGGTTACGAATCTGCCACTGGAAAAGGGTTTGGTCTATCTATGCGCCCTAGACCCACCCAACAGATTGAAAGGTCGGAAGGAAGGAATGCCTTCCGTGCCAATCTCCAGAGAAGGTTGGCTCCTTTACTACACAACACTGGGTTTTAGATTAGAGAACTGGAAAGATATTGGGAAAGTGCTGAAAGAAATGCAAATAACTGAAAGAAACAGGAAATGTAGATAGTTTCAAGGGGAAGAACAGGCAACACAATTACTAACTTCTACTTAAACCAGCAGCAATCAATACTAGAAGTATAACAAAAATTAAAACTGAAACACATCCTGATACGTATCCTTCAACAATTCCAGATTTCGTTGTTAATCACACATCCAGGTTGCAGAATTCAAGTATGCATGTAAAAGAACAAAATTAACAAAAATAACAGAAGGCATCATACACAGGAAAAGAGTCCAGAATCAGAACCAGAAGTCTTAATATTGAAGCAGAGTCCAAGTACAGCAGCTCTCTAGCAAATGTTCCCCCCTATTACATTACAATGAGTTGGCTTTTATAGAGGGATTTACCCCCATAATCATTAATGCCAAAACCCTAAAACTGCTGGGGCAGCTGAGATTTGACCCTTGTCAGATGACAGAGAATCCATGGGATTCGGCCCACTCGTGTTTACAGCGGCTCCGGACAATCTTTGTAGCTCACTCGTGTTTACAACGGCGCCGGACGGGGGTTGTGGTTGGGACAGCATGTCTCATTAATATGGTTGGTGCAACTTGCCTTCAAGGGTTTTTCTGGGACTTGACATGGCTGTCCTAATGGGATGGGCTGGAGACTCAAACTCGTGCACCATGGATGCGCCTTAAATGCCCACCTACCTTCTTTCCCTGCTAGAGTGCCCCTTCGGTTGCTGCCTTAGCGTTAAAAAACGCTTTTGCTGGAGTTCGCCCGAAATAGGGCCTGAAGTTCGCTTGGTTTGAGCCCAAAGCTCAGCTTCGTTGGGACTGAAGCCCAAAGTCGGGAGCTTTGCCGAAGCTGGGGAGTTAACCTTGAAATTATGCTAAGTCCGCAATGGACTCTGAGGATCGCTCAGGTTTGGCGCGAGGCTGAGGGTCGCTTGAGAATGGAGCGAAGTTGAGCTCCTCTTACGCCTCAAACAACTTTTCACTGCTCAATGCTACACTTCGCCTCTAGGGAGGCCCGAAGCTAAGCTTCGCTGGCCTTGAGGGCGAAGTCGGGGCCTCTCGTGCCTTAGAAACTTGTTGCGCACCCAATGCTACGCCTCGCCCGAAAACTGAGCGAAGCTGAGCTTCGCCTCCTTTCGGAGCGAAGTCGAGCTCCTCCCATGCCTTAGGAAATCTTTTGCATTCGAAGTTGTATTTCGCCTGGAGTAATGCCCCAAAACGGAGCCTACCATGTCAAGGAGCAAAGCTAAGCGTGTCTCTGCCTTGGTGCCTTCTCACCCGAAGGGATGTCGTAGTCGTGGTTCGCCAAGGGCTGGCCCCGAATTCGGGTTTTGATGGAGCGTTGGGCGAACTTGAGGCGCATCTGGCCTTAAGAGTCTTTTCTCCTCCTTGAGCTGTATCTCGCTCACGGCCGAGTCCGAAGCTGAGCTTCGCTGTCCTTTCGGGCGAAGTTGAGGCCTTCCATACCTTAAAACTTTTCTCACACATTCGATGTTGTACTTCGCCCGAAAATCGAGCAAAGCTGAGGTTCGTTGTTTCTTGGAGCGAATTGGAGACCTTCTATGCCTTAGCCAATTTTAGGGTTTTCAAAGTGTTCTTTTTCATTCAAGTTGTTCTTCACTCCGAAACCAACTGAAGTTGGGGTTCGCTCTCCATTTGAGCGAAGCTGATCTTGGAGGAGAGAAAGAGAGGAGAGAGGATTTTAAGCATGAAAACAATGCAGCAGTTTTTCAAAATTTTACCCCTTAGACAAAATGTGGCAAAATTGACAACAGAGCTTAGAGTAAATGCTTGCATGAGACGTATGCATTTCAAGCTTAATGTGGTTGATGCTCCTATAGATAAACATCAAGAAGAACAAACTTTCTCTATAATTTGGGATCAATGTCACCCCAATGAGAAAGGGGCAAAATGGGGAGATTCCTCTGGAAGAGTAACAAAGAGTACATCCAAAACAAAGAAACGTGGTACATCCAAAAGGACAAAGGGAGATGCTGCTCTAACAAGAATAAAAGTAAAGTTCAACCCGGACCAAAAGAAAAAAGAACAAGGTACACGAAAACAAAGACTCAAGGAAAAGGAATGAAGAAACTGCCTGAAAAGCCATCGAAGATATAAGAAGAGCAAACCAACGAGGAAGGGGAAAGACCTTAGGAATCCTGGCAAGTGCACGTTGAAATGGACCAAGGAGCTATCTTGAAAAATGAAGGTAATGTTGACTTTCAATTTATGGACCCTCTTGAAATAGAAACAATTGTACAACATTTCTTCGATGAAGAAATGGTTGAAGCATGAATAGTGATTTCAAAGGCTCAGAATTATCCTGACCCCTTTTCTCACAACCCCCTTGCTCCAACTCCATCCACTTCTATCATGCTTCTTTCCTGCCTTCTTCTTCAATCCCCTCTTTTGATATTCCCCTTAATTTTTCTATTGTATTCCATCCACCATCACTAAGTGCAGCCATTCCCATAGACCCGCATCACTTGTACAACCATCATCCTCCAAGCCAAAAGCAATGCAAACAAAGAAGCTTGTTTTCCCTAAATCTACAGTAACTACCACTGATGTTAGCATGGGACGAGTTTTCACGCAAATTAAACAAGTTGTTTGTCCTTTCATCTCTGCCTCACTACCTCCCTCATCCGCCCATCGCACCATAGCCCCTCTACTTGTTGACATAAACCCTTATGTCCTATCACATCATCCTAGACCACAAACACCAGTTAGATGTTTGAACTTTGACCAGATCTCAACCGTGGACATCCTAGATATCTTATAAGTTAGATTGTTGCAGGAAAATTAGGAAGTTCGACATTATAAGAGACAGGTTCAAGAGAAAACTAAAGAAGTTCGCAAGTTATAGATGGTCCTTGAACGCAAGCAAGAAGTAGTGGCTCAACTATCGGGCCAAATACAGGCCACTCGAATAGCGAAAAAAGAAATCAAACAACAAGCAGAGCAAGAAAAGCGGTCCTAGGAGGAACAAGTGAAGTTGCTCAAACAAGAGAAAGAACTTGAGAAGCTATTGGAAGCTAATAAGAATCATGGGATGCAGGAAGCAGAGAAACATATTCAGATCTTGAGAGAATAGTTGAAGCCAAGGGAATAACAAATGGAACAATAGACTGCTACCATGCAAGAACAAATAGAAGAGGAATGGAATCAAAGGATACAGAGGCAAGAGGAAAATGAGTGTGATTTACAAGAGTAGATAAATCAGTTGAAAGCCACTATCCAAGAGCTGGAAGAGCAGAAAGATAAAGAAATTGCACGGCTCACACAACCATGGGCCAAGGTAGAAGCAATGATAGCAGAGTTTAAGTCTCAAACGTTAGTGCCTAAACAAGTGTGATTCCTTTGGGATGAGATTAGCAGAGATTCAACGCTCCAAAGGATATTTCTCTTACCTTAAGGAGTGTGAGGAACAAAATAGGATACAACTAGAAGCAAGAAAGGAACAAAATGAGATCATGCAACAAGTTCAGAAAATGATTGTTCATCATGTGAAGCAGCAAGGTCTGATAGATAAAGTTACCCTTATTGAGCACCTTAAGATCATCCCTTATACTCTAAACAAGTTGGAAAGTTGTGAAGAGAACCTTGCTAAATTACAAGAAGCAGTTGTTTAGGCACAAAAGAAGATCAACTAGATGATTGAAAAAGGGTTGCCAGATCTTAATATGCTCATCATAGTGCAACTTGATAGGATCATCGAAAAACAAAAAGAAAAAGATGTTCAATTAGATGACTTGCTTAAGGTAATAAGCAAGCTTGAAGAATTGCATGAACAGATAAGATAGGTGGCAGCAAAAGCGGAGGATTTTTAGAGAGATACATATAAGGAACTGACCGACGACATCAATGTATTAAACGGTTCTTTGATTCCCTCCGACACGGATTGGGAAATCTTGCAAACGATGATTCAGCCAAAGTAATAAAGACACTGGAAGTTTGGCAGAAGACTCCATGGCCCAATGGATAAGGCACCATCTAGGATCTCCCATCAATCAGGATTGCCATCCCTGCAAGTCACCAGAATTTTAGTAATTGACTACTAAGATCACTTCCAGAATGAGTTTTGTCATATAAAGACAAGATGGAAGCTCTGAAGGAACCAAGTCAAGACTTCATAGACACTTTGCTTCGAGCATGTCCCATCCCTCAGAGTGACACTTTGCTTCAAGCATGTCCCATCCCTCAGAGTGCTCCTCTCAGCAAAGCACCCTATCGTACTTTGTGTCCATTTTGTGGTCGTAGGTTCAAGTATAAATAAGAGTTGAATGCTCATTGTAATGGTCTTTTGGCCTTCAAAGCAATACCAAAGCTACTCTTTGAAGTAAGATTGTAAGAACATTCAAATTGCAAAATCAATAAAGAGTTGTACATGGCTTTCATATTTGATTGTATCTTTGACATTTTGCCTTATGAATACATGGAATCAATGGCTTTGCCCTCCTTTACCTATTAGTCCTCTTTAATTGTTGTTGCAGGTATTCGAAGATCTTACGTGCTAAAGATATTTAGTTTCTACTAACAACACCAACTACACCAAATATAAACTTCACTATAGCTTCGGCCATATCCTGCATTTTCCTTTTCTTCCACCCTTACTAAAAAACAGTAGATTAGATTTGTTTTTTGCATTTCTAGATCAATTTGCTTATTTGTTTCCTACGTATTTTAAATTAGTTTCCTTCTTTATTTTCAATTTAGATAGAAGGTAAAAGGGAACCGTTCTAAGATCCAGAGGTTGGGGAGAAGTAGAAACCTCCCCAGCCATTTCCATGTTCAACAATGGCCAAGAGGCAATTGTGTCGGACGAGTTTCTAGTGCCAAGTTTGATAGTGGCTGTGTAGAACCGTCTTGGCGACTAGGAGAGCCTGGAGAAGAGGCTGACAATACTCATCAAGCTGGATGAGAAGAGGGTGATGGCACAATCAGCCATGGAGGTTGCCCACTACCAATGCAAGCTTTGGCATGACAACCATATACGAAAGTTGAAATTGAAGGCAAGTGACTTAGTGCTAAAGTGCAACAGCAAGCGTGAGATCAAGCCAAAGAAGTTAAAGACCCAGTGGCTTGGACCCTTCCAAGTGGATGAATGTTGGAAAATGGACAGTCAAATTGAAGAGACTAGATGGGACGCAATATCTTGACAATCAATGTTCAAAGCTGAAATTATACAAGGTCAAGGCGCAGGTGAACCTTATCAACCACAAACCAAGTGATAGAGGATCAAGTATGAGCAGGATGATGATTGCACCCAATAAATCTTTGGGATCCTTTGAAGGAATCTCGATACATGAAGTTGGAGAATGTAATTGTATGAAGGACGATAGTGTAGAAGACATAAGTTACTCTAGGGAGCGCGAACTTGCGAAGCAATTGGCGTGGTTGTATGAACAAGAAGATGCAAGTAGCCAAGAGGAAGATATGTAGACAACAATGGAGCAGGAAGAGTTGATGCTTGGACCCACTAAATGTACGATATTACGTGTGCAAGTCAAATTTTCTAATATCAAGGAAGAACGGAGATTGCTCGATGAACAAAGATCACTTGACAAAAACATGCAACGAATGGTAGTGATACATGTTGGATGAAAACTGCAAAAACAAGAGCCTCAAAGTGATGGAAGTGGATTTGAAGGAATGAGTTTGTTGGCAACCATTAGACGTGCACAATAGAGAATGCACGCTGAAATACAACAATTGCACAAGCGAACAACTGAATATTCAGATGAGCAAATTGCGGAGACAACGTGTGCAAGGGTTGATGAGACTATGACAGTATGTGCAAGAAACCAATAGGAGGTTTTCAAGAGAAGGGACAAGTCTAAAAGACACTCATGGAGAAGCACGGAAAACGAGCAAGTGTTGGAAAATGCTGACGATCATGCAGTGAAAGTTGAACTTTAGGAAGAGAACTTCCAAGAGCACTAATTTGGCAAGTGAAATCCTGCTAGGAAGGAGATTGGCAAAGGTTGAATGGAGATACGTGCGTGAAGTGTCATATGAACTTGTTCACAACACCATTGCACTTAAACAAACATTACCCCATAGAGAAGCAAACAATGGTAACTAGAGGGAAGAAGCATGTAGCAGTGTATCCCTGAAAAGTTCGAGTAGTGATGAAGACTAGAGCAATGCCAATCCTGGCTCGAATTTCAAAAGAAGAATCACACAGGGCACAACTAGGAGGATGCCAAGAGTTGAACACCCACCAGGTAATGTGAATTCAATGCTAAGTGATGCCTTGCAAGAAGAGCATGAAGGAGAACTTGAAATCATTTTTTTTTTTTTTTTTTTTTGAATTTACATGGTGGAATCGGTAGCCACCACGAATCCGGGCAGGTTGTCTAGCTTTTATGGCCGCCACAGTATTCTGCGTTGTCCGCCCTAGAAGCCGCCACATAGATCTTCGCGCAATCCGCCTCTATAACCACCATGCCACAATCATTTTAAACCTTTTACGCCGCTGAAAGCACCAGGAAAGGGACAAGCGTTCAGTCCGGCGAGGCCCGAGATTTGAACCTTGGACCTCCGCCCCCCTTATGGGGTAACTTGAAATCATTTTAGAGGACGAGGAAGTCATAGTTGCATGGAAAATGGGAATAGACGAAGACAAAAGAGGGCGTCCTGATTTAGTTGGAGTCCAGGCCTAAGACGGAGAAGATCAAGCCAAAATTTGACTAAGTCCTAAAGAGATGGCATTAGACAAGTATTGGTTGTTGTCATCTTCCAACCTTGAATGATTCCTTGGGCAGTCCAAGCGGGCTGTCAGGTCCATTAGAATGTCCAAGGTTTGCTTGTGAGGAAGGCTACTCGAGTCATCTTGGTGGGTTGTCAGGTACCCCAGGCCATATGAAACAGCCTAGCCAAGGGAGAAGATCGTCTGGCCTCCCTCTTAGTCATCTAGGGGGGAAGAAATTTGCCCCAAATGGCCCATAGGTCATTTGTACAACTGGGTGGACTGACTGGGCCATCCCCTAGCCATCTAATGGGGACAACAAGTCCCTAGACAACCCTTGGGCTGTTTAGACCCACCCAAGGCCATCTAAGGAGGCTATCTAAGCTTTAGACTACCCTCGGGCTGTCAAATGGATAACCTATGCTATCAAAGAAATAGCCTAGGTTATTTAGCAATCAAGGGAAGCTGCTTGTAGCACAAGTTGGCGAGGCAAACAATGTTGGGCCAACCAAAGAGGAAACAAATGATCCATCTGAGGTCTGGGATGGAGGCAAACAGTCAGGAGAGCAAGGGAGATTGTTTGGACACAAATCAAAACAGTCCAGACTGATTGGACATCCAAGCAAGTCATTTGGTCCCCCAAGCCATTTGGGCCAAGAAGAACCAAGGCCAAGCAAGTCGTCTAGCCCCCTAGGCCATCCAAGCCAATAGACCAGGTCGTCTAGGGGACCACGCAAGCCATTTGGGCCATCTAGGCCTAGATGTCGACACAATTTGGGATGAGGAGAGCACGCCTTCCCAATGGACCCACCATGGGCAAGGAAGAAAAAGAAGTCGAACGCAAAAAAGATGAAATTGGAGCATTGAACGAGCAATTATATGTAGTTCAATTATGGGAGTTGAACTGACAATTAAGGGAGTGCAAGGGGAGTTATTGCATGTAAGCTAAGTGTCCCCTATCTCCCTCAACTTATAAATAGGTATGAGGAGCTCTCATTTTCTCGCTTTCACATGCAAAGTCAAGGAGCAACAAGGAGGAGCATAAGGAGAATGCACCAGTCAGCCAATGTTGCACCATCTAGGGCATGCCCTAGGGAATGCACCAAAGCATCTAGGAGCAAAACCTAAGACATCTCATTGCGCAAAATCTTGAGGTGAACAAGGAGTGAACTAGTCATACAAGAGAAAATTGCATAGAAGAATTGAAGCTAGGGCATGCTGGAACAACAACAAAAGCAAGGGTTTTACTAGGAGCATGCAACAGAAGAACACGATGGTTGGACAGACTTTACGCATTGTAAATGGTGGACGTACAAGGAAGTGTTTCGACATAGAAAAGCTTGTGCCAAGCAAAAGAAAGAAGAGAGAGGACTGTAAAGAGGGTAGTTCCAACAGTGCATGTCATACAAAGAGTCATCTAAGCATTGCACAATGCTTTACAAACCATATGCAGTGTCGTTTGGAGCAAGGTGAAAAGCGGCAAAGTGAAGCAACTCAAATTTCAAGGCAAGAGCGAGGCCACTCGATGATAGAAATTGTTGTACAAATTGTCAAAAAGTCCATCTAGGCAAGAGCAAAAATTGTGTGGACCATCTGGTTGAAGAGGCAAGCCATCCAAAGCAAGGTCGTCCATAGGTAGTTCGTCCATGGCAAAGTTGTTAGGGTCATCCGAAGCAAGGTCGTCTAGATCAAGGCCATTTGAAGTTGGGTCGTCTAGAGCAAGGTCGTCCAAACTTGGGTGGTCTAGAGGATAGTATAGACTATCTAGATCATAGTTGAGAAAATCGGAATCGGGAGTGAATCGGCAGTTTTAAAAATCGGCAAAAAATAGAGGAAAAAAATCGAAGAAAACGAATTTTTTTTTTCATGCATATTACAATGAATTAACATTATGCAAATCAAATATTGCAATAAAAGCAACAATTCAAGTCAAGACATCATACAAGGCTCAAGCTTTAAGTACACATGAAAGTGACAAAACACATCCTGTATTGCTTATAATATGAAAAGGTACAAATTACAAAATGTGTCAAAATGCCTCAATAGGCCCACTATCTATTGTCTTCCTTTGCCCCTTGTCCTAGCATAAGCCCTAGTCTCTCTTGGTTGATGTGTGCTTGTAGTTGCTTGCGCCGCTTCTTGTGCTAAGGCCTCTTGTTGGTCCCTTGCTGCCATCTCCTCCGCTAGGTTCTCATAGTTTTGTAAATCTTCCATGGTGAATAGAGGCTCTTGCTATTCCTGCTGCTCCTGTGTTGCATCTGTGATCCATTTAGATGATGGATCAATGTCACTTAGGTCAATGGGCTCAATATTTGTTTTTTCAAAACTTTTTTGGTGGAGACGAAGGTTGTAATGCACAAACACAAGATCATTTAACTTTTCTTGTGTAAGTCTGTTGCGCTTCTTGGAGTGTATGTGCTCAAACATACTCCAATTGCGCTCACAACCTGAAGAGCTACATGGTTGAGATAAGATTCTAACCGCCATGTGCTGCAAATTGGGCGTAAAATCACCAAAGTCCTCCCACCATAAATCTAGAAACAACAACAAAAAAAAAATTAATATTTCACATGTAACAACTTAAAAGTTTAAATTTTAAAACAAAATCAAAAGACAATAAATAATAATTCGATGAGGTTTACCTGGCCTCAATATCTCAATAGCATTTATGCATTGCTCAGATGGGAATTGGCGACCACGGCGTGCCTTATAATCTTGTATCTCTGCACGCGTTTTATCGCGCAATTGTTTACTCGCGGAGAACACGCGGTCAATGCAATCTTGAAGGCCAATCTTGACCTCATAATCAACATGGAATGTAGGGGTATAAAAGAATTTGGGGTTCAAATAGTAACCCGCTGCATGAAGAGGGCTATGGAGTTGTGATGTCCATCTGTTATCAATGATAGTCCAAATGGCATCATATTTGGTGCGGGCATGTTCATAAAATGCAGCAATTGCCTCTTTTGCCCTATCCATAGCCTCATATACAAATCCCATTGGAAATTCTTCTCCATCAACAAGACGAAGAATCTTCACCAATGGCTCTGAGACCTGAAAAAAAAAAAATAATTTAAAGAAAAATATTTTACAACATAAATAAAATAAAACAAATTAATAAGCGTAGTCTTGTACCTTGATGGCCTCATCCATGGCCATCCAAAAGTCCTCCTCAAACAAATAAGTATAAACATTATGCCCCTCAGGTGATGTTCGGTATCTTGCAGCTAGTTCAGAATTCCACTCATCACTCACAAACATTTGCTTTAGTGACCCTCTTGCATCATAAATGCTCTACAATGTCACAAAGTTTGTGGCGAAGCGTGTAATGCTAGGCCGCACTAGCTCCCTCCCATTGGTAAATCGCCTCATGAGGCTAAGGACCCATGAATGGTTGTAAATGAATTTTGTGATGGCCTTAGCCTTCCTTACAACCTCTGCCACCCAAGGTAATTTCCCAATGTCCTCGAGGAGCAAATCGAGACAATGGGCTGCACATGGGGTCCAAAAAATGGTGGGGAATCTCTCCTCCAAAATCCTCCCGGCTGCCTTATATGTTGCTGCGTTGTCCATGATGATTTGGACAACATTCTCCTCCCCAACCTCCAAGACAACCTCCTCCAACAACCCTGCAAGCATTTCGGCACTCTTAACATGTGTCGATGCATCTACTGACCTAAGGAATGTAGTTCCTTCTGCAGATGCAACCAAAAAATTAAGCAGGGTTCTTCCCTTCCCATCTGTCCAACCATCAGACATTATAGTGCAACCCTTGGTCCTCCACACCCTACGCTGGTTGTCAAGCACAACCTGAAGTATAAAAAAAATTTAGTCATGCACATTGCATATTGATTTTATCATATTAATATATATAAAAAAATTTAGTCATGCCATATATATATAAATTTAGTCAAGCACAATGACACAACTTGAATGTTGTCCACAGATTGTCGAAGGAGAGGGCCCCTAAGGTCATCATAAGTTGGCGCCTTAAATCCTGCGCCGCAACTTGCGACGACATCTATCATGCGCCGCCAGTATGGAGACCTTGCCACATTGAAGGGAATGTCAGAATAGTACCAAAAAGTGGCAATGGCTGTCCTCGCTGCACTGTGCTTCTCTTGGTTCCACGCGGCCATACCCTCAAGCGTGGATTGTGCCCCTGGCACGGAACGGTCTACAAAATAGGACTCTCCCGTCCCACTAGCTGCTTGTGCACTTGAAGGACTCGAACTACTCTGTTGAAAGTACCGGTTAAGGTTGCCACTAGTACGAGCAACTCGGGAGGGGGGGATGAAATGGCATCGCTATGACTTCTTTTGTGACTAGCGTTTTCATCTGCCGAAGTGATCATGGCGTTTACTTTGTTTTTAATTTCTTCTGGCACCTTATCACATATCTTGACATTATTTTTAGATATTTGTGCCAAATGGAATTTGAGGCGATAAACGCCTCCAGTATAACTCTCGCCACAAAAATTGCATTTAAAATCCCCTTTTCTTGGCCCTGGCGTTGCATACGCCCATGCTGGATCCAATGGTTTCATTTTTTATATGCCTGCACATGGAAACAAGTTAGTAACAACAAAGTTACAATCACTTGAAAAAAAGGAAAAAAAAAACTAAACCCTAAACCAAAAGGCTAGGGTTTAGGCCCTTTAGGGTTTAAAATTGAAACATTGAGTCATTGACAGCTGAAAAATAGGCTTGCATACATAGTTATTAGGCAGCAATATTTACTTAAAAAGAGAAGAAAAAAAAAACCCTAAACCCTAGACTAGGGTTTAGGGTTAAATGTTAATGTTTAAGTTTAACATAAACAAAATTACAAATATTGATAGGCAGCAATATTTACTTAAAAAGAGAAGAAAAAAAATCCTAAACCCTAGACTAGGGTTTAGGGTTTAATGTTTAACAAATATTGATAGGCAGCAATATTTACTAAGTACTTAAAAAGAGGGAAAAAAATCCTAAACCCTTACAAAAAAAACCCTAGGGTTTAGGGTTTAATGTTTAACAAATATTGATAGGCAGCAATATTTACTTAAAAAGAGAAAAAAATCCTAAACCCTAAACCCTAGGTTTTATGTTTAACAAATATTGATAGGCAACAATATTTACTAAGTACTTAAAAAGAGGAAAAAAAATCCTAAACCCTTACAAAAAAACCCTAAACCCGTTTAATGTTTAACAAATATTGATAGGATAGCTAATAATTTGGCTTGCATATATCAATTTAGTATCTACTTAAAAGGAGGAGAAAAAAAAAACCCTAAACCCAAAACCCTAGACTAGGGTTTTGGGTTTTAAATTTGAGAACAACCCTAACCTAATTTCAAACAGCCCTAATCTATTTTCAAAAAAAAAAAGAGTTTTCAAAAAATTTCTGACCTTGAATGAATCTTCTGGGCGGATGTTGTTGGCTGCCGGATTCCTTCACACCACAATCGCTCGCGCTCCTAGGATGCCTTGGCGTAGTTGGTCGGGGTGGTAGCAAGGTGGGAGAGTTTCTTTTTCTATTTGCAAGAGGTCAGGAGAAAGAATGGGAAAACTATAATGTCCCCCCCCTGTTCTGATATTTTAATATTTGGGACACTATACTGTTTCTTAAAATTAGAAAATACAACTCCAGGAAACAGGAAATAACTAACAATTTTATTTTTCAAATTTCTTTCAAAATAGGGTTCAGATTACAATATTTTAAAAATATAATCTTTCCACAATATGTCTGCAAACCCTTGAAATATACTAAATCAGCAAACATGGAAAGATACCTCTGAAGATTGATGAAGCTCCAAGTGTGAATCCTGTGTGAATTCACCAACAGAGAACTGGGGTTTCGTCCAGCTCCAAAAATCTGAGGGGTTTCGTCCTCAGCCACACCGTTGGGGTTTCCGTCCCTTCGGAGAAGAAGTCTCAGCCACTGGCCTCAAACTCTAGAGGAAATAACTAAAATCCAGAATATATCGAATGAAGCTCTCAATGCCCTTTTATAACCCACAGGATGCAATGCCCTAATTAGGGTTGCACATAATATAAAATATTATAATATCCCTTTTTGCTCCAAAAATTAGTCACTTATATAATATATTTCACTTTTAAGTGACTTCCCTTTAAGTTTTTTAATATCATAAAGTTTGACTATATAAAAATAATTAATATTTCACTTTTCACATAGCCAAACCTTCAGGCATTAAAATCTCTGACCTCCAGCGAACCGATTGACCAACTGAAACCTGTTTTGAGTACCCATTTTGCTGAAGAATATAATTCCACTGTCTGCTCGACCAAAAACCCTAAAAACTAACTTACTAAAAATAGTAAGTCAAGGCTCTGTCCATCCGATTCAACATCTGAGAGTGGATTCGAATACCCATTTCGCTCAATTACCCGCTCCCAGAACTCCAGTTAGGCTCCCCTGCAATCTGCCCTAGCCTACGGGAACCCGTGAGTAGGCTAAACTGTTCTGCACACTGACTGCCTAGAAAAAGGGGACATTACAGTCCGCCCTTCCCAAAGATTGCTTGTCCTCAAGCAATATGCATACAAACTCCAATCAAGTGTCTGCATCCTGGATAAGGTCCATCAAATCCCTGGATCCCATAACAATCTCAGAAAGTAACTGCCACGCCGACGCTGCGCTACTCTGATCATCACTGTCCCTCTGACATGGTTAAGTTGTTGAAGTCTCAACTGCAATAGCATGATGAAATCTCTCCCCAACCTAGCACTAGTCCGCCTATCTAAACTGAGATGAAATATCATGTGCCACGTCATATCCAAGAAATCATCATCATAAACCACTGCAAATACAATGTTGGAAGTGCCTCCATAGTCATCACCTGACCAGCTCAACTCAGCGTTCACACTCTTGGAATAACCCAGATAATCCCATGTAGCCCAATCTACTGCAGTCAACAAAATATCCTCTGGAAAGATGACGTCCCTCATCATACTCAACCAAGTAGGGTGTAATTTTATCTGTGAGACTCCTAAAAGACCATCCATACTCCACTCCTGCAACTCCATAAGAAGCTCAGCCTCATAATCAAAACTGGTATGCCCATAATGACTGAACTCTGTGCCAAGAAACATCTGATGCATAGGTGACTCAACCAGGCCTATCTCTGCACTTTCACTGATTAAACTGACCCCTTGAGAGGGCACTGTGTTCAAATAAGAAGTAAGATACTCCATATAATGCCAACCAAACTGCTGACCAACCTCCATCAAGTAAATGTTATGGCTGTCCGAAAAGCGAACAACGGCATATCTCTCATACCCATGATCAACTATTGCCCACAACATGCTCCTACCATCGCCCTCGATGCTCATCAATGCAAGCATACGATCCTGGGTAAGAGAACTCAATCCCCGATCATCCTGATTAGGCTGGAAAATGCTCATGAAATCACTCTCAGACTCATGTCGAAATAGACACCCTGTCTCAAACAATGTATCCTCATGATCTATCACAGGAAAAGAATCAACACTCTTCATCTCAAAAAGAGGATTATCAAAAGATGTATCATGATCCATATCATACAACGGATTGTCAGTCCATGAGAAATTATTATCACTCCCGTGCTTATCACAGCCAATCCACTGATCCGAAATTGTGTAATCTGATCTCATGGGACAATGTGTTAAGTTATAGTCCTCTTGAATGCAATCTAGTTCGACAACAATCCGCCCAATCTCCCTGGCTCTCTCCTGATTCAGTTGTTCAGTGGATGCTAAAACAGAATTGAGTTTCAACTCTGTCTCATGCAATGAAAGACGAGCCTCCGACAAAGAGCTTCTAGTCTGCTCAAGCTCTTCAGTTAGCTGACTAACTTCTTCTTCTTTGCTCCTGTATGCACTAGGGGTCTCTTCAACAAGCTTGGCATAGTGATCTCTCGTCCGCAAGAGTGCTCATGAAGTCTGACTTCATAGTTTCTAAGGCTGCCTTCAAATTTTGTAAATCAGCACTAGACTCATCATGCATTGAATTTTCATGGCTGTCCTGGTGAGATGAAATATCATCATAAGCTGATTTAAAATCAGCAACAACCTCAACTATGTTATGATCTGAAAACTCATGCCTGTCTTCATCAGAAGGGGCTGCCACGTAACCTGTAACAACACCATCATGTGTATCATGCATAACTGATTCCATATTCAGCTCACTCTGCAAATCTCCGAAGAAGATATAACTATCCGGTGCATGCATCATAATGGGTTCAGTGTGAATATCCAACCCAAGTTCTTCTGAACTGTCACCATTAAAATGTAATGGGTGAATATCATCATGATCTGATTGGGAATCTACGTCACTATCAACTGGCTTCTCCAACTTTTCTGGGGCAGCAGGCTCTTCATTGTGTTTCGAATTTTTGATCTTCTCAAGAAGGTTCATTTTTTTATTTCCATTGGGTTGTTGCCTCATACGCATATCAATATAATCTTCATTAGACATAAGGGCACGAAAATCATCATCATGAACCCTCCACTCTTGCTGGAACTGATCAAATAATTCAATGACTGTAGGCTCAACCTTTACCTTAGGAAGAATTGTAGGTAGAGAAATTTTCATCATTGCAGTTAATTGACTGATGGATTTTTGTATCTCACTCTGAGTCCTATCCCAATCACGCTGTCTCCTAGACCAATCATTATAAGACTCCATGAATCTGAAATTTACTTAGGCTTCCACAGGCTGGCAGAATAAGCTGAGCTCTGAATTAACAATACCCAGAACTCTTAAAGCCCAAATCAACCAAATGGGTATTCAGATCACCAATACCCAGAAACTGGAAACCCTAGATTTGAAACGGCAACCAAACCCTAACTTCCAAGTCTAAAAAATACTCACGGCTGCTGCAATTTTTTTTTTTTTTCACACAATACTGAAATCATTTCTGAAATTTTCATCAAACCCTGAACAGGCTAGCAGGAAAAACCAGCTCTGATACCACTGTAATGTCCCCCCCCTGTTCTGATATTTTAATATTTGGGACACTATACTGTTTCTTAAAATCAGAAAATACAACTCCACGAAACAGGAAATAACTAGCAATTTTATTTTTCAAATTTCTTTCAAAATAGGGTTCAGATTACAATATTTTAAAAATATAATCTTTCCACAATATGTCTGCAAACCCTTGAAATATACTAAATCAGCAAACATGGAAAGATACCTTTGTAGACCGATGAAGCTCCAAGTGTGAATCCCGTGTGAATTCACCAACAGAGAACTGGGGTTTCGTCCAGCTCCAAAAATCTGAGGGGTTTCGTCCTCAGCCACACCGTTGGGGTTTTCGTCCCTTCGGAGAAGAAGTCTCAACCATTGGCCTCAAACTCTAGAGGAAATAACTAAAATCCGGAATATATCGAATGAAGCTCTCAATGCCCTTTTATAACCCACAGGATGCAATGCCCTAATTAGGGTTGCACATAATATAAAATATTATAATATCCCTTTTTGCTCCAAAAATTAGTCACTTATATAATATATTTCACTTTTAAGTGACTTCCCTTTAAGTTTTTTAATATCATAAAGTTTGACTATATAAAAATAATTAATATTTCACTTTTCACATAGCCAAACCTTCGAGCATTAAAATCTCTCGACCTCCAATGAACCGATTGACCAACTGAAACCTGTTTTGAGTACCCATTTTGTTGAAGAATATAATTCCACTGTCTGCTCGACCAGAAACCCTAAAAACTAACTTACTAAAAATAGTAAGTCAAGGCTCTGTCCATCCGATTCAACATCTGAGAGTGGATTCGAATACCCATTTCGCTCAATTACCCGCTCCCAGAACTCTAGTTAGGCTCCCCTGCAATCTGCCCTAGCCTACGGGAACCCGTGAGTAGGCTAAACTATTCTGCACACCGACTGCCTAGAAAAAGGGGACATTACAAAAACACAATTGCTTTTTCCCTTTTATCTGCTGCAGCCTCTACCCGAGCGGCCGAGGCCAATTTTTTGCCGATTTTTTCAAAAAATCGGCAAAAACTCGATGGACTCCTAATTTTTTGCCGATTGCATCACCGAGCAAAAAAATCGACGAAAAATCGAGAGTTCACCAATTTTTTGCCGATTTTCCCAACTATTGTCTGGAGCAGAAGTCGGGTCATCTAGACCTGGTGCCAGGTTGTCTGTAGCAGGAAGATCATCTAGACGTACGATAAAAAGATAAAAAACTAGGGCACACAAACTGAGGAAGTGAGTAGCGTGAAGGACAAGAGGTATGCCACATGAGCTGCAAGAGGCCACATCAACTGGGAAACAATTGGGAGTAATTGCCATTGGTAGAGTTTAAAACCAAACGCCTCCAAAACAAAGTGCAGTTGGAATGCAATGTAGGCCAAGGATTGTAGAGCCTGAGGAGTCAGGGAGGCAACCTCCAAGGGTTGTGACAACAGTTGTGTCGTGGCAATGACCAAGAATGCATGGAGTCAGCACGGCCTTCGTCAAAAGTCACGTAGAGCGCACACACTACCATGAGCAAGAGCACAAGATGGTAGCCGAACGAGAAAGAATGCGGCAACACAGAGAGGGTGGAGGTGACTCGAGGTCGCGGTCGCAAACTAGAACTCGCAATGAAGATCAACAGAGCAAAAGGAAAGAACCAGTAGCTTCACCATAGCAAAAAACAAAGGGGAAGGAGAGGATGCAAATCTCCTTAGATGAAATAACCTAGACCACACCTGCAAGAGAGTTTTGTAGGCTATGTTGTGTAGAAATGTAATAGAACACACTACAATACAATTTCATTACCACTTAAACAAAATATATAATACGAATAATTTACAATTATAAATTACTAAACTACACACATAGCATATAATTAGACAGCCTAGCCCAATAGTCAGACAGCCTTGCATAGCATTTCAAACGGCCTTGCACAATAGTCAGACAACTTGGCACAAGTATCTTATGAGTACGTGTCTGATTACACCCAACTTCTACTACCATGTGCAATACCAACATACAAATGAATGAGGGAGGGGTCTTATTTATACAACTAAGGAGGTAGTTGCATCCTCAACTTCCTCCAACTAACTACCCCAACACCTCATCATTTCTTGAATTACATTTTACATGCATTTGATTTCATTTACATTTCATGATTTTATTAATTACACCTACACATTTCATCAAACACTTTGCATACAAACTACAAAATAACACAAAATGACAACTTTATTCATTGATTATGCAAACATGTCAATTCATCTACCTACATAGTGGCATGATTCTCCACAAGACCATCCACTAAAAGCGGCTTTTCGAAGTGCAAGAGTCCATATAATGCAAGTCCCCAACTTTGATAAGGACTTCTTCAAGTATGATGCAGATAAGAAGAGGAGCAAGGTCTTATTGGGAGACAAGGAAGTACAAATGTCCTTTTCACCAAACATTTTCAGGAGTGTTTGAGCTACTTGTCACAAGCAGTAGCAGGCTGATGAAGAAGGAAGGAGTTGAACCATACAAACTAAAGATGTTCGTAGACAAAGTAACTGATCCGATTTCGAGAGAGATTGGAAATTTGATGAAGCATGGTGGTCGTAGATTGAAGATGCACCATTTGAAATCTAAAGAACTACGTCGTGCCATGACCATAGTCATGTCTAGGTTATTTGGCAAACAACGAGCCCCCGGTATGCCCACCTAGCTCGTGACATACATGGAAGGCATCATGACCGGTGTGAAGTATAATTGGGCATCATTTCTAGCAAACTAAAAGAATTTTCTATTGCACTTCACTAGAAACTTTTCCATGGCATTTCACACCATTGTGCTACTTTTGGATGCAACAGCGTATGAGAAGATCTAATTTCTAGGATTGGATCTACCACATGATTTATCAAGGGCGTCAATTGTCTTTCGCTGGCTCATTGTAGCCCCAATAACTAGAAAAGGACCAACAGGGTAAGCAGCAAGCGTCGAGAAGAAGGCCACGACGACGAAAAAGAGGAAGGCACCAAGGGTGTAGTCGATCATTGGAAGAAGAGGAAGGAGATGACACTAATGTGTTAGATGAAGAGTCTGATTCCAATGGGTCCAAGAATTAGCTACCCATCATCGAACGAGAGGAGAAGAGGCAGAAGCAACAACAGTTGGAGTAGCGGATGGGGCAACAACTGCAACATCAGCCTTAATCTCCAACTCAATTTCAGCAAGTGAGACAGATGGTGAAGATAATACCACCAAAGGGACCGCCATAGATTGCTACAGTGGTTGGTAGACTTGGAGGTTGCAAGACTCGTCGAAGGCGAGCACTATCAGTTGCAAGGAAGGACATATGTTGTGGTGCAATGGGGCACTCTAATGAATTTGAGAGGCCAGGTTGTGCAAGGAGGCATTGCAGGTATCACTACATGTACCAAAAGAGAGGCTTCACAAGAGTCTACACGAGGAGAATAGTAGCTAGAACCATCAATAGGAGTTGTGCAAGATGTGAGACAAGTGGAGGAGACGACACATCAAGTAAGATAAGAAACTGCACAAGAAATGTCGTAGACAACACCCATTATAGTAAACGACAACAAAGAGATGCAAGCTGCATTGGAGGCAATGGACACTACACCACCATGGAATTCGAGAAACCATGGACATTTGATCTTAAAAGATTCATAACTTGTAATGAAATGTATTACATTTGTAATTGAATATATAGCAAAGCACATATCCTGAACAACTAACTGCCTTATAATAGAATATCTCAACTAGCAGTTTATCTTAGACTCAAATCTGATATGCAGTTATGCTGATCATACCTGAATTTCTAAACAATTCCAACACCCCCCTTAATGACTTAATCGGATATATCATAAGGTTTAGTCATTAACACACACAAGAATGCCCTTATAAGGACTTACTGCCATTATAGAGGTGTTATTATCACATGTAAACAAACACAACAATAAGACAGGAGACTCAACCTATAAACTCCTGAACCCAAAGCAAAACGATGAAATGCCTTCAAGACTTTGACGAGAAGCAAAGTTGTAACCAACCACAGAACTTGGTGAACCCAAAAGTCGGACTAAAGTCCTGATTTTGTGACACCAATGCACTACTCTCAACCGTCCAAGCAATGAACCAAGCTGACTAAAATCTCGACCAAACTCACAAATTGGGCCAATCTCCAAACTTCAAACTCCAAACTATCCAAGCAATGAGTTTCACCCCATATGGTAAGCCAAACTAGAGTCTTGATCAAATTTTGAAATGTCGAATAACAATATTTATGTCAAAGATTCATTCATTCCTACACTATGTGCTTAGCATTTAAAGATTACTCAAAGGCTCATAGCCCCCTGATGCTATGCTTCCTAACTCTAAAGCCCGCACCACCAAACAGCAAATGGTCTCATCATCAACAATCACAACGATCACATGGACAATAAATAAAAGGTCAAGAAGTAATAGGGCACGCAACCTGGAGACCTCAAGATCACATTGTTGGGAGCCCTCAACCCCACCGAAAACATCCAAAAGTCGATAACACACCGTCGGCATAATTCCTCTACCGTGAAGAGAAAGCCTAGATTGTGAAAAAAACAAACCCTACAACAAAACCATCGAACTCAGCCCCAAATCCGAGGCAAACAACTGTAGCCCCCAATGCCTTAGTGAATTCACAACGTAAAAAGCGATGCTTAAGGCATAGAAGAAGCTACAAAAGGAGACAGAGTGACTCATCATCCTCTGTATTGAATGATAGCAAATGCAAGGTGGTCATTGTAACTCGATGCCATGTGAAGAATTTGCTAACTCTGATCCTCAAATAGTAGTTTGTTGAGGTCACAAACACTACATGTTGCCCACGTTCAAAACGATCAATCCTTCCAACAAAAAACTTTCCATCTAGAACACCGCATTGAATATTTGGGCCTCTGAAATGCCTCTAGAAGTTCGACTCCGACTATCGAATATCCCCAAATCCAGCAAATACCCTACTCAAACTCTTAATATTTGCTAAAATATGAACACAACCTTAGACAAGTGCAATGCCTTTGCATGACCCATGTATTGGATGACATCATGGCACATGTGTGGAGGCATGATTTGGGTGAACTACGAGGTGATTGTGATGATCACTATCACCAGTCGTAAACCATGGAATGTGGAACAAGTAAGATGCACAAAAAGCAAAAGACTTGTTAAAGAGGGAGAGTATAGCAAAATTAGACAAAGTGGTAGAAGTGTAGTGACTCCTTTAAAGGAATCTAGTCAAGGGATCAAATCGCATCCCCTCCAATCCCATGCAAATCCTCGAGAAATACCGCAACCACCATCATCGCTACAGCCAATGCGTAGTAATCAAAACGATAGGCAACAAAGAAATCGAAGTAGATTCAGAATAAAATGATGTTATCTTCAATTTGATAACTACACCTACAATTGGCATTTTTTGATATCACGTAGTAGCCGTTACAAAAAATAATCCGACAGCCACTGGTCTTCATACATGTTACCTCGTCTACTCGATCAAGTTTGTGGTCGAGAGTGAGGAGAATGGCCATAGTGCCCCCAGAGATCACGACTCTAGAGTCCCTGCAGTCACGATGTCATCATCCTAACACTGACGTCCAGCTTAATTAGAAACAAGCTCTAGTGCAAGGGGAATGAACAATTAGCTACCTTCAAATTTTTGTAGCGCTTATCATGGAGATTGTTCATATATGCAAAATTGTGGTGTCAGATTGGAGCATGGTGCAGCTAATTTATATATCTAACTTTTCCATTGACCAAGTGGTTCATGTAGCTGGAACCACTTCAAGATCATGCAAACTTTTGTGTCTACCCTGAAAGGTTCAAACTAGATCTTGGTCAACAACTTACAACTCGATATTTTAGGAACTCTTGCAAGCTTCAAACCCCCAACAGCTGGAAGAAAGGAACAGGAACACCACAGAGATCCGATCTCACCTCTTGTTCACTCATCGGAGCACCAAGAATTTAAAAAAAAAAACTTTGCAAGCATCTGATGGCAAGCTAGCCTCACCAACCCATCAAGAAATTAGATCAAACCAGTTCTGATTAAATGGCTCTAATACCACAAAATATTCATAATTTGCAATAAAACGTATTACATATGTTTTTGAATATTTAGCAGATCACAAACCCTGAATAGTTAATTGCTTAATAACAAAATATCTCAACTGGCAATTTATCTTAGACTCAAATCTGATATGCAGTTATGCTAACCATACCTAAATTCCTAAATTATTCCAACAGATCTAGGGACACCTGGATTGTATGCAGAGGGAGCAGTGGTGGGCGCTACTTTCCAACAGAAAAGTTTTGCCATGACTCCATTGTGCCAGTTTGCATAGAAGATAGAGAGGTGCAGGTACCCACCATTGGATGATTAGGGACCGATCGAGGTTGCATCTACTACAACATAGGCAACGACACTGACTTCATCAGTGCCAGAAGGAGAGTAAGGAAAATTACTTGCATTAGAGCATGTGTGGTCGCAGAAGGGGCAAAGCAACCATCCGCTACGTCAAGGAGAGGAAGCGGCGAAGGAAAAGGAGGTAGTGAAAGGAAAAGAGACGGCAGATACTACAACTGATGCAGAGCAGCAATGTCGCCAAAGCAAAGATCAACCTAAAAAGACATGGTGGCGAGGAGAATGAAGAAACCACCACCGGAGATGATGAGCCTGAGCATGAGCTTGAACTTGGGGGAGAAGGTGAAACGAGCGAGCACTTACCCATTGAAGTGTCAAATTTGAGGCAGCCCCCAGTTTATCACGCAAAGATAAATGAACACGTTGATGGTTTCTTTGAGAAACTAGGAGGGGTGATTCATAGGGTATGGAGTGAATTCAGAATCAATGCCCTCAGAGAATGGCGACTATCACAATTGCATGTGGATGCTAAGTTGGGCAAACTACTCAGTTGGTCCAAAGAGGAAGAGTGAATGAAGAGATTTGAAGAAATCCATAGGATTCGGCCATGGGAGCTTGGTGAAGGCAATAACAACATACAAACGATGATCAAAGAAACAATGTTGTACCAGCACCCACCCCGAATGTACATTGGCGAGGACAGATTAAATCAAAGTGTTTCAAGAAAGTCAATTCGGCATTTGAATTGGAGAAAGCATATGCCAGAATAAATTTATTGGCTTACTTGACAATGGATGGCAGCTGGGTTGAAAACATTTCAAGAGATGATGAACAGCTTGAAGCTGAGAGGAGAAGAGAAATCCAACCAGTTGGAAGATATACAAGGATAGCTTCAGCAAGTGCAGTAGAAGGTCAAAGCAAGACTGGCCTGAATGGGGCAGGAGGTAGATCAGCTGAGAAGGAACAGGATGAGAAAATTCAGTTGATCAAGTAGCTAAAGTCGGAGTGCACAGTGAGGGAGCAGGCTCTTGAAGCCAAGGTGCAGGAGGTTGCTCATCGTGATCAGCTGATTGTAGATCGAGATCAGTAACTTGTGGAGGCAGCCAGAAGAGCTGCAAAATCAGCAAAGAAGGAAGTGGAATTGCATGCAAGGCTTGCGGAGATTGAGCAAAAGTCACATCATTATGGCTTCCAATGAGCAAGGTACCAAGCCTATGCCAAGTGCTTGAAGGGTCAAACTGAAGCCCTCAAACTGCAAGTTCAACAATTGGGAGGAACGCCTATTCAAATTCCATCTACCCCTTAGTCACAACAGAGTCAAAGCCCTTAGGAGCAATAGCAGTCGACGACGAGGACATTGACCAATCTAGAGGAGAGGGTAGATGTAGAAGCGAGTTTTGACGTGGCAACACCTCAAGCCTGATGAAGCGCAGAGGAGTCAAGTACGCAAATATAACTTTGATTTTATATAGACAATTTGGTCATTTTGTAGTTTGTATGCAAAGTGTTTGACAAAATGTGCGTGTGTGTAATTAGGATGTTCGGGTAATTAAGATGTACATGTAATACAATATTTGGGTAATTGATGTACATGTAACTCAAAGATGATGTAATTAGAATGTAGGGGCAATTACTTAAGGGTTAGGAATAAGGAAGTTGTGGAGTTGCAAGTACCTTCCCTTTCCCAGGAAAATGTATAAACAGGGCCCTTCACATTGTCAAAACATCATTCATTTATGTATGTGCAAACCTGGAGATAATCAGAGAACATCCATTTGGCCATTGCGTGTGCCTAAACATATGTTTGTGTTGTGCATGTAATTGCATATCCTTGTGAACAACTAGAATGTTGTTGTAGATCAGTATACACGGCCATCTGAATATAATACAAGATATATGCTGCAGTTTCATTCCATTTCAGTTCTAATAATTCTTTCTCATACACTCTGAAATGTTATCTATTGCCGAATTTTCCTGTAATTCATTATTCTTTGTTCCTTCCATTGCAGAATACCACTGCTACAGAAATGTGCAAACATCAAAATGGAATTGATTAGAGGGTAGGAAGGTGAGAGGAGAGGTCCACACCTTTCATGTTCTAATAAGAATGGGCATCTACTTATAAACATGATTGATTTTAAATAAGAGGTGACTCAGTCATGCACCGAATGTGTTCAGATACTCCTACTTTATGCCTTTTGGATTTTCTTCGAGTCCAGTTAGAACTTACATATTGCAAAGGTTGACCCATATCATAAGAACTTGACCTCATTTTTCTAATTCTGTTTTAGATTTTTTTTTGTGTGAAAGATTTACACAACATTATATAAAAAATAAAATATTAATTTGGTTTAAATTGTAAGTAATAAGTTTAATACAAACGTTTTATATATATATATATATATATATATATATATATATATATATATGTGTGTGTGTAGTTTAAGTTTTAATTACATTTTATTGATTGAACTGTATATATAAATGTGTGTTTTAAAATATGTTATTGTGGTATGGGTGGGATGTGTGTGTCTATACATATGTATATAATGTAGGATCCTCCCACCAATGCACTTATGTAACCAAGTTTTGGAGGTCTACATTATGTGCTTCGTACCTATACCCAGCATACCGCCACATTCACCCCCCCATTCAACCTTGGCCTATAGGTATGCCTTCACAGTGATGATGTAGCCGAGATGTTATAAACCTCTCTTTTCATTAACAATAAATCATTAGCCAATATGCAGAAACATCAAACATGTATCCACAATAACAATCTACACAATAAAATAGAGATAGATAATACCCTTGAGGTAGGGGAACACCAATATTACTCCTTAAGGAAGGAATCACTCCAAAAGATCTCCAAGCTCCATGAGCCTGAACTGTTTACAAAGATGACTTCATATCAATTTTTTTTACAATTGGGGGTACATCTTTCATTATACAAGAATGTGATGGTTCACCTTCCATGAGTTAGAAGGCCACCCATGAGGTGATTCACCTTCCATGAGTTACGAAGTGCATAATATTATACTATGGCGATATGTTATATATTATTATAATTTTAAGTGTGACCCATGCCATAATACAATATTATATTATATCCCCACATGCATATACTTAGATACCTAACACGAGATATCTCTATGACGTCAAAAGTACACTCAGCCATGTTGGTTTAATTCTTGTGTAGCATAAAGTGTTCAAAACTTGGGGCACATGATTACAAAGAATATCATCTAATAGACAATCACAAAGAAACATGCAAATGGGTTAAGTATTTTGTTCACAAGGCACATGAATGTTATGGGTGGAATGATCAAGTCAAAAGGCATATAACCAACCATTTGAACAATCCCTCTTTGGTCTTGAAAGCTATCTTCGAAAGTTGTGAAGGATTGACTGGAACCTAATGTTAACTTCAAGTTGATCTAAGTGAATTATCAAGCTTTCTTGAGCTGGTCCAAAAGATCATAGGCACTCAAAACCTAATTTTCACCTATATCTTGTTAAGATGTAGATAGTCTATGCATAGGTGCAATGAGTCATCCTTCTTTAGCACCAAAATGATGGGACTACTACATGGAGAAAAGTTGGGATGAATCTTGCCTTAGTCTATCAGCTCTTGAATTTGTTGGCTAATTTCATCATTCTCCCAAACAAATCAACAATACAAAGGATTGTTGGGAAGAGGTGATCCAAGAATTAGATCAACGTGATGCTTGACTAGAGAGTGAAATGGAACTCCTTGTGATCCTAGAACACATCAGAATAGGGCTACAGCAACGTGTCCATGTACTCAAACTGCAGAGAAGTGACTAATGCCTACGCTACAAGAGAAATCTTCTTGGCACAACGTGTCTCAGGGCAAACCACGAGAAGAGAAATCTTTTATCCGTGAGAGGTTATTACATTGCTTAGTTGATACAAGAGTCACCTTTTTCCTAGGGAAGACACTTCATTGTGTGAGAAATAATGCCTTTGACATGCACCGACCACTGATGTAGATAGGCTTGGTAGGTTGCTTGGTGATCAAAGAAATAGTCTTTCAAGTAAAACATCATAGATGTCTAATGGCACCACATCACAAGTGATAGTGTCAACATTTAGGCATAGGTGTTATGCTATACATGAAGGTACATTAGTTCGAAGCTTGACTCCTTGTCCTAGATGAAGCCACTTGAGGTTGTAGAGTTGAGAGTGCACTGAAATCTGCAAGTCTAGTTACATAATTGCATCCTAGAAAATGATCTTCTTATTCTTAGTATCAAAAATGATGTGGAAAGGCACGCCATTCACTCAAAAATGGTATAATAGGCACTCTCGTTCTTTAAAAGCATTCCGTGCCAGGGTCACAAGCCACACTTGAGGGTATGACCGCGTGGAACCAGGAGAAGCACAATGCAACAAGGACATCCATTGCCATTTGGTATTATTTTGACATTCCCTTCAATGTGGCAAGGTCTCCATACTGGCGGTGCATGATAGATGTCATTGCAAGTTGTGGCATAGGATTCAAGGCGCCAATTTTTGATGACCTTAGGGACCCTCCTTCAACAATTTGTGGACAACATTCAAGTTGTGCTTAAATTTAAACACATGCATGACTAAATTTCTTTTTATACTTCAAATTGTGCTTGAAGACTAGCACAGGGTGTGGAAGACGAAGGGTTGCAGTATCATGTTTGATGGCTGGACGAATGGGAAGGGAAGAACCTTGATTAATTTTTTGGTTGCTTCTATAGGAGGAACTACATTCTTCAAGTCAGTAAATGCATCGACACAAGGTAAGAGTGTCGAAATGCTTGCAAGATTTTTGAAGGAGGTTGTGTTGGAGGTCGGGGAGGAGAATGTTGTCCAAATCATCACGGACAACGCAGCAACATATAAAGCAAATGGTAAGATTTTAGAGCAAAAATTCCCACTATTGTTTAGACCCCATGTGCAGCCCATTGTCTCGATTTGCTCCTTGAGGACATTGGGAAATTACCTTGGGTGGCAGAGGTTGTACAGAAGGCTAAGGCTATCACAAAATTCATCTACAACCATGCATGGGTCCTTGGCCTCAAGAGGTGATTTACTAGTGAGAGGGAGCTAGTGCAGTCTGGAATTACATGCTTCGCCACAAACTGTGTCATTGCAGAGCATCTATGATGCGAGAGGGTCACTGAAGTAAATGTTTGTGAGCAATGACTAGAATTCCGAACAAGCTGCAAGATACCAATTCTCACCTAAGGGGCAAAATGTATATACCTATTTGTTTGAGGAGGCCTTCTAGATAGCCATGGATGAGGCCATCAAGGTACAAGACTAAGTTTATTATTTTTTTTTATTTTTATTTTTTGTAAAAAAATTCATTTAAATTATTTTTCCTTTTTTTCAGGAGTCAAAGCCTTTGGTGAAGGTTCTCCATCTTGTTGATGGAGAAAAATTTGCAATGGGAGTTGTATGTGAGGCTATGGACATGGCAAAAGAGGCAATTGCTGCATTTTATGGATATGCCCGCACCAAATACGATCCCATTTGGACAATCATTGATAACCGATGGACATCTCAAATCCATAGCCCTCTTCATGTAGCGGGTTACTACTTGAACCCCCAAATTTTTTATTCTCCTACATTTCATGCCGATTATGAGGTGAAGCTTGGCCTTCAAGATTGCATTAACCGCATGTTTTCAGATGATAGAGAATTGTGCGATAAGGTACGTGAAGAGATACAATATTATAAGCAATGTTGGGGCCTCCAATTCCCATTCGAGCAATGCATTCGAATGAGGTCAAAATTGAGGCCAGGTAACCTCATCGAATTATTATTTATTTTGTGTCTTTTGATTTTGTTTTAAAAAATAATCTTAATTTACTATTTTACATGTGAATTATTAAATTTATTTTTTTTGTTGTTGTTTCTAGATTTATGGTGGGAGGACTTTGGTGATTTTATGCCCAATTTGCAGCGCATGGCCATCAGAATCTTATCTCAACCATGCAACGCTTCAGGTTGTGAGTGTAATTGGAGTATGTTTGAGCACATACACTCCAAGAAGCGCAACAGACTTACACAAGAAAGGTTGAATGATCTTGTATTTGTTCATTACAACCTTCACCTCCACCAAAAATGATTTGCGAAAACAAGTACCAATCCCATTGACCTAAGTGGCATTGATCCATCATCTGAATGGATCACAGATGTAGTACAAAAGCAACAGGAAGAGCCTCTCTTCTCCTCGGATGAATTACAAAACTTTGAAGACCTAGAAAAGGAGATAGCAGACAAGGACCAAGAAGAGGCACAAACACAAGAAGCGGCAAGGGCATGTCAACAAAGAGAGACTAGGTCTTCTGCTAGCGCAAAGGGCAAAGGAATTGCAAGATAGTAGATAGTGGGCTTATTGAGGCATTTTGACACATTTTGTAATTTGTACCTTTTTATATTATAAGCAATACAAGATATGTTTTGTCACTTTCATGTGTACTTTAAGTTTGAGCCGTATGATGTATCACTTGCCACTTTCATGTATAGTTTAAGCTTACAGTCTTACATCATTAATATTTGATCATAATGTTAATTCATTGTGATATGCATGAAATAAACTTTTTTCCAATGAAAAATTGCGTTTTCTTCCGGAATTTTTCTTTGTCAATTTTTTCTCCAACTCGATTCTAATCTGATTCTGATTTTCTCTACTATGGTTGAGAGGTTGTTATGCCTGAAATAGGCATTCTATGTATTTAAATACCTATCACTCTCATAATACAATCATTGAAGCATTGAGTTCTAACATGTGGTATCAAAGTAGGTAGAAGGAAGAAAGAATTCTCCTTCTAATCCTCCTCTAGCTTCGACACAGAGAAGCCCAAAGAGCACTCTATTTGAGAAAATAAATTTTCAAGTTTGAGAAAAGAAGTTTCAAGGGTAATATTGCCCTGTATAAAATTGTTCAAAATAAACCTCAAAAGAGAGGAAGAACATCACTATGAAGCAAATTCCACAAAGCATTCACAATTTGGATTCTGCCCAGACAAGAACAAGGGCCTATCATAAATGCTCAGCCACTACTTCAAGTGGAGAAATTTTCAGAGAAAAGAGAGGAACTAAAAAATTCCATCAGGCAGGAAAGATCTTGACTTGAAACATTTGAAAGGTTTCTAAACTTCTAAAAGATTTTGGTAGAGTTTACTAGGGAAAGAAACTTTACCCTGAAGAAAAGATACAAGAATAAGAGAAGAAAGAGCAGTCAACACATTTGACGCTCAAAATAGTGTGCAAGTCTAAAGTAAACGTCCAAAGCACAACAAATGGGTACATTGTTTCACCTGTTCACGAGTACAACATTCAATTCCACACGGGATAAGAGCATCGGTTGGTTTCAGAACCACGTTTCACCCATTCACCAGAATACGAAGATAACATTCGCACGAGAAAGGAGCATTAATTGGTTGTAGAACTAGTTCGGGAAGAAGACAAACACCAAGCACTAACGCACAAAACACGAACACAGGTTAAAGGCAAACGATACAAACAACAAAATTTCATCACCCGAGCACTCCATGAGATAACAACATTTGCACTATATATATTTACACACAAAGAAATTATTTGAAAGGAAAAGAGCAAAAAGGCACCCGTTGGAACGGAAGAGAGCAGAAAGGTGCCCACTAGAATGGAAGAGAGAAAAAAACACTCGCTGGAACTCACCCAAATGAAGAAGCACTTGTTCCAGGCACTCACCCAAAGGACAAAAGCAACCATCTAGACACCCAAACATCGAAGGAACTCGCCCAAACAAAGAAGCACCTGGTGAACGTTAAAAGGCACTCACTAGAGGACAAAAGCAATCATCTGGACACCCGGACGTCAAAGGAACTCACTCGGACAACAAAACAGTCATCTATAAACTAAGCACCCATCCAAAAAACAAAGCAACGTTGCAGAAGGGAGGCATTCAGCAAAGCCTTACAAAGTTAGAACGGGGACGTTATAAAGGATCTTCCCTAAGAATGAACCATTCAAGGAAGAGGGCAACGACCTAATTCACTGTCCGTCCGACGTCAAGCAAATTATCTCAGAAACATCTCACGAACGCGCAAAAATTAAAGATTTGCCTAAGGTATTTCCAAAGGACAAACGCACTGGTATGAATTCCAAAAAGACAGGTGTGAAGTCAAAGGTTTGATTAATTTTCTTCAAAGGTCGGAAAAACAATATTCAAGAAGACATGAATGTTTAATCCTACATCCATAGTGGGAAGAAGAAAAACAAAGGTACATAAAATTGAAAGTTGTTTTGATTAAGAACAAAATAGAAAGAAAAATATTATTCTTTCAAAAAGAGATTCTTCATTTTCAAAGGAGGCAAGGAAAATTTTCACATTCATATTTCTTTTATTCGGCGAGCCAATTTTATTGCATTTTGAAACATCAGTCAAAGTTCAAGTATAGGCTTATATATACTCGTTGGAAAGTATTTTTTGAGGCTGACTCAGTGAAAAAAAGATATAATTTTTTTGTGAAAGTTTACTATGGCTAGTGGAGCACCAAAGTTTTTGTTGCCAGATTCCCAACTACTGAGGAGAAATAATTATGCTGCCTAGAAAACCAGACTCAAAATGCAACTTGTGTTTGAAGAAGTATGGCAAGTAGTAGATGGAACCACTACCCGTCCTAAAGAAGCAAAGAAGTTAAGGCAGACAGAAAGGCAAGATTAATCATCATGTTCAGAGTAGCAGATGAAGTCCAAGCATACATTTGGGATTCAACCACAGCCAAAGATGCATGGGAGAAGCTAAAAACAGTCTTTGAAGCAAAGAATCAAAATCAAATTCTATTCCTCCAGAGCCAACTCCATTGTTTGAAGATGAAAGGTGGAGAAAAGATGGAATCATTCATGAGAAGAATTGCAGAGTTACGAGCATCACTACAAGCATTGGGAACTCAAGTATCTGACGAAACATTAGTTTCAATTATTTTGAGATCTCTCCCATCAAAGTAAAAATGTTCTTGTGACAATATTAAATATTACTAAGCAAACACCAAACTTTGAAAAAGCTGGTGAACCTACTTCAAAAAGTAGAGGCCTCACATACAGCAGATGAAGAAGAACAATTACTTCTTACAAATTAAATGAGGAAGCAACCTTTCAAAAGAGGCATGAGACCTCCACAATGCTTTCAACGATATCAAAATTAGAAAAATGATTCTCAAAGAAATACTTTTCAAACACAAAGGATGTGTGAATATTGTGGTTGAAACGGACACACTGTGAAGGAATGTTGGCATAATCCATTGAAAAATGGATCCCCTTCACAAGACATGAACCAACAACAAGACAGGTCATCTTCAGAAAAGCAAAATCAAAATTGGAGAAAGGCACAAGAAAATAATGTAGTCAAAGAAAACACAGATAAATAAGAAGAAAAAAAAAGATTGAGAAGAAGAAGAAGAACATGTGTATGTTGCACAAGCACACCTGAGACAACACAATAATATTTGGTAAGACTCCAAAGCAACCAAACATATGACAGGTCAAGAAACTTGGATCCATTCAAATCATCCAAATCATTATATAAGGAATGTTCCATGAGTTGATCACTGCAAGCCAAGGAACCAACAAGAGAAAACACTACCTAGATACAAAGGCAACTATTACAAGCACAAGCCATGGGATACCTCTAAGGCCAAGAAGTTCATTACATTCTGGAACGAAGATGGTACGTTCAAAGTTAATTCCTTTTCTACTCATTTTCCCAAGTACAAAGAAAAACATTTGCAAGATGAATGGCCTATTGTGAAGAAAGCTTTGAAGAAGCATGGCATAGCTTGCAAACTGGATCTTGTTGAAAGAAGATTATCTATTTTTGCAACTTGAACAAGAGATCCATACATTATTATAAAGGCCTAGGATCTCATAAAACTCTTCTCAAGAAGTGTACCAGCACTAAATGCAATCAAGTTACTAAAAGAGAAAATGCATTGTGACATTATAAAGATTGACAACATAATACAAGATAAAAGGAGATTTATTAGACAGCGTCAACAACTATTGGGCCCCAATGGTTCAACTTTGAAGACTATAGAGCACTTGACAGGTTGATACATTCTTGTTTAAGGAAAAACTATGGCAGCTATGGGATCATTCAAAGGACTAAAACAAGTACGCAAAATTGCTAAAGATTGCATTCAAAATATACATCCCATTTATCATATCACAGAACTTATGATAAAAGGAGAACTTGCAAGAAATTCAAGACTTAATCACAATGAAAAGCAGAGAAAGGTAAAACAGCAAAAGAAGCCATTCACAACTTTCATTTCATCCAAGCCAAAAATCAGTGGCCAATCAACTCAATAAGCGACATTAGATGCATGGTAATACATGTTTCCTTGAAGACATTGGAGAAAACACATAATTCATGCATTGAATGAATATTTTTGTAATAAAATTGTTTTTGGAGTGCATGATCGGTGGAACCAGATGCTCCTAAGTATCAAAGTAGTAAGTCTACATTAAGGAGGGGGGGGGATTTCTCTCTCAAATCTATAGATTCTAGCATTGCCCTAGAAATTAATTTTTGGTCATAAGCTAAAAATAGAGCTTTGACTATGATGTAATAAGGGGGGTAAGTTAGGAGTTATTACATCATAGCCCATGTGAAAAGACAAGGTATATGCATGTAGTATAGGACAGAGATAGTTGCAAGTTTGGTTGAGATGTTGTTATGCCTGAAATAGGCATTTTATGTATTTAAATACCTATCACTCTTATAATACAATCATCAAAGCATTGAGTTCTATCAGCTAAGACTCAGGAATGAGTTTCCCAACATTTAGAATTGAGAAAATCACATGCAGAAATTTATCCAAAATGCAGATTTTTTGCTTCCTGTGTCTCCTTGAAGTTCAGCGCAGAGCAGACAAGCGTTTCCTGCTGAATAAAAATGTTTTTTCTCTATCGAATGACAAATCTGTGAACAACGTACTACCAGTGGACAAGGCTCTTTTAGCTGTAGTCTTTGATTTGGATGTTTCATGTTAGATCTTCACCAGTGGACAAGGGTGCAAACTCACTTTTTTATGGAATTTTTAATATTTGACTTTTTAATTTGCAAAGTCTTGATGCAAAGCGTAAGCTGAGCCTGTATTGAACTTGCATTGAGAATTTCGTGTATTTAATGTGAAGATACCTTGGAACTTTGAGTAAAGTAAACAAGGAATTTTCACTTGTCGACCATTCCTGCCAATCATTTGTTTCAGTGCATCACATTAACTATTTACATTCTTGTCCATCCCATAGATGGATAGGAATGTAAATATCACATTCACTTTTTACACATGCATTCCTTTCCAGCATATTAACTAATTTACAAGTTATTGACAGATTGGCAAGACTCAATTTATTATGAGGTTGTCTAAACATCAAAACCCAAAGAAGCACACAATTGAACTAATAATATAAGGTTAAATGAAAAGTTTCCTTCCTTCTCACCTTAAAGTCAGATGGATTGACAAGACTTGGTGCATTATTTAACCAATAAATTAATAATGTAAGAGAAAAGATAAAACTTTTCCTTGCTCACACAAGGAAGTCTCACATGCCCAAGAGGCAAACTGGGTTAGCTGTAACCTAAAAAATCACCTCACCCTTTACCTTTATACTGACTTTGCAGGTCTATAGCAGGGTAGGACTCTTCTTAGATGCATTAAAAAATGGCTGGTAAATGTTCCCACATTCTATTATAAACAATAGATTTATTTATACTTAAACATTTCGCATGATATGATATCTATAAAGTCCGTAAGGCTGTGGCGTAGCAGTAATGGGGCACTTACCGAGGTTGCCTATGTTAAAGTGATCTCTCTTTTAATGGGGATTGTAGATGTGGTTGACAATAACATTTGAAATGATAACAAGGTGATTTTATCAATTCCCGGCATGCGTAATTGTTGTATGAGATTGTCTTACTGATTACAATCAAAGTTGTCACATACCTTACCTATTTGATCAACTTTAGTATTTCTATTGGTTTTGACCGTTTTCACATAACTTCCATGTCGTGGTAAATTAAGTCTTTGCTATGATGAGTGTTGAGTTACCTAAGTTACCTCACTTTGCCTCCCATATAGTTAATTTAGCAATATAACTGACTAAAAGGATATCCACGTGTAAAAGAAGAATTCCTTCTGAGATAACTCATACCTGTAAAATGTCAATAAGCTTGGCTTTATCAAAATCATTTGATGGAGGAGTTTCAAAAATGTTTGAAGAAGGCCAACCATTCTTATTGAAGTACCTGCAAAACAAGGTCGGACATAAGTTCAACAAAGATAGAGAGAGAGAGAAGCAAAGCCACCTACCAGCGCATTTTGGGCTTTCCTCCACCAATCTGGTTCTGCAATTGGTCATAAAAATCTGCATCCCACTTGACGGGAATTGATAAAGAGGGGCAGCACACATTGAAATGGGCAAATGTTGAATTGTATGCTTTTCTGTGCAGATGTTCCGATTCCAAAATCACACCATCACAGTCGAATACCAGAGCCTCTAATGCCCTGCTTTCCTCCTTTGATAATGACGAAGATGGCACTGCATAGAATATATGGTTTTTGAATTTCCTGTTAGAGGGAAGCTTAAGGACATTCGTATTTGGATTTAGCTTTGGCTTTAGATTGCAGGTTGTGTGGGGGAATGGGATTGGAAATACAGGATTGGTGAATTTGACTAATTGGATGTTAAGGTTGGTTGTCAAATTGAACATGCAAAGAACACCCATTGCTTCGATTGAGCAAGGCCAAGGACCTGAGACTCTAGAGAATTCTGGCAGACGATATGTCGTGGGAATCCATACTATTATATGCCTTATCTCCTTTGTATGGTCCAACAGTAAGGGAAACAAGCCTGCCTATTTGACGATGGTTACAACAAAAGAGGGTATAAACAATTAAAGTACTGATAAATGTATATAAAAGGTTAATAGGATAATATTTATTTTTAGTGGTTTTGATATGTAAATTTCAGTGGGAATTCTAATACGTTGGAATCCTTAGAACCTTGTAATCATTTATAAAATTAAGTAATTGATAGCTTTTTTAAGATTAAGTATTTGATAGTTTTTTTTTTTTTTTGGTAAGTAGTGTTTGTATTTACAACGGGTTTTAACAAGGATCTCAAAACCTGATTACATAAGCAATGGGCCTAGGGCATCAATCCCTTGAAACTGAACACCAAAACAGAAATCCCGCCTAGCGGTAACAAAGAAGCATGAAACAATCCCTCTCAGCGGGAAACAAACAAATAAGAAATAAAGTAGTTTTGGAGATCCCACCAACGGGGAGTAGCCAAAAACCACCATCGAGAAGATCCCGCCCAGCAGGAAGCAAAGAAAAACCGTTACAATAAAATCCCGCCTCACGGGAAGCAGTCAAAACCACCACAAATAGTCCCGCCTAGCGGGAAGCAACAGGGAAATCCCGCCATCCGGGAAACCAGCAGAAAAGAAAGGATCCTGCATCGCGAGAAAACCGGCGGATTTGGCGGATCCCGCCCTGTGGAGAAACCAGCCGCCCACCGGGAAAACATTTCGTTCAGCGAGAGCCATCCTGTAGGAAGCCGACAGCCAGCACAGAGAGGATCCAGCCCATCAGGAAGTGACCAAAGAGTTGTACCACAAGGAACCCGCCCCGGGAAAACAGAAGAGGATCCCAGCAGTAGGGACCAAGAATCCCGTCCAAGCACAGAGCCCGCCGAGGATTCACAAGAAAAAGGGGGAAGTTGTCCAAACCCTAAACCATCACCTCCACCGCACCGAGAAACGCAGGGGACCAGATCCACGCGAATAACCCGCAAAAACCCCAGGGGGAAGCCTGAGGGAAAAGGGAAGGGATCCCCAACCAAACAGGGATCCCTGGGAAGCACCAGTCCGAAAAAACAACCAAGGAAACCCTAGCCGGCCGGGAGGGGCGCAGATAGTGGAGAAGGATCTCCCCCCAGGAGATCATCTGCAAACAACCACTCCCCGGGAGGGATGACCCGGGTTGAGCCAGGGACTGGGCAGGAACCAGGAGCCATGGGAGGGGGGAGCAGGGGAGGGACCAGAGCCCTCCCCTCTCTACTTTCTTCCCTCTTCCATCGAGGTGCCATTTGATAGCTTTTTTAACTCACATGGTTATTTTGCATATATTTGTTTGCATATATTTGTTTTATCTTTATTCATATCAAAGGACGTATAATTCACTCAAGAAGATTAGAAGCATGGAGTTGGATTAAAGCTTTTATGAGAAGTAAAGATCAATAAAACAAAAATATGAGATTTTAATGTCATAATCAAGTTGGATGAAAAATTTGGGAGAATTAGAAAATTAATTCAAAGTATGGAACATTTATCAGCTTTTATTCAAAATAATAATTTATGGGAAGTTGAGTTTGAAGAAGACAAATATACATGGACTAGCAATAGGAGAGGCCATAACCTAATAGCAAAAAAAATAGATAGATGCATACTCTCAGATCATTGGCTAGATGAAGAGATTTGTGCTAAAATTAATACCTTGACAAGGATTGGTTTAGATCATTGGCCAATAAGAGTTAAAATGGTGGTAAGTGAATTCAAAAAAATATCATATTTTAAATATGAGAAGATGTGGAAAGACCATCCTCAATTTGTTAATATGAAAGCACAGACCTAGAATTCTTTAGGAAACGGTGGGAACGGTGGGTTGTATTCACTTCCTAAACAAATTAAATCAATGACATTTAGATTCAAAGAATGGAACAAGAACACTTTTGGAAACATTTTTGAGAAAAAATATCTAAAAGATAAACTTTCAAAATTCAAAAAAGTTGATCATAATAATCTAAGCTTTGAGGAAAGGGAGTTGCTTAGTGAATATCATAATATTTTGAGTAAGGAAGAGAAATTTTGGAGATTAAAATCGAGACAGACTTGGTTAAAAGAATGAGATAAAAATACAAAGTTTATCATAGGATGACAATCGTACAGTGATCAACATCTAAAATTAGTAGAATCAAATCAATAGAAGGGGTTTAAATTGAAGACCAGAGTGAAATAAAAAAGGAGGCAAGGTCTTTTTACCAGAATATTCTAGGATCGAAGGAGTTTGAAGTTCTTAATGATAAACTACTACAAGAAGTACCTTTAGTTATAACAAATGAAGACAATAGGAAATTGATGGAGCCTATTACTCTTGAAGAAGTTTATTTAGCTATTTTCTCTTATGATAAGGATATATCCCCAGGTTTGGATGGGCTCTCTGCAACATTATATCAACATAATTAGGATATAGTGAAGGATTGTTTATTGGTGGCACAGTCTAGGGTAAAATAATACATACCTTATAAATTAAATGCAACATATCTTACCTTGATTCCAAAAAAGAAGGATGCATAATTGTTTATAAGCCTATGTAATACGCCATATAAGATTATCACCAAAGTGATGGTAAATTGGTTAAGACCATTGTTAGAAAAAATTATTTCAGAAAAGTAATGAGGATTTGTGAAAGGAAGACAGATTCTAGATAGGATCATAGTAGCTCATGAAGTTATGCATTCAAAAACTTCAAGAAATGAGAGCAATGATCTTAAAACTTGATATGAGTAAAGCCTATGATAGGGTTAAATGGGATTTTTTTTGCACTATTTGAAAAAAGTGGATTTGGTAAGAAATGGGTTAGATGGATTAAATTTTGTGTCTCTATAGTTTCATATTTAGTGTTGGTCAATGGGTTAGTAACAGAATCATTTAAAGCCAAGAGAGGTCTTAGACAAGGAGATCCTCTATCACCATATTTGTTCATTATTATGGCAAATGTTTTGGGTAGGAACTTGAAGAAGGCTAACAAAGATGGGCTTATAAGTGGACTTAAGGCTAGTAATAACATTGACAACATCATCCATCAATAGTTTGTAGATGATATAACCCTTTTTGGGAGGGCAAGGATAAACAAGGTCAGAGCTTTGAATAACTTATTAAAGGAATATGAAAGAATGTTAAGCGAAAAAGTTAATAAGAAAAATCTAAATTTTACTTCTTAAACACCCCAACTAGAACCAAAGTAGGGATTTGTAGGTTACTTGAAACGGAGGAGGCAAATTTTCCAGCAACTTATCTAGAGATACCCTTATTTAAGGGGAGGATGAGGTAGAATTATGGCATCTAGTAATAAGTAAAATTTAGAGTAAACTACCAACCTGGAAAGGTAGATGGTTATCATTAGTAGGAAGAGGGCAACTAATTAAACCAGTATTACATGCCATTCCAACATATTATATGTCCTTGTATACTATGCCAAAATTGATAGAAAAAGTTTACTCTATTTTATGCAATCTTTTTTGTGATCAGGATTACATGATAAAATGAAAATTCCTTTGGTGAATTGGAGCAAGGTGTGTGATGATAAAACTAGGGGAGATATCGGTTTAAGAGTTATTATAAATGCAAACTTAGCTCTTAGGGAAAAAGTGATTTGAAGATTGTACAAAGAGAGTCAAAGAAAATAGGTAAGAATTATTGAGCCGAATGACCTAAGCTTAATATTTACTGCATTCTCACTACCAAATGGTTCTACTTCATAGAACAATTTAAAAAAAAATTGATCCAGTGATTAAAGTTTAATATGGGTGGTGGGAACTAGAGAATTTCTTTTTATTTGGATAGATACTTGGTGTGATAAAAAACCACTCAATCTAGATCTAATTTTGAAACCATGGATGAGATTACTTTAAGACAAATATGGTGATAGGTTTTCAAACATTATTTACAAGGATAAGGAATGGAAATACGAATGGAAAGAATATTTTTAACAAATATTCAAGATATTGATGCTAGGAGGAAGTTGAGCAAAAAGATAAAAATATTGATTATTTTGAGGGGAGCCAAGGATAAGGTAATTTGGGACTTGAATAACTTAGGATAATACACAACAAGAAGTGGATATAATATAAAGAACCAACAAAATAGGAATATCGTAAGAATATGGAGAGATATTTGGGATAGCTCGAGCATTCCTAAAGTCAAAATGTTTGTTTGGCTAGTAGGTCATAGAAGAATTTTATCCTGGGATAACCTTATGAAAAGGGGTTTTCATGGCCCCTCATAATGTGTTCTTTGTAAAAATGAGGAGAGTATAGACTATCTCTTGGAACATTGCTCAATAGTCTAGAGTTTATGGTAATGAATTGTTAATATGTTTGCTAAATGTATGGTGATGAATGGAAGAATTGAAGAATGGTTAAAGAAATTGCAGAGCACTTTTAAAAGTGAGGCTTTACAGACAATATGAGATATATCAAAAGATACAATACTTTGAACTGTATAGCTAGAAAGGAATAGAAGAATATTTAAAGGAAAGGAAAGTAGTTTAGAAGTAATGAAAAGGAATATTTGTTTAGCCATAGAGGAGTCTAAACCAACCCTATCAACTCATCCAATATTTAATATAGAAGTAGTGAGCCTTGGTAGATGGATTCAAGTCATCAAATAAAATTATGAAAGGAAAGTAGTTTAGAAGTAATGAAAATAAAGATTTGTTTAGCCATAGAGGAGTCTAAACCAACCCTATCAACTCACCCAATCACTAATCTAGAAGAAAAGAGCCTTGATAGATGGAGTCAAGTCATCAAATGGAATTATGATGTTGGATATAGGAGAAACAAAAAGAAGGTAAAAAATATAAAGTGGAAACCACCAGATGTGGAGTTGATCAAATTGAATTTTGATGGGGAATCTAAAGGAAATCCAAGACCAACTAGAGGAGGAAAAATAATTAGAAATAAAAGAGGAAAGTTTTTGTCTCATTACACTTTCAATAGTGGATTTAAGATAATTAATGAAGTTGAATCTTGGGTTGCTTTGGAAGGGTTAAAAATATGCAAGCAAATGAAATGGAACTGAGTATGGATGGAAGGTGATTTTTTTTTGCTTGAGAACAAGGGGTTGTACTTGGGTCACCCACCCTTGAAAAATAACAACTCTCTTCTTTAGAGCATGAGAGTTTACAAATAGATTCAATTCTCATCTCAATTGAGTTATTATAGCTAGAAACCTACATCATTTTACATAAAATGTCTGAATTCTTGATTTTCATTTTTTGGAACTTTTCCAATTTCCTATGTGAATACAAATATTCCAAAATTCAACATCCATCTTGACATTTTCCTACAATAGCTTTCACAATACCAAAACTTCACCTCTACTATCTATGCATTGCATCTTAGTAGAGTAATATTTCCAAGGATGGAAGGTGATTCACTGTTAGAATTAATTGCAATTTTGAGGAAAGCAAAGGCTCCATGGAACATACAAAAGATATAGAGTTTGAAGAAATTAGGTTTACACATAAGTTAAGGAAAGGAAAAAAATGTGCAGATAGGCTAGCGAATAGAGGGATTTTAATTGAGGAATGTGAAGTTAAATTATCCTTTCCATGATTAGAAGACGTAGTAAGTTTAGATGAAGTTGAGAAGAAAATGTTGACTACCTAAATAAAATAATGATTAAGATTTACTTTAATGTTTTTCATTGGTAATATTTTCTTTATTTTATAACATTAATATGTTTTCATATAAACTAATTTATTACAATTTTGTGGTTGCACTTATGCTTCAGGAAGGAAACTAACAATCCAAATATGGTAATGTGAACTATGATAGTGTGATATTTTGGACATATTACTCTACTAAGATGCAATGCATAGACATTAGATGTGAAGTTTTGGTATTGTGAAAGTTGTAGGAAAATGTCAAAAAGGATGATGAATTCTAGAATATTTGTATTCACTCAAAAAATTGAAGATCTAGAAAATGAAAATCAAGAATTCAGATATTTTATGAAAAATGATGTAGGTATTTAGCTATAGCAACTCAATTGAGATGAAAATTGAATCTGTTTGTAAAATCTCAAGCTCTAAAGGAGAGAATTGTGATTTGTCAAGGGTGGGGAACCCATGTACAATCCCTTGTTCACTAGAAAAAAAATAGTCTTGGTTTTAATTCACTTTATTGGTATAGTATGAGAATGAGTCGAGCAGTTGAGCTACGAACAAAATAAAATTTAAATCTTGGTAGATATAAGAATGGACGATTAATTTTATATAATTTTTTAAATAATTATAAAATAAAATTTATGATAATTAATTAAAATATTTCTTTCAAATAGTATGAGTTTAATTAATAATTTTTTAATTTTTAAAGAAAATATCTATGTTTAATTCTTATCAAATGATATATTTATAATTTTAAAATTATAATTATATCATTTTATGATCATGATGATGCAAGTGAAATCCATTTCAATCCCATATTAAAATAAATTAATTAAATTATTTATAGGGTTTTGAGTAAACTTGAAAAGAGTACATGTGGAGAGTGAGTGTGATTATACCATTTTTTATTGTTTTAGATCTTTGAGAAAAAGCAGGGCAAAAGTGCAAGCCAAAACGAACACTAGGAAGCAATGAGCCTCATATTTTCTTATTTTAGATTTTTTAGAGAATTTAAAAATAAAGGTTTCTTGTTAGAAAATGATAGTTAGCATGAAAGGAAATTTGTTTTTGAAAGTTTTAATTAGAAGTAAGGATGCCTTAGCTAGAAATATGGATGCTTTAATTGGAGATAAAACAAAGAGCATGTCTATGGCAAACCTTATCCAAACAACAAATGCTACACCAAAAGTGATTACCAAAGATGAAATAATTGGGCATGGCATAATGGTCCTTAAATGCATAGGGTTAATATCTAAGTTCATAGATATTCACATAGTTTTTTGGAGATTCAAAATTGGATCAAATGGAAGTGGGATTGAATCAAATTAATTCTTTAAAAAATATTATTATCATATTCTCTAGTTTAAAAATTAGGGATAAAATAATGGGTAGTGACCATGTTTTAAGGGAGGAGATGCTCAAGACCATGGAGTGAATTTTGTTGTTGTGAAGACAAACTATTAAATGGCTTTTAGTGTAGACTAGGCTTTTTAGAATTTCATATCAACTTATCAATAAGGAGGTTTTAAAGAATATTAGCAACACTTTAGGGGATCTTATCTAGGAAGGACCAACTACTAAGGAGTAAATGTATTCTCTATGTACCCATATATGTGTTGCTATAAATATTTAAAAATATTTTCCACAATCCGTTAAGAATATATATGAACCAAGACAATGGGATCAATAAGTAGATTACAAAAATAGTGTATTCTGATGATGCAAATGTTATGAGATTGGAGACATGGCAAGAGATTACAAATTGAAACAATGAATAAAGGTGTGGACAATTTTGGTCATGAGATAAGCTTCAAGATGAGTCAAGGCTATCATACTATAATAGACGAATTATATCATGTATTTTTCCCTCCTAAAAAAGTGATAAAAAAAATCCCCTTTGCATAATTAGCTAGTGAATATCCAAATCATGTCTGCATTCAGCTAGTGCATTCACCTATTAGTTATGAACCAGATCGCCAGGTAAAAATGATGTCTACTGCAACTTTATCAAGGTGAAAAACGATGTCTGCACTGTTTATATTAATCGGACGGTCTGCTGCAACTTGCCCAGATCATGACTTTGATACCAAAATGATAGAACCCTAGGTTTTATTTTAATTTTTATAATTAAATTAATAGAAATTAATAAGAATTGCAGAGATCGAATGAAATCATTGTTTTAAAAAATGAATCACAGGCCACTTATAAGGGGGCTCCCTCCTAAATTACTTGTAATAAATTAATATTCTTTTCCTTGATGTCTTTCTAGAAGATATCTACCCTAAATTTATATCTGCCCTAATGCTACTATGGAAGGACGTGATGGTTCATTTGTGAAAAAATAATAAATAATTAGTTAATTAAGTGATAAAATTATGTCAGGATGTGGAATCCTAACTTAATGTTATCATAGTTCACTCAGATTAAACATTAGAATAAACAAATAAGGGTATAAGGGATGAGGAATTACAATGTGAAACCATTCAAAAGACTACAATTTCATTAAATGAAGAACCATTGCTTTTGTATTGAAATAAAAGGAGGTTACAAGGTGAATCCTTTTACAACTTTTGCCCTGAAGGCTACAAATGGGTATTCCCTAAGGAAGCCCTTATCAATGTGTTCAAAAATAGAAAGATTCATCTTTTGTATGTTCCTCAGTGTAGGTGGGCTTCTTGCGCGTGGGCCACCGTTGGTTTGATCTGTCCTTTGTACCCGCTGAACCTACAAAATCTGGTCAGAACATTTGGGGGTCTGCCTCAATCAAACCTCATGTTTATGAAGATAAAAAAGACCTCTAAAATAAGCTTAAAACATGACTAAGACTGTATAAAACCATGCAAAACCATAAAATAAGTCATACTTACATGTTTGGTGGACTCTGATTTGTTGTAGCAAAAGTTCGCATGGGTGTTTGCGAACTTGTCTGGGCCTGGAAGTTCGCATGGGGGGTGCTAACTTAACTGTTTTTGATAGAATTCACCGAATATGCTTTCTATCTTGTCCTAATGTTATTGCTCCTTTGCTCTTTCATCGGGTCACCTTCAGAAGTTGCCTTCATTGTCTATAACCTAAGTTACAAAGAACATCATAGATATGATATAAACCCTATTGCTATGTGAATGTGATGGATGACGTGAGCCTAAAGTGATTTTAGCAGAGTTTTTGTAAGCTAAACTTGGAATCCCTAAAATGGTGAAAATGACCTTCTACTTATAGACTTGGCTAAGGTTAGGGGAGGGGCTGAGGTGTCCCATGAGGTGTCTCTTGTGAGGTGTGTGTGGTGAGGTGTCCTCCTAAGAGGTGTCCCTTGAGGTGTCCTACCTCATAAATGAGATTGGTTAAGATAATCCCTCACCCATCTACAAGTCATGATGACCTGGAATAAAGTCTTCAAATGGCATTAATTGAAACCAACTTGGAAATATCTTCTAATTTGAAATTACCTTTTATGTGCAAAAGTCATGAATTGTCATTTATTGCCCAGGAGAGTGAGATGTAGGAAATATCTGGGTGAGAGGTGGTAAGGCTAGGCTAGTCAAAGTAGACTAGGTGAGGTGGAGGGTTATAATTAAGCATGATTAGCCTAATTAACCATAGGATTAGCCATAAAGCAAGTTTTGACTAATATTGTTGACTTTTTGAGCATAAAGTGTTTTTTGACCATGGTGGAGAATTCAACCTTGGTTGAGTTGTGAATGAGGTCACATGAGGACCTATAGTTAAGCATAAGAAGGGGCTTAACTATCCCAAGGGGGCCAATGATGATGAATAGTGATTTTGATAAATGAATAGTGTTTTAAAGATAATTTATGCAATTTTTGACAGTTTTACAAATTGATCGGTTGTGAAGATGAGTAAAGGGACAATGTGTAACTTTTGGGTGTCTACATTTTATCCCTTTTTGTACTGTATTGTGTGAAAACATGATTTAGTACTAAAATTGATGATATGGAATGATTGGAAGGCAAAAAAATTATGATTGATGACTTGTGGATGATTGCGAGAGAGATGCATTGATAAAAGAGAAAGATGATTTGTGATTGAATACAACACTTTGCAGCATTGTAATGATTATTTTTGAGAGATGGTGTAAGATTACCTTGTTTTGTAATCAATGTGAGATGTTCCAATTGTGGAAGGAAAAAATACCTTTGCCAATTTTTGCTTTCGATTGATTGATGAGTTCTTTTGACAATATTTGGCAAATTGTTGGAGCCATAGGGTAGAGCTTAGTCAGGTGCTTCATTCACAAGTGGTCTTACGACTGCCACTTTGAAGAAGGAAATCCATGAGCTATCTACAGTCATAGGTATTTTGAGGTTTTATCAAATATTAGTTTGTTTTGAATTGGAGTTTTTATTGAAAAGAAAAATTTTGCTAGAGTAAGGACTTGAGATAATTATTAGCAAAAAATTTCTTAGGCATTTGTTGTATTCATGATTGGAGGTTTTGGTTGTTTGATCATGTGCAAGGTATATTTTAATGTGTTTGAATGACTACCCCCTCAAGCAATGAATTAGCGATGGAGGAGATGAAGATCGGTGATGAATTGATTGATAATGATGAAAATGATGGTAAAAATGATGAAAAATATTGGAAATTGATAAATACAAGCTAAATCAAGGAATCAATTTGGGAAATTGATGAAATATGATTTGCAAAAAAAAATTGCACATCGGGGTGCAAACAAAAAAGTTTGCACAGGGGCATGCTAATTTCATGTTCGCACGTGTAGGTGCGAACATGTGAAAAAGCAGGTATAAATTTGAAAATAATAGTGTGAATCCTCATTTTGCATCATGCGAATGAGGGAGAGAGTGGTGAGGGAGAATTTGTGAAGCAGAGCACTATCGGATTGTTGAACGAAAGTCGAGAAATGGCGAGTGGGCAGATGAGCATGAGTGCAGGAAAAGACATTCCAGAGGTAAGTGGACTATGCCAACCTTGGAATATGTGTAAATTTAAATGCTAAAGAACATTTAATGTGCTTGTGTGTGTATTGGAATGTGTGCATGTGTATGAAAATGCTTGAATGTATGTGATTGGATTGTGTGAATGCACTTTCTGGTGGAAATGTGTGCACAACGTGTAAAACTGCCCAAATGGGTATCCTAATATGCCATTTGTTTTGACATTGAATTTGTGACCTTGAGAAGCATGCATGAAAGAATGTAACTCTTTTGGCCTTTGTATGCATGCGTGATGCGAATTTTTTGTACGGTCATGCTGTTTGGACAAATGGGTACCCAGATCTATGTTTAGTTGACCTGTTTGACTTCTCGTTGGTGTTCTCATTTTACGTGTATGTGGTGTGTTTGACTGTGTATGTGTGTGTTGGGACAGAACTGCGGGTACAAACTATCATTTTAGGCAAATGGGTATTCAAAACTACCCTCTATAAAAAGTTTACACGAGAACTTTTTTTTGTAAAGTGTAATATTGACATGTGGACTGAAATGGAATGAATGAGATATTGACATGTGGTGTGAAATGAATTGATGCAGATAAAGAAGATATATGCGCGACATCGACTACAAAATATTAGGAAGAAGCTACAAAATGTGTGATAGGCGGATGATGGTACCCGGTTGCATGCAATAGGGCTATATGGAGTGTGGGAGATGCGTGTTGTGCACATGAATCATTCTGATGGGGAGCCAATTTTAATAACCAAGAGAAAGATGCAATTTTATTTCAAGATTTCGAAGCATGGAAAGCTTTACAATTCGAAACTATGAAAAATTACACAGTACAGAAAGAATGCCAAAAACAGCCGCAACTTCGTCTCTCCAGCCTCCTAAATCCTTCGAAAAAAATCTCTTTTATCATCATGGCTTCTTGCTGCAACCGTCGTTCGTAACCGTCCCTGTAACGGCTGCAACAATTTCCTGGAACTGCCTTAACGATTTCCTGGAACTGCCTTAACGGCTTCTGTAACTGCCTTCTCTTTCTTAGCCAGGTCGCGAAAATGTGACATGTCGCGATTTCACGACACTTTTCTACCTTTGGCTCTCTTTCACCAATGTGTTGTGATATCGCGACATCTGCATGTTAGCTCTTGCTTTGTTCTAAGTCCGTCGCGATATTGCGACGCTTTTTCAGCTTTTGGCTTTGTTTGCCAATGTGTCGTGATATCGCAACACTTTTTCGGCTTTTGGCTTTGTTTGCCAATGTGTCGCGATATCGCGACACATTTACGGCTTTTGGCTTTGTTTGCCAAGGTGTCGCGATATCGCGGCACCTTATTTTACGCCCGTCGTGATGCTGATGGTGTCGCGATATCGCGACAACTTTTATGTCGCGATATCGCGACAACTTATTTTGCGCCCGCCGTGATGCTGATGGTGTCACGATATCGCAACAACTTTTATGTCGCGATATCGCGACAACTTATTTTGCGCCCGCCATTCTGCTGTTGGTGTCGCGATATCGCGACAACTTTTATGTCGCGATATCGTGATAATTTATTTTGCGCCCGCCACGGTTCAAAATACGTCGCGATATCGTGACGACTTTTGTGTCGCGATATCGCGACACATTGTAACACTTAGAAATTTTTGTTTTTTTTCTTTTTCAAACTTAGAACTTTTTTGCTTGTTTCTTTTGTTTGTCTTTTTTTCGATGATGCAAGATTGCTGTGCTGCCCTGGATGCTCCTGCATCAGACACCCGGGGTAGATTTTTTTTAGAAGTGATCCTCACTTCTGGACAGTCAGAGGAAAACCTAGACGAGCAACCTCTGATTTGGACAACCATGTGGCATCTTCGACAGGTCGGTTCTTCCACTTGACCAAATACTCTGAATATTGTCTGTTTCGGGTACTTCGCCTTCGCGAGTGTCGAGTATGTCTTCAATTTCTTCTTTGTCTGGAGTGGATGCAAGAATGTTCCATAGATCCGGACTGGGTGGTTCACTACAACTTCCTGCATGATATTCAACCAAGTCTGAAACATTGAAGATAGGTGAAATATTCAGCTTGGTAGATCAACTTCATAGGCATTGCCTGAATCTCGTTTACCTATGATCTGGCATGGTCCAAAATTCTTCATCTTCAACTTATTGTAGGTTTTTCTAGGAAAACGTTCCTTATGCAAGTGAACCATGACTTCATCCCCTACCTGGAATTCTTTGAAACGTCGCTTTTGATCTGCTCTGGTTTTGTATGTAGCATTCATTTTACTGATATGTTGTTGGACCTCTTCATGTAAATGCTTCATGTGTGCTGCAAAGTCTTCAGCTTCAGCACTGCACTTGTCTCCCTTATCCATATGTCTCAACTCAGAAGCGTTTCTCGGGTTGTACCCATGCACAATCTGGAATGGTGATTTACTAGTACTGCGATTGACAGAATTATTGTAAGCAAACTCTGCCTGTGGTAAAATCAGATCCCATCCCTTGGGTTTATCTCCTACCATACATCGTAGAAGATTACCCAAACTTTTGTTGACTACTTCGGTCTGTCCATCAGTCTGCGGATGGTAAGCAGAACTGAATTTTAAGTCTGTTTTCAGCTTCTTCCACAGGGTTCTCCAGAAATAACCCATGAATTTGGTATCTCTGTCCGAGACAATGCTTTGGGGTAGACCATGAAGACGCACAACCTCCCTGAAAAACAAACCTGCAATATGAACAACATCACTTGTCTTTTGACATGGAATAAAATGAGCCATCTTTGAAAACCTGTCAACAACAACAAAAATGGCATCATTTCCACGTTGTGTTATTGGCAGACCAAGAACAAAATCCATGCTGATGTCCTCCCACGGTCTCTCTGGTACAAGTAATGGTTGGTACATTCCTGTATTCTAGCTGACCCCTTTCGCCATCTGGCACACTCTGCAACCCTGCACAAATCTAGTCACATCCGGCTGCAACTACGACCAATGGTAATTCTCACTAACGAGAGCAATGGTCTTATCTCGACCAAAATGCCCTGCTAGTCATTCGCTATGTTTCTCTTTGATCAATTTTTCCCTCATGGAACTTCATGGAATGCACAACTGGTTTTTTTGGAACAACATCCCATCTTGGATCATGAAATCCAACCACTTAGTGTGATCCACAGTAGTAGGAGACACACATGTCGTCCATGCCTCTGCAAAATCTGGATCTGCTGGGTATAAACTCTTGAGTTCATCAAACCCAACAACCTGCACTCTCATTTCTATCAACAAATTATGCCTTCTACTCAAGGCATCTGCAACTCTATTAGATTTGCCACTTCTATGCTTCAGGACAAAGCTATAACTCTACAGGAATTCAACCCACTTCAATGTCGCTGGTTAAGTTTAGCTTGACTATTTATATACTGCAAAGCTTGATGATCAGTATATAAAACAAATTCCTTGGCTAGCAAATAATGTCTCCATTTCTTAAGAGCCTGAATTATAGCATAGAATTCTTGATCATAAACAAAGTATTTATTTCTAGCATCATTTAATTTTTCACTAAAGTATGCAACAGGTTTACCTTCTTGGCTCAACACAGCTCCAATGGCACTGCCACTGGCATCACAGTCAACCTAAAACACTTTATTAAAATTTGGAAGTGCCAAAATGGGCTGTTTTGTCACTTTCTTCTTCAATATGTTCATACTGGTATCTGCCTTGGTAGTCCACTTAAATTCTCTCTTATCCCCTCTCATAGTTTCTGTTAGAGGTGCACAAATACTGCTAAAGTCTCTAATAAACTTTATATAGAAACTTGCAAGACCATGAAATGATCTTACCTCTGTTACATTCCTTGGGGCAGGCCATTCAATGATAGCCTTCACTTTTTTAGGATCCATTTTTAGACCCTCCTCTGAGATGACAAATCCTAGGTAAATCAACTCTTTCTATACAAAATTGCACTTTTGTATATTAATCAATAACTGCTCCTCACGCAGTTTTTCAAAAACTATTCGAACATGCATCAAATGCTCTTCTAATGTTTTACTGAAAATTAAAATATCATCCAGATAAACTATCACGAACTTTTCTAGGAAGTCACGCAATACCTCATTCATTAGCCTCATAAACGCACTGGGTGCATTAGTCAATCCAAATGGCATAACTAACCACTCATACAAACCCTCTCTGGTTTTAAATGCTGTCTTCCATTTGTCACCCTCTCTAACACGTATCTAGTGATATCCGCTCTTCAAATCAATCTTAGTGAAGTATTTAGATCCACTCAAGCAATACATTATATCGTCCATTCTGGGTAATGGAAAGCGATATTTAATAGTAATTTTATTAATGGCTCGGGAATCAGTGCACATTCGCCATTCACCATTCTTCTTTGGTGCAAGTACCGCTGGCACTGCACAAGGGCTCAAACTTGCTCGAATCAAACCCTTCCTCAACAATTCTTGAACTTGGCGGTTCAACTCTTCATTCTCTACAGGAGACATTCTATGGGCTGCCTTATTGGGTAAGCTAGATCCTGGCATTAAGTCAATCTGATGACTAATCTTCCTCATTGGCGGCAAACCCTCAAGCACATTGTCTAATATAATATCAAGAAATTTTGCTAATAGATGTTCAACTTTTGCTGGAATGTCAGTAGTATCTTCTCTCTTTACAGTAGGAATTAATGCATAAAACATTGAATCCCTCTTTATACCGTCCAAATTTTTTTTGCCATCTACTAAAAAAATTCTAGCATTATTGCATACCTTTTCCTCAACCTCCTTCAAGGGTTTCAGTTTGTGGCGTACTCTGTCTTTTGTCAGGGAATAGGTATTTGCATGCCCATCATGCGCTGCACATCTATCAAGTTGCCATGGTCTTCTAAGCAACAAATGGCAAGCATCCATCGGCAAAATATCACACAAGACCTCATCCTGGTATCTTCCAATTTGAAACTTAACCAAGCATTGTTCATTGACCAATGCTCTATGATCCTTCTACAACCACGCAATCCGGTATGGATGCGGGTGTTGTCTTCTTTCTAGCTTTAGCTTAGCTACCATTTCCTCAGAAAAAAAATTATCTGTACTACCATTATCAATAATAATATTACAGATTTTACTTGAACATTTGCACCTCGTGCGAAACAGGCTTTTCTGCTGATCTGGTTCCTTCTCTTCGTTCAACAAGGTTCTCCTTGTGATCATCACTTCTCCACGCTCTACTTCTTCAGAGTGCTCAGATTCAACACCATCCTCAACAACTGCAGCTCTGGCATTACCTTCAAGCCTTCTGTTTGGTGTTTCTTGGTGTTTGGGACACTCATATGATTGATGCCCCTCTTCTTCGCAATTGAAACAGGTTCCACAGAATCTGCCTCTGCCATATCTGCGTCCACCTCTACCTCATCCCCTTTGATAATCATTGTTTTGATTACGGGGTCGGTAAGCATTCTCCTCCTTCTGTTCCTGGTGATTGCTTGGTTTCACCGATCCGCTTTTGATCATCATATTTACCTCCATCGGTTCTTCCACCAGTTCTTCCACCATGACCTCTTCCTCTTTATTTGCTGTCAAATCTGCGGTTCAGTTTATCTTCCACTTTTAGAGCAAACTGGTAAGCATCTTCAATGTTGTTCATTCAAACCAGACTTAATTCTTCTTGCACGCTGGTTCTTAACCCATTAATGTAACGGGCTACTATTTCTTTATTTGCTTCTGTATGGCCGGTTCTGATAGAAATTTTAAAAAATTTCTCTGTATATTCTTTAACAGACTTGCTGGACTAGCGCAAACTCTGCATTTTTCTCAATAGATCTAATTCGTAATTTGCCGAAATAAACTGTCATTTCAGTTTTTCAACCATTCGATCCCACCTGGTGATCTTTTCTTTTCCTCTTCGGTTTCTTTCCAGTTGCACTCCTTTCCACCATATGCCAGCATGGCCTTTCAACTTTGTTCTGGCAAATTTAATTCGATTTGGATCTTCAACTTCCTCATATTCGAAATATTCCTCCATGTCATTAATCCAGTCAATCAATTCTTCTGGATTTAAATTTCCAGAATATGTGGGAACGTCAATATTTGGCCTTTTCCTAATTTGCGAAATGGCTTTAATCATTCGAGACTCTGTAGCACTCATTGCTTCTTCTTCTTCTTCAGACAGGTCTTCAACTCCGTCATCATCGCTTTGGTCTTCTCCTCTTGGCTCTACTCCTCTACGCAATTCTTCCTACAAGGCCTGCACTTGCCTCTACAATGCTCGAAAGTCTCCTTCAGGAACCACATTCCTTCCAGCACCACGATTTCTTTGCGACGACATTCTACTTCACTGTTTCTCAGAACCCATAACCCCAGATCCTGGTGCAAGTTGCCTCACATTCGACGCTCTGCTCACACACTCAGAATCTAACTGCTCTGATACCACTTAATGGGGAGCCAATTTTAATAACCAAGAGAAAGACACAATTTTATTTTGAAGCATGGAAAGCTTTACAATTCAGAACTATGAAAAATTACACAGTACAAAAAGAATGTCAAAAACAGCCGCAGCTTCGTCTCTTCAGCCTCCTCAATCCTTCAAAAAAAATCCCTTTTTATCATCACGGCTTCTTGCTGCAACCGTCGTTCGTAACCGTCCCTGTAACCGCTGCAATGGTTTCCTGGAACTACCTTAACGATTTCCTGGAACTGCCTTAACGGCTTCTGTAACTGCCTTCTCTTTCTTAGCCAGGTCGCGAAAACGCGACATGTCACGATTTCATGACACTTTTCTGCCTTTGGCTCTCTTTCGCCAATGTGTTGCGATATCGTGACATCTGCATGTTAGCTCTTGCTTTGTTCTAAGTCTGTCGCGATATCGTGACGCTTTTTCAACTTTTGGCTTTGTTTGCCAATGTGTCGCGATATCGCGACACTTTTTCGGCTTTTGGCTTTGTTTGCCAATGTGTCGCGATATCGCAACACTTTTTCGATGTTTGGCTTTGTTTGCCAATGTGTCGCGATATCGTGACACTTTTGCAGCTTTTGGCTTTGTTTGCCAATGTGTCGTGATATCGCGACAACTTTTATGTCGCGATATCGTGACAACTTATTTTGCGCCCGTCGTGATGCTGATGGTGTCGCGATATGGCGACAACTTTTATGTCGCGATATCGCGACAACTTATTTTGCGCCTGTCGTTCTGCTATTGGTGTCGCAATATCGTGACAACTTTTATGTTGCGATAATTTATTTTGCACCCGCCACGGTTCGAAATACGTCGTGATATCGCGACGACTTTTGTGTTGTGATATTGCGACACATTGTAACACTTAGAACTTTTTCTTTTTTTTCTTTTTCAAACTTAGAACTTTTTTGCTTGTTTCTTTTGTTTGTCTTTTTTTCGGTGATGCAAGATTGCTGTGCTACCCTGGATGCTCCTGCATCACATTCATATGTGTCAGCGTTGTATGAGAGGTGGGATCCTGATAGGAACACCTTCCATTTTCCAACAGGGAAAATGATGATTACTTTGGAGGATGTGTACTGCATCTATCGACTACCGGTAGAGGGGATTACAGTGAGGATGATGAAGCAAGATGCATGAGATGGTATTTTGCAGGGGGATCTCAGATAGAGATGGGCTAGTGTGGGGTTGAAGGGTGGGGTGGATTATGAGCAGTGTTGGGAGGACAAAATGTTGTCCAACCAACATGCGACGACAATGCTACTAATCATGAGTCATGCCTTGCTTGATACTTTAGGGGTGATATTTACCTGGAATATGATGGGGATGGTATGTGATATGGTGGAGTGGAAGATGATGTATGCATGGGAACCAACATTGTTAGCGTAGGTCTACAGAGAGTTGCATGGGGTGGTGAGGATGGATCAATCAGTTATGAGTTTCAGTCCCTTGCTACAGGTGTGGGCATGGGAGCACATTATGATATTGTGATCATCATTGCTTCCTTATGAGGCTCATACACTAGAGGGTATAGATGTGCCATTTGCTATGATATGGAGAAAAAATATGGAGAATAAGATCAAGAGGGAGCGAGAGAGTGATCTAATGTAATACCACGAGAAGCTAGGGGAATTGAAGATGATTGATATTAGATGGAGGCTATGACAAGGGGTGCCTACTTGGAATGATGATGTGGTGCATATCATCTTGATTAGACAGGGATGGTGGATGATCGAGAAGTATGAGATGCAGGTGGAGTATGCGATAGTTTGGGTTGTGACAAGGGCGACTAGATCCGCCAGTGGTTATTTACAGAGTAGTAGGTGATCAGGGGTCGGAGCTAGTGCTACCTTTAGACCCAATGCTAGATGAGGAGGTAGCTATCCTAGATGTGGAAAATGCTAGTACCATAGTGGAGTATGATGTGTGGTGATCGAGGTAGAGATGGGAGCTTAGAGTTGGGGTGGTGGATGAGTGGGATGAGGCAGCAGGTGCATTGTTAGACGGGATGATGATAACATCACCAGGGCATTGGGGATCAACACCATAGTATGGAGGATCACTAGGAGTACCAGGATCACTAGAGCCTGGGAAGGAAGAGGAGGTGGAGCTAGATCAATTGATCCAGTGTGTGTGATCGTGAAGGTATGAGCATGATAGATTGGTGAGTGGAGATGTGTCAAGACAACTTGAGGTGAGTGAGGAATTTCTAGTAGAGGGGGTGGTGGTGATGTATGAGATGCCAACAATGGAGGTTGGTGTAGGGGTGGAGGAGATAGTGGTAGTGAGTAGAGGAGTAGTGTTACTGCTGATTGTATTTGATTTTACGATTGGGATATAGGAAATGATAGCAACATAAGAGGAGATGAGACAACTATGAGGTGAGATACAAGAGTTGGAGGAGAGGCTGACAAATACTAAGATAACTGGATGATAGATTGATCTACAGTGGTCAAGGAGAAGCGTAGGGTGGAGGAGAGGCTAAAGATAGTCATGAGAGAGTGAGATGAGGTAAGGGTGAGGGTGGACTAGTTAGCCACTAAGAGAGAGGCTATGATTGGTGAGTGGATGCTTCTCAGGTGGAGAGGGATGAGATGATTGAGGTAGTTGAGTGATTAAAATAATTATTGGATGAAGCGATGGTGGAGGTAGAGGCCGAGAAGGTCGATTAACGAAGTGTGTAGAGTGGTTGCAATGAGATATGGATGAGACGATAGCTATAGAGGGGTGACTAGAAGTATATATTGAGGGTTTACGAGTGAGAGTGTAGCAGCTACAGTAGGCACATTGGGATGTAGAGGTAGTGAGGGTGGTAGAGGAGCAATCGAGAGTGAATATGGCTAGTCTCCAGGTAGAGGTGGATCGTTTACAACAGGTGAACAAGGAATTGATAGCAGCCCATGTGCAAGAGGCTATGAAGAGAGTGTGATGTGAGGGTAGCTTTATTGTGAATGAATTAGTGATACCAACATATTCAAAGTTACGATCGAGATCTCAGAGTCAGTCTCAATGGAGCCAACATAGTATGCCATTTGTATCACAGATGAGCCAGCAAATGGTAGATATAATAACCTTACAAGTAGTGGTACAGGTCCCAGAGGTAAGGAGAGAGGCACCAGTGGCATATGAGGTGGATGGTATTTTTCCAGAGTGAGGTGTCACAGAGCAAGCAATATCATAGGAGGGGAGCGGGGAGACTCCCGTTGAGTAGCACATGTGATGTATCTTTTTTTTTTTGGCGACCGTGTGACCATATATGGGTTTTATATGAAGAGTATATACATGATATGTACATGTGATGAGGTACCCGCAAGGGTACATATTTTATTGTATCTTGATGGCATTTTGTTGATATATATACATATATACATGACATTTGGTGGTGTTATATCGTATTGCATTTTCTTGTGTGTTTTTTTTTGCTTTGTGATATATGTACATGAGAATGATGTAAATATATGAATATAGCATAGATGTGTAAAGTGATAGATGTTTAGATGTGATAGTAGTAGATGTATGTGGAATGAATGAGATATGACCAAGTGTTGAGTAGGACGAATTTGAACTGGCTATGAATATGTTATGCATGAGAATGCAGGTGGATGCGAACAGTGGTGAAGAAAGCACTTGTATTATTGCAAAACAAGGTGTGGTGCAATCCAGTCTGTTATTTCAAAGATGTCAGATGTGAAAAGTTATTTGAAAAGGTTCGAACATGACAGTTTGAGAAATCAAACCCATTGAATAACTAAGCAATTTTTTTACGAAAATCTTAACTGGCTTGGCTAACAAGAACCCAAGCATGCATCAGTGTGTGTAAGGTGATGTTGATTTAACCATTTTGAGAGAGGGTGGTGTTACCTCTTAGCCTGTAAGCTAGCTCATCCACAAGCATGTAGTGGTCTGTACGAAAGAAGATCGCTAATGTGACAAACATGTCATCACTTGTAAGGCATACTCCATTGCCAGTCAAGCATCTATAGCTCCGATGGATATCTACCTTGGGAGTTCAATATGGACCTAAGGACCTCATGGTATTCTTTTAATTTTCTTTCCATTTGTAGTGCTCTTTTTGGGCGTTTGCTTTTGTTTTCTACCCATTTTCTTATATTTTTTTGTAGCTTGTCATTTTGTTGATCCTCAAAGTTTATGTTGATCATGCAAATGATAGGATGAGCGAGGTGAGTTTCGTTAGGTGGCCAATATACACACAGTATTGCCAATCCTATTCTCAAAATTTTCTTAATGTGTAAGATGTGCAATTTGATCCATGAAAGAGTGCAAGTCAGCCAAGGGAAGCTTTGAAGTGCTTTAGAAACTACCAAATTTAGATGGTGGTTGATTGAAGTAACTATATATTTTCAAATCTCACAAAGCTTTCGATAATCCAATCTCATGAAAATGAGATTGGACACCAAAACTGTTGTGCTAGAAAGTGTGCATTTAATTCTCCAGATATGGTATTCACACTGAATATGTATAAATATGGATATGCACATAATCTATATGCATGTGAATATGTATGAAGAATAAGAGATGCTATGTATTATGACAATCTAGTGAGGAATAATTAAGTTGTGATAATGTGTGAATATGCAGTGATCGATGCAGTGAATGGTATGATGTTGCAATGCATGGAGTATGCAAAAACTATACAAGGTTACCCTAGGATAATGTTCGATGGAATGAGGTGATGAAAAGAATGAAAAGGGATATGATATAAGAACAAAAAAGAAGGAAAAGAATGGAAGAAGAGAAGGAAAGGAAAGAAATGAAACTAATCAAAGGTATGTAACTGCTCGAAGCGTGACCATACAACATTGACAAGTAATAAGAAGAAAGGGGAGGGAGAAAGAAGAGAAGGGAAAATGAAAGGTATGTAGCCGCTTGAAGCATGACCATAAAACATTCATTAAAGAGGAAATGGTAAAAGGAGAGAAGAAATGAAGAAAAACAGATTAGGATGATGCAATTCGACGAATGTCGTGGAGTGAAAATTTTGTGGTTGTTCTTTTTGTGTGGTTTTTGGTTTTTTGTTATTTTGTTTTGTTTTTCTTTTTGTAACTACAATGGTATGTACAAAGAATGAGGAGCCTTAATGCCAATTATTAGGAAAAAAATCCTCAAAGGTGAATTATGTTAATGGGCTCAAGGTCAGTAAGACATTCCAACGTGGTAAGTCAATATGTCCTAGAACCAAATTTTTGGGTAACAATGTAAGGACCCAGCCAATTAGGCACAAATTTGTCGTGAAGGTGGTACAGTTGGCTAGTAATTTATTGGTTCTCCTTGAGGATCAAGTCTCCAACCTAAAATTTGTGTTGATGTACCTTAGATTTATAGGCACACAGAAGATGATATTGATAAATGTGCATGTGTTCAATGGCATGGATTCGATGTTCATACAAAAGGGTTAATTGGTCTAGCCTGGCTTGATGAGTAGTATCGTCATCGATGAATTCTTGCGTAGAGACATGCAATGATGGAATTTCAAGCTCCAAGGGCATGATGGCCTCAATGCCATATACAAAATAAAATGGGGTTGCCCCAGTTGGAGTATGAATGCTTGTGTGATAGGCCCATAAGGTTAGTGGCATTTGATTATGCCAATTACGATGTGATTCTGCAACGGTCTTTCGAAGAATGGTGCAAATGGTTTTGTTAGTAGCTTTAGCCTGACCATTACCTTGTGGGTAGTATGGTGTGGAGAATCTATATTGGATGTTAAATTTCTCACATAATACCTAAACATTCTTGTTATTGAATGGCGTACCATTATAAAAAATGATCTTGGATGGAATTACGAAGCGATAGATAATGTGTTGAGTGATAAAGTCGATAATTTTGGGACCTGTCATTTGGACAAGAGGGATGGCTTCAACCCATTTCATGAAGTATTCCATGGCAGTAATGATGAATTTGTGATTGTTGGATGAGGCGGGGGTGATTTTATCGATAAGATCCAGATTCCAATGAGAAAAGGCCACATTGATTGAATGGGTTGGAGAGCTTGAGATGGTAAATGTGTGAGATTGGCATGGTGTTGACATTTGACACACTTTTTAAAGTATTCACAATAGTCGTATTCCATTATGGTTCAATAATAACCCATTCATAGAATACGTTTGGTAATAGCCATGCCACTGAAATGGCCACCACAAGTGCCATCATGAGCCTCTTTAATAACATGTTGGGTCTCATGTGGCTCGAGACAATACAATAGAATGACATCGTGGCTACGTTTGTAGAGAATGTCTCCCAATAATGTGTAGTGGATTTCTCATTGTTTGAATGCACGTTTATGAGTGTAATTCAGATCTGGAGGGAGGATATCGAGATTGATGTAATCTTTGACCTGGTAGAACCATGGGTCATGAGGTTCAGCCTGTACGATATGTATACCATCACCATGAGAAGTTGGAGAAGTGAAAATGGCATAATGGAAGAGGGTGTGAATGGACACATGAGCTGTGTCGAAATGTAGATTTTGCAAAATAAGTGAACCTAGAGAAGTCATGGTGTCAAAAAAATGATTGGTGGAGAGTGGAGGAGCAATGATGTCATACCACTCGAATTAAGAAATTAAGTGTTTGACGACTTGCTTATACTGCTGAAGGATGGGGTATCAGCATTTCCAAGTTCCTTTAAGTTGACTGACAATGAGAAGGGAATCGTCGAAGATGTCTAGATGTCGAATGTGCATTGAAATTATTTTCTTGAGGCCAAGGATAAGAGCTTCGTATTTGGAATTATTGTTTGTACAAGGAAAGCCTAAGTTGAAATAAAAGGGGAGGGGATACCCATATGGTGTAAAGAAGACTATGCCTGCACCCCCTCCATATTCACAGTGAGAGTTGTCAAAGAAGAGGGTTAAGTCAGCAGTTGACTCGGGTTCTACAGATTCCTCATATTTAGTAGTATGGAACATGAAATCATCAGGAAGCTGGATGAGTAGCAATGTATTGCTCAGTAAAGGTTCTTTAGCTAACTAATCAGTAATGACTTGGCCTCTAATGGATTTTCGATTGATGAATTCAAGGTCAAATTCTATGAGAAGCATAATCCATTTGGTCGTGCAATTGTTATGGTAACTCTTACCCATCATGTAACAGAGTAAATTATCTCAAGTGATAACATAAGTGGTGTGATTGATCATGTAATGTCACAAATTTTATGTGGCAAATACGATGACAAGGTAAATTTTTTTCATGTAAGCATACCGTGTCTTGTAACTTACCAATGCTCGACTGATATAGTATATGGCATGTTTGTGGTTCATCTTATTTTTTCGGATGAGTAGTGTGCCCGATGCAAAATTAGTAGTGGATATATACAGATGAAAAGGTCGACTAGGATGGGGTGGGGATAGAACTAATGGAGAAGTGAGGTAAGATTTGATCGCATTGAAAGCAACTTGACATTGATTGTCCCATTTGAAAGTGACCCCCTTTTGAAGGAGATGATTGAATGGTTTACACTTATCTGAGAGTTAGGCGATAAATCATTGTATGGATTGTATTTTTCCCTGCAAGTTGCAAAGTTGTTTGATATTCAAATGGGGGAGGCATATCAATGACAACCTTGAATTTTTGAGGATCAACCTCAATGTCGTGTTGTGAAACAATGAAACCTAAGATTTTTCCTGAAGTGACACTAAAGACACATTTATTTGGATTCAATCACACATTGTGTTCCAGGAGGTGATCGAAGATTTTATGGAGGTCCTCAAGATGTTGGTCATGCGTTTTGGATTTTGCAAGAAGATCGTCAACATAATCTTCAATAGTTTTGTGTATGAAGTTGTGAAAGATATATGTCATGGTGTGTTGATAGGTTGCCCCGATATTTTTGAGACTGAAGGGCATGACCATGTAGCAAAATATCCCCAAGAAGGTTGTGAAAGATGCTTTATGCTGGTCGTCTAGGTTGAAATGAATTTGATTGTAGCCAAAAAATCCATCCATGAGTGATAGCATATTATGACATGTTGTGGCATTGACCAGTGTGTCGATATTAGGGAGTGGAAAATTATACTTCGAAAAAGCTTTGTTAAGATCCCTATAATTAGTGCAAATATGGATACTCCCCTTGGGTTTTTTTATGGGAACCATGTTTGAAACCTACTCAGGGCAATCAATTGGTTGTATGAACCCGATGTCGAGAAGTTTCTATAATTCTTATTTCACGATCAAAGCAATTATGGGATGCATTCGATGAAAATTTTACCTAATAGGTTTAGCGTTATCATCCAATATCAAGTTGTGGATAACTAATGATGGATCAAGGCCATGCATGTTCATGTAGGACCATGAAAAAACCTTTATGTACTTCTAAAGGAAAGTAGTGAAGAGGACACGTTCGTCGATCGAAATACTAGCTACAAGTTTGACAATGTGGGGATGGTCGGGATCGTCATCGATGTCAACATCAATGGTGTCCTCTACAAGCATGTGAGAACCATCATGGAGTTGAGCGAGAGTTGGGATGAGGTGGAGATCATCAATGACATTAGGAAGGTGGTATTCATCATCCAGATAAAAATTAGTATGATGGATCCAAGGTAGGTGGGGTGGAATGGAAGGCAAAGGTGCGTTAGCAGATCACAATAATTGAGGTGATGGGAGGAACTCAGCGGGTGATGGTGTGGATGAAATATTGTTGAAATAAAAAAAATTGTAATGGATGGTAGAATTTAACCAGGATGATGTGGATAGTGAAGTGGGGCTTATAAGTCAATAGAGATCATGTTGATGGAAATGCTTGAAATAGTGGACAAGGGAGAATGTGGTGGCAAATAATTGGAGGAGGATGATGATGAGTCAGGAAATGATTGGTTGAGGCCAAGAAGAAAAACCATGGGTGGGAAATGGGAATGAGAATGGGAATGATGGACTCGCTGTCGAGTGTGAAAGGTAATGAATGGAATAGGCGATGGAGGTGAAATAGGGACGACAACTGGTAAAGATAGATTAATTGATAAGTTAATAAATTGATCTGTGAGGGATTCAACCATGCAAATATAGGTATCCACATGCAGTGGAGATTAATGAAAGAATGCAGATGGAATGTCACTCATAGATTGAGGGGACAAACAATCGATAGGAAAATTGAGATCAAATTCATCATCAAAAAGAACCTTGAGGGGGTCAAGATTGAGATGATAAAAATCATACTCGAGGGTGTTGATTGATGCATGATGGTAACCAATTTAGGACGTATCATTAGGATATCATAAAGGAGGATTGATAAGGGTACGATACCCTTGTTCATACCTTCCTAGTCTGAAGCCATGCCAGTTGTAACAACGAAGATAATGCCAGGTAAAAGTTGGGTTTGACATGTGATGAAGATTACTATAAAATTTGGTTTGGGGTGGTGGAGGCGTTGGAAGCTCCACATATGAGTTAAGTCCCCCATATATGAATTTTGTGCAATTTTCAAGTGGACCAAGAGGAACAATGGCCCCAACAGTCATGGGCACATTGTGGGATCGACCAAAGTCACGAGTAGACTAGATGGTGGGTGAGATTACTTGAGCATTTCGTATGTTATACTCATCGAGACCAGGTGTGGTCATGAGTATAGAGATGTGAGGAGGGTCATGATACTCGTATTGGGGGGAGGACCCTTGAGGTGGCAAATATGGTAATGGTATTGATGCGGGCGAAGGCAAGGGTAGAGATGATGAAGCAGGGGGGTTTGATTGGGCCAATTGGACGTCATACCAAGCAATACATTGCATTCACTCATAACATTTGATGGGTGTTCCTATGATGGGATGGTTAGCATAGGTGAACTGAGACATTGAAATAGAATATGTGGTTGGAGTGGGAGAGATGACTCATAAATGAGATGAACAAGGAACGAAGTGATGTGGAGGTATAGATGGAGTGGAAAGGAGAGGAGGTGTGGTAGAATAGGAAGCCGATGATGGCGTAGCGGAAAAGGTGAAGAGAAAGGGTGAATGGGAGGAATATGGAGAAGAAGAGGATGAAGGAAGATGTGAAAATGTTGGAGTAGTGGGAGCACATGTAGCTGGAGGTGGATGTGAAGAAGAAGAGGGTATGTCACTCAAATTTGGTGTGCGATGCATAGATGAGGGTGATGGAAAGGTGGTAGTAGGGGAGTGTCACAGAGTGGGAGCAAGTCACGTGGATGAAAGGGGTGGACCAGTTTGAAGAGCGACAATGTTGCATAATTCGAATGGGTCATTATTGGTAGGGATGTAGTGAATTAATTTGTTATGAATCTATTTAATACAATGATGTAACATGGAAGGGACACATTGCATGTCCCAAATCCATGGGCATCCCAAAAGAATATTATATTGCATCTCCCCTTCAATGATGTGGAAGAGAGTGGAAATGGTTTTGGCATCGACCTAAATGGGTAAGACAATTGTGTCTACCGTAGGGTGTATAGAACTATCAAAGGATCTGAGGTCCATAGAAGGAGTGGTGAGATGAGTGGGTGGTATGTGAATATAGCAAAGAGCAACGGTTTAAATGATATGGATGATCCAATACCGATGAGTACTTTCTTGTAGGTAATGAAATTAATGGAAGCTTGGATATGCAAGGGTGGATCCGCCCCCCCACCTATGACTTCGATGATCTCGTGGTCATGGAAGCTAATAGAAGGTTGCAAGCATCTATGGACATTACTAAGAAAGCTAGTAAAAGTATCAGTATCATAGGTCTCCAAATAAAGAGAGTGGAGAATGGAATTGAGAGCCTTACGATGAGGTTGTGATTGTTGTAGAAGATCATAGATGGATAACATTGTATGGGAATTATGGATTTGATGCAAAATGCTACCACGAATAGTGATGATATTACATGGTATGGTGGGAGGAACTGGTGGAGGAATTGGGGGATTAGAATAAGGTGGTGTAAGAGAAGTAGAAGTGTATGGGGCTTCAGCAGGCGATGGGTAACATTGGTTGTAGTTAGAAATGTTGATCATACCCAAAAACCCCTGTTGGGAAGGACCGTGATTGACATGATTGACTTGTCATGGATTGGATTGAGCATTATTACCCCCATGTTCGGGTAATGGATTTTGATAAATCCCCAAGTTTTGATTTTGTGATGCAAGGGGATTAGATACCTAGATGGTTTCACATTCAATGAGATCTTGGAAGATGTGGTGAAAGATACGGTAAGAATCAAGGTGGTGGCCATGTTGGCAATGAAACTCACAAAATACCTGTTCATTATGGTACTGAGGTAGAAGAGGATTAGGATCGTAAGGTCTTATATCAGGCAAGGAAATAAGGCCCCCATCAAATAAGTGGTGAAACAACGCAGACATAGGTTCAGATAAAGGTGTCCAATTGTATAGTGGACGAGGAGGGCGAATGTTATGTCCTTGTGATGGATTAGAAGGCAGGGGTGGCTTGGTTTGGAATGCACGTTATGGTGGATGGGGTGGTGCTGGTTGTAGTGGTGAGGATGGAGAAGTGAGCATCACCTGATTGGTTTGAGGTGGTTTAGAGGTGGGTGGAGCATAAGCATTCTGATTGTTTTGAAAGTTAGATGGATAAGGTACCTTTTGACAGAGTTTGATCTTACATGTTTAGACCTTGATATCCTTGACAACCTTGGCTTGAGCAATAGCCTCATCAAAAGTACGACTTTGATGGATTTGCAAAGTTTGAGAGATTTGTCTGTGGCAACTTTTGGCGAACAATTTGACTAATTCTATAGGTGGAAGGGTAAAATCTGTTAGCGTACATTATTGTTAGCGTACATTATTATTACATTATTGTTGTAACAGGGCCTATTTCAGCCACGGGTGGTTCCGTAACCTCCGGGCTTAATAGGGCATATACTGTTCTATTTAATCTGCTCTGATTAATACAAACTTGTTGATTACTCCGACATGGTATCAGAGCGGGACGGGCGAAGACTGGGAGGGCTCGGTATCTACTTGGCACGCTTCCCGAGGACTCAGACTTCGGACGCAGCTTGACCGGGCACAATTCCGAGATCCGCCTCCGTAGCCGACTGGATCGGGCACGGATCCCGAGACAGACACAGAGCCGACTGGATCGGGCACGGATCCCGAGGTCGACTCGACTGGACCTGATTGGACCTAGATTGGGCACGAAACCCGAGGCCGACTCGACTGGACCTGACTGGATCGAGCATGGAACCCGAGGCCGACTCGACTGGACCCGAAACCCGAGGCCGACTCGACTGGACCTGACTGGATCGGGCACGAAACCCGAGGCCGACTCGACTGGACCTCGGGCACGGAACCCGAGGCCGACGATGCGGCGACGCGTGGCGGACTAGCCACGCGCCACCTGGACCGACGAGCGGGCGACACGTGGCGGACTGGCCACGCGCCACCCGGACGCGACGCGTGGCGGACTGGCCACGCGCCACCCGAACGCGACGCGTGGCGGACTGGCCACGCGCCACTTGGCGCAACAAAAAGACATGCGGGACGACTGATTGCCCGTAGGCAATCGAAAGGGAAAGGGCTTCTTTGCCCTTTTATTCCCTTTCAACATCGCCCGTCGCGGCGATGTGGGACTAAAATCCCAAAAAAAAAATTCGTGCCTCTAGCCGCGGAAGGGAATAACAGGAACGGACTTCCCTTCCCTTCCCGTCAGGCGGCGTAGCCCGACTGGCAGGAGCGCCAGTCGGAAGGACTACAGCCGCGGGGTCGGGAGTTCGATTCCCGACGGCTTTAAAAGCTACCTTTTAGCACGGCGCGGCGGAAGGTAAAAAAATTTTCAGCAATTTTTTTTTAAGTTTTTTTTCTTTTATATTTTTTTAATTAAAGATTTAAAATAAATTAAATAGATTTATTTTTATATAGATTTAAATTTTTTTTCTTCTATATAAAATTATTTATTTATTTTATCTTTAGTTATTTAAAATATTTTAAAGAAAATACTTTAAAATTAAAAATTGTGGGGGGATGTTGAGTAATTTTTTCTAAAAAGCAATTTTGGCATTATTGTAAAGGTGCATTTTCGGCTGAGCCCGACACCTAGTGGGTTATTCCTGTGGGCACTTTTTTTTGTTGTATGTTGCATATTTGTTTTTTTGCACTATAACATTAAAATTTAAAATCAAAATTCACTCCCTAAGTCCCCGAAATAATTAAAACCCATCCGTGCAATTTATTGCACTGCAGCGTTCGGTATTTGTGATACCTACGGCCAGCACTTACGAGGTAAAGCTGTCGTGATTGCGCTACTTTGTATCCGCCGCCTAATATAGCTGCCAAAACGACGTACGAGCTTGTTCTCTATAAATCGTCGGGGAGAGATAAGTTTGCCATTTTGCATTTTTTTACTCCATCCATTACCCTAATAGTTCTTGTGTTTAGGCGTAAATCCTGACGAGAGTTCCGAAATCCAAAGTGTTTAGGGGAAGTTACGCCCCACGCATGCGGATTGCAGACTTTCTATGGTAGGTGCCATCAACAAGACTATTCCCTTTCAATACTGCTTATGTTCCACGTATCGTATGATCTCTAAAGATCACCTATAGTTTCCCTCACGTAAGGGCGGGTGATTTTTTGTTGATCTTTCTAAATACCTATAGTCTCCCTCACGTAAGGGCGGGTATTTTGTATGGTATAACGGCCTAGCAAAAGGTATATCGAAAGGGGGACCAATTGGTGTTATAAGGAACCTTCATCATGTATGCAAAACTAATGACTGATTCTCATCAGTTGTTGAAAGGTCCTAATTACACACCATGGAAAAATAAGATGAAGGCCATCCTAGCAATGGATGACTTATGGGATGTTGTATCTGGAGCAACAACCAGACCTTCACCTGTTGCTGGTGCTACAGCTCCATCTACTGCTCAAAGAGACTTTGATAAGCTAGACAACAAAGCAAAAGTGCTCATCTTGCTTGTTGTGTCTGATGAAGTCCAACCCCATATTCTTGACTGTGCAACTAGTAAAGCGGCATGGGATGCCCTTAATACTATATATGAGGGAAAGAATGATTCCACCATTCTATTTCTTCAATCTCAATTACACAGTCTAAGCATGAAGCAGGGTGAGACAGTTGAATTCTTTCTTTGCGAGTTTCCGAATTGAAAGCAAAGTTGAATTCTTTGGGAGAACCGATTGAAGACAAGCTCCTTACTTCGAGTTGTATTGAGAGCTTTACCTGATTCTTATCGGGTGTTGATCACTTCCCTTCGAGGTATCACAACGAAAAGTTACTTTTGTAGAATTGGTTAATATGCTTCAAGAGGAGGAGGCACGCCAACTACGAGAGAGATGATTCTTCTAACACTTGCCCTCTACATCAACGAGGCAAGGGCGAGAACCGGAAGAAAGGTAATTTTCAGAAGGGAGGGAATTCACAAAAGGATTCCAAAGGGAAACAACCTCAACAGAAAAAGAGATATTGCAAGATCTGTGACAAAGAAGGTCATGATACAAACAGATGTTGGCATAAGAATAAGCAATCAAAACAGAAAGGCCGGAACAAACCACAAAAGAACAAACAACAAGTGAATGTTGTTGTTGAAGAATCTGACATGGATTACGAGAGAGCCCACAAAGTTCTCATGACTACCACGGTGTCCAAGCGAGACGGATCCTATATGGTATGTTGATTATGGAGCCAATAAGCACATGACTGGTGACAAATCATGGTTTGAGTCTTTTGAGGCCAAAGAGGGCAAACCTGTCACTATTGCTGATGATAAAACCTACAAGGTTCAGGGAGAAGGCACTTGTTTCAGTCACTCTTCCTGATGGCAAGTGTCAGATTGATAAAGTTCTCTATGTTCCAGGATTGGCAAACAATTTGTTGTCGGTCACACAAATTCTGGACAAAGATATGGTTGTGAACTTTAGTGTTGAGGGAGGCAAGAAGTGTTGTTCTATTACCGGGAGGGGTAAGAACATTGCAAGCTGCTTCATATAAGCATGGCTTATTTGCCTTAGATACTATCTCTACTCCACATGTAGCCATGAAAGTCTCTACAAAGGAGGCAACTTCCCTATGGCACAAGAGATATGGACATTTGAGTTACGGTTACTTACTTGAGCTAAGTAAGTATGAGATGGTAAAGGGTCTTCCTTCCCTTTCTACCACTTTACCGGTTTACTCGATCGCTTGGCAGGAAAGCAGCATAGAGTGCCTTTTGAAAAGAGCTCTACAAGAGCAAAGAAACCTCTGGAGTTGGTTCATACCGATCTGTGCGGTCCCTTCACTCCCAACAGTTGCGGGGGTAAGAGGTATTTTCAGTTATTTGTGGATGATTATTCACGAAAGATGTGGGTATTCTTTCTTCAACTGAAATCTGAAGCATTTGGCTTCTTTCAGCAATTCAAGAAATCTGTTGAGAAGGAGTCAGGGACTTCTATAAAAACTCTCCGCTCAGATCGAGGGGGGGAGTTCACCTCTAAAGAATTTTTTGCATTCTTGAAAGAAAATGGGATCACAAGACAGTTAACTACTGCTTATACTCCTCAGCAAAATGGAGTTGCTGAAAGGAGGAATCGTTCCATCATGGAAATGGTTCGTTGCATGCTCACAGGAGCTAGACTTGAGCAACTATATTGGGCAGAAGTTGTCACCACAGCAGTATATCTGTTGAATAGGGCACCCACAAAGGCCCTACAAGGAATGACTCCACGGGAAGCATGGAGTGGTAGGAAACCCTCCATTTCTCATCTACGCATTTTTGGATGTAAAGCTTTCATGCACATACCAAAAGAGAAAAGGAAGAAGCTAGATGAGAAGACATTGAAGTGTATTCTTCTTGGCTATGATGAGCACTCTAAGGGTTATCGTTTGATTGATCCCTTGACCAAGAAGATTCACATTAGTAGAGATGTAGTTTTTGATGAAGCTTTCACATCGGCAAACACATCGGGATGTATACCTAGACCTTGTGGAAACACAGGTTGCTAAATCTCCTTCATCAAAAGTTGGAGGTTCTTCTTCATCTTCAACACCTAAGAAGAAGAATCCAAAGTGGTGTACAAATACAATCAAAGACTCTAAGCTATCCACTCCACCAGATTTGACATTGGATAGACCTCGTACTCGTAGCATGGCTCGACAGGAGAAAGCTGCAACAGAGAATATTGGGGTTGATGATCTGTGTCAATATTTTGAGGAACTTTCTGTAGATCCAGAGAGAGATACAGAAGATATGGATATTGATAGTGATAAGGTGTTTATGTCTTCAATAGACGATCTTGAACCTGCATCAGTACAAGTTGCTCTCGGTGAGCCTCAGTGGAAGGCTGCTATGGATGCGAGTATAAGTCTTTGATGAAAAACAAAACTTGGAAGCTTGTCGATCTGCCGCATGGAAAGAAGCCCATTGGCTGCAAATGGGTGTATAAAGTCAAGTACAAAGCAGATGGGACAATTGATAAGCATAAGGCCCGTCTTGTTGCAAAGGGCTATGCTCAAAAGGAAGGCATTGACTACGAGGAAACTTTTGCACCTATTGCTTGGATGACCACAATTCGAGTTATTTGTGCTATGGCAGCATAGTTTGGGTGGAAAGTTCACCAGATGGATGTCAAAAGTGCTTTTATGAATGGTGATCTCCAAGAAGAAGTCTATATGACTCAGCCAGAAGGATTTGCAGTGGAAGGCCAACAGCAAAAAGTTTGCAAATTGGTCAAATCCTTATATGGCCTGAAACAAGCTCCTCGAGCTTGGTATATAAAAATGGACAATCACCTCCTACAACATGGTTTTAAGAGATGTCCGTCAGATGCAAACCTCTATTTCAAGAAACAGGGTTATGAGATAGTGTTGCTTGTACTCTATGTTGATGATCTGCTCATTACAGGGAGTTCAGAAACTATGATCTCTACTGTCAAAAGAGACTTGTGTCAATATTTTGAGATGTCAGATCTCGGACTTCTCCATTATTGTCTTGGTTTGGAAGTCAGCCAGAAGGAGCACTACATCAAAGTGTCTCAGAAAAAATATGCCAAGACATTGTTGGAAAAATATCGCATGATTGATTGCAAGCCAATGGCAACTCCGATGGAGACAGGACTTCAATTATCGTGATATGATGAATCACCTCAGGTAGATGGTACTCTCTATCGACGAGTTGATTGGGAGTCTCATATATCTGACCAATACTAGGCCAGATCTCGTATTTGCTATGAACTATCTTTCGAGGTTCATGCAGGAGCCTAAGACCACTCATTGGAAAGCGACAAAACGTGTTCTTCACTATGTCCATGGCACAATGGAATATGGCCTAGAATACAAGAGGAACAACAAATTCTTCTTACGGGGATACACGAACTCCGACTATGCCTGGATCATTTGATGATCGCAAGTCAACTTCAGGATATATTTTTCATCTTGGATCCGGTCCTGTCTCTTGGCACAACAAGAAGCAACAGGTGGTTGCTATATCATCAACGAGAGGCAGAATATCGCGCCGCACGTGATGCTGTGTGCGAAGTGATATGGTTGCGTCGCAACTCGACAAGTATGGGTCATCCATCCAAATCTCCAATACACTTGTTTTGTGACAATTAGGGTGTTATGAACCTAGTCAAGAATCCAGTTCATCATGAAAGAACAAAACACATTGACACACAATGTCATTTCATTCGAGATGAAGTTCGAAGCACCGAATTCAGCTTCGACACATTCCCACCGATGCTCAAGTTGCGAGACATTTTCACTAAGGCACTTGGACGTGTCAAATTTGAATTGTTTCGCAGCTCTCTTTGTATTGCAAAATGATGTAATCGGGGGGATGTTAGTATAGCTAGTAGTTATATTATTACCCAAATAATGTAATAAGGGGGGATGTTAGCGTACATTATTGTTAGCGTACATTATTATTACATTATTGTTGTAACAGGGCCTATTTCAGCCACGGGTGGTTCCGTAACCTCCGGGCTTATTAGGGCATATACTGTTCTATTTAATCTTCTCTGATTAATACAAACTTGTTGATTACTCCGACAAAAGCAAGATCATGAATGACTACCCTCCATCGAGAAACAAAATTAGTAATGGATTCATCATCAAACTATCATACACTATACACATCTGACAATGTCAACTTTGTTTTGATATTGATTTAAAATTGTTCGAGGAAGATATTGGCTAACTGCTCAAACTTGAAGAGGCTATGTCGAGGAAAATGATTGTACCAATCTAACACTTGTCCCCCAAGTGAAAGTGGAAATGTGTGAAGCATGAGGGGATCACTATCATTGAGTTGGTAACAATCAAAGCGATAATTGCTGATGTGCTCTCTAGGGTCTTCCTTACCTTTCAATTTATCAAATTTTGGGATCTCAAACCGGTAAGGATAGGGATGCATAGGAACAGATGGATGAATGAGTTCATCGCATAACTCATGATATGTGGACTTTTGGGGCCCATAACCATTTTTGTGCAAATCCAAATTCTTGATTTATTCTTGAATAACTTGAAGTTCACTAGAGATAAAAATTGTAGTATCCATGGGTGCACCTTGTGGGGGTAGAAATGATTGTGAATAAGAAGGTGGAAGAAGTGTTTGTGATGATGCATGCGAATAACCAACCCAAATGAGGTGGAAATTGCAAATGTTGCTCTTCCCATTGATTGTAGAAAGTAACCTATTTTGGATCAAGTGTTGACATGACTTGGTATTGGGGAGGAAGAGCCTAAGATGGATGTGGAAGAGTGGATGAGTATTGTGCTGTAGGTTGTTATTGCGTATTGTGGTACACAGGAACCTATTGATCGGGCATTGGTACTTGCTATTGTTGTGGATGTTGAAAGGTCAGTTGTGATTGGGCTATGGTGGTGGATGACCAAGTAGAGGGTTGAGTGAAGAATGTGGGTGGTATTAGTGACAAGGGTGAAAGGGATGAGGTAATAGTGAATGAGAGTTGGATAGAGGGTGGAGCGGTGACCGATTGGAGCTGAGGCAGAATGGAGGGAGTAGAAAGGAAGGACTCAGGGTGGGCCAAATAACATGGTGGATTGGAGAGATATGAGGGGTAAGTTGGATTGTAAGAGGAAATATGAGTGGATGGAGGTGAAAAGAAAGGAGGGGGTGGAGGTAGGCAAAAAGAGGAGGAATATTCCAACGGAGGTCCGTATGATGAGAATGGCGTGGGGTTAGTTGGAAATTTAGTATCAAATTATGGAGTGAACGAGAGTGGATTTTGTGATGGAATGACTTGATGTTGTTGGAATTGTTGAGATGGTGGTAATTGGTGTTGTAGCAATACTTGGTAGTATTAAGGTAAAATTTATGAATATTGTGGTGGAAGTGATGAAGGTTGGTGAGATGGGGGTTGTGAATTCTGTGGAAGTTGTTGTGGTTACGGTATTTGGGATGAAGAAGAAGAAGGGAGTGAAGTGGAAGAAGGTGGGGTTGAAATCATACCTACTCTTTGGATAGTAGTGACAACATCATGATTGATTTGAGAGACGATAATGTTGTAGTCATCCTCCAGTAATAGATGGAAGGAATGCTCTAGGAAGAGGTGAGTAGCGAATGGTGATGGAGGTGTAGGCGTATCACAAGTGATGGTAGGTAAGGGATGACTAGGTGCAGTGTAAATGACATGCTAATATTATGTCGATGGTGGATTAGAGGAGGAGAGATTGTCTAGAGGAGATGTGTCCTCATAAGTTTCATCCTTCACATGGGATGGAGCAGATGATGCAAAATGCAATATGGGACTTGCCTTAGGTACTTGTGGTCTGGTCAATAAATTATGTGGGGCAATGAATGTAACCCTCTCAGACTCATGGATTATTAGTCTGGGAGGAGGTACCAACAGCTATGATAGTAAGACGAGCAACATCGATGGCATATCAAAGAGTCTCACACATCTAACTATGCGTAATAGACATGATGATGTGTGTGCTAGTGAATGAACAACCAAAATATGTGAAATTTGGGCTTTGGAGAGCTCTATAAATAGTTCAAAGACTTTTTGTTCTAGAAAACACAATTGGCACAGGGGGTACAAATGTTTTTATACTCGAAAGTTCGTATGGGAGGTGCAAACCTCAAGAAAATAGAAAAAGGGTAAGGATTTGTGTAGTTTTGGACCTTTGTGTGTTGTGTGTCAGTTTTTGTGTACTTTTGTAGCCTGGAAGCTAGGTTCGCATGAGGGGTGCAAACCGCGAGAAAATAGATAGAGGGTATGGATTTGTGTAGTTTTGGATCTCTGTGTGTTGTGTGTCAATTTCTATGGACTTTTATAGCCTAGAATCTGGGTTAGTACTAGGGGGTGCAAATTTCTATGTATCCAAAAGTTCGCACATGGGAGTGTGAACCACACAAAAATAGATTGTAAAGTGCACTGTGGAATTTTAGACTGTGGAAAAACTATAGCAAGTGAGTTGTGAACAATTTTTGTATGATGTTGTAACCACTTTTGTGACTCAAACAATAAGCAAATGCTTTTGGTTTTTTGTGTATTTTGATGATAGTACTGTATCCAACCTAGAAAAAAACCATAGGAATGGGTGAAGTCTATAACAAACGGTTGTGTCATAGCATAGAACCTCCTACAACACACAAAGGTGCGTAGAATAGGACTATGTGTCCAACGGGAGAGTGGCGACCTAAATGGAATAAGGCACAATAAAATGGTATCCAAAGGGGGGAGACTCAAAATGCTTTGATGAGTCAAAAATCCTCTCACAAAGAGAGGTCCTATTGTTAATGTGTTGCTACTGGTCCAGCCATGTGATCACTTAACCATCATGTTTAAGGCATGCACAATAATGATCAGCTGTGCCCACTAATTATTTTTAAAATCTCTGTGGTAAAGGAGCTTTCTAAAACTACCTACTACAAAGGTACCTTACAGTGATTAATTCTTGAAAACCAATGTTCAAGAGTAGGGGATCTACAGGTGATGAAGGCTGGTCAACCACTCCTAGGGGCTACTATGGTGACTACAAGGGGGTGAGCTGGTGGAAGGAGGTGAATTCCAATGTCACCAGACTCGAGTGGGGATTGGTGATGAAGGTCAGTCTTACCACTGTGAATTCCACATGAGTGCATGGGTTTGTGTTTTACACTAATAATTTTAGAAGAAAAGCTACCCTAAATACCTTTTCAAAATAAATCTAGCTTAAGACGCATTTTCGAATGAGATCTAACCTAAAATGCACTTTTGAAATAGAATTAAGTGGTTATAAAGAAAACTAGATTAAGTGTGTCCTCACAAAATCAAATCTAATATAATGCTTGGAAGAGAAGATTGAATGGAAATGTTGTTTGTACATGAATCTAAACTATGGGGCCTCCTCACGAAATCAAATCTAATCTAGTACTTGGGAAGGAAATACAAAAATGGAAGTGCTGTTGAAAATAAATCTAAACTAGAATGCTTTTTGAAAGTAAATTGAAATGACAAAGTGTATACAAGAAATCATATTTTAACCTAAGCAATGAGTTAACCTTGAAAACACAAAAACAAATAGTGTACTAGCAAAATACCTACATCCAGGAAGTTGCAGAGTCCTTCGTCTATCTATGTGTATCAAGATTATGCAATTTTGGGTAGTTCGCACCCCGGGGTGCGAATTTATCTGTTGATGGAAGTTTGCACGTGGGCATGTGAACTCAACACATTGAGCATTTCCAAATGGTTATGTAATTTTTATGGTTGAATTTGAGTATTTGAATGGTTCTGATAAGGTTTCCTACATAAAAAGACAACCAAATGTCATATTTATGATCAAAGTTGGCATAAAACCATAGGATATGAAGCATACACTTTAAGTAAGCAAATACTGGGAACTAAAATGCTAACTATATGGCATGCAAAAATACAAGGAATGACTTCACCTTGCATACACCGCGATGAGATGCGGTTTGGGGTCTAGGTATGAGGGCACACAATCCTTGGGACAAGAGACTTTTAACCTCCCATGACTTACCTTATTGTTTTATGTGGGTGTTTGAAACTAATACCTTGTGCATTAGGAACCAATTTTGGAGGTATATTGCAAAGTTCACACGCCCAAGTGTGTAATCTCTAGACCTCAAATATTTGTTGGTGCACCAATGAACATTGTGATAAGGCCTGAAGTGCATCTCAGGGATTTCATGTTGGGCCTTAAGTGTGTCTCAGAGCTTTGATGTTGGGCCTGAAGGGTGTCTCAGGGCTTTGGTGGGTGTTGTTTTGAGCTTGTACTACCTACCATACAAAAACAATCCACAAAAATTGCTAGATAGAGATCAAGCTAGTTCTTGGTGGGGGTCCCACCGGGCCTGCCATAATGAAACCATTCAAAAGACTACAATTTCATTAAATGAAGAACCACTACTTTCATATTGAAATAAAAGGAGGTTAGAAGGTAAATTCTTTTACAAAATTTTCCCTAAAGGCTACAAATGGGTCTTCCCTAAGGAAGCCCTTATTAATGTGCTAAAAAATAAGAAGATTCATCTTGTAGATGTTCCTTAGTGTAGGTGGTATTCTTGCACGTGGGCCATCGTTGGATTGATCGATCCTTTGTACCTTCTAAACTTGCAAAATCTGGTTAGAACATTTAGGGGTCTGCCTCAGTCAAACCTCATGTTTATGAAGACAAAAAAACCTCTAAATCAAGCTTGAAATATGACTGAGACTATATAAAACCATGTAAAACCATAAAATAAGTCATACTTACCTATCTAGTGGACTCTGATTTGCTGCATTAGAAGTTCGTATGGGTGGGTGCAAACTTGTCTAGGCTTGGAAGTTCACACGAGGGGTGCGAACTTAACTGTTTTCGATAAAATTCATCGAATATGCTTTCTGTGTAGTCCTGATGCTATTGCTCCTTTGCTCTTTCGCCAGGTCACCTTTGAAAGTTGCCTTTGTTGTCGATAACCTGTCTAAGTCACAAATAAAATCATAGATATGACAGAAATCCTATTGCTATGTGGATGTGATGGACGTGTGATGGATGATATGATCCTAAAGTGATTTTAGTAGAGTTTCTGTAAGCTAAACTTGGAATCCCTAAAATGGTGAAAATGACCTTCTACTTATAGACTTGGGTAAGGTTAGGGGAGGGGTTGAGGTATCCCATGAGGTGTCCCTTGCGAGGTGTGTGTGGTGAGGTGTCCTCCTTGTTAGAGTTAGAGTCTATTACATTATTTAGGTACATGTCTATGTACCACCTTAGGTAGATTATTAGAGGAGGAGTTACTTGAGGAAGAAATAACCTATGCACAAGTGTTAGAATATGCAAAGGTTTAAATGGACAAGTGTCCATATGCATGTTTTATATGTGCAATGATGTAAAAGGACATGTTTTCTTCATGCACTTAGGAAGAGTGAGACCCAAGTAACTTATCTTCTTATATATAGGGCTCAATGTAAGGAAGTATATATCCTCTATGTATTCACTAATAGAGAACTTTATATGTTGTATTTTCATGAGCCTCCATTAATGGTTGTTATGTGAGATAATTATGAAGTATATTATCTTAGTTTCATTCTTGTTTAGCTTCCATTATCATAGTTGTTATATTGCTTGCTTATTTCCATTACTTGTGGCTTCATTTCCTTTTAGCATATAGCTCAAAAAGCTAACATGGTATTAGAGCACATGGTAGATCCATAGAAAATAGGAAGTAGGCTAGAGGTAGAAGATTGCAAGCAAGAGAAGGTCTTGATAAGAAGTTTTTGGGACAATCATCACCATCCAATGACATACCCATTTGAAGTGTTGAAGACAAGGAAGAAAATTTTTGGAAGGTGTAAAATATAGGACTTAAAAGGTCACCCATCCGAGCACTAGTTAGTTTAACCTGAAATTTCTTAACATTGAAGTTTTTTAATGGGTTGAAAAAAATAGAGCATTAGGGAACTTTGTGTTTTGGATTCTGAGCGTAGGGAGGACTAAAAACAAAAACCAAAGGCTTACATTGAAAAGCCCATATTTTTAGGTTTTTAGGGATTTTTTTTTATCGATTCTTTTAGTAGATTTCCAGCATATCGAATGTTGGTCTAGGAAAAATCATGTATTTCCAGATCTTCAAGGGTTTCTGTATTATTTTCTATGCACGAGGGTTTCATATCTTGTGCTCTGCCCCTACTACTATTTTCCTATAGAACAAACTCTTGTTGTTCCCAAAGGATCCATTTGAAACCCATTGTAAGGTTTCACTACTACTTTCAAAAACTCTATTGCCACTATTGCTGCTACACCTGTATTGTTATGCTCATTGTTGTTGTGCATCGAAGTCCATCATTAATCACTCCTCTACCAGCTATTTTCCACTGCCACTACTACTATTTCCAAACCCTCCAACCTGCTTCTTGCCATATACCTATTCATAAATCTTTGTAGTCAAACCAGTTGCCCTTCTAGATGTGATCTGAACCATCCACTCCTATCTCTTTCAGCCCTATTATTTAGTTCATAGATCAAACTTGCCATCTATTGTGCATTTTCCTGCATGGAGATTTTGCCTTCAAATTGCTTGCATCAGGGATCCACGTCTGCATTGTCCACTGAGCATTCATCTACCACAATCATACCTTCTATCCGCTTCTCTGGATTGTTGTTTTCAAAGAGGATAATGTCACACCATTTGCACTCAATAAACAAGCTTCTCAATCACCGTTGGTTGTAGATAAACCCATGATTTGTTAGGTGTGCATGATAATTTACTACTCATTTTGTGCATTCCGACATAACCTTGTACTATTGAAGATCCGTGAAACTAGTTTGCTCGATATTCAAGCCTGTTCGCAATAACAGTAAGAGGTATTACCAAAGAAATAAGAATCACTCAAGGAGGTATTATAAAAGGTATTATCAAAGGCATTACCAAGAAAGAGGTGTTACCAACATGCTACCTCATGCAAATCGATGCATGTTGTCCACGTGGCATACAATTCCTCCTGTTGTACCTCTCTCTCTAAAATGTCTCCATCAAGATGCATAGTAAAGAAACGTATTCTTCTAAATTTCATTACATATTTACTTTGGATATTATAATAGGATATAGAAGGGTTAATAAGGTTTTATCATTCCAAGGTAAACTTTATTTATTTGAAATTTGATTTGACTTTTATATGGATAAATAAGGCAAAAATAAAAAGGGGATAAAGTTAGTAACACCTATTAATTGGACAAATAAGGTGTTTAATAAGTTTTTTAACTAGGAGCAATAAGGGCTATCATAATACACTTTAGATGAAATATTAAATCATAGGGCGATAAAAGGCTATTCAAGATATTTATAAAGTTGCTTTCAAATTAATTGGAGATATAAGGTGAAATTTTCTAAGGTTAAATATTGCATTAAAGCAATTATAATCTTAGAAAAATAGAAAGCAAATTGAAGATAGGAAAACATATTATTGCATGGAAATAAAACCTTATTATATTTTACAAATAATTAAGATGGAGTTATAAGGGTTTCTACCTTAGATAATTTAATATTAATTTGCAAAATATTATTTTTTAACCTTAAATATTTGCAATTAAATAATTTTGGGAGGAATAAGGTTTTCAACATTGGAAAATTATTATTATTGCAAATATTAATTAATTTCTAAAATTCCAAATTAGGGAGATATAAGGTATACTACATCAAACCTTAGGAAATTGGAATTTAGAAATTATTAAGGGATATAGAAGCAAGTTTATTAAATTGCTTAGAGGTTGGACTTAATTATACTTGTCTCATACTCTTATACAAAGGGACAAAAGAAACCAACCATAGAGAACATTATCAAATTGAAGGTGCATTATATTTAGCTTTCTTCATAAGGAGAAATAAGGTAGAAGTTGATTATTCTCAAAATATTGCAAAATCAACTTAGAAGGTGAACTAAACATATCCTAAACTACTAGGGAGATATAAGGAAGCCTACAAAACCTAATCCAAGAAAGGTTTTATCAAATTAGTTCACAATACTTAAACTAGGGAGTCAAAAGGGATTCTACTAAAACCTAGAAAGCTAAAATTATCATCAAGCTCATATTGCATCTAACACTTGCTAGATAGAAGGTATTCTTCAAAATCTACAAAATTGAAGAAATTTTAGCAAGGTTGATTATATACTCTTATCTAGGGAGCCATAAGGTAGCCTACATCAAAGGAACATGGCAAAGAAGAAGCAGATGAAAAAGAAAGCAAGTAATCCAAAAATAGAAACTCAAAAACTAGAGCCTCATGAATTGATAGAAGAAAACCTATGTCTTCAACAAGAACTAATTATCCTTGGAGAAGACTCAGAATTTCAAGAAGAAGAAATTTACATTCAAGATGACCCTTTAGAAAAGACTAAGGAACAATTGCAATTACTAAAAGGATGCACACAAAAGATGATAGAGAAAATTGAAAGTCAAGAGGGTACATCTACACAAAGGAAGAAGGTCTTGCAATCAATCATGAGAGAAGCCAAAAATGAAAGTTTCTCAACACTAGGAGATTACTTAAATTTAGAAATTGGTGAAGCACAAACAAACTCAAAAGATGTGTTCACACTACCTAATGATATAGGAAAAGTAATGTATATGGCATTACTTTCTAATGATGTTCTCAAAGACAAGAATAGAAGACAAAAGGATGTGATAGAAGGTTTGAAGAACATGTATATTAATGAAGCAAATACTTTGAACAATATGCTTGGTGATATTACTAGTGAAGCAGAAAAAGGGGATTATTCTACACTTCAAAAATGCATGCAAAGTATTCTTAGTAATGCTAATGATTACTATGAAGATTTTGTTACTATACCTACCAATATATGGAGGATAATCTACAAAGGAATTGTCACTCTTAATGTTTCTAAGATGAGAGAACAAGAAAATATTGAAGAGGTAAAGAACAATATAGAAATGAAAGATGCTTCTAGTGATACAAATGACTTAAGACCTATGATGGTAGATTCATGTTGCAATACCATAGAATCAAAACCATTGATGATTGATGCATGCTATGATACTAGTGATCTTCTTCAAATGGATAAAGATGCAAATCATAATTCTTGTCAAAATGAAAGGGAATATTGTAATGCAAGCATTGACACTAGTGATCTAGAATCCTTGACAAAGGTAGAAGAACCTGTTACAAATATTGATGCTATATGTGATACAAGTGATTTAGATATAATTCATGATTGCTCAAAAAAGGTTCATGGTGTTAGAATTGATGAAGGCATAAATTCAGATGATGATAGATACAGTGATGAACAATATTACATTGATGTTGATAAAAATCATTCTAATGATTGTATTGGTCATACTAATGGTTTTTGTTCAAAGATGATAAGATATGAGGATACAAGATCAGAAAAACATGAATATGGATTGAAAGAACCAATAGCATCAAAAATTAGATCAAAGTATGAAGGTATTAAATATGTAGGTTATACTAGCAACAATAATCAAGTAATAAAATAAGTGACAAAGGTTGATAGAAATAGTTGTTGTAAAGGATAAAATGGTCAGAGAGATTTGGCTATAGAAAATAGGTGCAGTCATTGTAACATATATGGGCACAAGATAGAGAGATGTTAGAATCTCCATAGCTATAAAATTTGTGGAGGTACCAATCATTCTCAAAGACATTGTTGGTACAAAGAGGATCATCACTTTGACTGGATATATACCATGACAAGAAACTTCATCAGTGAATTTTCTCGAGTATACTTCTCAAGTAACAGAGATGGACACAAGAAAGGTATGGACTTCTTCAAAAACAAATTCAGATGGAAACCAGTGATAGTGCCAAATTCAGAATACAGTGCCAAGCAAAAAGGTGAAACTCTCAGAATAATCTAGGTGGTAAGCAAGCCACAAGAAAGTACCATTGCTATAATTTTGCCAATCGGATGCGCCTTTGGACCCGCTGTAGGAAAATTTCGTTGCTTTGAGATTGTTTGATAGAAGACCTTATATAAGGAATGGAAGATTCCAGATTTGGAGACCTGAGAAGAGATCCCATTGCTAGAGACTATAGACCTACAAGATTGTAGAAGGAGAAAAGGCCCTAGAAGCCTTGTAGCAGATTCAAGAAGAGACTCTAGGAGAGGAGTCCTTGCAAAGATTGGAGATTGGAGATCTCCATTGAATATTGAACTAGATCAAGATCCAAATTGAAGACTAAAGTCTTCAATACCTAAATAATGTAATACAGGGGGTGTTAGAGTTAGATTCTATTACATTATTTAGGTACATGTCTATGTACCACCTTAGGTAGATTATTAGAGTAGGAGTTACTTGAGGAAGAAGTAACCTATGCACAAGTGTTAGAATGTGCAAAGGAATAAATGGACAAGTGTCCATATGCATGTTGTATATGTGCAATGATGTAAAAGGACATGTGTCCTTCATGCACTTAGGAAGAGTGAGGCCCAAGTAACTTATCTTCTTATATATAGGGCTCATTGTAAGGAAGTATGTATCCTCTATGTATTCACTAATAGAGAGCTTCATATGTTGTATTCTCCATTTTTGTGAGCCTCCATTAATGGCTATTATGTGAGCTATTTCTAAAGTATCTTATCTTAGTTTCATGCTCATTTAGCTTCCATTATCATAGTTGTTTTTTTTTTTTTTTGAATTTACATGGTGGAATCGGTAGCCGCCATGAATTCGGGCAGGCTATCCAGCTTTTATGGCTACCACAGTATTCTGCGTTGTCTACCCTAGAAGCCTCCACACAGATATTTGTGCAATCCGCCCCTATAACCACCATGCCACAATCATTTTAAACCTTTTACGCCACTGAAAGCACCAAGAAAGGGACAAGCGTTCAGTCCGATGAGGCCCGAGATTTGAACCTTGGACCTCCGCCCCCCTTATGGGGTTTAGATGAACCAATTGGTCTACACCTCGGACCTCATTATCATAGTTGTTAGATTGCTTGCTTATTTCCATTATATGTGGCTTCATTTCCTTTTAGCATATAGCTCAAAAAGCTAACACTTCTAAGAGGTGTCCCTTGAGGTGTCTTGCCTCATAAATGATATTGGGGGAGAGAATCCCTCACCCATATATAAGTCATGATGACCTATAGGAAAAATATCCAAATGGCATTAATTGAAATCAACTTGAAATATCTTCTAATTTGAAATTGCCTTTTATGTGCAAAAGTCATAATTTGTCATTTACTGCCCAGAAGAGTGTGAGATGTAGAAAATATCTAGATGAGAGGTAGTAAGGCTAGGCTAGTCAAAGTAGACTAGGTGATGTGGAGGGTTATAATTAAGCATGATTAACCTAATTTACCATAGGATTAGCCATAAAACAAGTTTTGCCTAAGATTGTTGACTTTTTGAGCATAAAGTGCTTTTTGACCATGGTGGAGAATTCAACCTTGGTTGAGTTGTGAATGATGTCACATGAGGACCTATAGTTAAGCATAGGAAGGGGCTTAACTAGAACAAGGGGGCCAAGGATTATGAATAGTGTTTTAAAGCCAATTTATGCAATTTTTGAGGGTTTTGCAAATTGATTAGTCGTGAAGATGAGTAAAGGGACAATGTCCAACTTTTGGGTGTCTACACAATGTGCAACTTCAAATTTAAAAGGATTTAAAGGTGTGAAAGAATATGTGGAGGCAAATTTTAAAATAAAAGAGGTAAAATAAGTCAAGTTTAATTCAGGTATTTAACCATTAGAATAAAAAAAAGGATACAAGGGATGAGGAATTACAATGTGCAAGTTAAAATTATAAAGGAATTAAAGGTGTGAAAGAAGATGTGGAGGCAAATTTTAAAACAAAAGAGGCAAAATAGGTCAAGTTTAATCCAAGTAAATTAACTTTATTTTCCTCGAGTGGTTTAGAATTCATTCCTTGCAATAAAAATGAAATAGTGTAGATTTCATTCCTTGCACCGTAGGGTTTTAAGAGCAACATAATAAATAAATGAGTAATGAGGATATCCATGATAATTCAGGGTTTTTAACACAACAAAAGGAGGAAATTACTATGGAGAATTGTTCTTTCACTTTAGGATTTCCATGGAAACATAAATAAGAAAGTGTTTTTGAGGCTATTCCTTGCACTTAAGATTATCTAAGGTAAAATAGACTTAAAGATGATAAGTATCACTATGAATAATGTAAAAACATTAAATAATTAATTAATATGAAAGTGTTTGTGGAGATATAAAAATGAGAGGAAGACCCTTAGATCAAGACCAAAGAGAAAAGGAAACTTAGAGGGATATCAATATGGGAAGATAAAATTAAACATCACAACTGTTCATAAGAAGTGGGTCTAATCCGATGATGGAAATGGTATCTTGGAATAATAGGGGTACAAATAAGACCCCTAGAAAATATTTATTAGTGAATTAATAGGTTGTTAGAGTATTATATTTATTTTAATACACTAAACAAAAATAAGTAATGAAAAACATAAGGATGCATTCAAAAATATTTGGAAGATGGGGGAATGAAGCTAGTAGTTTCTATTATAGGAGCTTTAAGAGGTATTGCAACAAAATGGGACAAAAAAAATGGGATAGACAATTGCTAGAAGAAAAAACTAATTGGGTTGCTAGTATTTGTTTATAGAAAATAGAAAATTATCAAAGTTAGGGGTAGAAATATATATGATCCAACCATAGTTTTTGTGATGAAGGGGATTGGAAGGGGATCATGAAGAGCTTGTTTGTGATGAATCCCTCTCCTTATTCGCATGGAAGATAGGGGTAATTTATAAGCATAATATCTAGGGTTTAGTGGATTAGTTAAAGAAAGCCTATATTTCTCCTAAGATTCCCTTGTTAAAGCTTAACCTTAATCTAGTTCTAATTAGCAAGAAATTCATCTCACAAATGCAACAACCAAGACCTAAAAACTAAAATGATTCTTGATTTAGATAATAAAAGTAAAAATATTTTTTCTTTAAAACTCAAGGGTTCAAGAGGGATGAAATAAACAAGCCTAAATGCAAACTACAAGTGATTCAATTTTTTATGATGACAAGATTAGAGATTTAGTCGATCCTTTAAATGATAAAAGTACAAATTAGGTTCTTTCCCTTTCTTTTATCCTTAGTGAATAATAAAAAAATAAAAATAGTTATAGGATAATCAATAACTAATACTAAGACATAATTTCTAAAATGAAAGAGTAATTGTTAGAGAAACTTGGTTTTGCCATAGAGACAAAACTGTTGTTGGACCCATGGAAGCATTGTCGGTGCTACTGCTTCCTAATGGAGTTATTTTATACCTATAAAATAGATAGGGGCATTCTTAAGTTGTATGAATGTATATGGCTCCCTTGGATAGCATCGAATCCCTGTTTAGATATAAGCTAAAAAAAAATAAAATAATAAAAACATGGATTGAGTTATCAATGGCAAAAGTACCACTAGGTGTGCAATAACACTATTGGTGCTTTTATTGACTAGTAGCACTTTCATTGTCTATGACTGCATCTAAAACAAAGAGTGATAGTATCATTAAACCTATAATTCAAAAGTGATTTCGCTTAAATATGTAACAAAATGAAATTATAATGATAAATTAATGATTTTTTATAGATGATGCAAGAAGGAATATTGACCAAGATATGTAAAGGCCTTGATTGTGACAATAAAATATAAAGATCATTTGTGTAAGATGCAAGCTAAATGCTCCAAGAAACAAGATGGTAACTAGATGCAAGTGTGATGATTAAAGCAAAGTTATCATGCAATGATTCAAATATTAAAGCTGCAAAATATAGATAATAACAAAAACTAAGAAAGAGAAAAGAGCACAATCCCAACCAAATTTGTAGCTCCAAGGTGCCAAAGTTGATTTTCTTTGTTATGGAAGCTTGGTGAGGTTTATTGTTGCTTGAGTGTGCTTGTTAGCTTGAATTCTTGGATGTGTGAAATATTGAGATATTGAATGCTTGATAACTTTTACAATGTTGTGAAAATATTTTGGCATAACCTTGTCATGCTTGAATATGAATTCTTATAAATATAATATGAAATTTGATAGAAATTTATTACTTTTAAAACTGTCATCAATTGATCTTCCCAAGTGTTGGCTTTATAGGAAGACATAGCCCCTTGGGAAAAGGATTTTATTAAATATGATAGAATTGGTGAAGGTTAGAATTTGAAATGAGATGGAGATGCCAATAATGAAGGAGGATTTCAAATAGTAAATCTTAGACTTTGGATTTCTATTGGGTCTATGAATTGGATCTAGGTGATCAAATCCATTAATGATAGGTGGATTAGAAGGTACTAACTATCAACATTTTTATTTTTGGTGCCTAATAGCCAATATTATTGGTGATAGATAGTGCTGGTGGAACTAATGCTCCAATGCTTTTACTAAAATGATCGTTGCTAATTAAATTGGGTGAGAAAAGTTTAAAGATTCAAGTTGTGAAAAAACATTTCCAAGGAAACCAAAATATCACCAATAATTTTGCTTATGCCCTAACACTTACTTCTAGAGAAATAAATGCTCTTGATTTGGTCTTGTGTATGTTTGATTTAGTTTGGATGAATGAATGGTTGATTGATGAAGATATTGATAAATTTAGAAGTTGATGATATGCTCAAAATTGAGTGCCTATATTTGCCCCATTTTGATGTATTTATTGGATGATGAATGCATAAAAAATTGACATTAATGCACCATTTTTGAGATAAAAATATTTGTTGTTGCGTAGGATTAGTGATGCAAGTTGACTAATGCTTTTGATTGTTTGATTAGAGACGATGTTAAATTTTGTGTTGGAAAATATTAAATGTTGTCATGCCTCAATGTGCCCCCTCAAATTTTAGAGGGAAAATCAAGTTGCACCAAGGAAACTCGGCTTAGTTATGATTCACACTAGTGTTGTAAGGAAGAATAACAAAAATCAATTGGGAAGGACTGAGGGGTAAAAATTAATTCATTTTTATCATGAAGGAGAGAAAATTCATCAACAAATGGATCACCATGCACACTCACCACAACAAGTGAACTAGGGGAGAGCACTCATGGCTAGAGGTAGACCCCACATACAGGTATGAACCTCAAAATTAACCCAAAAGTAAAAACATTTGCTTTGAAATACATGTCCAAAAGATCAAGCATTACTTTTATGTACTAGTAGCACTCTTACACTAGCACTTCTACATGTCAATGGTGCTTTTACCAAGGTGTGGTGCTTATGCTTACATGCTTGATTTTGCATCAATGTTTGACTTTTACAAGCATCGAGGCTAATAAATTGACTAAGTTTAGTTATAAGAGAGGCTACATACCCTAGACTACAAGGAGAAACAACTACATGCACTTAAGACTATTTAGGGTCTCTTAAGATTTACAAACCATGCTCTCCTATTAGCATTAAGGTTTTATCACATGACATTGATACCAGAGATAAATTTAAACCATGCATTACTCACAAATTTAGCTAAAAGGTGGTATTTAGAGATGAATATATTCTAGTTTTCATGTGGAGAGATGATCGTCACACTTGAGGATATGTTATAGATTTTGAGGATTCCCATCAGGGGAGCACTAGTCCATATGAGTTAAGACTACTAAAGGAGCCTAAAGCACTTGATAGGGGATATAGACTTACTTATAGTAAGGCTTGGCATTGAAATTAATGTCACATATGCAAGCGGTCACCTAGATAGACATACTATCCTTCTATGTGCACCAGTATTTGGGGTCCTAATAGGGGATGCCAATAGGAGAGTAGTACAATAGGGATAGGGAGAGGTGATCTTAGACATGTTGGAGCACCAAATAGTTTTCACTTGAGACCTTGTGGTATGATTATAGAATTCACTATCTTGGGTGGTCTATAAGGGAGGACAAAGATTGACCTACTACACACTACTTCAAGTGTGGTCCTAGGAGAATATTGCAATCATGAGGTCAATAGGGCTACCAGGGTAGGTAGGATACCCCAAGGTTCCTATAATATACAATTGGGACAAAAAATTTGAAGCAATACATGACAGGTCCCATAGGGGATATTTGGATGTGGCCAGGAGGGCTCTGGATGACCTACACTAAGCACAAGTTATTTGATGACCATATAGGTAGCATCTTGGCTCGAAAGAGTATACCTACCAGTTGGCTTGTGTCAAGGAAGTCAGATAGCTAGTGGGACCATAGGGAGAGTGAGAGCTCTTTTGTTTTGACCATGTGGTCCATAAGTTCAAAGTATAGTGGGGGGTCCTAAGAGGACTAATGTCTTATGGGAGGACCCATATAGATAGGAGTTTTTGGCCACATCCAAATCCAAATTGATATTATAATACAAACATGGATGATTAGGTAGTATTGAATCTAGGCAATGATGATCTTAGGACTAGCGATGAGTACTAGAGATGGTATCAAACCATTCAACTAGTGAGGTTGACTATCATAGGTTTATAGTAAAGGAAACAATGAAGGATAGGTAGCAGGGTGTAGAGAGTGGTGCCACATTTAGTTAGGAAATACAAGGAGTACCACCAGTAGTGATGTGGAACACACTCTCAAAAAGAACATGAAGGAATTGAACGATGAAAAAATGATGTTTGTATTGCCAAAAACAACTATAAATAGGGAATACAAAGCTTTTGGATAGGTGTCATCGGATAAGAATACATTAAATGATGGTTACAAAGATTATCCAATACAACCAACAATATTAAATGGTCATAAATAAAATATTATTTATTGGCTTATTACAAAACAAGTAATGTGAATACATTAATCCCTATCATTCCTCCCCACCATAGAAGCATTGGACTCCAATGCATTCAAAAGGTAAGGAGATCATGCGAACTTTTAAAGCTAGTGAGAACTTCAGAGGTCTTGAGGAGGTGCCATAATGAGTGCCCATGTACATGCAATGGTGACTGCAAAAAGGAAGATGATGATGGTGCATGGATGACAGCTGCTGAAACATGTGAGAATATATCACCGAAGGTTGAAATTCCTACAAGGTGAAGGAGGCAGGATGCTAAGTGGTGTGAAACAGATCTAGAACTAGAGTTGGAGCTAGAATTGGAGCAACAAGAAAAGGTGTTGGTACAACAGGAGAAGGTGTGATTGTAATAGGAAAAACTGTTGGTGCAACATGAACAACTACTGGTGCAACAAGAACAACTGTTGGTGCAACAAGAACAAGAATATGAGCCCGATGAATATGATGCGAAGTGATCAAAAGAGCTCTTGCTTGTGCATTCACATACTATAGGATGCTAAAATTTAAGGTAATCGGTCATGCCTGATGCAAATTAGTGCATGCCTGATGTGGAGTGGGTGGAACACTACAAATAAGAAAAGTTTGTTTCTCATGCTAAAAAGTATATGTATTGTTATAGGCATCATACTGAGCTCATTTTTCATATTGATAAGTTTTACCTAGCAAAAGACCACAACAATCCATAGGAGTGACATCACATGTGACAATATCTACATACTTAGGACCAAAAGCAAAAGATAAAGTGCAAGTGTGTGTGATCATAGAAGTAGTAGCACTATCCTTCCATCCAAGTGAGTATGGACAAGGATGAGGATGTGTAGGTAGGTGCAACTTATCAATAATGGACTACACAATCAAGTTTTTCTGTGAGTTGTTATCAATGATGTAATCAACAAAGAAACTAGGTATCAAATGAGCACAAGTAACAAACATATTATCACGATCTAGGAGTTATGGCTAAGTAAGGTGACCTTACTGAGTCTACCTTCTAACTCAGGATAAGTACAATCATCTCCACAATTCTTGATGGGATTTTGTGGAGTGCCCTCATCTAAAGTGTCCTCCTCAAAAGAGTGGACAAGCAATTATTTGTGCTTATATTTTTGTAACTACGAATATTCAGATTTATCATACCCTCTTTTTTTACAATAATAACAAAATATTTGAGACTTAGCATGAGAAGAAGAAGAAGAAGCATGAAATGTATGCGTAGAATAAAGGGATTGATTAGAAGTGGTAGTAGAAGAAGAAGGGGAGAAATGAGAAGAGTTTCGTGGTGCCTGTTGCTATGGATGGGACGCTTGTGTTAAACCATCATAAGAGTAGCAAGATCCTCAATGTTGTGCAATGAACTTATCCTCTAGAATATGTGCATGATTGAATACATCATCAAGTGTCATGCAAGAAGTATATTTTAACTTGCAATAAAAGTGTGCAAAAATCCCACTCTTAAAATTAGTAATGAGGGATGCTGCAGGATCTGATACGCGAAGCAAAACGTGTAAATTATTGAATTGATGAACATCATATTACACAGATTGATACTTTTCTTTGCGAAGGTAAATCCAATGAATGAGTAAGTCATCATCATAATTGGATGGATAAAAAGTAGCCTTCAAATCTTTGAACAAATCATCCCATGTGAGAATGGGGTTTTGGGTTTCGTGGTGTTTGATAGTGAGAACCTTAGCCATAACAAAATGTTTGAGTTTGATAAAAGAAACCTTATCATCATACGAAGTTTAACTAAAGTTAAACCAGGTCTCCATATTGAGGATCCAACTATTGAGGACGACAAGAGAAGTATGAGAGGAGGACTTAAGTTCACACTTTGCATGAGAATTATGAGAGGAGGAGGACTGCAATTTGATATCCTTAATGGTGGAAGCCAAAGAATTCATATGGACTATGACTTTGGCCAGTTGTTTGGATAAGGCCATGTTGGCAACCATATGTATGGCTTAATCTAGGAAGAAATCTAAAAATGCAATAAGTGGCGGTCACAAGATCAAAATGCAGGTCCGTTTGACAAGGGAATATTTGGTACATAATTAGAGAGATTAAAGAATGATAAATGGAAAAATTGCCATTGTGAATGGCTAGGACTAGAAATGATCTTTCCAACGAGCATATATAAGGGTATACTTGGACAAATAAAGGTCTTGTAAAATCAACTTCAACGACTAGGTTTTTCAATGGGCACAAGGTGTGATGTCAGCTATCAAGTCAGTGGCTTTGCAATGGCTATAGTGCAATGGGTGGATAAGGTCTGATGTTAGCTTTTTCAAAAACTATTGGGCAATGGATGGAAGCGTACGTTAGCAAGGGTCAACACGAAAGACAAAAAGGATATGGTCAGCGAGGCAGACAACCAGACAGGTCAACGGGTGCAACAACCAAATGGATTAGGACATGGTTAGCAAGCCAAATAGCTAAATGGGTCAATGGGTGCAACAACCAGATAGGTCAATGGGTGAAACATACATGAATGTCTAGCACAAATATCAAGATGATAGATGTCAAGCAGTAATGGTGGACATGCCGAACAAGGAGCGAGCGAGAAACTTTAGTACCGACATGGTGAGGGTTCAGTAGAAAGGGTGGAAAACAAGGCAAGTGGGTGAGGATAGCTAGCAAGCTAGCTATTATTTAATAGGATTTGGACCCTTTATAAAGACTAAAAGTTCATTAATAGGGGCGATGTGGGATAAAACCCACAAGTAGAAAAAGAAAAATTTTAAACAAACGTTCGCACCTATCAAAAAAGCATATGGAACACTGAAATATGGGCAACGTGACCAAAAATAGGAAAAAATCATCAAGAATGTGAATGTGTCGGAGGTCACCATAAAATGCCAAACCTTAGGATATGGTTTGATTTTTGTTGTCAAGAAACTGATGTGCACCAAAAAACTTTGTAGGGTGCTAGAAAATATAGTTACACATAGGAAACGATAGATTAAGCTAAAATTTTACAATTTCTCACTTATGTTCTTACAGATCGATATCAAGATGCAAAAATTAGGTGGATCAATGCTAGGAAACTAGCATATCAAACCGAAGAATTGTAATAGCGCCAAAAGGTTGGAAATTAGGCCAAAAATGTCAAAACACACCAAAAATAGAAATATTTTCCAAAAAAATATAGTTTTGCATGGGAAAAGTTGTAGAATTCTGAAAATGCAAGTTGTCTCACAGATCTTCATTTGGAGTGTGCAAAAAATTACCAAAAATCTTATATCTTCGCCCATAAAAATTTAAAGCTAGTCGAAACTGCGTGGAAAAGTGATTAAGGCTTCCAAAAAAGTAGAAAACTATTGGATTGATGGTGGAAATGGTAGATCAATACCAAAATCAGTAGATCAATGCTTGGATTGGTAGGAAAGCATTAGTAAATATTAGGAGAAAACACAAACCCTATCTATGGCTGAGTTTTAGATTATCAAATAAGCAAAGTCGAAGTGATTAGTTTGCAAGAAAATGGGCAAATCCAAATCTATGATTTACAAAAAAGTGGAGATCCAAAAAGCCAAGCTCAAAAATGTCTGTGAGAGATGTAAGAGTGTTCACCTACAGGTGGACGAAATCACCAAACCAAGATCCATAGGGAGAATTTCTCATTCCTTTCTGAACCGAACCTGGTCTAAGGAAGAGGGTAATCTCCAAATCCTATGCTCGACTCTGATACCAAACTAATGTGGAACACACTCTCAAATAGAACATGAAGGAATTGAATGATGAAAAACTAATGTTTGTATTGCCAACAACAACTATAAGTAGGGAATACAAAGCTTTTGGATAGGCATCATCGGATAAGAATACATTAAATGATGATGGCTACAAAGCTTATCCGATAAAACCAAAAATATTAAATTGTCGTAAATAAAATAATATTTAACGACTTATTATAAAACAATTAATGTGAGTACATTAATCCCTATCAAGTAGAGAGAGACAAACAACAATAGCAAGTGCAACATTGACATCATCATCATCACTATAATTGATCATGGTAGGCGATATGGGGCCTAGTAGGTCATCTCAGTCTACTATGGAGGTAGATAGGGATGTCCTAGGTAGGTAGGTGGTGAGATTACAAAAATTTATGGTAATAAGAAAAATGAAGAGGATTAACTAGTAGGATAGATTGTAGTGATGCAATTTAACTATCTAGAGTTTGATTATGGATCGAGATGAGATGGCAACAAGGGTCATTGTACCGAGGGGATTTAGTGGTATCCAAGTGACCAAACCTTATTGGATAAAATGGATCAGGTTTAGGTAGATATAAAATGAGTAGCACACTACTAGGTAGCATGCCACACAACAGTCTTGGACGATTTCCCTCACTTACACAAAAATGATCATGGACACACTCATTGTCCATGATATAATAGTCCTAGAGGTCTATCAAGATGCCACCTATAATAAGAGGAAGGGGAGAAGTAACATCAGGAGCATGACATGGGCTCCTAGAGCTGGATTCCCTTACAAGGGTTAAAAATGTTTACTATTATTTATACTCATTTTGGATGTACCATGATGACATGATGTACAATGATGATCTATTATAAACTCAATATATACATACATATGCATGCATATATCGACCTTTGTGTTATTTAGAATTTGTTGTACTTGATTTATTTGTGTAATGTTTTAAATAATCTATGATTTGATGTTGGATTATAATGGAAATTAGATTAGATGTTATAGATTATGTCATGATAAATGAGTATATATGGAAGATTTTTTTTTAATGTGTGGATGATTAGATTAAATTGTATTATGTAATAATGATGATATGATATGATGTTATTGGATAGAGTTATATTATTAGGTGAATATGGATGATGAAAAATAAAAATACATGTTCTTGAGGGGGCTTTAGATAATGCCAAGATACGCTACTATAATATTGTTGTATACAACTATGCACATATGTATATTTAACCATGGGGACTATAGCTTGGATTTTATTAGGGGGACTTGAACTTAGATAAAATATATATAACTATATATAAAAATTTACTGAGAGATTTTCCCATGGGGACTTTAGTTAGCTTGCATAGGGGAGACTTTAGTTAGCTTTAAAATTTGCTTAGGGGGAATTTAGTTAGCTTGTCTATGGGGACTTTAGTTAGCTTTGAGACTTTCCTAGGGGGAATTTAGTTAGCTTTGATATTTCCCAAAGGGCACTTTAATTAGCTTTGAGGTTTTCCCATGGGAACTCTAGTTAGCTTTGCATGATACAAAACATGTGCAACTATATACAAATATACACAAATGAAGATTAATAAATTATTTTTAAACAAATGTCTAAAGTATTTTTATTGCCCTAGAGGAATCTTGATTTAGCTTTGATTTATCTTTAAACAAATATCTAAAAAAGTTTTGCTTTGATTGATTTTCCTTGTAGAGAAGTGTCATAGAGGAATTTTAATTAGAGATTGAAGTGAAAATAGATTATGCCCCCAATTAGGAGGAAGATATTGTTAGCAACATGCTTACCCCCATTCATAGTGGTATGTAGAAGATGATATGACCGATATTGCTATAAACACCTACGAATCTCGTAGTACTCATCATGCAATAAGATATTGATGTAATAGAAGATTAAGATTGAGTTGGATTTGATCAATCTTGTCAACACCTATGAATCTCATACTATTCATCATACAAGAAGATATTGATGTAGAAGATTTGATAAAGATGAAGATATAGAGATAAAGAGATCAATATTACCATTAGTACTTGCAAACCTCACAATATTTACCATGTAGTAAGGAATTGATGATATAAAAGAATAGATGAAATAGGATTGATCCTGCCATCAACACCTATGAACCTCACAATATTCATCATGTGGTTAGAGATTAATGAGATAGAAGAATAAATAAATATGAAAGTTTGAGGTAAACCAAAAGAGATATTTTGATATAGATTGATTTTGTACAAACCATTATAAATTAACATGATGGGACTAGGAGGATCGACTTGCATTAGTCACCTAGTAATAGGATCATCATTTGCATATCATTGTAGATAACCGACTCAATATATAATAGGTAGTACAATCAAAGGATTTTTTATGATTCTCTTTGAGAAAAAGATCACTAACTTTAAAGGATCAAGAATGTACCTTCTTGATATAGGTATGTTTAATCCTTTTTTGGTAGACCCATAGGTTTTTTAGGGTATGGATCTACTTTTTTCTAGGCAGTTCTAAAATAGCTAATATAGGCAAGATGATATTTGTATCCTACAACATCTTGTAGCAAAATTCACAAGGAAATAACCTCAAGCTCAAAATGGAAGATGATTTTAGTTCCATAAACCGAAACATAGGGTATTATGCCATTAGGATTTCTAACACTAGTGTGATATGCCCGTAGGGATGGATACAACTAGATATTCTAGTATCTACTAGTTTTGTGGATGAATTTCTTGAGATTTTTGATAAGAATCTTGTTAGAAGATTCATATTGACCATTAAATTGAGTATAATAAGACAGACCATATGTGTTGAATCTTATATTTAGCATAATTTTCTAGACATCCTTGTTCTTGAAGGGTGTTCCTATAGACATCCTTGTGAGAAGAATCCCAAAATACCTCCTTTATAACCCTCACCATCCATATTGGGTAGCCTTAAGGTTAATCCAATGATTTTACCTAAGTAATAGAAAACATTTCCCATAGGAAGCCTAATCGTCTCGACCCACGATGATCTCAGGATCTAGACTGTCTTGATCCAAGACAGTTGTGCTAGACCAAAGATAAACAAATTAACTGGAAACACAACTACTTGTTAGCATGGTGCATGAAATTGCATCAACACTAAATGCCATACATGAAATAATTTTATTAATCGCATGCAAACATTCAGTGGCATGTATCTGCTTTTCATGTAGACTGCCCCTGAGTAGCACTTACCATTTCATGTGTTTTACCCCTAGAAGCCTATAAAATGATGCCCTCCCCCATTGTTTTAGAGATGAAACTTTTGAATTCCAGAGAAATGAAGTGATGCCAAAAATCTTTCAGGTTATCCCATTGCCAATCTAATGATATGAGATTGCTACTTAGGATTTGAAGCCACTTTGTTTCCCTGCAAACAATTGCTCATATTGTCCCATTGATCATCCACATCCTTTCATCCACTTGCACATGCTTGATTATCTGCTTGAAATGACACCTCGCACAACCCCAGACATTATTTAGACCTGGTTACGTCGATGTTCCAGCCCATGATAGTGACCATATCACATCGAGATGGTTCTCAAATGAAATTGTCTCTTTCTAAGATGATTTCGGGCAGACCACTGGTTTTCTATTTCTATTTAGATTCGCTTAGATTTATATTTTTTTGGTTTTTGTATTAGTTCAAATTTCAATTTATATGCATGCATCTGTTTTCTATTTTGTTTATCATTTCCATATTCAATACGGGTCCGACACCAATGGGCCCTTCATATGCAATTGATTTGTTTACTAGTTTCTTTATGTGCAAGTTTTAGGTCCCCAGGATAGCGAAAGATAGCGGATCTGAACCTCACGTGATGGTCCCAAAAATCTACTCATAGATGAACTGTGTTAGCACAAAAATTATTGATATTACACCAAGATACACACAAAATGACACACAAATCATCTAAAATCAAACAAATCTATGCAAAGACATGGATCCTAAAAGATTATTTGTTTTTAAATTGCCCTAGCTCTACCGATTCATAATTTCATCATTGTAAAATTATGTTTTATTGAGCATGTGAATTAATTATTTTATGATAAGCAAAGGTTCCTAACAAAAAAAATATTATGTGATTAATAATGATTATTTATGAATGTTAACATTATCAAGCTAAAAGCGAGCATGATCTAAAAGTAAGCCTTGTTTTTTCTTGTTTGAAATAGAAAGCAAGTGTTGCGAGTGCATGAAGGAAGAAAGTGTCCATAAGGAGCAAACACCATATTTTCTTTTTCCAAATATTTGTAAAAATTCAAAAAATAAAGTAATCTTATGAGGAAAATCTAGATAGCATTATAGGAAAGTCATTTTTAAAAGTCCTAATCAGAAATAAGGTTACCCAAACCAAAAGCATGGTAAGTTTTTTGGAGATATAAAATTAAATTTAAGTGTAAGTGGGAGGATTCAAGTTTAAATTACTCCATGAATTTTCTTGTGAAAGAAGTTCTCCTCATGATATTATCTAGTTCATAAATAAAGGATATGGTTTAAGGGAAGATATGTATTATATTTAAGACTATGGAGTGAGGATTAATCTATGGATATAGAAACTATTAAAAGGATTCTACTTTGGGTTAGGATTTATCAATAATAATATTTAAATAATATTGATAATACTCTAGGGGATTTTATCTAGGAGGAACCAACCACTAAGGAGCAAAGGTATGTTGTATATATCTAGATATGCACTTCCATTGGTATTTCAAAACTTTATAGTTTTAACTCTAAATCAAAAGAAAGATACCAATAAGCAGATTATGAAAATATTACATTCCTATTCCACAAATTTTATGAGACTATACACATCACAATATACTATAAAGTAAAAACAAAGGAGAAAGAGAAAAAAATAACATAAGATAACCTTATGAATTAGGAGATCATATCATTATAGAAGTTGGATTAGATCTCAAAATTTTCAATCCTAAGAAAATGATAAAAAAATTCCCTTTACATAATCAAATGGAAAAGGCCATGTTAGTTTACTTAGATCAACCATTAGAAGAAATAAAGGACACAAGATATGGGAAAGTATAATGCATAAGTTCAAATCCAGAAGGAATTAAAGGTGCAAAGGAAGATGAGGATAAATTTTTTAAATCAATGATGCAAAAGAGGTCAAGTTTAATCCAAGTAAATAATCTTCACCTTCTTCAAGTAGTATAAAATATTGTTTGTACACTAAACATGAAAGTAATGTAGATATTATCCTTGGCACCTTAGGGTATCAAGAGAAACATAATAAAGAAATGAGTGTGGAGGATATTTATACAAATTTAGGGGTTTTATGGTAGAAAAAGAAAGTAATTACTACCAAACATCATCCTTGCACTTTAGGGTTTTTGGAATAATATTTAGGATTTTTATAACAACATAAGAAAGTAATTTAGAGTTTCTAGGGTAACACAAACAAGAAAGTGTTTGTAAGGATATTTACACTTTAGATTTTCTAGGCCATCATAAACCTTTAGAAGATAAATCACATTATGAGTAATATAGAAAAATAGAAGAGATTGATAAATATGGAAGTGTTGATGGGAATGGATGAAGGATAGGAAGTATTGATTTGGGAAACCAAAAATTAATATTATAGATGTTAAAAAAAAGTGGATCTATGATGACAAATAAAAATGAAAATTGATGATGAAAATGGTATCATGGAATATTAGGGGTATAAATAAGAACCCAAAAAACGTTATTAAGAATTTAATAGGTTTTTATAGTCTCAAGTTTATTTTAATACAAGCAAAAAAAATTAGGGATGAATATAAGGATGCATTCAAAGATATTTAGAAGATGGATGATTGCCTATAAGTTTCTTCTATAGGATATTTTGGAGGTATTACAATAATATGAGGTAAATGAAAATGGGATAGATAGTTACTAGAAGTAAAAGCTAATTGATTTGTTGTTCTATTTTGCATGTAAAAGAATAATATCAAATTTGGGATTATAAATATATAGGCCCCAACTATAGTTACTCCTTGTGAAGGATATTAGAACTTCATAATATTTTTTTTCAAATGTAATACCGATTCATAATTGTCATCTATAAATGCTTGGGGGACTCCAACACAGTTCTATATCCTTAAAAAAACAAGGGTACTACTCCTATATGATCTAAATAAATGAAGTATTTGGATTTATTTATCAATTCAAATGGCCTTTGGAATGTTATTTGTTAAAGCTTTCAATGTACATGGGATAATATCTATGTATTTGGTCAACTCATATACTAGGAAGGTTGGATATATTTTTGTTATCCAATACATGGTTGTAAATAGAGTACACAATATCTTCAAACATTTTATTGTGATCAAGATAAATCACAAACACATTCTCTTGAGATATGATTTACTCAATAATTATTATCCAAAGACATTTTGATCTTAGTCTTTGTGGTTTAAAGACCATGACTTCTATGGTTATGTTATGGTAGCATGAAGAAAATTTTGAGGAATCATATATGTACATGTTTGTATAAAAATGAAATATCTAAAGGGATAAATGAATCTTTGGAATATCAACTATTTTGTTAATATTTTTAAAGCAAAGAAGGAAATCAAATCCATGCTTAACAATATACCAAAGATAATAGAAATAAATGGGATGGACCAAAATACTTTTGTGCAATAAAAGCAACTACATTTTTATTATCATAACATATTGAAAAAGTATGAGTCATATTGGTCCCAAAAATATTAGGATAGAAGGCTTAAGTAAAGGGATATAAATACCAAATTATTTCATGTTACATCCAAAATAGAATTTTCTTTTTGGACTATAAAACATATTTCAACTCTATATGGAAGAAGTATTGAGGAAGAAGAAGATATTAACAAGGAGGTAAGTATCTACAAATATATTCTATCATATGTTGGAAAATATAAGAAAGCTCAAGATAAGGTTTTACAAAATCTTCCATCAATTATCAATGAGCAACTATAAAATATGGTTCTATATTTCCACCCTAACAAGGCAATTGGCCTTAATGGATTTCTTACAATTTTATTTCAAAATATTTGGGATTCGTTGAAGAGTGATATATTGGTTATAGTTGAAGAGGCTAGAAATAAAAATGATGCAATAAGTGAGATCAATGCCACCTTTGTTATATTTTTTCAAGAAAGAAGACAAAATATTTTGATAATTTTTATCTGATAAGCCTTTACAATATGGTTTATAAGATCTTTACAAAATTTATATCAAACATTTTGGAAATCATTCTAAATTGTGTTATTTTAGAGGAGCATGTGGTTTTGTTCATGGTAAGAAATTTTTTGATGGTATAATCATTGCACAATAATCCAAGTCTTTTATCCATTTCATGCAAAATCTAGGCATGTCTATAAAAATTAGATATGAGCAAGGTATATGATAGTGTTTGGTAGAGTTTTATACATGATATTTATAGAAAATTTAGTTTTGATCAAGGTTGGTGCAAATGGATTAATGTTGTTGTAGTGAATTTATAACTACTCATTTGGGCCTAAGGCAAAGCTCTGATCACAGACTATCAAAATTTTTATCTTGAAGAGGAAGCCAAGATAAGTCTCGATAGTCAAAACTTGTGTATAATTGTGTTAAGAAAAAAAATTTGATGGATGAAGCAAAAAGGAGATAGAGTCAAAGGGACCTTTTCTCTCAAAGTATATTTGATATTGGAAGTTTTGTGCTCCCTAATTAAGCACCAGAAACAAAATTCTTGACCATTCTATAGTATGACATTGGATTTTGAAAGAACCAAAGACACACCAAATATTTGAGTTGCTACTAATACTTGGGTCAAATCAAAAGCATGCTGAACTATGACAAAGGTATGTGAGTTGAATTAATGCATTCTTGACTGAGGAGATAAAGACCACCTACAAAAAGACATCTTGATTAGATGACTCTGATATTTTTATTCAAGGTAAGTATGGTGATGAAAATATTAGATCTGATAGTTATTATGGTCAAAGGTTACTTCATTTAGTGTTCAGGTTCCCTAAGAGGAGTAGTTGATATTATCACATCCACTGATAAATTTTTTTGAAAGGAAATATTCCCTATTGTAATATATAAATAGTAGTAGTATAGACTGTAAAAAGGATCAACAAGTTTACATTTGTATCCTCTTGTAATATTTTCTTTCATTTCTTTCTATAGAGTAGTTTGTTCCTGAGTAGCTTGTGGGCAAACCAAACCCCTGCTTCTGGCATAATTTTTGTAAATAATTGCTTGCACATATATATAGACCTACATCAATTTTTGGATGAGCCATATGTGGCTCTCCTACGGACCCATTTTTATGTATGTTTGTATCTATAGTTTCTACCTATTCTTGAATTTTGCTTATGTATGTGTGTGTGGGAGGCCTACATCAATTTTTAGACTAGCCATTTGTGGCTCTCCTACATACCATTTCCTTATGCATATATACATGGGTGGATTTCATATGTGCTTAACTATGTTAAGGATATTAGTGGATCTTTTGGTACACCACCACCTTTTTCTTTTTGTTGAGTTGTTTTCATTTTGTTTCTCTCATCCATTTTTGTCTATTGAGTTCAAGTGTGCCTTAAATTTCATATCCCAATAAGGATCCAACCTTGTAAAAGACTCTTGGAGGCCCTCGATTGAGCTTAATCCTACACTCTCGACTGTAGCCCTACTATGTTGCTCATGAGGTATGATTGTTTTGATTAAGACAGTAAAAAATAACAACAATTGTTACAACACTTCAAAATATTTTATTTTTAATAATGGGTCCCTTACATAATACTTTATAACATACTATGGACTTAGCTATGGTGACCCATTATCTCCTTATTTATTTATTATTCTTGTGGAGGCATTGGGGATATCTTTCTTAGAGGCAAAAAAGAAGAAAATCAAAGGTATTTAGATTTTAACCAATGGTTATTTTAAATATTATCTCCAATTTGTTGATGTACTTTTATTTTGGATCATCCCTTAGCTAGTGAGGCCATGGAGTTTAGATCAACATTATCATGAATACAAGGTTCTTGGACAATTAGTTAATTTGAAAAAATCATGATTTTTCTCATTAACACTACCCTATATTTACAATGGATTAATATGGATATTTTAGAGTTCAAAGTTGAAAATTTCTTATGAACATATTTAGGTGTCCCTTTATACAATAAAGGAAAGAAGAAGGATATGTGGGAATCAATTTTAGATAACGTGAAATCTTGTATGTTAGTTTGGGAAGGTAAGTTTTTAACCATTGATGGAAGGTTATAACTCATACAGACTACAATACAATACATTCATATACATATGATATCATTTTCAAGATTGCTACAATGTATAGCATCTAAATTTGATAAAATTTAAATTTTATTTAGAAAGGATGTGAGGAAAAATTTAGGTTTTCTCTTTATAAATGGGATAGGGTTTGCAAAGGAAATAATATTTGAGGGATAGGTTTGTTGAATTGTAAACTTATGAGTTTAGCATTAGGAAAAAAGCTTAACTAGAGAGTATTCAAATATCGAGGAAAGGGTTGGGAAAAATATTACTTCAAAAATATATAAATTATTTAATGCAATGATATTGCTTATGAAATAAACCTTACCTAGAGGATTTTCAACATGGAAATTCATATCATATAGTTTTCTTTTGATCAAGAAATAAACCTTACCTAGAGGATTTTCAACATGGAAATTCATATCATATAGATTTATTTTGATCAAGAAATAAACCTTACCTAGAGGATTTTCAACATGGAAATTCATATCATATAGTTTGCTTTTAATGAGGAGGATTTATAAATTTTTATTTTTATGAATGGTTGAATCATTATCCTCTTATTTTTGATCCAAAATGACAACCATTAGCTAAGAGCATGTCTAGCTTGTAAAGGTCTAAAGAACAAAGATTATATTAATGTGAGCAATAAATCTAGATAATGGTTTTCTATCAATAACCTAGTTGAACAAGAGGAATTCAAAAAAATAGTGTATGAGCTTCAAAAGATGCTTCAAGAGGTGTATTTACCTCTTTTTACATGGAAGGATGAGTTGGTTTAGAATCTACCAAAAGATTGTGGATACTCTATCAAGTTGGGATATGAGGATTTAAAGCAATGAGAATTTATTGCTCCTAATGATTTCCCTTAAAAAAATATTTGGTCATTGGAGGCCCTCCTTAAGGCCTCAACATTCCTTTATTTAGTAGTCCAAATAGATATTTTTATAGGAGAGAGCCTAGAAAGAAGAGCATATCATCGACTTTTCAAGTGTACCTTGTGTGAGAAGGATCTAGAAATATCAAACTTTTTAGTTCTTCATTGTCCCTTTGCTAACACCATTTGGGATTACATTAAAAATATAAGAATATATTAGGTAGCTCCATCAAGATTGAAAGAGTTGATAAAATGCTGGATTGATGATTTCAAAGCTAAAACATTATGCTTCAGTAGAAAATTGGTCCCACCATTATTTGCTTGAACCTATGGCTTGAAAAAATAATATAATTTATAAAAATAAATTTTAAAATCATTCCCAAATTTGAAATTCTATTATTACCTCTTGTGTAGAATGTGATGAACATAGTGTTTATCATGAGAAATCCCAAGTATGGAGAAAGAGATGTTAGCCTCTTGGTTATAGGAATTGAATATACATAGGAGGGTCATCTATGACAATGGAGTTAACACAAAGTATTTTCTTGGTAAAGTAAAAATTGCCAAAAATTGGGTTTATCAAAATTATTTTTTATAGTGCTTCTAAAGGAACTCTAGGAAAGTCTATTGGAGGTAGCATTTTTTAAAATAGTGAAGGTATAAAATTATTATCACTTACTCAAATTCATATGGAACTTCAACAAACAATTATGTAGAGGATAGGACACTTCTTACATAAATAAAAACTGCAATTGAAAAATAATAGAAATATATTTTAGTTTATGGGGATTAAAAATTATTATTAATTCTATAAAAAAACACATGTGAGGATTGAATAAAAAATAATATTATTGTTGATGTTCATTATACATTATTGGAGGTTGTTTCTTAGAAATATGAGCATATATATAAAGAAGGAATTGTGTAGTAGATAATTTAACTAATCATAATGATAATCTTTATCTTGGCAAAAGCTAAATTTTAGAAGTAAACTATTCATGTGAGATTTTCTCTCTTAAGAAAAATGATGACAATTTATTGATTGCAAAAACATAATAATTTGAAGAAGATGAAAAATATGTTTAATAAAAACGAAAATGAAAATATCTTTATAAAAAGACAGATATAATCTAATTGACCTAATAACAAATATAATATCTAAGTTAGAACTTAGGGTTTTTTCTACAAAAAGAGGGCTCTCCGAGGGGTGCAACATGGAGATTGATGTGAACAGTGTCTCTCCAAGATCTTTGTCAAATGATGGAAATTCATCGTTGGGTGTTGCAGGTGACCATTTACCCAGGACGGAGACTACAACATTGTCATTTCATGCCAAAGAGATTGAGATAGTAGTTGACTCAAGGTTCTTGGCTCTAAAAGGTGCATCGCATACTAGTTATGGTGGGATTCACACAGTTTCACTCAACAAGAAAGAGAATGAGCTCGGGCCATCGACTTCTAGTTCTATCTCTCATCCCCATAGAGAGGGCAAGTCATAGGATGAGGAGCTCTTTGTTTCACCTTTCAGCAACTTGCTAGTGGACCCCCTATTTAAGTTTAAGAAGAAATCAACCCAACAACTAGAATGGGAGGATGATCATTTGGGGCTTGAGGGAGTCTCTAGCCCTACTCATGGATTTTCCTCTAGATTTGAGCCATACCTCTACCATGACATGCAAAATAATGTAACTCTAGGAGAGGAACATGATAGAAGTGAGATTTCCAAAGGTAGCAACCCACGCTCCCATTCAAGCTCCCCCACCATATTGGGTGCCATGTTGTAGGGGGGAGCCAATGCTAGCTCCCCTTACGCCCATGCATTGCTCAACAACCTAACTTTCAATGGTAGCAATTCTCAAGCATCCCCAACAACTCAACTGGAGGACCTTCATTCCAACATAAGATAGAATAATGTTGACCTCGCACCCTCAACCCATGGACCTAGAGGATCCAAACAAGGAGGTGGTGACCAACATGTACCAAAAGAGGGAACCCTCAAAGCTAGACATGTAGGAGGAAATCAAAGCTCTGAATAGGTAAATCAACAAGCTAAAGAGTCAGGTACCTTTGAGTTTGAATTGCAAGATGATTTTACTGAAGAAATAAAAGAATTAGAAGAGCGAACTATTGTTCTATTCTTTTCTAGAAGAATCCCCCTGATGAAGAGCTCAATCGATGGTTTGTCAAAGTCTGGGAATCCAAGGGTTGGATGATTGCCTCTCATCATCACCTTGGTCAATCCTTTATTTCTATCACTTTCACCTCCAAAGACTCTTGCTTAAAATCCCTAAGACTCGACACTTGGATGATTTCTGGTCAATTGGTCTTTCTACAACATTGGGCATTCCAATTTGACCCTGAGAATGTGTCAAACATGAAATACCCCCTTTGGATTGAACTCCCTTTCTTAAACTTGGCATGCACAAAGTACTTACCTCAGATAGTTGCTAGGTTTGGAAGGCCATTATTTCTCCCATCCAAGCCCTCACACTTCATGCACTCCCACCCATGCATCTTGGTTGAGACTGATGTCTCCAAGGACCTCCCGAGTAAGATCTTATTCAGAGCCCCTGGTATCCAATTTGAATAATGAATTAATTATCTCAACTTGCCAAACTCATGTTTCTACTACAAGAAACAAGGCCATATGATTAAAAATTATCTGATGAGACCTCCCAAACAACAAAACCAACCTGCTAGTACTCCTACTACCACTACTCAACATGCAAGCAAAATAGTACCTCATGTTCAACCTTCACAACCTTCTAGTTCTCATGATGTGACCTCTTTCCCTGCTCATTCAGTTCCCCAAGCTTCTAACTTGGTAGTTACCCACATATCCCTTCAGCCCCCTCCAAATTTTGAGGCTCCTATGGAGCAAACTCCTCATGAAACAATCGAGGAGGGTTGGGTAACCCAACATAACAAGAAACATAGGTGCAACTCATCACGGGATGCCTCCCCCCTCCTTCTAGAGGTGTCCCCAAAGACCAACACCTAGGAGGTAAGGAATGGAGCCATAAGCCCACCAACTCTTACTCCAACAATACCTCCTTAGCCACATGTCAGTCTAAGGGAACATGTACTCTACATGATTATATGCAATTTGTACCCACCTAAAATGCCTATGATGCTTTAGCTGACAATATGTCAGATTGATGTCTACAAGAATCATGTCTTGGAATGTGCATGGCATCACGCTATGAGAGTAGTATTTTTCTATCTAGATAATCATCAAGAGAGTTTACCCATAGATTTTATTATTGCAAGAAGTCAAAATTTTAGGTTTTAGACTCAAAAATACCCTTAAGACCCTATGGGGGGTTGGGGGGCCTTGTGTACGAATCATGATGAAGGGAGGGGGTTGTCCTATGCCTCTCTCAGGAGTTGTGGGACTCTATTTTATTATCAGGAGAGGACCCAATGCATAGAGTAGTGTGGTGTACAATAATGTTTGGTGGTAGGAAATTGGGTATTGCAGTTGTTTATGCACCCAATGATGCAGTCAGAAGGGCAGCCCTCTGGGATTGGATGTGCTTCAATTTTCTTGAAGTAGATTGGATAATAGGAGGGGACTTCAATATGGTAGAGTGGGAGGGAGATATATTGGGGGGTGGCACTCCACTCAAATAGCTAGAAGAGGCTAGATCATGGTCTAGGTTTAGAAGGGCCTAGAATATTTATGATCCCAATTGGAATAAGAGTGCTAAAAATCATGGTGCTTGGTTTACTTGGAGCAATGCACGATGTGGGGATGCTCTCAGAATGGTAATATTGGACCACTTCTATGTAGCAAAAAATATTGATATCCTCCAAAATGATTTGTCTCATCCAATCTATTTAGTGGTAACTTTATATCATCTCCCCATTACCTTGAGTATTGGGTGTGCCCCCATAAGGAAACCCAAAAATAGTTTACCTTTCAAGTTAAACACTTCCCTGCTCAAGCACAAATATTGTGTTAATGGAATCAAGAAAGTGTGGAATCTCTTGCCAAGGCCCTTAGGAGGGAGAGGGTGGATTATGTGGTGGGAGGAAGCCATCAAAAGAACAGTGGATTACCTTCGAGGTTTTGGAAAAATCCTAGCCTCTCTTCGTAGGAAAAAAGAGAAAGAATTGGAGCAGGAAGTTGACCAACTCAACCACCACCTCAGCCAAAATATTAGTAGCATCCCTTCTCAAAAGTAGTTGGGTGAAAAATAGGTAGATTTAAGGCAACTCCAAGCTTATAAAGCCCATGGGGCACAAATCAGGGCACGTCTTCAGTGGATTCGTGAGGGTGATAAAAATTCTAAATTCTTCTTTAATGCCATTAAGAAGAAGAATAGATCAGAGAGGATAGAGGTTATTAAAAATCCTAGATCTGGCCTACAAATTCCGATGGAGGACCTCCCATCCTTCATCCAAGAGCATTTTGCAGCCCTTTTCAAAAGTGAAGGGCCCAACATAGAAGTTGAGTTTTTTAGAGAATGTTGCAAATAATGCATATCTCCCAAAGTATCTGAAGAAGATAGAGCATTGTTGGACAAACCTCTTTCATAGGATGAACTTCATTCTGCCCTCCTCTCTTTGGCGAATGAAAAAGCCCTAGGCATTGATGGGCTTTCGAGTGAATTTTTTAAGACCATGTGGGAGACTATAGGAGCTGATTTTTTGTAGATGTGTGAGGAGGTTATTACTATTGGAGGCCTTGGGGAGGCCACTAATCAAGGATTGATCAGGCTCATTCCCAAAAGACTTAAGCCATATCTGCTTGTTGATTGGCATCCCATTACTTTACTCAATTCCTCTTATAAAATTTTGGCTAAGGCTCTAGCTAGAAGACTCCTCCTAGTGGCTACAAAAATTGTTCACCCAGAGCAAATAAGATTCCTAAAAGGTCACTACATTTTGGATAATCTCCTTACAGCTTGGGAAGGGATGGAGTGGGCTCGAGCATAGGGGCTCAAGGGCCTTTACCTTAAGCTTGATTTTGACAAAGCTTATGATCGATTAGAGTGGCCCTTCATCTTAAGCATGCTCCACTGGCTTGGTTTTGGAAATAGATTCATCGATATGGTAGCTTCCCTCTTTCCAAATGCTTCTGCAAGAGTGGTTATTAATACAAAATTATCTAACAACATTCCTGTGGAAAGATCAGTTAGGCAAGGTTACCCATTGGCCCCCTATCTATTTGTAATTGCAGTTGATGCCCTTGGTTATCTATTGGAATATACAATTAAAGAGGGGAGGATAAGAGGTATCCCTCTTTTGAATGGCTCCCAACTTATCAACTCTCACTTCGTAGATGATTCTATGCTTTTTCCTTTGGTAGATCAACAAAATCTTGCGAACATCCTTGAGATAGTTCACACCTTCTGTAGGGCCTCTGGTGAAAGAATCCAAGAATCTAAGAACTTTGTTATTCCCTTTGGATTTGATGATAAGCTAGATTGGATACCCACAACATGGAAGTGGGTGCAAAGAGGAGAAATATCTAAGTATTTGGGCTTTCCTTTTGGTGTTGACCTTTCACCCAAATCTATGTGGGATTGGTGTATGGACAAATTTACCAAAAAATTGGAATATTGGAAATCTCTGGAAATGTCTCAAGCAACTAAAATCTAGATTACTAGAAAAATTTTAGCCCCCTTCCATGTTTACTTCTCTTCTCTTTTGACTCCTAGCAAGGTTGGGTATGATAAGATGAACAATATGCTTCGAGGATTTTTTGGGTAAAAAACCTAGCCAAATGAGGCCTCCCAATGGTCTCTTGGAGCAATTGTTGTAGACCAATTTCATGCGGTGGGCTAGGAATCCCCAACCTTCAAGCATAGGGCTATGCACTCATGGCTAAATGGATGCAAAGGGTGATCATAGGGAATGATCCATGGAAGGTGTTGGTGAGGGAGCATTTGAAAAACCCTTGGGTGGATGGTAAAATTTGGGTAAATATGTCATACACTGATGTTCTTTTACAAGCCCCTTATTTCTCTATAGAAGGTTGTAATATTCTCAAAGGGATTTGGAAATCCTGGCAACAAGTGCATCAATTTATTTCATGGCAGACACCTCCAGAGCAAGGCCCCACATATTTCCTCTAACACAACTTATGGTGGTCACCCCTCCTCACCCTTGATGCACAACCTCTTGGCATGAGTCCCTAGTTTCCTGCTAGGCATCTCTTCAAAAGGGGAATAATTTTGGTGGGTGACATTTGGGAGTTTTCTAAGTCCTCATGGAAAAATTAGAAGCAAATCTAGTCAGAATTTGGCCTCTATCCTACTGATAAAGTAGTGATTATGCGGATCCTTTCCATCACCTCCTAGGTACCCCAACCTCTATCTTCTCCATTGGAAGCTAGTCCCCATTGGACTCATTGGAAATGGTTTGGCAATCATGACTTTGAGCAACCAATCCTTAAGTTTTGGTACCAAGCCCTACTTCCTATGAACTATCAACAATTTGTAGATATGCTCAATAAAAAATGGAACTTAGAGCTCAGTTGGGCCACTTGGGCAAGAACCTTCAAGCTTATCAACTCTACCCCAATTCAAGGAAAGTTCCAGATTCTTCTTTGGAATGTAGTCCTTCAAGGTCTACCTACTCGGAGTAGGCTAAAATGGATGGGCCAAGGGTAAGGTGATTGCCCTTTTTGTGGTTTGGAAGAGATAATACAACATCTATTTTGGAATTGTGCTCATGCCCACCATATTTGGTGTGAAGCGCAACAATTGCTTTATCCCTTACCACTACCTATGACAAAGGATCAAGCCTTATTGGGGATCAATCTGATGCCCAATAAAAAATTTCTTCTCTCCATTACTAGGGTAATTATCATCTTTCATATATGGAAGACTCGATGCAAATCCATTTTTGAAATTGATCAAGAAGATATCTCTAATCTCTCAGTAGCTAACATCTTTGCTATTGTAAAATGCTAGTTGTAGGCTGAGTCAACAGGTTGCACCCATAAGGAGAAAGCACTACAAGAAGAAATCATAGCTCTAAAGAGGTATATCTATGAGACCTCGACTCATAGCTCAGATGGAATTTATAGATTAAAGAATATGGTAGGTGAATTAACTGAGCAACATAGCTTGGTGATGCATAATCAGGCACACTTGATGAAGCATTTGGGTCAAGTGGAATTAGAAGCCAACAACACTCATTCCAATCCTCATATTAGGCTCCCATCATAGCATGAGGTGGAGCAAGGTCACTTAGACTCTTCTCCTTAGCAGATGTTTTCCCAGCATGGCTGCTCCCTTGTAGTTTTTATTTTGGCAGAGTGCAGTAGTCTCTTCTCAGCAGATAGTGTGCAGGCCACCCATTAGAGGGAGCAACCCAACAGTCTCTAGTCATTCAATTTTATGTCATCATTTTAGAGTCTTGGTGATGGCTTTTTCATCCCCATAACAGCCACTAGGGATATCTCAGTTTTTAACATGGGTCACCAGGGGATCACTTGTGTGGTTGTTCACTTCCAATGCTTGTAGTCGGGTGCCCTGAGTGTCACAATATTTCTCAGTTCTCCTCTGTGTTGGTCCTTCATGGCCTCATGTTGTAATATAGTAGTGGGGGTCTAAGTGTGGTCTCCGATGTGCTTATTTCTGGTGATGGGTGCCCTGCGTGGCCCTGTGAATGCACCTGTGTTTGCTTTGTCCCTACTAGAGGGAAGTCTATCATGGTTTCGATGGTTGTTGGGTGTTCAGGCCTAGATGTAGGCACCCAGACCACGGTTAGCCTTTATATTGTATTTGTTCCCTTAATATTTTGGCTAATATGAATTTGGCAGCAATTTCAATTAATATATATATATATATATATATATATATATATATTATTTTGATGAAAGTAGCCCAATAAAAATCACAACACATAACTTAGGTAAAGATAATAATAAAAACATTATAATCAAACAATATAAATTTAATTGATAAAATATCTTAATTTTTAAATATTTAATTATAAAAATATTATTTTAATACCATTATTTGATCTCATGATATATAATATGATTGTGTTTTAATATCACTTTATGATCTAGAAGATGTAAGAAGGGTATTTAAAAGGTAAAGTAAAGATAAAGTAGCTTTTTTAGATCTACTAGGCTATATCTCTTGTGAGATGATCCCATGAAGGATGATTAACTACTATAATTATTCAACCATATTGGGATTACCAAAACGTGGTATACAACCCCCTATTATAGTATGGTGTACAACCCTTACCCATAAAGGATTTGAACCTTAGATCTCTATATAAAGTTCCAAAATTTCCACCTTAAATCTACTCAGTTTACACCAATTCAATCCAATATATAACCCATTTAAAAAAAAAAAAATCCAAATTTTTTCTATCAATCGTACCAAAACTTCAATGCTTTACAATATAAGCTCTTCTATCAGGTATAGTGACACTAAATTCACTGATTTAAATAGTAGAGCATTGTTGATTATTAGATGCTGAATTCAATTCTTGCGTTTGAAAACATAAAACATCATGTAGAAAGGTTGGTAGCCCTTCTCCATACCATATAATCTATTTCTATTTCTTTTACACAAAATTGCGTTGAAATGACTTCTTTTTAAATGCATTTTTAGATAGTCATCTACCTCTCTTTCTCCTATAGCATGACGTATTTTTATGCTATTTCATACAACCAAAGTTTCAGTTTTGGATCTTACATTGTCCCTAATTATGTCACTGCTTGTGTCATGGGAGATAGACTCACATCATTCATGCATGTATATGAAGAAAGGCCTTCTGGGTAGCACCAAGAAATTCTTCCTCGTCTCATCTTTGTCAATGCACCATATTCCTTGTTCCACTTTAAAACCTTGTCACCTAGTTTAAGTGTCAAACAAGTGATTGAGTTGAGTGAAGGATATATATATATTTTTTTCTGTGAGTCATTATGAAATACCTAATTGTCTACTGTTTCCAACGCTTTAAACACTGTTGGTATGAAAAAGAGATGGATAAACGCGTATTAGAGAACCAGGTAAAGTTGAATTCATAAAGTATGATCTCAGCAGATAAAGAAGAATTGGGAAACGGATGTCCTCGTTTTCTAAATTGGTGCCTCCCTCAATACAAACTTGCTGGTTACTCTAATTTCTATGTATATTCTTCCCTGGGTGTTATTCAGTGTAAATCCTAATTCCGGAGAACTAATCAACATCTGCTGCTCGTGTTGGTGACTTTTGTAAATTTGAGCGGGTGACCACTGATATCTCTCCTCCTTCTGCTAAAATTTCAGTCTATAATGATATCAATGATCAATCGAATGGGGCATAAGATGAAGTTGCATTAATTTTCTTTTTTAAATTATTTGTTTGGTATATGACAAGTGTTGATGGTGTTGTTTCACCTTGTGCAGACTTAGAGAGCTGGACATTTTTAAGATACTAGTTTGAGCAAAGGTGGTCTAATCTAAGTTTTGTTTACAATTTCGCTCCTTTGAAGGTAAGTTGGCGAATTCAATCTTTATTCTAACTTTTTCCAAAAGAAGTTAAAACTTTTTGAGTAGGTAAAAAAGGCAATCACGGGCAGGCCAAAATGTGTGATGTACAAATCACACTTTTCACAAAAAAGTAGCATGTTTTTTCTAAAATCAATTGTATAAATCTATTATCAAAATCGGAAGAAACAAAAAATGTTGCCTGTATCAGAAATACGATAGCAAACCAAACCGTCGTTTTTTTCTATTTTATTTTATTTCCCCCTCCCTCTCTTTTCTTATCAAAATCGGAAGAAACAAAAAATGTTGCCTGTATCAGAAATACTATAGCAAACCAAACCGTCGTTTTTTTCTATTTTATTTTATTTCCCCCTCTCTCTCTTTTCTTAGCACTTGACTGGCTTCTTGTGAAATAAACTTAGTTGGGTGTAGCGGACTTTTCTACTTTGAGCTAGTGAACTTAGATTTGAATTCTACAATTCTTACCTTTAGCTCATTTGGATTCAGTAAAATATACTTGGAAGTATTTAGCCGATAGGAAAAAAAAAAAACTCATGCACTACAACAAAGAAGATTTTTGTTCCATGTATCACTATGGTGAAGCAGGCCAACCGGGAATGAATGGCGTCTTGAAGGAAAGGGTATCGTAACAACCCACTTGCATAGAGTTTCGAATAATTTCTTTGGTTCAGACACATGAACCAAGACAAGGTTGTTAGCATATGAACCAAGATCTGTGACTCTCGAGGAGAGAACAAGGATCGTTCACTCAAGATTTTAATTATAGAAGATTTCAAGATTTCAGTTTTAGGAGGTTTGGTAATAGCGTCTGATTTGGAGAAGCCTCTCTCAAAAATCATTCTTTTGAGATTTAAAAAAAGGTTAGTCTTGAAGATTGAAAATCAAGCAATAAATTTATATTTAAACCTTTCAGATTGCCAAAACTAGATCCAAAGAAAAATGAAAATAGTTGTCTCAAGGTAGTTGATGGGTCTCCTTGGTAATGCTGGACAAAGAAGGGTTAAATGATGAGATATAAAATATTTAAAATAAAGTATTAATATGTTAGAGGTTTAATTTTGGAACAATTGAATCTTTGGGTCACCAAGAACTGGAATATTAAAGAAGTAGGTATCAACTTCTACCTAAATGCTTATTTTCTTGCTGCAATTTTTGTGGAGGAGGATCATGATCAAGTTTTTAAAGGTGACCACTAGTTTTATGGTCATGTAGGGCTTTTCATGAAGCCTTAGCACACTAGATTTAAGCTAGATGAAGAAATGTCATCCTCAACCCTAGTTTGGGTGAGGCTTTTTGCCCTTCCTATTGAATTTTGAAATGAAAAAACCTTTGAAGCTATCGAAAATACCCTAGAGGTATACAAAGGGATGTAAGATAGGATGCATGCATTTAAGTTTTTTTTTACCTATGCACGGATCTGCATTTATTTAAACCTAGAAAACCCTCTTCTAGATAAGATGAAGCTAAAGCAAGAAGTCCTAAAATAGGATTAGTCAATTGACTATGAGAATTTTCTTTTTCAGTTCTAAATATGCCATGAATATGGTAATCTCTTCAAAAATTGTTTTTAGAATCTACAAAAGGTCATAGGTGAAGAAGGCAACAAGGAGAGCTTTCAACTACCATAAAGAAAGCAAACAACTCATAAAAATTGACATGAATATAAGGACTAATAACATTTATAAAAACTTACCAACTAGAGAAGAAAGTGAGGATGGGGAAATTTCAGAATCTCCAAAAACCCCTAAAGAAGGAAATAATAATGAGGACCTAATAGGGCTCGATGATATCCCCATAGAGGTGGAGATCCCTAGAGAAGGAAATAATAATGAGGACCTAATAGGGCTCGATGATATCCCCATAGAGGTGGAGATCAATAACATGCTAAACAAGGAGACCCCTAATCAACATGCTTCTAAAGCTAAATAAATTACCCAAGAGAAAGGGAATGATCATGCAATGTAAGACCTTTAGTCGATGGGAACTACCTATACCAAAAAAGAAAAAAAAATTGGTACTTACAACACAAAAAAAATAAAAAAATAAAAGTTCAATTATTAGACAGACACTAAATAAACTGAAGGTCACAAACGTGGGTCCTAACAAAAAAAGAGGGACAAAATCCAACCAAGAAATGCTCTAGAAAATAACATTAGAAGGAAAATACAAGAGTTACCAAATCCAAATTGATGATCTCTTGGATACCAAGAAGTAGAAGTAATCTCCATGAATATCATCTCCTAAAATATAAGGGGTCTTCATTCCCCCTTCAAAAATAGAATGGTCAAGAAATCGGTAACTAATGAAAAGCCTATTGTTCTTTTCATTCAAGAATCTAAAATGTCATATAATGAAACAAAAAGGATTAACAGAAAAATATGGCCCAATAGTCTCATCATTTAAAGTAGTGCCAAAGGTTTTTGAGGGGGATTATTCATCCCATGGGAAAGTTTTAAAAAGAGTGTGCTATTGACAAAACTAAGAGAAACTAGATTGCTATCAAGGAAAAATAGCTAGACACTAGTTGATAGATTGGTCTCATTAATATTTATGGCCCAAACACTTTTAACCAAAATAAATATTGGTAGTAGAATATTGCTAGCTAGTTATCACAACAAGAAAACTTACCCTACATCATTGGGGATGACTTCAATGCAATAAGACACCTTGAAGAAAAACAAGGGAAACTAGGGATCATGATCAAACCACAAAGGATTTATACACCTTTATTCAATATTTGGATCTTATGGAACCTTTATATTCTAAGTGCATTTATAGCTAGAGCAACATGAGACCCAAGAACCAAAGGGTCTTGAAGAAATTGGACAAATTTGTTACTTCTATAGATTGGCTCGAGCGGGGAGAATTGATGTAATTTGATATTTTACCATATGGGGGTTTGAACACTAGCCCATCAAACTCTCTATCGAGGTCGATAATACCCCCTAAATAATCTCATTTCATTTTGAGAGGATGTGGCTTGGGCATAAATTTTTTGAGAAACTCATGGAGATATGGTGGAAATAGGAATCCCATATTTAAGGAATAAAAATATTCAAGTTCACAATCAAACTTCAAAGGCTAAAGAAAAACTAAAAATTTGGAATATAGAATATTTTGGCAACATAATTGAGGAACAACCAAGGTTATGCATAAGATGTTGGACTCAAAATGTACTTGTAAAAAAATGGTGAATCCTAATCGAAATGAAGGCGAATCAAGGCAAATCCTAAGCAAATCAATTCAATCATCTTCACACTAAAATTTGGGGTTTTTAAAGTCCTAAAAAGTAAGGTCATATTTGGGATACATTTTGACGTATTAAATCACTTTATATCTTCATAAAAATACCACCATTAGATCAGGCTCAAAAAGAGCTTTCCAACGAGTATACATATACCTATTTTTGGATATATATTTTGGTGAATTAACCCTAAGAAACTATTGATATCAAACATTTTAGGCGAATGTGCCGACGTCGAGGGTTCTCATATTCATCAATTTCAAATTTTAGAAATCCTAAAATTCACCCAATTTGTGAATATTGACCACTATGCATAACCCTGGGAACAACCTCAGCTAGAAAGCAATTTTCGACAAATCAAGGATCTACAACATGCTCAAGATGAACCTCTTCTAGGATAAGAAAAATGTTTATTGGATACCTTAAATAAATTTTACTTGAAAGAAGTAATCTAATAACAAAAAATTAGAGTGCAATGGCTAAAAAGGTGATAAGAATACAAAATTCTTTTATCATACCACCTTGGCTTATAGGGCACATAATAGGATCTTGACACTAGAATATCCTGAGGGTTGGATAATATCTACTCCAAGAGAGGTGGAAGATCACATCATCTCCTTCTTCAAGTTCTAATTACCATCTAAAGAGGATATCAATAAGGTCGATGATCAAAATTACATGCTTAATTTCATCCCAAAATTGATCGCTCTAGCTCAAAATGATTGCTTAACAAAGGAAATGGAAGAAGAGAAAATGAAAGAAGCCTTCCAGAGCTTCTGATCACCTAGCCCCATTGAATTCTCCCTAGTCTTCTTTCAATAATTTTGGTACCTGCTAAAAGATGAAATTATAGTTGTGGCTCATGAATCCTTCATGAGAAAATAGATGTTGGGTAAGTTAAATCACACCTTTCTTGCACTCATTCCCAAGATGGATAATTCTAGAAGAGTGGATGCCTTCAAACCTATCTCTTTATGTAATATAATTTAAAAAATCATTTATGATGTGATTGCAAATAGACTCAAATTGATTATCTTAGACATAATTCTTGATGAGTAAAAACCTTTTGTCATAGGAAGAAACCTACTAGATGGAGTCACTATCATCCATGAATTAATCCACTCTCTCAAGAGTGACAAAAGCCAAGACCTAATCATGAAGTTGGTTATGAAAAAGGCTTTTGATAGAGCATGCTAGAAATTTTTAGATAAAGTGATGGAATTTTTTTGTTTCAATAAATATTGGAGAAAAAGGCTAGCTTCCTTATATATGAATCCCTCATTCTTGATTCTAATAAATGGAAGATCAAGAGGTTTCTTTAGAAGTTCAAGAGGTCTTAGGTAGGGATACCCCTTCTCGCCATACTTATTCATCGTTGTTGCAAAAGTCATGGGTAAGGGCTTGAAGCATCTTCAATAAAAAGGATAGATCCTAGGACTAAAGTTAAATAGTAGGTGTCACCTGATTACTCACTCCTAATTTATAAAATATACCCTCCTAGTCATAAACCTGATCCTAAAGGATACCAATAGAGTCAAGGGTATGCTTACTGCATATGAGATAACTTCAAAATGATAGATCAAGACAAAATATAAATGTTATAGAATCAATCTAGAAGAGATACACATTAGATTATATGCTTGTCAAACCGATATGGACATTGGTGCCCTCCTTAACACTTAACTGGGTATGCCCTATTTAGTGGTGGCAACACTAAAAATTTTAGGAGCAAATAATATCTCAGTTACACAAGAAAATTGTCTCATGAAAAATCAAAATGGCTATCTATGAAAGGAAGATTGGTTAAGATAAAAGCAATCTTTAGAACTTTACCCATTTTTTGGATGGGTGCATTTTGGATCCCTGATGAGACTATCAAAATAATGGAAAATATCATGATAAAATTCCCATTAAGAGGAAATACTAAAGACAAGAAAATCCATCTAATAGCTAGGGATAAAATTTGTAATAGTAAAGAGTTAGGAGGCTTGGGAATAAAAAACCTTTGGATAGTTAACAAGGTAATGCTAGGAAAATAAATTTGTAGAATATATGTAGATTATGAATCCCTATAGAGCAAGGTCTTTAGAGTAAAATATTTAGATAGGGATAAGCTTGAAATAATATCCACTGCTAAAGACACCCCTTGAGTATGACTCATCTAGAATAACATTAGAAGGGTTAGGAACTTAATGCTAAAATTTATCAAGTAGGATGTTAAAATAGGCTCAATTTTTAACTTCTAGAAAGATTCCTAAATAGAAAACTAACCTCTTGATTTTAGGGATGACTTAAAATATATTCAAAGTGTTCTTTGTAGGACCTAAGGAGAACCTATAGAGAACTATTAGAATTGAGAGGAAGAATATGGAAGAACTATTAAAAGGTGGAAGAGCCTTGCAACTATTCTACTTGAGTTTAGTCAAGAAAGAATAGCCCTTGAACCCCTCTTGTTGTATCATAGAGTAATGGCTTATAAGAGAGGACAAACTAAGATGAAGTCCCACACCTTTAAGGGACTACATTGCCAAAATGGCTTACTATGCCTTCACAAGGTAGAGATTAATATTACATCAATAGTGTGAAAAAGGATTTGGTATTCTAAAGTCTAGCCAAAAGCTATCATTTTCCTCTGGCTGGTTGGACATGACAAATTTCTATGAAGTGAACAAATGAAAAAATGAGGATGGCCTAAAATACTTAAATGTGTTATGTGTGACAGTGCAGATGAATTTGGTCCTCACATTCTCCTCTCCTACCATTTTTCTTATAAGGTATGGGGGAAACTAATGGAGAAATTCAATATCTCTTGGGTTATGCCTATGTCTTTTGAGTTATTTTTGGCTAAATGAAAAAAAAACCCTTTTAAAGGTAAGACTCTTATATTCCTATGGAACATGATCCTAGCCAAGCTTACCTAGTGCATATGGCTAGAAAGAAATGCGACGGTCTTCAGGAAAATCTAATGAAGAAAAAATCTGGAATAGGTTTGAGGCCCATCTTGTAAAACTACGTGAAATATGTTATCCTCACATTCAACCATCAACACAAGAAATGCAAATTTTAAACTCTTATGAGGCCATTAGAACTACTATAAAAAGCTTTTGGATCTAAAAGAAACAGAAAAATTGATGAGAAAACTATGAATCTCTCTTGGACAACCTATTCAAGGATATTGGAAGCTCGATTTGATAATTCCAGCAGGGGTAACCTTGACCTTGTAATGTATGGTTGGGTCTTTCAAAATGATCATGGCTCTCTCATTGCCATTTGAGCTACTACATTGGCCAGAACACCAACAACCTTGTTGAGGAAAAAGCTATTGTGAGGGATATATTATGCTCTCTTCGTATGTCTCCCCATGCACTCTGTGTGGATGGAGACTCAAAAATTATCCTTAAGGCTCTAAGAAAAGGAAAATTTAGGACTGGATGCTGGTCATCAAAATGGAGGAAGCATGGAAGGCTCTTGGTAAACTTTTGTTGGTTGACTTCCACCATGTAAAACATTTGGCCAACAAGTTGATCGAATAGTTGGCCAATTAGGCCCTTGACAACAAATTTCAAGTAGAACAAATTATCCTTGAAGATAAGATCAAGCAAAGGAATTACTTGAAAAAATACTAGAGCATTATTCCCCCTCAATAACAATACCTAGTCTACTATCCTAAAGACGTTAGGCTTTGCATCAATAGGTCTGAAAATGGGATTTGATGATAGAATCAAAATAGTAGTGCAAGTAGAGCATATGATAGTTGCACCTAGAAGCAGAGAAAGAAGATGACAGACTTCGTACAACAGGTAACAATAGCACATTTGGTGGTGCATGTAGTAGATGTAGCAGTAGAAAATGGAGCACATATAATGTAAATAACAATGACACATCAAAGTATTTCTTAATACATTAACACATTTAACATAAAAAAATAATGACAAATATAACACATGTAATATAAATAATTTATTTGATTTGACACTTAAAATATGTAACAAAATCTTACACTTTATATTTTTAATATAAATTAAAGAATTTTTAAATTAAAAAAAAAACATACAAACCAAAACAAAGGTAATTTATGTAGATACTTAAGAAAATGACACGGGTAATTGTTAATTTTTGTGCTAAGCTTTGAAGTAGTGAAAAATACACTATAATTTCTAAATCTAAAGTATTAGAAAAAAAATAATAATGTATTTTTATGCCTATGGTGGTGTTATTTTAGAAATGTAGGGAATACTATTATCTAAAAAATTAAATTTAATAAAATATTTGGTTAAAAATATATTCAATATTCTTATAAAATAATATTAAAAATTAATTAATATAAACAAATATTTTATAAATTCAATATTCTGAAAAAATAATATTAAAAATCAATTAATATAAACAAATATTTTATTACTTTAAAGAGGTGAGACAAATAAAAGCTACACGTTGCTTATTAAAATTTTAAAATAAATATTTTTTTCCCTAACCAAATAGTCTGAAACAGACAAAGCACCGCAAGAAGATTCAAACTTTTTAACAGGTGTACTGTCATTAAATTCTTAACCCAATGGTTTACAATTTGTTGTATCCTAATCGTTGCTTCTTAACTTCTTGTTTCAATTTTGAATTTGTTTAGTCACTGTTTGCAGCTTTTACGTCTGCATTGGGCCTATTTCATTTTAGACCTTAGACTACAGCAGACAGCGTGTGTATGTCAAGCATCAGAGCTGTCGAGGGAATTAATTATTGTGCTGTTTAAGCATGGGCAATGGGAGAAAACACGGTTTGATAGCGAAGATATGGAGATTAATACATGGGTGGAGAATTAAGCCACTGAGAAGCAGCACCATTGAATGTTTTCTGCCCGCAATGAGATCCAAGTCATGGCATAAGCTGGCGGGCAACTCAAACGAAGAATATGTAAATGAAGACCAGACACCCTCTAACACTGTGCCTCCGCCCGGGCATGTGGCGGTCTACGTGGGAGAGGGACGACAGAGGTTTGTAATAAAAATAGAATACCTGAACCACCCAGGGTTGAGAAGGGTTCTGGACGAAGCAGAGGAGGAATATGGATTTCACAAAGGCGGCCCTCTTATGTTGCCGTGCCAGGTAGCCTTGTTCCAACGTCTTCTTTGGATGCTTCAAATTGACGCTGAAGCTTCTATATAGTAACTAAATTATCTTCTTTGAGATTAAATGTTGAAAGTTCACTATGGTATTTGATCACTTTCTTCGTAGCACATTGCTCCAAAGCATGCACTGGTGCTACGGGCAACGATTCGTGGGTGCCTATATTGGCACCGTATCAGAAATCGTATGCATTTTAATATTATTATTGATTAAAAATATGATTATTTATAAATGTAATTGATAAGCATTGGAAAAGACGAATATGTGCATTGAATCTTGTGAGTAGAGAGCAGAAAAATAAAAAATGTATCATAGATTATTTTATTTGTATTTTTGAAATTCAATTTATAATGATTTATAATTTGGTAATTAATTGGTGTTATTCAAATCAAATTTTAAAAATCTTAATAAATTATTTTTATAAATATTAATAAATTATTTTTATAATTCTTAAAACTTATCTCTAAAAATCTTAACTTATTTTTATAAATCTTAAGAAAAACATTGTAATAAACAATATAAAAATAAAAATGGTTATCATATTCATTTTTTCTAACACCTTCCTTAATGACTAATATATGTGCAATCATGAGCATTATCCTTAAAATTTATATTTTTTTCTCTACTTAAGGGTTTAGTCATTACGTCAACAATTTGCTTAGAAGATAGTCAATAATTTAAACAAATTTCTTCATGCTTTACCAACTATCAAATATAGTGATAATGAACTTCAATATATTTTGTCTAGGTATGATATATTGGATTCTTCACCAACTTGAGCACACTTTTATTATCACAATGAAGTGATGGTCATGCTTATCTAAAGATCATACAATATGTATCACAACCTACAACTTATTGCCTTATATTCTGCTTCAATTGATGATAAAGCAATTGTATATTGAAGTTTGCTCTGCCAAAGAATAGCCTTTGATCCAAGAGCAAACATATATCTAGTAGTATATTTTTTATCATCAATTGATCTTGCCCAATTTGCATCAATGTATCCAATCAACTAAAAATTATTAGATTGTTGGTACAATGTACTAAATTCAAGGGTACTATTGATATATTTGAGGATACTTGTTGGTGAAATGGTTGTGCAATGCAATGAATTCATGGTTGTTTCCCTACTCCATTTCTAAAGTTTTTCACTTTTACGAGCGAATAAGGGTGATTAGAGACAAGTGTTTTACAACTTTTCAATGTTGTATTCAAGGACTTGATATAAAATGAGATAAATAACTCAATAAAAAATATAAATATGATCGTGATCATAAGATAAATCAATTTGTGCATCAAATAACTATATACTAACTCATTGATAAGAGAAGAATCAAAGTAGACTAACAATTTCATCCTAACTTGCATAGTTGTAGGTATTAGATTTCAATCTATCATCCAAAATCTTTCCATAAGTGTTTTGGCAAACTTGGTTTGTGATATAAACATAGTATGATCAGGTTGTCAAAATTCTACACCCAGGTTAAAATGAAGGTGCCCTATATCTTTCACATAAAAACTAAACATAATCAAATTTTACTTATTGAATCTAGTGGGCTTCATTACTGGTAATAACAAGATCATCGACATACACAATGACAATGACAATACCAATGTCATTACGTGTAGTTTTGATGTATATATTAGGATTAGAAAAGCTCTGATTGAATTCTAAATCTCTAAGGTGTTGAATAATTTTGAAATACTAAGCTCAGTGAGCTTGCTTAAGTCCATATAGGGACTTAGTCTATATGTAAACCAAATATTATTTTCTTGGTCCCTAAAACCCATGTGGCTACACCATGTAGACTTCTTCTTCCAAATATCCATTTAGGAAGGAGCTCTTAACATCCATCTGATATCCTTCCAACCAAACTATGCTACAATAGAGAGAACTAATAGAAAAACCACCTTCTTTGCAATTGAATCAAATGTCTCGCCATAGTCTATACCTTCATGTTGTGCATACCCTTTAGCAACAATATGAGCTTTGAATTATCAATTGAACCATATAATTTATATTTTACCTTGTAAACCCATTTATAACCAATGGGTTTCTTGCCATGGGATAATTCACATAGTTACCATATTTTATTCTTTATTAATGAGTCAAACTCTACCTCCCCGGTAGCTTTCCAATATGCTTAACCTCTGGTCTCTTCATACATGTTGGGTTCAAAAAACTATGGAACTAAAGAAAAACTTTCCTACTCATTCATTTGTCTAGGCTCTTTTCTAGCTTTCTTAGATCACCCAACTATCACATTCTCATCCTCCTTGACATCTTTCATTTTTTATGTATACTAATTTGGTACTTTATGTGGCTCTTATTTTTAGAAAACTTTAATTTGGTGTACTTCTATCAAGCTATGTTCTCCAAGGCCATCCTAAAGTAGGTTTTGAACACACCAATGTGACCAAGTCTTTACATCTTTCTTTTCATCATCAATATGTGATATATTTGAATCCTAGTGAACTCCACTAACTATTGTAGTACCATCAATAGTTACAAAATATATAGAAATATCAAATGGTTTATCATTATTTCATAAAAAATATTCTTCTCATCTACAACACTCTAGTAATTACAATCTTATTAGGAGAGATGTCAAACAATTTGTATACCTTAGATATTTCACTATAGCTAATAAACATGAACTTTTGGTTGTTTGCATCTAGCTTAGTTCTTTTCTCCTTAGTAATTAATGCAAAATCAACACAACCAAAAATATGGAAATGAATAATCATTGGACTAAAGAAGGTGTATTCATTGGACTAGACAAATCAATATGCACTAAATCCAAAACACCTTGTGCATGCCAAGACTTACTCATCTCAAATGGTTGATGGATTTGTTTTCTAAGTTTCTAAGTTTACATCCTACACACAAATGTTGATGATCTTAAATGGATGGCAATCCATTAAAAATATTAGTGAAAATTTATAAATACTTATAATTGAGGTGATCAAACCTCTCATGAAAAAAAATAATATTATTGTCTTCAACTACCAAGGTAAATGTATTGATAGACTTGGCATCAACTAACTTGCATAGCATATTTTTATCTATACCAAGAAAAATGAGTTTGATTTTACCCACATGACTCACCTTACATATGATTTTATGAAAATGCATAGCAAATTGATAATTATTGGTGTTTTCACTAATGGATAGAAAATTTTTGTTCATATGAGGAACATATCAAACATTATTGAAGGTGTATGTAACATTATTGTTCAATGTTACACTAACATAACCACTCCCTTAAATAAAATATGATTTATCATTACCAAGTGAAATAGAATTGTTTTTACTCAGATATTCCATTAAATTAACATATTGGTCTTTTGATGTACATAATGTTTGGATGTTCCAAAATCAAAGTGCCACTCAATAGATTGACAAGTTGAACTTTATTTTGTTACAAAAGCAAACTTATCTTCTTTATCTTCTATCTCAACAATATTTACTTATTTTTTCCCTTGCTTATTTTGTTTATGTGTCAAATTACTACGATCTTATGTGAAATGAACAGGTTTCCTATAGTAAAAAAAAATAACTTGGGATTGGTTTATATTAGAATGTTTACCTTGCTTATGATCAAATGATGAGATCTTGACATTATGATTACTTTTATCTCTATATTTAAAAGTAAATGCACTCTCTATATTCCCTAAGGTGAATACTCCCATCATGACCTCTTTTTATAAAGGTAAAGAAGACATCTTTTCAAAACTAAGAGTTTGAGTTTCATCAAGCAAATGCAAACTCAACAAACAACTCATAAGACAAAGACAAATTTTACAAAATAATGCCCACCATGTCCTCATCATAGAATATCTTATAAATAGCAATCAATTGATCTCTTACATCCTTCAAGGGTACAAGTACTCATAAAAAAATCCCCTTTCTCCAACTAGGAAGAATGGAGAGCATTCCTAAAAAATAAAGCACATCTTGGTTTAGATATTTGATACTTATTCTATAACTTTATCTACATTTTTAGAGCATTATCTTCATTACAAACTTTAATAATTAAATCATATACAATAGATAATTTTAGAAACATCAAAGCTTCTATGTGTTTCTTATTTAAGTCATCGACATAATCTTCTACTCCAATTTCTTTCTTGAGAACCATATTTGCCAAATCTAGATGCTCAAAATTATGGATCTACACACTATAATTTCTATTAGTCGATTTTCATGAATCTAGAAGAATTAGAGTCTAAAATATTTGCCATTCTTCCACTAATGACAACATGAATATTATTTTGTTATTCCACTAATGACAACCTTGAACAACAAATGTCAAATTTCAATCATGACTTGAACACCAAACTCAGAGCAACAAATACCAAAAAATGCACTCTACTCCTCGTAAGCTCAAAACTTGGGTAAAATTCAAACTACACTTTTTCCAAGCCAGAAACATGAGAAACCACCAACCAACACTTTTCTCAAGCTAGAAATATGGGCACCCAATTTTTTAAACAACTTTTATTATATATTATTTTTTAAAGAACAACCTAATTATTTTTCTTTTTGCAACATTGATATTTTATTACCGATTTCTATGATGAATCCTTATACTTTATCTACTCTCTCCTCTATATGAAAAGTACTCATTTTTTCTAGACAAATATTATATCAAATGGCACTTTTATTTTGAATTTAGTTATAAATAATTTTTTCTTTTTTATTGGGGTAAAATTAGGGTTTTTGAAAGGGCCCAAACCCTTTTACAAATCTTCTTATACCTTCTTACAATAACATCCCACATCTATTATTCCTTTTATTCCAACTACATCAAATAGTACATTCACTGCATTAGATCTCTAGTTTATTCTTGGTACATAAAAATGTATCATACTCCAATCTCATTACATTCATAAGCTCTAGAAGATAGAAATATCGATAGACAAGTCCATAGATCTTTTGAAAACATATCCCTCCACATAAATTCATAAATCCTTACAAAATAGAACCCTTCTCTCCTAGGTCCTCATTATGCATCCAAAAAGTCACAAGTCCATTAGAATATGGAGCTCACAAAAAAGTCCCTAGCTCTTAAGAAAAGGAGCCCTTAGAATAATATGGGTCCATCCACATGCATATTTTATAAATAGGAACCTTTATCAAATCCATATGAAATATTACAATTACAAGTTGCCAAATCCTAATGCTCTCTAAAGGAAATGGCCTCACGACATACACTTCCATAAATCTCCAAGTTTACTATGGATATTCTTAAGGACTTTCACCCCTTGGCTCCCTCCTTTGCCACTAGATGGAGGCATCTAGATGTATACTATATGGTGGTATCCATATTTTATATTGCTCTATGAGAGCTCCCTAGTTGGCTAGCTAGTCAGCCATATTATTTCCTTCTTTGCAAACATATACCACTTGAAATTCATCCAATGCATTTAGGTATCTTAGTGTGTCTATTACTATGTCTTCTACTCTTCAACTCTCCACTAGCCTTTTATTGAGGTAATTAACAATATTCAATGAGTCTCCCTCAATTACTAATTGCTTAGCCCCCAGTTGAACAACTATATTCACTCTTGTCAACACTATTCTAGCTTCAGCCTAATGACTAGTCATTATGCTTAAGTATTCACTCATAGCTTCAATCATCATTTCCTAGCAATCCCTTAGCACCGCTCCTCCTCTAGATTTACCTATATTTCCTTTAGAAGCCCTATTAAATTTTAGTTTCATCCATCCTTGTATTGGTGGTTGCCACTTGGTCAAGCACCTCAAGCTTCCTTGGGGATTCACATTCCTCTCAAGTGGACTTAGGTTCTAATTTTCACTTACTTTAGCTTCCTCCAACAACTCTATACTCTCATGCACTTTCACTACTTTAAGGTTCTCCATTATAGCCACTATTATATATTTTCTATTATTGATTTTAGATCTTTTATCACCTTTAAAAATCTTTATGTTTCTCTCCAACCAAACTTTCCATGCATAATTAAAGAGAATCAAATCCCAAATATAATTTAGTCTTGAGATTTTAAAAGGCTTTTCCCACTATTCTATCCATCCTACTATGTTATTTGGAGTCACCAACACTACCACCATCTTATCTATTATATCATATAATATTTTAAGGGAGTAATTACATTCTAAGAATATATGATTCATTGATTCCTCATGATATTCACAGAGGTAACATATATTAGGAAATTGGAAACCCCTTTTATGAAGGTTATCTATTGTTGATATCTTGTTTTGGACTATCAACCAAAGAAAAATTGCTAACTTTGAAATGGTTTTCCTTTTCCATAATCATACCCATTGAAATCCTCCCTCAATATCTACATGTGATAGATCATAGGCTCATTTAAAAGTGAACAACCCTTCTTGAGTGTCTCCCCATACTATTGTATCCTTAACCAAATTGGGGCTTACATAGTATACTCTTAAATTAGTTTTTAGTTTTTGGATCTCGTCCTCATACTGATTATGGATTTTTAGCTCCTTCCATATTACCTCTCCTCCTATTTCCAAATAATCACTCACATTTTTCCCATAATTTTGTTCTAGCTCTATTTTGATACTCACTAACACCTCATCCTTCACTAATGGGTATTTCTATAGCCATGCATCTTCTCATAATTGGATAGACCTACCATTCCCTACCTTCCATTGGGTACCTTTCCATAACAAATCTATACCCTTTACTATGTTGTTCCATAATGAAGATCCATGACAAGGATTTAGTGTGGTCAAAAATTTTCTCTTGGTTGTCAAGGTATTTGTCTCTTAGAATTATTTCCCACAAGGCATGCCACTCCTTCACTAACCTCCATTCCATATTTACTTCCAAGGCCTTGTTCATATCCCATATTCTTCCAAGCCCAAGTCCTCCACTCGATTATCCTTGCATACTTTCTCCTAAGCTATAAGTAGAATTCTACTCATCTCCTCTATTCTTGACCACAATAAATTTTTCTAAATACTTTCTACTATATTCACTATTTTGGATGGGATCTAAAATACTGATTACAAATATACAAGGATTTCTTGGAGGGTACTCTTGAGAATTTGTAGCTTACCTACCTGACTCAACAAATTTCCCTTCCATCTAGCAAATTTACTTTGGATCTTATCAATAAACATATTTCACATTTGATCCTTGCACACCCCAGTGAACATTGGCATGCCCAAGTAAATTGAAGGGAGAGTTGAAACACTACACCCAAGCTCTATTTCTATTCATCTATGATGATTCTCAAATATGTTTGTAAAAATACACCTTACTCTTGTCCATGTTTATCATTTGTTGGAACACTTTTTTATAGATATTTAGTATCCTCCTCAGTTCCTTTGTCTCAACTATGGAGGGTCTCCCCAACTTTTGGTGAATAATACCTTCTATGAATATATATGGTTTCAAACCCCTCAAGGCTCCTACCTACTTTTCTACTTCTATGCATCTTCCCAATGCTTCTGACATAAATATGAAGAGATATGGTGATAGAGGATCTTATTACCTTAAGCCTCTTTTGATTCCAAATAAATCAATTAAAGAATTCTTCATTATAACTGATAACTGAGGTCCTCCGTAGTACTTATTCACCCATATTCTCTAGTATCTATTGAAGCCAAAATTCTTTGATACTCTATCTAGGAAGTGCCATGAGACCCAGTCATAGACTTTATTCATGTTAAGCTTTAATACCATTCTCTCCCTTTTACTAATGCTAATTGAATGCATGGTCTCATGAAGTGTGATTAATCCATCCAAAATTTTCCTACCTTTCACAAAGCCCCCTTTTTGCTCTACAATGATATTTGGGAGAATAGACTTTGGTATTAGTGCAATCACTTTTGAAATTATCTTATAAATGACATTACACATACTAATTGGCCTAAAGTCTTTAAATCTCTTTAACCTAGGCTTCTTTTGAATGAGCACTAGGAAAGTATTATTGTATTTGAAGAGCTAAAAGTGCGACACCAAACAATGCTAAATAAAATAGAATTCAAGTGAATCAAATATTGCACAACAAAATAGAATTTATATTGATAAAGGGGGGAGCCTAGAAACTCCATTGTTACAATAGTGGATCCAAGAATCCCTTGATACAATATTACAAACTTTGCTAGGGTTCTCCGAAACCCTAGCCACAAATAACTGGTGGTGTCTTCAACTACGTCTTTGCTCCCAACAAGGTTGAGTGGGCTTCTGCATATCCGATATCGGGCCACTCTAGCTTAAGAAGTTGTCCAATGCTTTTGATGTATTATCAAAACCTACATAAAAATAAACCAGAGAATCACTAATAACAAATGAGGGCTCCACAATGTGAGCCCTCAGAAATCACAACTTAAAAACCCTAGTTATAGCAATGGAAATGTGAACAAGATAAGACAACATGAAATATAATAACATAAATGGATTTACCTTATGTTTTTGCGGTATTATGATATGTGAGATTTGGTTGCATGAGATAGACACGATGATGCCCTAATGTCGCTCAAAGACTAGGAGGTCTTCAGAACACTTACGTAAAATATCCGTGGGAACCTATGGCTATAGGAAATTCCTGTGGGCACTTGGGACTGGTAGGGAGGTGTCCAGAGGCACTCGATGGTGATAGAAAACATTCAGAGGCATTCGATGACTAAGGAAAGATGATGCAAAAGCAGATTTGGTGATGGAAAATGAATGGCGATGACTATGGGGATTACAATGAACGAGGATGGGGGTAAAAGTACTCAGATACTCCAAGGGAAGATGAAACTCAAGGAATCTTAGGGTACGAATTATCCAGGGACTCTAAAAACTTAGGTTACTTAGGCACTTAGGGGTTGAGCCATAAAAATAACTCCTATTTATAATCCAACCTAGGGCATGTTAGGGTTTCAATGATACTAATCGTGTGGTTGAGATAAAAGAACATCGAAGGGTGGATATTAAATTTAGGATGTGGTATTGATTGATGTGGATGGACGGATAAGATTAAATAAAATCGGATGGTTGGAATTAATTCACTCATATAAATATATATAAAATATAAAATATAAAATATTAATATAAAATATATAAATATATATGACAAATGACTAGGTAATATAAAATGGTGAGAAATTTAGGATGGATGACAAATGACTAGGTTTTGGTATCTACAGATGCCCCTTTTTGTACTACGTTGCGTGAAATACAATGCAGTGTAAAAACATGAGACACCTATTTTGGCCAGGTGTAGAAGCAAATTCTCTTGGGATGTGGAACACGAGCTTGAAGATAAAAGAATAAAATAATTTGAGTTTTGCATAGCTTACCCCCTCAATTGGGGAATGAGTTTTTGGATGAAGCTCACAAGCCAATTGAAAAACAAATCTATGCAAATGAATGATGTATGATGTGCATGATGTAAACATGATACCATTTTTGCCCCAACGGTAGGAAGGGGAGTGGTGAAAAATGTGATATGATGCATATGTTTTTGCCCCAATAGATGGAGGGATTTATGAAAATGTGTCTATTTTTTCTCCAACAGATGAAGGGATTTGTGGTAGATGTGATGCAAAATGCGTCTATTTTTACCCCAATAGATGAAGGGATATTTCCAAGTGCAGATATCATGATCATGTAGGATGTATTCCATTGTGGGAAAGTAAAAACCAAATGTGTTTACCCCAAATTCGAGGTGATTCGATGCTGTTGAAGAATATGCCTTCTAGCGTCATTGATATGCAATGATGAATAATACAAATATTAAAGTAGTCAACTTCGGAGGGCCAACTAGTGACTGTCAGATAATTCCTATGATTAGAACCAATCACCCTAGCTCAAGCCAATTGCCATGATGACTATCAAGGAAATTTGTAATGATGAAATGTGATATTGTCCATGTTTTAAGCCCCACAAACTAGGCCATCAATGATAGCTTTTGTGCAAATTTTTCTTGGTAAGGTTTCACTCAAAATATGAAGTACCAAATATGATTGTGCTTTCGAGCAATGAGATATGTGATGATGAAAATTACCAAGTGTACTTATGGTGGATATTTCATCTTACCAAATTGCATGGATGCAAATCACTGCAATCACCAAGTATATAGAAAAAAATTCACTAGATACAAGGTTCACTTGAATGTTGTTTGACTTGGCAAATGTGCAAATGATGATGTGAAATGATTATGTGATGATGTATAAATAATGAAAAGGATGATGATCATAGTTTTGTGAATATTTGAACCCTTTTGGGGTGCTTTTGTAACTTTGCTTGGAAAATTTGCAATTTGTGGTCGCAAATGAAAATTGTGCATCCAAATCAGTTGGAATCTTTACAAAACCTGATAAAATGATGAAATGAATGCATGGATACAATTTGGAGTGATTTTGTGGAGGTAAGAAACTATTTTGTGATGTTTTAAAATTTGATGCCAAATACCCTTTGGTGCTTTTGGCCTGCAGAAATTCCCGTTAGTGTTTGGACATTCTGCAAACACCCATGGGAACTTCAGTGCACTAGGAAACACCCATGGGCATCTCAAGGTGCCTGAAGCAGCTATAAATAGCTACCATAATGAGATACCAAGCTCATTTGTGTGTTTGAGAGTTTTAGAAGCTACATCTGGGAGAGTGGAGTGAAGTGAGGTGAAGTTTTTGGAGAGTGAAAGCTATGGCAACGGAGGGAGCTAGTGCTAAGGCCGAGGCTATGACTGGAGCACGAGCTACTGAGATAACTTCCCTATTTGTTGTATTGTGCAAAATTTTGTCTTTTTGTTTTTATTTTTGGTAAAATTATTGAAAAATGTTTTGTGTTGTACTGCAACTTAGGATTTTGGAGTCTCGAGACCAGTTCTCACCATACATTCCTGGGATGAGGAAGGCAATACCAGATGAGGAGTGAAATTTTCTAAAGGAGGTGGTGCTAGCAGAGATAGCCCAGTTGGATGTGGTGAGGGCTAATGAGGGGTATCTCTCTGCCTTGGTAGAGAGGTAGGATGCGTATAGGGGGAATTTTTAGCTCCCCACAGGTGAGGTTACGGTTACCTTGGAGGATGTCTATCGCATCCTCAAGGTACCAATGGAGGGGATGCGGGTTGAGGTTGTGTTCAACCAGAAGATGGAGATGATGAGGATGTTTGGGGATGCATGGCAGGGGGTGAATGTGGAGTGTGGAGGTATTCCTTACTTGTCCATGTACATGGACAAGGAGTTGGATCCCTTTGTGCATTTTTTTTTATATATATACATGGCTTTTACATTTTGTGTTATATTTTTGTGTGAATGTTTTTTTGTGGAATGCTTTTGTTTAATGCATATGTTATATGGATGATGAATGCATATGATATGTTATGGATGATTAATGTATGGTAAAATGTATGGATTATTAATGCAAGGTGGCATGTATGGATGATTAATGCAAGATGAAATGCAAATATGCTAATGATAATTTATAGTTTAGATCTTTGCTTGGCCATGTTATAGCTTTGTTGTTTAATCAAGGGCACCAAAATTGGTGGCAAATGAGATAAATGGTTCATGAACTAACATTGATGTTGACATGGAAGAAGATATGGATGATGATATGGAAGAAGATATGGATGTTGATATGGAAGAAGATATGGATGTTGATATGGAAGACTGACTATTTTGTAGAGACTCAAACATACTAGTGGTATCAACGAAACTCACTAATAATACCTAGTACTTCTAGGACCAAATGTGTGTGTAGTGAATTCATTTACCAAATTAGGAGTATGGTAATGACTCGAGGTAATCAAGAACCAGTGTGTGTGCAAATGAGTTCATTAACTCATCTTGAGTAAATTGGGTAAACCTGTTATGGATGAAATCAAGAAGCTAGCTTATCCTTATGTGCGGTCAGAGGTCTCTTTTAAAAAATATGTCACCACACATGAGCGTACTTCACTACCAGTCAAGCATCTATAGCTCTAGTAGAGGCTCTCCATAGTCCATGATTTGTGTTTTTGATCTCTTAAGTTTTGGGGATGAATACCTAACCATATGATTGAAAATGTAGTACGATCCTTACAACCCAATGATCAATGGTGTGTGATGTAAATGATTTGGAGTTTTTGTTAGGGATTTTTCCCTACTCTATTTTATTTTTGGCATTGTGATAGTGGTGAGAGCCACTATTTTTATGGACTATGTTGCATGATGGGACTATCAAGGATGACCCTTTTCACTTCAAGGTTCATACCAAGTATGGTGTTATCCCTCTTTGACACAAGATATTTTTAAGATATGAAATTGTGTTTGGTTCAAGAATGTTTTGGATTCAATTACCAAAACTCAAGATACTCTTAGTGAAGATGTGCAATGGTCCTAAAAATAACTCAACATGTATGTTGGAGTTTTCTTAAAACAGTAGGAGTGGTTGAGTTACTGAAAACACCTAGGATTTTTATGGAAAATGTGGTTTGTGTGAATGGTGATATGACTTAGAGAATTTGGTAGACTTGTGTGGATGACATTGTGAAGGTGCCCTTGATTAAGGCAAAATGACTTTTGTTGGACAAATTAAGACCTTGAACTTAATAAATGATCCCTATATGAAATGTGAAAATGTCAATGTATGATATGCAATTTGAGATGTGGTCGAATGCATTGTTTTTGGAATGTAGATGCAATTGAAATGTAATGTTATGAATGAAATGTATGCAAATGTTTTTGTGTATTAGCCATGTATATATACATATATGTAAATAAAATCATGCATATAATGCTCTCAAGTGTATGACATTAAGTGGTTCAGGTTCTTCCTCTCACTCTAGACTAGCAAGCATATAAGTACCATTACCCACTCTTTGTCTAACAATGTATGGACCTAACCAATTAACCATGAATTTATCATGAAGATGCGATAATGCATTGGTATTTTGTTGGTTCTATTTAAGAACAAGATCTACTATTTTAAAATTCACATAGATGAACTTTGGCATTGTAAGCACATTTGAGGTGATCTTGATAAACTTGTAAATGATCTAAAGCATTGACTCGTCTCTCATCAAGAAGTGTGAGTTGGTCAAGACATGCTTGTCTAGCAGTGTTGTCATCTATGAGTTATTGTAAGAAAATTTGCAATGAGGAGATCTCAAGCTCAAGAGGTATGATTGCTTCGGATCTATAGACCAATAAAAATGTTGTTGCCCCTGTAGGCATGCAGATGCTTGTTCGATAAGCCCATAATGCCAAGGGAATTTGTGTATGCTAATATCTGTGATTTTATTTGACAATTTTTTTGAGAATCACAATTAAGGTCTTGTTGGAAGCTTTAACTTGTCCATTTGCTTATGGGTAATAATCAGTTGAGAAATTATGTTGGATGTTATATTTCTTGCAAAGTGCTCAAACATCCTTGTTCTTGAAAGACTGACCATTGTCAGAGATGATGTTTGAGGGTATACCAAAATGATAAATGATATGATGGAGTATAAACTCCACAATTATAGGTCTTGTAAAATTGGTTAGAGAATTGCCTCAACCCACTTTGTAAAGTATTCTTTGGCTATGATGATGAATGTATATTGTCCCAAGGAAGGAGACAAAATTTTGCTAATCATATCTAGATACCATTGTGAAAAGAGCCAAAGGCTTTTAATAGAATGTAGAGCTTGTGATGGTACATGAGTTAAATTTGCATGTTCTTGACACTTTTTGAAATGTTTAACATAAGTGAAACAATCACGTTCTATTGTGGCCAATAATAACCCATGCGTAGAATATGCTTTGTAATGGCTATTCCACTAAAATGACCACCACAAGTACCATAATGGGATTTAGCTATGGCTCTTTGTGCCTCACTAGCCTCGAGACAATGAAGGAGGACTCCATCATAACCATGTTTATACAACACGTCCCCCAAGAGAATCAAACGAGCTACATTTTGCTTGAATGTGCATTTGGTAGTTCGAGACATGTTAGATGGTAGTGTTCCAAACTTGAGAAAGGCTACTATTTGGTTCGACCAAGGCTCATATAAATATGATTGGATAAAGCAAAAATCCTTTTTGTCCTTAGACTTAGTATGAACAATTGTAAATTTAGAGACCATTGAAATTATAAGGGGATGTACCTCTCCAAAGGAGTCTTTTAGAATCAATGATCCAAGAGAGGCCAATGCATCTAGAAATCTATTAGCCGAATGTGGCAAACTATTGATTTCATACCAATCAAACTTAGAGAGAAATTTTATTGCTACCTCATGATAAAGATTAATGGTAGGCTCCTTGCATTGGTATTATTCATTTACTTGTTTGACAAAAAGTTGAGAATCATAAAATATACTAATACACTTAATGCTCATAGCTATAGTTGATTGAAGACCTAAGATTAAGGCTTCATACTCTATAGTGTTTTTTGTGCTTTGGAAGTCAAGTTTGAATAATAAAGGGATAGGTACCCCCTATGGTGTATGAAACACAAATCCAACACCTTGACCTTTCGTGCACTTAGAGCCATCAAAGAATAGTGTGATATCGACATCTTCCTCCAGAATGATATATTTTTCATGTTCAATGATAGAAAATACTAAATAATTTGGGAGCTCAATAATTAAAGGATGATCACTAGGTAGTGGAGCTTTTGTAAGTCGATTGGCTATAACCTGACCTTTGATGGATTTTTGGCTAATGAATTCCAAATAAAATTTAGTAAGGAGAATTATCTATTTAGTAGTGCGAGTGTTGTTGTAAGTGCATGACATCATATAATGCAAAGGATTTTATTTAGCTATGACACAATTTGTGTGGCTAAGCATGTAGTGTCAAAGTTTCTTAGTGGTAAAAAACATTACTAAGCACAATTTCTCTACATAAGCGTATCTAGTTTCATAGCTTACCAATGTTCGACTAATGTAGTATACAACTTGCTCTCAATTTTATTTTCTTTTATGCAAGCATTGTACCTAATGCAAAGTCCATTGCTGAGATATAACGATAAAATGGGACCCTCGAATGAGGAGGAGCTAAGACTGGTGGAGAAGCTAGGTATTGGTTAATGTCATCGAAGGATTTTTTACATTCATATATCCAAGAGAATGACACCCTATTTTATAGTAGGTGATATTTCCTTGTAAACTACGCAATTCCTTCAAGTTAGTTGGGGGAGGCATCTCCATGATGGCCTTGACCTTGTTAGGGTACACCTCAATGCCTCTTTTGGAGATAATGAATCCTAGAAGTTTACCCGAGGTAACATCAAAGACACATTTCTTGGGATTCAACCTTACATTATACTTTAGGATTCTATCAAAAAGTTTCTCCAATACATTAATATGTTCTTGTCAAGTTTTGGATTTAGCCAAGAGATCATCCACATAGTCTTCGATAATCTTATGCATGTAGTCATGGAAAATGTATGTCATGGCACATTGATAAATGACACCTAAATTTTTGAGGCTAAAGGGCATCACCTTGTAACAACAAGTTACCCAAGGTGTAGTGAATGTTGTTTTGTGTTGGTCATCAATATTTATTTGAATTTGGTTGTATCCTGAAAAATCGTCCATGAGTGAAAGCATCTCATGGCTAGTGTAGGTATCGAAAAGAGTATTGATGTTTGGGAAAGGAAAATCATCCTTAGGACACACTTTGTTAAGATCTCAAAAATCAGTGTATACACGTATCACCCCATTAGTCTTGTGAATGGGTACCATGTTTGAAATCCACTCAGGGTAGTCGATAGGAACTATGAAATTCACGTCTAAGAGTTTTTGAAGCTTTGTTTTTACCAAGAGGGCCATGGTAGGATGCATTCTCCTAAGTTTTTGTTTGACCAACTTAGCATCAGGATGTAAGGTGAGATTATGAAAAACCAAACTAGGGTCAATATCGGGCATGTCCTTGTAGGACCATGCAAATATGTTCTTATTCCTCTTAAGGAGAGCAATTAATTGCTCTTGTTCTTCGGGTGATAAACTTTTGTCAAGATTGATAGTTTGGGGATTGTCTTTGTCTGAACTAAGGTCCACATCGATAGTATCTTCAATAGACATATGGAAACCTTCCTCAAGTTGATGGGGCACAAGGATCGGATGAATGTTGTCTAAGATGTCATCAAACTCTTCTGGCTTATCTTCGTCTATGTCTACATGGAAAACATCAAGATCAAAAGGTGAAGGTGAAGGTGAAGGCGAAGGGGATGGAGGAATGTAGTTGGTGGAAGCACTTAACAATTTCTCGAACAAGAAAAACTAAAAAAAGGATGGAGGTAAGGAAATCCGATCCATATCGATAAGGATTATTTTAATTGGAATTGGCTTAATTGAATCATATGGATTACAGAGTGGGGTAAATAAATCAACAAGATTCATGTTGACTTATAGGCAATGTGGATAAGGTTGTATGGAATGGATGGGACCTAGGAACCTGTGCTAAGAGCTTGATAAAACTGGATAGCAGCAAGCAACACAAAATATATTTTAACTAGATGATATATACATGTGATGCAAAGAAAGACAAATATTTTTGTTGATTTTTTTTTTTTGTAGTGGTAAAAACCACTATTTTTGTGTTTTATGTACATATGTTATAAGTTGGATTATGAAGTGGCTTAATGGAATGGAGGTGGTGGTTCACCTGTAGGGGTAACTCGCTCTTGTGGAAGAAGCAAGTAGAATATAAGCTCATGGAGGGCAAACTTGTTGCGATAAAACTCATATTGTTCGGTATGAGGAATGATGGGCTTTGATTCTTCTTCATATTCATCTAAAATTATCAACATAAGCTCGAATTCTACATAGATATCATCATCAGAATTATCAATATGGAGGGTTTCTTTTGAGTTTAGGTTAAGCCTTTGGAAGGCTTGTTCAAGAAAAGAGGTGGTGGAAAGTGGGTGGTAGCCTAGACCTAAACGGTCGTGCACCTATTGATATGGAACATTGATAGGTTGATGCACTCCCTGTTTATGCAATACTTATCCATAACCTAACCAATTGACTATGTGAAAATATCGAGATGGAAATACCGTCATGTTTGGAATGTTGGCAAGTTTTGGTTCTTTGGGTTCTTCTAAGGGAGCTGGAATTGATGACGAATCAATTCCCCCATATAAAAAATTTATGCTATTTGGATCTGAACCGATGTTATATACTGCTCCTATTGCTAAAGGTGGGTCACGTGGGCAATAAAAATCCTTAGCACTAGGGATGGTGAGGGGCATGATGGTGATGTCTTGGACCATGTATTCACCAATACCAAGATTAGTGAGGTGGACCTCAACTTGGGATGACATGGAAGGACTATGGTCAAATGATGGCTTGGGGAATGGTGAAGGTTGATATATTTCACAATCCGTCAACTCGACTTGTGAAACATTAGGTGATGGTAATGGATTGGTTTGGGAAGGTTGATGAATGGGTGATGATGATGAAGTGGATGGCAATGATGTTGATGATGTGGAATGAATGTGACACATGTGCATGTAGTCAAAGATGATGGGATCGTGGAAGCTTGATGAGGGTTGGTGATAGGGAGATCTTCAGGAATGGGATCCTTGGATGAAGAAATTGGTGAAGTGGTGGATGGATTGGCTGATAGCAAAATAAAAAGGTGAGTGGAAAGGAGAATGGAATCATAGGGATTTGAAATAAAATTGCAATACTTAAACGACTTGACATTCATCGGTATGCAATGTACCTATCCCTCATGAACATATTTCAAACATTGATGTAGTATTGAAGAGACACATCTCATTTCCCTCGTCTAAGATATTCCAAGGAGTACATTGTACACCATGGATCCTTCCAAGATGTGGAACATGGTGTGCAACATTTTGACCCCTACTTAAATGGGTAAAACAAAAGTGCCAACTGTGGAACACAAAGCAACGTTAAATGCTTTGAGGGTGAACGATGACTTGGTGATATGGGATGGGGGAAGGTTCAAATTATGAAGAGCATATGTAGTCATAATGTTTATAGAGGAACATATATCAATTAAGACTCTTTTAAAAGGCTTCTTGTCAATTAGAGCCATGATATACAATGGAGGATCTACTGATTCCAATGATATTTATTTAATCTCAAAGTCATAGAATGTTATGGAAGGATCATTGTATGTTTGGATGCTCCCCACAAAGTTGTTTAAGGCATTAGGATCTTGTGATTGTAGTTCAATGGACTTCAGAATATCCATTAATGCCTCACGATGTGGAGGAGATTATTAGATTAACTCATAGATTGACAATTTAGTGAAAGCCATTTTTAAACTTGTAGTTAACCGACTACTCAATGAGATAACTAGTCGATGTGGACAATTGATGGGTGGATTTAAAGGATTTGATTGAATAGGGGTATGGATGGGTGATGAAGGATTGGGGGAAAATTGTATGGGTGGCAATGTAGAAGGTCATGATACACTTGCTTGAGGTGGTTGCCTTTGTTGGTTGTTCCTTTGACCTCTAGTGACCACATGAATGGCCCCTAAAAACCCTTGGTATTGTTGTATGTGATTGACTTGATTAGGAGGAGTTTTGGTGTTAGCTCCTCCTACATTTGGTTACACTTACTTGTGATGAGGAAGTGGTTTTTGAAATACACCAAGGTTTTGGTTTTGCTGATCTAGGGGATTATCAAGCTTGATTGCCCCCAAGTCAATAAGGTCTTGCACTATATCTTTAAATACATGGTAAATTTTAATGTCATGTCACTTTTATCTATGATAAGGACAAAATAGATGCTCCTGATAGTATTTACTATGTTTGGTGGGATCATCATGTTTTATTTTGGGTAAAACAAGTTTGTTTGTGTCATATAACCTTCAAAAAATGGAAGCATATGACTCAACTAAGGGTGTGTATTGGAAATTTTGTCAAACAAACTATCGTTGAGGATGGTTTTCCATAGCTGGAACTGTGTTATGCATGGCTTGAGTTTTTTTTTGAGTAAAAGGTAAAATTTTATTAAAAAAAAATTGATCAGCTTATACAAATCCATTTTGATATCCTACCTTTCTTGGAAATGCTCAAAATGCAGTTTTTATTTTTATTTTATCTGCCCAAGATCTCTGAATCCCTTGTTCTTTAAACTTTACCTCCTTAACTGTATATGTCCTCTTCCAAAAAATATTACTGAAGCCCTCTTTGTTATTTTTTCTATTCCTGATAGCTTTCATGTTGCATTTGATTCCATAGTTGTGCCCAAATGTCTTGTTCTTCCTATGTCATCTGAAATTCTTTCTGTCCTTTGGTCTGCACTCTTTCTAATAACTTCCTTAACATAATCCCCCAGGTCCTCTCTTCTAAGCTGAATTCCTCTTTAAAATTTTTGTTGTTCCATTCCAACCATATTTTCTAGGAGATGAAACCAATCCCTAAATTCCAAGTTGTGCTTAGTGTTTTGGATTTGAAGGTGTTATGTGACCAATAGTCCCAAAAATTACTATCATTAGGAGGATACCATTATATTTGGATAAATATGGAGTACCACCAAATCTATATTGTGTGAACATAGGAGCAATAAAAAAGGAGGTAGTTTATAGTTTCTACCTCTAGAAAGCGCATTACACATCTACTGGGTCCAATGGACCCCTTTCTCCTCATATTATCCCGAGTCATAATGATTTTGTAAGAAACCTACCATATAAAACAATTAGCCTTTGGCCAGCCCTTTAATTGCTATATTTCTTTCTAGGAATGTTGTTGTTGGGGTTGGTTCTTGCTACTTTGGTGAGCATTTCGATAGCCTGCTTTCACTGTGTAAGTATGCATGGCTTGAGTTGTTGAGGGTACTACATGATAAAAAATTATTGCGATATTTTTTGCATGGGTTTTTGTTTGTTAGCGTATGTTGATTAGGCATATATTTGTTATTACATTATTAGCATCTTGTTAGTATTGTTGTAACTATTCCTATTCATGACTTGTTAGCTCCGTGACCAATGGACTAATTAGTCCCATATTATATTATTTATGTACTGCTTAGTACAATTATCAATGTTCAATTGCCTGACATGGTATCAGAGCAAGTGCAAGGAGACCTTGCTCCAATTATGGAGCAAGCATAAGAAATCACTCTGATTCTGGAGTAGGTGTAGGAGTCGTATTATCTGTGATTCATTTCATGATGACATTCTCACAGGATAGACTCGTAGGACCTCCAATTGATGGAGGTAGGGACCTGGAGGTGTGCTGGAGGCGATAATCTAAGGCGATAAGAATTTGATGCTATTGGTGATGTGACAGTTCAACGCGGATCGCCTGTGCCAGCTGAAAAATCGAATAACTTAGTCCATGAACCTGTGGACTAGACGAGACCACAACTGACTAATGCATCTATGTGGATAGATCTAACGGGTCACATCTACTGGTGAATCGATAACTGCCACGATGACCAATGTACAAAGTGACTGACCCTACAATGGACGACGAACCTAGATGTATTCAACCGTAAGCAGACGAACTACTCGATACTGACAACAAACGTGTCGACGATGACTCCTAGACTGAGGATATCTAATGGTGACCAACCTGATTGGGACCTAAGCTAGATGGTGAGATCGCGACGACATGTGGACTGTGATTCAGACACCGTGAAACCTTGCGGTTGAGCAGACCTGGATCTGACATTGGAAATCCTATGCTAGACCAGATACGACTGACAAGGGTATGATGTGGCATCGTTGGAGTGGATCATTTCAAAACTTAATTGATTGGTTTAACAATGAGGGATGGTCGAGAGGGGATGGTGGGTTAAGCATAGCCTACCCAAAGGCAGACAACTAACTTAGGGCAAGTTATTATTTATTAGTCTCTCTATTTTGTCCACACATAGCATGTGGGATATATGCTAATTTGTTTCTTCGATACTTGATATCGAAGACGATCGACAGAGATAAAGATCCCTGCGTGCAAACAAATATTTTTTATTTGCAAACACACACAAATCAGCTCGCAATCCAGTTTCATTCGATCAGGTGGAAGTGTGCTAGCAAAGACCTTCGCACAAAGTTTTTTTTTTTTAAATGTGTTGCCATTAAAAATTGCCCCTTTGGCGTCACTTGATGCACAAATATGGACATTTTTGCAATAGAAAATTGATTTGATTTCTATTAGTTTTTACAAAAATAAATTCCTTTGATGCATTGTAGACTTACGAATTCATGCTAATAGCGAACGAGTTGCTTGGTGATGGGCTATGCATCTGTTTCCAAACCAGCTAACCACCATTGTCGCATGAAATTTTGTTTGTAGATGAGATTGCGAAGCCAAATGTCAGATCAGGGGTGAGTGTTGCCACTGTAAGGGAGCGAAACCACCATCTGTTGTGTGCACCACCAAGAAGTGTCGCCAGGTGGTCGAGGAGTGGCTACACCATTTTTTTTCTCTGCCTCAAACTGAATGAAATAAGTGATCGCCCCCTTTGATTACCATCGACTATCATAGACGAGGTGGTTACTCCCTTGGAGCTAAGGTGCAGGTTACCTTGCAGTCGAGAGTTCAAATCCTGTGGATGCTCACATATTTTACACAACGAAAAAAAGGTATAATTTTATTTAGCCTTTTTTTATTAATTTTTATTTTTATTTTAAATTAATTTCCATTAATTTAATTTAAAATAAATTTAAACTTTAAAATTCAAATTTTAATTATTTTTTAATTAAACTTTAGACAAATTGCATTTTTTTTTGCAATTTTTTGAGCAAAGTTGTGTAAAAATTGCCTAAGAGGCACTTTGTAAAAGCTTTTTTAAGGCTTAATAGTTGCATTTTTGCACTAAAGGGGGGATAAATTTTCTCCACCATATCCTATCTTGCACATAGGGGAGATATAATTTTGCAAACACAAGGGGGGAAGACTTATAAGGGTGCATTTTTGGTAGTGATCGACACCTTAGTCAGATTATTTTGCAAAATTTTATTGTAAAAGGTGCATTTTCGGTAGAGACTGACACCTTAAAAGATGGGTAGATCAAAGAAGAAAACTATCCCAAAACCAACTGATGTTGCTAAATCAGTTAAAGGCCCATATTTTTTCCCACACATGTACGGGATGGATTTTTATGAAAATGACACATTTCTCACACTATGGAATGGTGTAGATGCCATAATCAATGATTTTGCGTCTTGTGAAGACATGCAAAAAAATGGTGTTCTAATCCCTATTAGCGCTGTAATGGCAATATACATGTCATTTTATGCTCTTGACATGGCACAACGTAAAGTGAACAAGGATATTAGTGAGGAAACAGAGGTCAAACCCCTAATGGTCGATGTTTTTAGTGACACAAGTGACCTTTAGCCCATGGTGGCGAATGCTTGTTGTGACAAATGTGACCTTGAGCCCATGATGACCAATGCTTGTTGTGATACAAGCGACCTCATGCCTATTATGGTAGATATCAGTTGTAGCAAATGTGATCTCATCACAGTAGCAGATTTTGCTTGTGATACTAGTGACTTAAAAACTGAACCTCCTCAAAAAGAGCACCATAATCTCATCAATAGCAACAAATGCAATATTGTTAAAAGCATTGATGAAGATGATGAAATTGGGTGTTTTGAAAAACACACCAAAGGATTTGGATCCAAAATGGTGAAGAAAATATGATTCAATGGTGAGAGATTAGGTAAACAGGAACAAGGCATTAAAACTCCTAATATGCTAAATGTCAGGGCAAAGAATGAAGACCTTGGCTATACTGGACATGCAAGTACTTGTAATTCTATGTTTGTAAAACCTAAATCTCCTACAACTCCTAAAAAGCATTGTTGCAATAATTGTGGAAAGATAGGACATGTTGCAGCTAAGTATTGGAGATTATATCCTTGTGATTCATGTGGATGTACGAATCACTCTTTTTCAAGTTGTTGGTAAAAAATGAAAATGGCCAACAAGGTTCATATTGATTGTAGATGGACAGATCTCACACAATGGACCATGATGAAAGAAATGTTGTACGACTTCTACCAAAAAGGTAAAACCTATGGTAGACCCTGAGGCAAATCTAGTGACAAACCGAGTGGCAGTCCCAGAGATAATGACCCAGAGATAGACCTAAAGATAGACCCAGAGATAAAGTTCCAGAGGCAGATCTACAGGCAAATCCAGAGGCAATGATCTAGAGGCAAATTCATCGACAAATCTAGAGATAGACCCAGAGGTACACATATAGAGGTATGCTTAGAGCCAGAGCCATGAGCTAGAGCCAGAGCCAAAGACAAAGCATGAGCCATCATTCTTTCATTTCTCTTTCTTCTTCTTCATTGTAATGGGGCAGTTATATAATTTACCCAAATATTGTTGTATGGGGGGATGATAGTGTAGCTAGTAGTTATATTATTATCCAAATAATGTAATAAGGGGGGATGTTAGTGTATGTTGATTAGGCATATAGTTGTTATTACATTATTAGCATCTTGTTAGTATTGTTGTAATTATTCCTATTCACAAATTGTTAGCTCCGTAACCAATGGACTAATTAGTTCCATATTCTATTATTTATGCACTGCTTAATACAATGATCAATGTTCAATTGCATGACATTGTTGATCCATTACTGGCTAGATCATGACCACTTGATTGGGCTTATTGGTTGGGGTAGCCTGTGTTGATTTTGGTTGGCAAGAATAGTTGCTTTTGTATTGGCTTTTGTTTTGGCTCTTATTTTGCCATTGTTTCTATTTAGGCTTAAGAATACCTTCTTGGTTTTTGATATCCTCAATGACACTAGCCTAAGCTAAAGCTTCTTCAAATGATTGATAAGTTTATAGTTGAAGCATCCAAGAGATAAGATTTAAGCAACTCTTGGTGAATAACTTACTTAGCTCATCCATTAGTAGGGTGAATGATAATTTAGTGATGACAACCCTCCAATGGTTTTTGAAATCGTAGATAGATTTATCATCATGTTGTATTAAAGCATAGAAATCATACAATGAGATGTTCTTTTTAACATTTAAGATGAAACACTCAAAAAAATTGATCAATCAATTGCTCAAAAGTATAAATACTATGGCTTGGCAATTGATTATACCATTATATGGCATCCCTTCCTAATGTTTGAGGAAAATTTTGAAGCATGAGAGCATTGTCATTTTGAAGTCTAAAGCATGCATGTACAAAAGTGCTCACATGTTCTTTGGGATCCTCATTTTACTTAAATTTTTCAAATCTAGGTACCGTAAAATCTGCTAGATATGATAGTGATGGTACCAAAGGATGAGTTGGTTGATTGATCAATTGGTGTAAAGTTGATTTTTGGTTTGAAAAACCAGGAGTAAATTGTATCAATTGATCTATTTGTTTTTGCATGACCTTAATTCGAGGGTCTTCCTCAGGAATATGGAAGCCCTAAATTACCTGATAATTTTGTGGTGGAGTGGAAAAGTATTGTGGAGTGACTAAGTGATGATGTAATTGATAATGATGTCTAGGTGAATTTGATGGAAATTTATGAATGGGATATTGACGATGAAAATATGGGAAATTATAGAATGAGGTTGATGTATGAGGGTTATGACTAGGTTGGCCAATGGGAATAGGATGGGTAGTGGTATGGCTTGGTGGAGGAACATGGATAGAAACCACATAAGACTGTGATGCCCATGATGGACCCTGGTTAACAAGGACATTCTGAGTAGAGTTTTATAGAGGCTTAGGATTAACCTGTACTTGTTGTTGAGCATTTTTAAACTTTCTAAGTAATTTTTTCAGGTGTTCCCATGCCTCACTAATTTATCTATCAGAAGCTAAGGGTATGGAAGTAGATGGTCTGGAAAGATGTGTCTAGGGGACACATTACACTAGGTATGGCAAATTTGTGAGGCTGAAACTTGTGAAGCAACATTTACATGTGCTTCATACAAGGGGTTGGTGTAAGTGGAGGTGTATGAGGTGCTAGGAGCACATGAGGATTGGGGGATGGACATATGGAAATAAGGTGTAACTGATGCCTCAAAAAGAGGGTTTGTATACACCTAGGTGAAGGTGGATGGGGGCTGGGAATAAATAGGCTCTTGTTGTAAAATAAGATCCTATCTAGGTGAATTTGGAATGGAATCTAATACATAACTAGAAGACTTCATGAGAGCTTCTACTCTTGCCATGTCTATATAGGTAATGTGATGGTCGATGGTAGGGGAGGTCGATTCCTCTTAGGGCATGGCCATATGGAAAGCTGTGGATGGTAAAGAATGTGAGGGACTTGAAGATAAATTTGCCTATGTCACATTTAGGTAATCTACCACATAAGTGGTGGGGAATGTGGATAAAGGTTCTATTTGATTATCTTGATTTAATTCTTGTTTTTGTTTTTGTGTTAAGACCATAAAGTAAATAAACCAAAATAAAGATTATGCAGCAAACTAAAGTACCCAATTGAATTTTTTTACAATAAAAACAAAACAACCAATGCTAAGTTTGTTTAACACATGTGTCTTACCTTGTTCATTGGTTATCTCCTTTTAATGTGAGTTCATTTCCTTAGGTTTCAATCTTGTGTGTTTCAAATGTACTAATATGAATTAATCAAATAAAGGTAAAAGCTATGGCTAAGCTGGGGTAACAAGATTCTTGCTGGTGATGAAATCCAAGAAGTTTTCTTAGGGGTGACCTAGGGTTTCTAATGGTAGGTATTGGTGGATGGATATGAATGCCACCATCACCAAATCTCAAGCAATGACTGGTGATGAAATCCAACCACTACTGTTTTATGTGAATCATGTAGTGTGTGGTTAATTTTAAATTTTTTGATTTTCTATTGTGTTCAAACAATGTTAGGAGCAACTAATTTCATAAATCTAAGTCAAAAGCCAACAAGAGAATGCTAATTTCTCCAAAGGGTGTGAAGTACACTACTTAAGACCCTTTGTCAAAATATCCAAAGGGGTTGTCCACCCTCTGCCTGGAATCACCCAATGGCAGGAATACTCTTGGCACCCTAATGATGTTCCTACTTAGATAGATAAAAGAAGATACTTCTAACCCTAACAATGCAAACTAATTATGCAATTTTGATTTACATGCAATCAGAATGCAGTATTATTATTTTTTCACATAGCAAAAACTCAAAAATTTCAAATAAATATTGTGAATGGATGCAAATGATTAATTTAAATCCTAAAATGAATGCTAATATTAATTTTATTTTCTAGATTACTTAGTGAAGTTATTTTTATATCAAAAGACCTAAAAAAGACACAAAACAACCAAAAAACGTAAAAAACAAATCTAGGGTTTGGTTAGCAGACTTACAAATAGCCTATGTATTTATCCCAACTCTCTATAACACACCCTTGGGAGTTTATAAAATGCACTTGGGCATTTATGGATAGCCCTCGAGCACCATGGAGCATTTCGTGCACCTTCTACAACTTCTACAAATTTTTAGAAACCTTAGATCCAGCAAAATCTATGAAATTCGTGCTTTTGAAAGCCCTGCAAGATGACAAAAAATAGCAAGTAAATTAGTAAGGAAAATCAAAAATAGAAACCCTTACACGGTCCCACCGTGATTGCCATTTGAAGAGCTAAAAATGTGACACCAAATAACGCTAAATAAAACAGAACTCAAACGAATCAAATATTGCACAACAAAATGTAATTAATATTGATAAAGACGAGGAGCCTAGAAAATCTGTTGTTACAATAGTGGATCCAAGAATCCCTTGATACAATATTATAAAATTTGCTAGGGTTCTTTGAAACCCTAGCCACAAATAACTGGTGGTGTCTTCAATTGTGTCTTTTCTCCCAACAAGGTTGAGTGGGCTTCTGCGTATTCGATATCGAGGCCACTCTAGCTTAAGAAATTGTCCAATGCTTCTGATGTATTGTCAAAACCTACACATAAAGAAACTAGAGAATCAATAATAACAAATGAGGGCTCCATAGTGTGAGCCCTTAGAAATCACAACTTAAAAACCCTAGTTATAGCAATGGAAATGTGAATAGGATAAGACAACATGAAATATAATAACATAAATGGATTTACCTTACATTCTTATTGTATTCTGATCTATGATATTTTGTTGCAGTAGATAAGCACGATGATGTCCTAGCATTGCTCAAAGGCTAGGAGGTCTTCAAAACACTTATGTAAAATATCTGCGAGTGCCTGGCAGCTGCAGGAAATGCCTGTGGGTGCTTGGTACTGGTAGGGAGGTGCCCAGAGGCACTCAACCATGATAGAAAGCACCAAAAGACACTTGACGATTGAGGAAAGATATTGTAGAAGCAGATATAGTGATGGGAAATGGATGGCGATGATTGTAGGGATTACGACGAGCGAGGATCGGGGTAAAAGTACTTGGATACTCCAAGGGAAGATGAAACTCAAGGAATCTCATGGTACAAATTTCCCAAGGACTCTAAAAACTCAGGTTACTTAGGCACTTAGGGATTGAGCCATAAAAATGGCTTCTATTTATAATCCAACCTAGGGCATGCTAGGGTTTTAAAGACACTAATCGTGTGGTTGAGATAAAAGCACATTAGAGGGTGGATATTAAATTTAGGGTGTGGCATGGATTGATGTGGATGGATGAGCAAGATTAAATAAAATTGGATGGTTGAGATTAATTCACTTATATAAATATATTTATTAAATATATAAAATATAATATATAAAATATTAATATTAAATATATATAAATATATGAATTGTGGGCAAAAATGATGAGAAAGTTAGGATGGATGACAAATGACTAGGTTTTTGTTTCTACAATATTCTTTCAATACTTTTCCTGAATGGTGTGAATATCTTATTATTGCTACTACATCCTCTCTCACCATGTTTCGAAAGGCTTGAAAGAAACCCATTTGAAATCCATCAGGCCTTGGAACTTTATCTCACTACACCAAAAAAGGATTATAAGGGCCGCTAAAATATGATGGTTTTTTATGATGAAAAAACTACCCTAATAGACCCTAAGAAGGCAGTTTTATAAAGTCTTCACCAAAAAAATATTTTAACGATACCTAAAATATGATTTTTTACAACAATAAAAGACCACCCTAATAGACCTAAGAGGACGATTTTAAACCACCCTCACTACAAAAATATTTTAACAATGCCTAAAAATGATGGTTATTATGGTAGTAAACCCTAAGAGAGAGGTTTAAAACCACCCTAAAAATCACCTTTAATATATATATATGTATATGGCTTCCCACACAAGGAAGGGAAAAAGAGAGGGGATAACATATGGACACAAGAGAGTTTTGAGAAGCGGGAAGGCCAAAGCGGGACCATGCACCACTGCAGGATCGGGGAGGGAGTGATAGGGGATTTTGAGGAACAGAAGAATGAGGCTCATTACATTTTGATACCGGGTCTAAGGTTTAAATCTCCATAGCCAATGCACTAGACATATCTCTTGATGATTTGATAAAAACCAATAAGCAAACCACTGGTGGAGGAAGAAGTAGAGGTAGTAGAAGATGTGGTGACAGTGGTAGTTTTGACCATGATGATTGTGGAGGCCCATTAAGTGTGAATAGACCCTCACCATATTTGATCACCAAGGCAATCTACACATATACCCATATTGTACATTTCTTTGAATAACATATACCCGTTGTGTATATACCTTGTTATTTCAGAGATAGTGGGGTATGGTATAATTTGGTTGATTGTGTTATTTAAAAAAGGAATAAAAGTACCTAGAGGTGGCGTGCTTCGTGGGAATAGAACATGTGACCTATGGCTAGGGTTAGTATTTTCATGTCCCTTTTGGGAAAATTTGAAATGAAAATTTCAAATAAGGTTAGGGTTCTTAATTCATGTCTTTATCAAAAAATCTAGAATTGCAACAAGAATTTGTGTGTGTGGGAGCTTAAATATTTTATTTAGATAAGGTGTTACTTGATCTATGTTAATACCGTTGGTTAATATACAAGTATTATCCATATACATGAACCAAAACCCTAAATAAAAACCCTGGAATCACTCTTCAACCTTGATTCTCAAAAAGAATGATTTATTTTAGTATGGATGTAAAGGAAACTTTTGGCGATTCAAATTAATATGCATTGAGGGCTCAATATCTGGTAGGTGACACCCCTAACCATTTAATCCTTTCCTAATTTCAGTTGACCCCGTGTGCCTATTAGTTCTACACAAGAAAAAAATATGTATACATGGATCAATTTTTGTTAGTGGTCTGAAGGAAAATAATACCTTCAATGCCTTTTCAACATGGTTATCAAGGGACATCTGCTATGATTTCTAGGCATTGGATCGATTGTGGTGATTGATATTTTTAGGGAACACATAAAGAAATCTTAGGAGTGGGGAGTAGTAGATTCTTACAATGATGGTATCATGTGGTTGACTCTTTTCTATTACACATCCTGGAAGGATGTATCTATTACTACAGTTTTAGGATGCATCATCAAGGGTTTTCAAATTGGAAACTACTTTTGAGTAACAATATAATTTTTTTATAATTTCTGAGTAATGGATTTTTATTTGGTCCTCATAATAGATTTTTGTAAGCATTATTTAATTATGTGCAATACTTTTTTCCTTTCATTTGTGGCATTCCTTTTATGCACTTGAGAAATAACTAGTCATAAATCCAACTTATGGATTATGTTGTTTGGTTTTTCATTTTTCACCTACTTTTTTATAACACTATATATTTGGTTTTTAATATTGTGCATGTGTGTTGTTATATTTCTATAAGTGTGGTTGCCTAGGCATATCTTCATTTTATGGACCATTGGCACCATCCATTATGTTGTGAGTTTTGCTTCGAAGTAATAAATGTCTTTGTAACATCTTTGTAAAATTAATATTTACATATATGTCAATCTTATAAGTGGATTGAAGAACTGATTTGCTATCTATTTAAGGGATTGTATGAGGCTAGTACAATATACTAGTATATTTAGTAATATTTTACTCATAATGGTGAATGAACACATTATGCTGCAATATCCTCTACATAAGTTATAAATCTTCATTGCAAAATAATATTGAAATGCATAGCTATTGAAAGATATGCATATCAATTCCTATATTGTAAAACCTATAATTATATTACTTATCTGAGCAGAAGTTGTATGATGTATTAATTACTCTTGCATTTATGCTTTTATATAATTTCTATTCACATTTATTTATGAGAATGACTAATACAATACCATTTTGTAGAGATACTAAATGTGTGCATTACTTTCAAGTGTCCTCCATTAGAGAGAGTAACTTAGATGATTAAAGGTTCTCAAATTTTATTGGTACAAATATACTTCATTTACGTATGGAGGTTAGAGAAGATAGAGTTGCATGGATCGAGGTATTATTAGCATCAAAGGACCTTTTCCCTCGTACCCTAACACAGAGTCTTATGCAAAATATTGATGATATACCTATTTCAACAGATAAGCTTAAATATCTCTTGTTGCAAGAAGGTTTGAAAGCAATAAAAGAGTGTGAATAGATTATGCTCTCTAAATTTTTTGAGCTACAAAGCTAACTGAATATTCTAATCCAATAGGGCTTTTCTACAATGAATTCAGGATCAATAGCTCTCTTTGGGAGGCCTATAAAATTTATTCATTGTGTAATACTATTCTTTGAGTTCAATTTTTATATATTGTTATTTGGTGTTGGATTTTTGTCTCTTCAAATGGCAATAATGGTGGGACCCACTAAGGGTTTCTTTTTATGGTTTGCTTTGCTAATTTTTTTGCTATTTTCTATCATCTTGCAGGGTTTTCAAAAGCACAAATTTCATAATGTTTGTTGTTGACATAAACAATTTCATTTGATTGACATGTTGAGGCAATTGGAGGTAAAAGAACATTGTGCAGTTTCTAAATTTCACTTTGAGGTGATTTTAAGAATATCATATATATTTTTTCTTTTATAATCATATAGGTACCATACAAAACACTTGAAAAAGAATCATCTATTTGATGTATGCAAGAATTTTTTGTGGAATAAGTGATAGGAATAAGTTATGAGATGTAAAGGAGATGAACTTGATTTCAGTTTTAATTAATTTAGAGAATATTGTCTATTTGTTCACTTTTAGAATTGTATAGGAGTTGACATACACAACACTTGAAAAAGAATCAGCTATGGGAAGTATAGAAGATAACATTTATGTGTGAATAAGTGATATCCTTTACAATTTTACAAATTGCAAAGGAAATGAATTTGATTTCCATATAAGTTGTTTTGAAGAATATTGTTTATTTGTTCACTTTTATTCATAATTATTTAATGGTTGGGATACACAACAATTGGGAAAAAATTAGCTATCTTATGTATACAAGAAAACATTTATATCTGAATAAGTGATACCAATTACATTTTTACAAATTTCATATTGGTCACACATTTATACATTATAGAGGACATTTTATCGTAATTGCAATTTGTATACCCATGGATGACATCTTCGTAATCCAATATGTCTTCCATTCTCAACATCATAGGTCCTAAAGATAATAATATCTGGTATGATTGTTATTCAGCTTCTTGTCAGCTTTTTTTTTTTTTGTCTATCCACTAGTAAGTATGATCTCCTGTGGAGTTCTAGAAATAAAAGATTTAGAATTACTTTTACTAGGATTAGAATTGCTAAGTTTTCTCTAAATTTTTCCACCAAATTTGACATGATTTCAGCATTCTTTTCTAATCTTATAGGATTCCACATTCGTTTGTGTTGCTCACTTCCTTCTGGTATATATGTGGATGCACATCAACATCCTTGAATAATGTCATGAAGTACGATTAAGATTGAAAATAATATGATCTACGAGTTTCTTGAACATTGGAGACAAACTTGCAAAATAACATGATGCTATTGAGTTCATGAAGTTTTGCAATATCTCTAATATGGAATTTATCATGAGTTAAAATTCTTCAACTTTATCTATAACATGAGAAAATAAGAACATACCTTTTATAAAATTAATTTATTACTGTTATTATTATTATTTTTTGCTATTTATTTATTTTAGATCCAAGCAATGCTTGAGGCCATAACACAATTTGGATCATTGAAGGCTTCTATTTTAATAGTTTCTGAGTTTTGAAGTAAAATTTTTCAGGTGAAAAGTACTATATTTTGGTATAGCTTCATAGCTCTAGAGCTTCGATTACTCCATTGGGATGAAGCATCTCCAACCAGTGCAACACCGAGTCAAACTTAGATGCAAAATCCCCAAAAAGAAAAATAAAAAAATAAGAAAGTGTGGTAAGGAGGTTGTGAGTTGGATTTTTATAGTGAAAACTAACATGCAATTGATTTGTTCATTGGATTTTAATGATAAAAATTGATTCAAAGTGTGCACTTGGTTGTTAAATTCCAACCCTATTTTTACCTTTTTCGTGTGGGTTTGCGCAGTTTTAGGAAATTTCATTACCTAAATCATAATTTCAAGTTTTGTTTATAGAAAGGGTATCATTGTACATATTGCATTTGTGCTTCTTGTTTTTTTACCATTTAAACATTGGGAACAAGTATGTAGTATGAAATGAGAGAAAAGTGAGTCTTTGAGTATCTTGCAATGTTCTATGTGGACAAGTATAATATTTTAAGATCCATTTGAGAGACCCACCCTATTGTCTTGGAGATGTAAGCGGTTGTCTAGAAAATGTGTCACATTGTCCCAAAAAATGCATCTCAACATTTCGTGTCGTCCCTATGCCATAAACTAAAAGAACATAGGTAACTAGGTATCAATATATGTTGCATCTTGGAAATGCTCTTCACATTGAAATAAAGGGGAAGCTATTCAAATTTTAGTTCTTGCATTGTATAGAATTACTTTCTACTATAATAGTTCTTTATTTGTTTATTTATTTATTTTAAATTTTTGGCCATAGACTAATTAAGCAACAACTAGGGACTATGTTTTGTATTATTTTTCACTTATATTTACGTCATCACCTTTATAGGAATGTATGGACTATGCAGTCTGTATTTACAGGTAATTTTTCACCCAGTGTTCCACTGTAAATATGACACTGCCAATAATGCCTGAGCTTCCGTTGGGAATCAAAACATTAATCAATTTCACGACATGACAAGGCAGTGCAGTGGATACAGGACAACTGCACTATAATTGGACCAACCTGGGGAATCTGAACCAAAAAGAAAATCAGATTGTCTACTAGATACCGCTACTTGGTATTACTATTCCTGTTCGCCAACAGTAGTGAATTTCTAGTCCTGGTATACAATCAATTTTTTTTTTTTGAAATCATGTATTTTGTATTCTAGTATTTTTATAGAAACTGCTTATTTTTAATAACATTCTACATTAATACTTTCTCTTCTGTGAATCAGTGATCACTATTTTTTCCATCATCAAAAGAAGCGTTCTGGGCATAGCTGGACCTACAAATAGGAGGTAGACAATAATGTTAAAAATTTATCAAACGTATAGTTGAGGCTGAGGAATATGTGTAATGTAGGTTGATTAGAACTAAAAAAAAGTCTAAAGATTTGACCGTCTTTGACAGTCCATAATATTTTTTATTGTTTTCTAGTTTAAGAGAGTAGAAAATATTTTTTATAGTTTGATGTCTTATCTATATATTTATAATTTTTTACATAATTTTAAGTCTAAAAATTAGTTGATAATATTCTTTATAGTTTGGGGTCATATGTATATATTTAAGAGTAAAAGAAGATGGGCTGAGAGAGTAATGTTTGGGTTAATTTAAGTAAATGAGAAGCGCAGAGCACATGTAATAGATATTCAACTTTGGGCAGGACTGAAAATTTGATTAAGCAACAACTAGAAATATAAGAAAGAATATACACTTCCTTGTGGCTTATACACTTCACTACGACGGTTTATATATATATATATATATATATATATATATATATATAAAAGTAATAATAAGAGGGCAGTTTGAAGCCGTCTTCTTCAGTTTTTATTTATTTATTTTTAAAGTAATAATAAGAGAGTGGTTTAAAACCGCTTTCATAGTGATAAATTAAGGCAATTTTTGAGGTGGTTTTTAACTGTCCTAATAGACCCTAAGATGACAGTTTTTTAAGGCATTTTTTAACCATTATTGTATGATGCAAACTTTTTATGACGCATGGTTGAATTAAAACCCTTAAATATCTTTAAGGGCGGTTAAAAACCACCCTTAAAGACCTTTTTTGGTGTAGTTTCCCCTTATGCAACTAAGGAAAAAGGTCCAAAAATGAAGAGAAGCCATCCTACTAGATAAGGCTCGAAGTCCCCCTGCTACCTAGATTGCATCATCCCCTGCTCACTCAATGACTTTCTCTATTCACAAGGTAATGCAACTACTATGCTCTTCTAGAGTAACCTCATTGGCTATGGCCCATGGTTCTTTAATGCCTCCCAAAGCAACACTTTCTTTATTCAAACCATTATCATATTTTCTATCACCTCCATGGCAACAAGAGGAGGTACATGAAGAATTGTTAAGTTTAACCCCGTGGTAAAAATTTTAGAGGATCCAACAACAAATGGCTCAATATGATCAAGAAAGGTAGGCCCAATTATTTGAAAAACTGGTTACCACTAAAATAGTTTGCCACTTTACTCTATAATAAAGAACATTACTATTCTAAAAAAGGAATCCTCTAGTGTCAAAACTAGAAAAGGAAATGATGGAATAAGATTGGCATGTATCAACTGTCAAGATAGATTTAAAATATGTGTGGCCTCAAGATATAATGAAGCTTACCAAAGAGGCTATTAAGATAGTTGAACCTGACTATGAGTCAAATAACCAACCAAATGCTGGAAAGAAAAGAAAAATAGTAAGAACAAATCAAGAAAGTCCTAAAGGACTCATAGGTAGAAGTCAAGGCCCTTCAAAATTAGATAAGCACACTGACCAAGCGCTTGAAGGAGCAAAAGTCAGAGGTTTTCCTAAAAGAGAATAAAGAACAACTTAAATATCTTTTGAATAAGCTTGCCAATCAACAGGCTCAGTTTAAACAAGAAAAGGATATTCTACTCAAAGAAATTGAGGAGTTAAAGTAGAAAAGCAAAATGAAGTAGTGGCTAGGGATCAAAAGTCTCATTAAGCATGTCAAATATGCTTACTAGGATGAAATTGATAGTTTTGCATTAGCATTATTTTAGCTATTTAAATTTATGGATTCAGCTACACTCTTAAGGATCCAAGTGAGCGATAAAGTCAAAGAAAACCTGAACATAATTAGCATAAGACTATAGGAAGCTAAAATCTATTGGGCTAAATTGGCCATGATGTTGGACTCGAAGATAGTGGCTATGGGAATCCAAGATAGGGAAGCTATGGCATAAAGAGTAATTAGCCTTTTTCGAAAGGAAAGGGTAGAAAGATAGTGCATGAATCAAATCAACACCTTATATGTCACCATCGAAAGACTCTAAGGGGAGGTAGATTCTTTAATTCAAGCAAAGCTTCCTTCATCTTGGAAATAGTCAAGTCATATTTGCTCAAAAGAGAAATATTGAGTGTTGATAGAGAAGAATAAGGAAGGGCCTTTTGATTCTAAAGAGCAAATGGATTTCCCTAGTGCAAAGAAAATGGTACAAGCTATAAGGCCATTGGAAAAATAAAAAATATGGGTACATAAAGTGATAAGCAAAACAAAGGGTTTCTCTCAAGACAATAAATTTGAAGTACTTGTAATTTATGAATAATTCCAACATATTCAGTGCTAATTCGAAGAAGAATGGGAAAAAAAAAAGCAAGTTTTGGAAAAGCTACCCACCTTGTAATTATATCTCTCTTTTTACTATCTCTTTTCCTTTTTTATTTTTTTTTATTTTGTGGAAATTGTAAAAAAACTGGACCCCATACCCATGGATAAATGCAACAGTTTTGGGTTCTCCTTCAAGCAATCAAGAAGGTCCTTATGAGCAACCAAAGTTGTAGTGACTTCTCACTACTAGAATTTTGCTTCACAAAAACTAAGGTAAACTCATGAGAGGTATTCATGATTTTGTGGAAGTCCCGAGCAGAGGAGACGAGCCAAAGTCCTAAGCGTGTGTATGAAAGTTTAAGAACTAAGCTGAGAAGGAGTCTACTAATTGAGAATTTTTAGGATGCCTACGGAGTGGAAGGAAGAAAATTTTTGATACGAAGAATGCTTAGAGATTGATAAAAGTTGAAAATTCCTCAAATTACTCTTCATAGAAAACTTTTTTGAAGATCCTCATAGGGACTAGTAGCAGGAAGTTTTGACAAGTAGGCAAAAGTGTATCGAGATATGAAGATATTAAGGTGTGCTAAGATTTAAAGTTATCACCAACACCAAGGATGAGTCATATTAAGTTGCACAAAGAGGAGCAATGATGCACAAGATCCCAAGAATGGTAGGTGAGATAAATTAACATGCTTTTATTGAAAAAGTAAGGACTACCTACCATTATCATCTCAGTTGAGAATCTCGAGAGAATATTAATGGTAGGCATGGTCGTTGAAATCTTGCATATGATAACATTAATAACATAAAATACCCCTAATTAATTTTTAGAATCCACAAAAGAGGTATTCAAAATTGTTAGAACACCCTATAAATTTTTGAGGGAAGCCTTCCTCAACTCTAATCCAAATATAGTAGTTAGTTTAGTATTGTAAAGGATCAACAAGTTTGTAAAGTTTTCCTTTCATTTCTCTATGTATTGCATTATGTGTATTTCTAGGCATGTGCACAACCAAACCCCCACTTTTGGCATAACCTTTTGTAATAATTTTTGCATTCATATATATACTGGAGGTCTTCGCATCTACTTTAAGCCCATTTGTGGATCTCATGCCCTAAATCGTATCTTATATATGTGTGTGTATTTGCATCTTGATAATTCTATGCTTATCTATGTTGAGGAGAGGAAGTGTTCATACCAACACATTATATCCAAAGCTATTGTGTAGGGAGATCTTATTTGATATTTGGTGCATTGCCACATTTTAGCTTAGGTTTTTACTTTTGTTGTTTTTTAATTTATTTTTCTCTCTTAATATTTTTCCCCCAAGTTTTTAGATTAGGAAATGTGTACCAAAGATCTCATCCTATAAAGAATTTATCCTTTGTCAAAATCCTGGAGGCCCCTAAATGAGCCAAATACCTTTTTCTCAAGACTGACCCTGCTATTTCGCTCTACATGAGGTACAATATACCCTGTTCACCTAATCCACACCATGTTTGACGACTAAAAAAATAAAAAAAAACATGTCCTACAACCATTTTTATTTTCTAATCATTCACTAAGGATAAATGAAAGAGAAATAATCTAGTTGGTTTTTTATAACTTAGGGGACCAACTAATTCTCTATTCTTGTCATCATAAAAAATATAATCACATGTAGTTTATTTTTAGGCTTGCTTGTTGTGTCCCTCTTGCATCCTTTTCCCTTGAAAGGAAAAATACTTTTACTTTTATCATCTAAATCAAGAATCATTTTAGTTACTAGGTATTGATTATTGTATTTGTGTGATGCATTTGTAGCTAACTAGAAATAGATTAAGGTTATGCTTTGTCAAAGAAATATTACGAAAACATGTTCTCTAACTAATCTACTAAACCCTAGACATTAAACTCACAAATTTCCCTATATTTGAGGTGATGAAGGAGAGGGAAGCATCATAAATAATTTCTTCGTGATACCCTTCCAATTCTCTTTATCACATTTTGATGAACCCGATGTGAACACCACTATGGGTCCAAAGATCTTCTTGGCCAAGCTAAATTTTAATCAAACTAAAATTTATCAAACTTTAATCAATAACATTAATCATGTTTATTTATGATAGATCATATTAAATCTAGATAAAAAGAGCATAACCAATTAATAGTCCTACTAAGGATCTTTATGGTCCTTTGAGTAGCTTTTGCACAAGCTTCTAGGCTATACTGGGTATATAGTGAGTCTGGGCTGTAGCTACCCACATAGGGTCTTGCATGTATGTATGACTAGTAAGGAGTATATTACATTGGGATAGTAGGAGTCATAAGGAGGCATATTATTACCCCTTACATACCATTTTGGACATGTATCTAGGAGGTCATTTCCATGTATTGTTAGTATCCCATGTATTTTATTTCTCTTGTGTATTGATAGGTATATAGAGACAAGTAAGGTATATCAAGACCTTTGGTATTTTGGGAGGCCCTTGAGATATATAGGTTGGATTGGGTATATTTAGGTAAGGGGATATAAGGTTGCTAAATAATATTATCTTTCTTTTTTAATCAACTTGATAAACATTAAAACTTAATTTATCTTCTCTCTTCTCCCAAAACTATGACTAAGAAATGATACCTCACCCATAAAATTGCTTATTAGTTGCCTATTAACCCTAACCCTCCTATAGAAGGTCATGATGACCAACCTACCTTTGAGAACACTATTTTTGATCAAGATGAGATTTCTACACCTTTATAATGAATTGTGCAACCAACCCTATATCATTTTATAGTTGGTTGTCTTTTCCTCCAAACTTTGAAACTCCCAATTTTCAAATGTATAAGGGAAAAGGGGATCCTATCAACCACATTAGGTTTTTTATAATAGCTTAGTGATATTTCTTATGATGAAACATTGCTACTTAAAATATTCTCTAAGAGCCTTAGCAACCCAGTCTTAGAATGGTACTACCAAATACCAAGGCATTCCTTAAAAAGCTTGAGGAACCTTGTCAAAATGTTTGTCAAGAAAATATTTGTCTATATTGAGAAAAATATCATCATTAGTGACCTATACCAAGTCAAGTAATCAAAAGATGATAATTTTACAAACTTCTTAGCAAGATGGTGGGACCTAGTGTGGATACTATAGTATATCCCTCCCTCTAGAGGCCTATTCAACATGTTCATGGGAAACCTTAATGAGCAATTAAATTTTTACTTAGAGATAACCATGTATCTTATTTTAAAAATATGATTGACATGGCTAAGAGAGTAGAGACTACCATGGTCAAAAGAGGATAATTGAATATCAAATCGCATAAAGAGGAATATAAGTCTTCTTCTAAACTAAATGTGCAATATTATTGGAAATTTTGAGTTAGTTGTGTTGTCATTGATGTCAAGAGTCAGTGTCAGGTTTCAGTGCAGGAATTGGCAAAAGAAGGGTTAAAATATTTATATTTTAAGCCCTAGAGATTTGGTTTAAGAGCTCCACATGATTGGTCAAAAGGATGGTTAAATACCCTGAAGAAAAGGCCTAAAGGAAATAATATTATAATATTAAAGGCAATAAAAAAGGTCTAAGGGCGAAAGAGAAAAACACCTAGGCCAAATGGAAATAATATTATAATACTTTATTATAATATTAAAAGTTTAATTAATGCCTGAGGTAGTTTATAAATAATTTATAATATTTATATTATAAATTAATTTATAAAAATAATAATTTTATAACCCAAAGTTGGGTTGGGAGCCAAGTTTAATTTAAATTTCATATTCCTCCATCGACATTGAAAAATAGAAGCATATGGTATAAATACCATAGCACTTACCTCACAAAGGTAAGTCTCTGAAATATTGTGCATGCGATTTGTGAAAAGAGAAGGTGAATAATTCGTGAGTGAACAAAGGAAAAGGTTTTAATTTTTAATTGCCCCTAAAATACGTGGAAAACAAAGCGACCAAGGTGGGAAGATGCAACACCAACCAGTTGGTTGGGCTAGCAGAAAATCTAAGGTGTGTAAGGCATTGAGAATGCAAAGGTGCTGCATTTGAGTCTCGACGGTGATGCAGGCACAAAGCCTTTTGGCTTTTGGTACAAGAGGAAGATACAAAGTGTTCTAGGCACTTTTACCTCCCACGTGAGCACTTAGATCACACATAAGGGTAGACGCAGCTAAGGTGCAAGCGACACTTCGACCAATAATTGAGCCCCACAAGGAGCATGCACAAGGTATTTAATATTTTGATTAAAAGCGCATAGTCTATGGTTGTTGGTGGTGCTTGAAGCGCATGATTTAATTTTTATGCCTAGGCTAATGTGTATAGTGGGAATGTTATGAGCACATGGTATATTTGATTTTGTTGAGTGCTTGGGGAGTTAAAAGGGGTAAGGTAAATTATTTTTTTTTGATTGGTTGAAAGGGTGTTGAAAGGTCCCTGAACCTTGTACAAGTATTTTTTACATGTTTTCCAAACCGACCGAAGAGGCCCAAGAGCTAAAGATCAAAGAAAAAGCCAAACACCACAAGAAGAAAGGTGTCGCGATATCGCGACATGTTGCATTTTTGCGGTCCAAAGCATAGAGAAAAAGCAAGGAGGAAAAGGTGTCACGATATCGCGACATGTTGCACCGTCACGGCCAAGGGAGGAAAAGATGTCGCGATATCGCGACAAGATGCAACATCGCGGCCGAAGGAGAGAAAGTGTCGCGATATCGCGACATGTTGCAACGTCGCTGCCAAAAGAAGAAGTGTCGCGATATCGCGACAAGTTGCGTCGTCGCAGCCAGAGGAGGAAAGGTGTCGCGATATCGCGACAAGTTGCATCGTCGAGGCCAAAGAAGAAAATATGTCGCGATATCGCGACATGTTGCATTGTCGCGGCCACAGGAGAAAAAGTGTCGCGATATCGCGACATGTTGCACCATCGCGGCTATAAGAGAAAAGGTGTCACGATATCGCGACATGTTGTATTGTCATGGCCAAAGGAGGAAAAGTGTCGCGATATCGCGACATGTTGCAATGTCATGGCCAAAAGAGAAAAAGTGTCGCGATATCGCGACATGTTGTATCATCGCGGCCTAAGGAGAAAAAATGTCGCGATATCGCGACGTGATGCATCGTCTCGGCAAAAAGATAAAAAATGTCGCGATATCGCGACATGTTGCATTGTCGTGGCCAAAGAAGGAAAAGGTGTCGCGATATCGCGACATGTTGCATCATCGCGGCCAAAGAGAAAAAGTGTCGTGATATCGCGACATGTTGCGTCATCGCGGCCAGAGGAAAAAAAGTGTCGCGATATCGTGACATGTTGCAGCATCGTGGCCAAAGGAGAAAAAGTGTCGTGAAATCGTGACATGTTGCATCGTCTCGGCAAAAAGATAAAAAATGTCGCGATATCGTGACATGTTGCATTGTCGCGGCCAAAGAAGGAAAAGGTGTCGCGATATCGCGACATGTTGCATCATCGCGGCCAAAGAGAAAAAGTGTCACGATATCGCGACATGTTGCATCATCGCGACCAAAGAGAAAAGATGTCGCGATATCGTGACATGTTGCAACGTCGTGGCCAAAAGAGAAAAAGTGTCGCGATATCGCGACATGTTGCATTGCCGCGGCCAAAGGAGGAAAAAGTGTCGCGATATCGCGACATGTTGCATCATCGCGGCCAAAGAGAAAAAGTGTCGCGATATCGCGACATGTTGCATCATCACGGCCGAAAGAGAAAAAGTGTCGCGAAATCGCGACATGATGTAACGCCGCGACCAAAGGAGAAAAAAGTGTCGCGATATCGCGACATGTTGCAACGTCGCGGCCAAAGGAGAAAGAAATGTCGCGATATCGCGACATGTTGCATTTTCGCGGCCAAAGGTGAAAAGTGTCGCGATAACGCGACATGTTGCATTTTCACTGCCGAAGGAGAAGAAGGAAAAAGTGTCGCGATATCGCGACAAGTTTCATCAGCATACCAAACCAATCCCCTGGCAACATCTCACATTGTGCAAACATTGAAACTTGTAGGATCGTTCCTTAGGCCAATGGGGAAGGAGTCTCTCCACACTTGAATGTCAGATTCGCCGACTCCCTTGTTAGCAAGCCAGTCCGTAGCTTTGTTTCCTTCCCGGTATTGATGCTTAATGACTAATTCTGGGTAATTGCCAATTAGGGCCTTGCATTCTTGGAAAATCGAAGCAAGGGCCCAGGGAGGCTTAGCGGTACCATTGAGCCAGTTGATACAGTGCAACGAGTCTCCTTCGATGATAAGTTTATTGATGGTCAACCCTTCCATGAGGATCAAACTTTGGAACAGAGCCCGCGCCTCTGCCATATTGTTGGATTGAATTCCCAGGTTCTGGGCAAAGGCCAAAATTATTTCTCCTCTGTGGTTTCTGAGAATTCCCCCTCCGCCAGCCGCTCCTGGGTTGCCTTTAGCCGCACCATCGAAATTGAGCTTGTGCCACCCAGTAGGTGGTAAGACCCACTTGATGACAGACCTGTCAACAAAAATACGGGGCATGACAGAGATGTTAGACAGATTGAAAAGTTTGGTTAGGTCCGATTCTAAGCCAGGGAGGGGGGTTTTGGAGACGAAACAAGAGAGGCATTCTCCGCAGCAAGGGCCATGATTTTGACAATGATAATCTTCTTATCAGTGGCTTGATTTTTGAAAATTCTGGCATTTCTCTCGAGCCATATCTGCCATAGGTAAAGGTGGAGGCAAGCTTGCCACATGAATTTTAGTTGGTTGCTCTTGAAAGGTCGGGGCCATTGCTTAATAAGGAGGGGAATGGAATGTGGGAGGACTGTGGAGATGTCAAAGGTGTTATGGACCTGGTTGAGAACTGCTAGAGAAAAGGGACATTCCAAAAAAACATGCGAAGTTGACTCACAGGCATTTTTGCACAGGATACACCAATTGGGAATGAGTAACCCTCTGATTATCAAGTTGTCAATGGTGAGGATTCTATTTTGGATGGCCAACCAGCAAAATAATTTGACCTTGGGAATGATCTTGGGAACCCAGACCTGATTTGATAAGTCCCAACCATCTGTGGGAGTTTCTTGACTGTAGTAAGCTGATTTGATAGTGAAATTTCTAGATTCTTCAAGGTTCCAGACCATGGAATCATCTTTGTGTGAGCTCGGGATGATGCAAGTCCTCAACAAGTTTTGTAACCACCTGAGAGCCTCGGTGATATGCCTGGGCCCGTTAAGAGCTAGGTGTTTCCATTCAGGTCTTGTAGGACCTTGGTTAATGAAGTGACACACCTTATCTCCAAAGGTGGCTTCGGTAGTCGCCTTGAGCACTGCAAGATGCGGATCTTGGCTGAGAGGTTTATCACGGATCCACGGGTCGTCCCAGAAATGGATGGTCGTTCCAGTTCCTAGACACCACCTTAAGCCTTCCATGATGATTTTCCTTGTTTTGATTATGCCATTCCAGAAATGGGATCCGATAGGGAGGTTGTGCTCTCCAAGAAAGGAAAACTGATGGAGGTACTTAGCTTTAATGATATCAATCCAAGTGACTTTTTCATTGATGGTAAGTCTCCAGGCCTGCTTGGCAATGAGGGCCATGTTCATCCGCTTGATGTCTCTGAATCCGAGTCCTCCATCCTTTTTCTTGGAATAGACCCTGTCCCAGGCGACTAGCAAAAATTTATTCTTGTTTTCGTTTCCAGCCCAAAGGAATCTGCGTTGAATTTGTTCAATTTTTTGGCAGATGGTAGCTGGAGCTTTGAAGATAGATAAGAAAAAAATGGGGATACTTTGAAGGCAAGCTTGGACCAGAGTGGCTTTGGCTGCCTGGCTGAGCATTGAGCTTTTCCACCCCGCTAGTTTCTTGTTGAGGCGATCTAAAACAGGGTTCCACATAGCCGAGACTGATCTACCGTGGAAAAGTGGTAATCCAAGATAAGTAGTTGGAAGGCTCCCAATGTTGCACCCAAGGATCTCAACAATCCTATTTTGTCTGTGAGTGGGAGTATTGAGAAAGTATAGCTTGCTTTTACGGTAGTTGACTTTCTGACCAACCGCCTCTTCATAAGAATCAAGAATGTTCTTAATGATTTTTGCTTCGGGAACGGAAGCATGAGAGGATAGAATAGTATCATCAACAAACTGTTGATGGGATATGGCTTTGGATGTTGAGGTTGGTTTGATCCCGAAAACAAGACCACTGTTGCAGGCAACAGAAAGGGTTCTTCCAAGGGTTTCGGCCAAAATGATGAAGAGAAAGGGGGACAGAGGGTCCCCTTGATGGATGCCTTTGAAACTTTGGAAGAAACCTGCGGGTGAGCCATTGATAAGAACAGAGAACCAAGCAGTCGAGATACATTCGCGAACCATCTTGATCCATTCTTTGTGAAACCCAAACTTTTCCAGGACTTCGAACAGGAATTTCCAAGAAACCCGATCGAAAGCCTTGTTCATGTCAAGCTTAAGGAACATGCTGGGTTTTTTATTTTTAGATGCCGAGTGGGCCAATTCATGGATGGTTATCACTCCATCCGAAATGAATCTGCCTTTGACCGAGCTCCCTTGGCACTGATCGATGATGGAGGGAAGGATGTCTTTCAACCTATTTGCCATAACTTTGGTGATAAGTTTGTAAATGACACTGCAGAGACTAATCGGTCTGAAATCAGAAAGGGAAGCACGATCGTTGGACTTGGGTATTAAAACAATGAAAGTGGAATTGGCTTCTCTCGGCATATTTTTGGCTCTCTGGAAGAATTTAACCGCAGCAACGACATCTTGGCCCACAATATCCCAGAAATGTTGAAAAAATCGGGGTGGGAAGCCATCAGGTCCGGGGGCCTTATCAGGTTCCATTGCGAACAGAGCTTCTTTGATCTCCTCTTCAGTGAAGCTTTCAAGCAATTTTCCATTATCATTGTTAGACACCAACTTTGGGATGTTCTGTAGCAGAGAACTTGAGGTGCGGGGATGGCAGCCAGTGCTTGGTCCTAAGATTTCTTGGAAGTGGCAAACAACTTCCTGTCTGATTGCTTGGATGTCAGAGACAATGGATCCATCAGCCTTGGTCAGCTCAGAGATTTTATTAGAGCCTCTGTGACGCATGGTGGAAGCATGGAAAAACTTCGTGTTGGTGTCTCCTTCTTTGAGCCAGAGGTTTCTGGATTTTTGCCTCCAGTATGTCTCTTCCTTAGCCAAGGCATTGTGAAAATTTGAAAGGAGGCTCTTTTCTTCAAGGAAAGTTTTGGCCCTCAAATCTCCTCCCTGAATCAGATTTTCCACCCTTTTCAGCTCATCCATCAGATGCTTTTTCTCGGTAAAGAGGTTGCCGAAGACATCCCTGTTCCAGCATTTCAGCTTGAGTTTGACCGCTTTCGGTTTGAGGAACAGATTCGTGAGAGGGTTTGGACAGAAATCCTACTGCCACCATTGGCGAATACACCGGCCTAAATCTGGATGAGTGAGCCACATCTTTTCAAACCTGAAAGGGGTTTTGAAGATTTTTTGGGGACGGGAACAATCCAGAATTAAGGGATTGTGGTCGAAGCCAATTTTTGGGTGGCTATGAAGCCTGGCATCGCCAAAAATAGGAATGAGTTCTTTGGATAAGAGAAATCTGTCTAGCCGGATTTGGATGTGATGGATTCCCACTCGTCTGTTGCTCCATGTGTAGTTGGACCCTTGGAGCGGCATGTCCATTAGCTCGTTGTGGTTGACAAAGTCGTTGAAGTCTTCTATGCAACTACTGGTGATCGGATTGCCTCCTTGTTTATCAAACAAATGGAGGGGAGAATTGAAATCGCCACAAAGCATCCATGGAAAGTCTACAAAGTTGTTACGCATTGCAAAAATGTTATCCCACAACAATCTTCTATTAACAGGACTGTTAGGTCCATAAACATTGGTGGCGATCCACTGGAGGTGAGTGACTTTATTAGTAAACAGAATGTTGATGGTTCTGTCTGAGACTGAAAGAACTCTCCCTTCAATGGTTGTCGGGTCCCATAAACAAAGGAGACCCCGGATGCCCCTGTGGAGGGACAAAAGGCAAAATTGTTGTTTTCCCAGATTAGCTTGCAGACTTGAGTGCTGCTATTCTCATCTAATTTGGATTCTTGAAGGAACATGATATTTGGTTTTAGATTTTTTCTTACTATTTTAACAGTTCTCTGTTTTGCAGTTCCATTGAGGCCTCTGACATTCCAGGAGACGATCTTCATCGAGACGATTTGGAGTTTGCTTTGCGACCTCTGCCTCTCCCTTGAGACGGAGTTAGTTTGGGTCTAACTTCATCCTCATCTTGGTGGGTTGTGATGGAGTGTTCGAAAATGGGGCCCAAGGTGGTAGGCACTGTGCCATCAGCCATTTCGATCTCAGCTGCTTTGGAAAGTTTTTCTGCATTTGTCGGTCGTCCCCTCCTCTGTTCTTTGTTGACGTCTGCTTTGGGTGCGGGATTGGGAGATTTCAGTGGGCTGGAGGTTTGGTGGATGTCGGTGGAGTCAGTCCCAGGGGCAGGCCGGTGGGGGGATGAAGAGCGGGGAGGCTGGCACAGGGCAGCAGACTCAGGGGTTTGGGGAAGGGGGCTCTGAGATGGGGGGAGGGGTGGGAAGGGAAGAGGAAGGTGTGAGGGACCGGAATCGGTGGGTGAGTTTGGAAAGGTCATTGCAGACTTTCCTTTGGACAAAGGGGACTGGATCAAAGTGGGTGTGGACGTGACGGTTAGATCTATGGGTAGGTCATCTGAAATGTCCTCTCCAATATGAAGATTATTTAAGGGGGCAAAATGATTAGATCGAGGAGGCAGAGCGCTTACCTTGTTGGGTTTGACTGGATCTGAAGCAGAGGTCTTAGGAGGGCCTGCAGATCGGCCATGACCTCGGGTAGTAGCCTTTTTTTGGATAGTCTGGATCTGAGTATCCAAATTTTGGCCCGAATCACTAGGGATTTCTTTTTTTTGGGAAGGGCATTGAGAAAGCAGATGGCCCTGAGTATTGCACTCCAAGCAAAAAGTGGGCTTGTTTTCGTACTCAACTCCTTGGCGTCTCCTGTAGCTCCCGTAGTTGATACCGATGCAGGTAGGCAAAGCCGAGTCCAGATTTGCCATGACACAAACTCGAGCATAGGTCATTCTGGTTCTGGCTCGGGTAGCAGGGTCAATGGCGACCAAATCTCCAATCGGTTGAGTGATGCCTTTGAGTGCGTCGTTGTAGAAGAACTATGGGGGGAGCCCATGAAGTTTGACCCAAATCGGTGTGATATTGATAGACTGAGTCTCAGGGTCAAAGTCTTCCCCCCATCTCCACAGAAATAGGCTACGGCGGCCAAAAAACCATGGCCCTCCGGTAAGGATGCGGTGGGTGTCAAGGGCATTATTTAGCCTTATCATGAAAAACCCCCTAGGAAAGGCCACTAACTCCAAGCTGCCCGAAAGCCACCATTTGGATAGAGCCCACTCGTGGATAGTTTCCATATCAGGCCGAGCACCGACAAATTTCCCAATAAGAGAGAGAGACTCTTGGAAGATTAGTGGCTCCATGACCTCACTCGGGAAAGAGACTTCAGTGCCCGTAACAGAGAAGGGCAAAGGAGTTTGGAAAGAGAATGCACCGGATGAAGACCGCACTTTGTCAACAAAGGATAAAGACCAAGGAGGTGCTTTGGAAGGAGAAGAGGATGAAACCCTAACGGTTTTAGAGCGGCTCCCATCGCCATCCGTCGGTTTCACCACGCCGTTTGGGTCTTCACCGAGATTCCCGCCAAGTGGGCCTGCGGTAGGCCCAGCAACGCCTACAGGACCCGAAGACTTTCCTGCAACACCTGCTCCCACCATCGTCGCCATCATCGCCATCGTAGCTCCCCTTTCAATTTCATATAGTAAGGTAAATTATTTTTACCTTAGACAAAAAGTGAGAAATATTTTTATTAAAGGTTAAAAATAAATTGCATTGTTTTATAAATTTAATTATTTGAAAATGCAATTTTGAGTAGGGAGACATAAGTAGGATTTTGGATTACTTCATGCATTAAATTTCTGAAAGGGATTATAGTGAAACTGAGTGATTGAAATCTTTATTTGATAAGTTTGGATATAATAAGGTGTACTTGAGTTTTGTTAATTTTGTAATGGTGAATTAATATTGAGAGAATATTTGGGTGAAGATTTTTGCTATCTAACCATTGAGATTGGTAAAGATATTGATTGTGATTGAGACAGGTTTTGAGGTCAAATCTTCTTCAAAATAAAAGGTATGGGCATATCATCCTTGTGAGTGAAATATTATTGAATGTTGTGAAGTGCAAGTTGGAGTTAAAAGTTTTTGTTTGATAAGCATTGTTGGGAATGATTGAGTGAGTTTTCACATGCATGTTTGGTGAATGTTTGTGAAGACAATTGAGTGTGAAATTGAGAACTATCTTGAACTAGGATTTGTGCAAGATCATGAGTATCATTGTTATATGAGATTGTTTGATAACAATTGTTGAAAATATTTGAGTAAGATTTCATGTGCTTAACTAGGGTTTGTGAAAGATCATGAGTATCATTGTTATATGAATTTGATATCATCTTGAGTCAAGGTTGAGCTCCATAGTGAGAGTTGTTGGAAGTATTGTGAAACACTTGATTAGGGTTTGTAAGCAAGTTGTGTTTCATTGAGTGAATTATTGAGTGAAGTTGGATGAGCATAGTTGATTGAAAGTGTTGGAGTGATAGTTCAAGTTCTGTGAAACAAATTGTTCTTTATTATAAATTGATTTGAAAATATTTTGGAAGTGATTGAGTGTTTGTGAGTGAAACATATTGAGTCTCTAACAATTATCTATATGATTCTGAGGTTAAACAAAATTCTAAGTGAAATTTATTTGTGTGATTAATTTTTTTTTTGAAAGAGATTAAGTTGAGTTTTGTGAGTGTGAAACATATTGAGTCTCTAACCATTCTCTATATGTTTATGAGGTTAAAAAATATTCTGAGTGAAACTTGTTTGAGTGATTGAAGAAGTTTTCTGAAAGAGATTGAGTTGATTTTTGTATGCAAGTTTTGCAATTGATTTGAATAAGCTTTTGTGAAAGCTTGTGAGATGATTTGAGCAAGTACTAGAGTGGAATTAAGGACAGAGTTGAGGAAGCTTTTGTGAAAGCTTAAGGAAAAATTTATGTGAGATTTTGTGGAAGCTTATAAGCAGGTTTGAGGTAAGTCTTGGTGAAGACTTGTTGAGCGGATTGGACAAGTTCTAGTGAGGACTTGTTGAGCATATTTGAGGTAAGTCTTGGTGAAGAGTCATTGAGCAGATTGGACAAGTTCTAGTGAGGATTTGTTGAGCATATTTGAGGTAAGTCTTGGTGAAGAGTTGTTGAGCAGATTGGACAAGTTCTAGTGAGGACTTGTTGAGCAGATTTGAGGTAAGCCTTGGTGAAGACTTTTTGAGGAAATTGGACAAGTTCTAGTGAGGACTTGTTGAGCAAATTTGAGGTAAGTCTTTGTGAAGACTTGAGAGCAGAGTTGATTGACTGATTTGTTCAAACTTTGTGTTAATGCTTGGGGTAGATCTAGTAGATTTGATTTATGATTAGATAAAGCTTTGTGTTAAAGATTGTATATAGATTTGAGATAGAAATTGGTGCAGAATTGAGGATATATTTGTGCTAGACTAGAGATAGAGATTGAGCATATTTGTGCCAGACCGAAGGATTATGTTTAGTGCATACTAGAGACAAATATTGAGAAAATTTGTGTTAGACTGAATGATTGTGTTTAGTGCAGATTAGAGACAGATATTGTGCATATTTGTTCTAGATCGAAGGACTGTGTTTAGTGCAGATTTGAGACAGAGATTGAGTAGATTTTTGCTAGATCGAAGGACAATGTTTTGCAGATTTGAGCAAATATTTAGATGTGATAGAGTGGAGGACAATAGTATCCAGTGGATAGAGATCTATTATCCAGTGTAGTGAGGATAGAGGTCTTCTAAGTGAGGACAAGAGTCTTCAATGAAAATATATCTACAAGCCAGTACAATGGAGGTAGTAGTCTTCTAGAGGATCACCATCCAGAGCAGAGGAGAAGGAGTTCTCTTGTGGATAGAGATCCATGAACTAGAAAAGGATATTGGTGTATCTTATGGGTTGGTGCCTATAAATTAGATTAGGGGATTGGTGTCTCCTTTGGACAAAGGTCCATAAAAATTGTAATAGAGAAGGATTCCCAAGAGATTTGTTGAGAAAATTTTAGTGAAATATTTTCTCTATGGAGTAGCCCACATTGGGTGAACCACGTTAAATTGGTGTCTCTATTGTGTGTGGTGATTTGTGTATTTCTTTGATTACTGTTGTTGATATTGCATTGATATATTTGATAATATTGTTTGAATAAAAAAAGTAAAATGTGGTCTTATATTGTTCACCCCCCTCTCAGTATAAGCTTGTGTTCTTCAATTGGTATCAAAGTGGGTTCTTTCAGAAGAGTTTAACATATTAAAGTAAAATCTCTCATGAACACAAATGGATTCTCAGGAATTCAACATCATTGTTTGATGGGAACAATTATGTACTTTGGAGTATGAGAATGAAGATTCACCTAATGACACTTGGAAATGAAATATGGGAAGTAGTTGAGAATGGATACATACCGCCAACTACTCCACCTACAGATAAATATGGTAAGCTCCTACATCTAAATAATTCAAAGGCAATGAATGGAATTTTAAATGGTTTGCATAAAACAAAGTTTATAAAGGTTATGCATTGCACATCAATAAAGGAAATTTGGGATAAATTGAAAGGTATATATGAGGGAGACAAAAAATTTAAAAGGGTAAAGTTGTAAAATTACAAGAGAACAATTGAAGACCTAAATATGAAGGAAGAGGAAAACATTATTGCATATCTACTTCATGTGGATGAGGTTGTTAACTCCATGAAAGGACTTGGGCTTAAAGTTGAAGAAATAGATGTTTGTGATAAGATTTTAAGGTCACTCCCAAAAAGGTATAGTGAAAATATTTCAGCTATAGAAGAGTCAAAAGATATTGAACTTTTGACAAGGGATAAATTACATGGAATTCTCATAGCTTTTGAGATGAGAATAAAAGAGGAACCTATTCCATAGATTGAGGTAGCCTTAAAAGTTACAAAGAAGATAAATGGTAAGAAGTTAGATTCAAGCAATGAGTTATCCAGTGATGAATAAGTAAATTATGGTAGAATGAACAAGGACTTAAGAAAGTATAAAGGTATGTAATAAGTTAGATGCTTTAATTATGGTAAATATGGTCACTATGCAACTGATTATCCAGAAGTTAGAAATAGTAGTGAAGATGAGAAACACGATCATAAGAACAGGGAAATAGGAAAACATAAGTACCAAAAGAAAAACAGAGATGCACAATGCAAGCAAGGACATAAGTTTTTGCAAAGGCATAAGAATTTATTTTATGCAGATAAGGCATGTAAGAGTTCAATTGATAGTGATGAAAGATCCTTAGATAATGAATAAGAAGAAATTATATTTTTGGCAAAAGAAAAGGTTAATGTTAGAAAAAGGGCACCAATGATTCTCAAGTGTTTTAGATATAGTAAGTTTGATCATCTTGAAGATAGTTGTAGAAGGAATAGATTCAGTTTCAATGAAGATGAATATAAATATGCTAGTGAAGGTCCAAAAGAAGAAAGTATTCTTATGGCAATAAAAGAAGAAGGAAGTTCTTCTAGTGGAAATGAATCAGAAAAGAATGAAGATGATTTCAAAGGCAAAGAAATAGAGGAAGAATCAGAGAAAGGAGAATTTGATCTTGAGGGTGAGCTTATTTTTACCCTTGATGCATTAAGTAAGGTAAGATAGTAGAATGTAAAACTCAAGCTTCAATTCCAATAATGTTATGAAGAGAAAGGAAAGCTTATAGAGGATCTAACCAAATCAATAGCTAAAATAAAGATATTTAAAGAGAAGTTAGAAGCTAAGGTTTTAGAATGTGAAAAACTAGAGCATGAAGTAGCTTCACTAAGAAATAAAGTAAAAGAGTCTAGAGATAAACCACACAGGTTTGAGAGAAGCTCAAAAACTATGAATAAGATTATCAAGGTACAAAGACCTTCATAAAAAAAAACATGACTTGGTTTTGAACAGGAACAAAGAAAACAAGGAGAGGAGTCAATCTCAAGCTCCAAAGAAGAAGAAGCTTCAAAATAAGAGAGTGTAATAGAAAGTGATACTTATGAGGGTGAGTTGGACAGTAGAAAGTTCAATAAAATAAGGAACAATGCACAAATGAGGAACAGATGGAACATGAAACAACACAAGGTAGAAAATACTAAGAGAGCAATGGGGTCAAGGCAAGGTAGTTTCAATGGATGATGCTTCTCATGTCATAGGTTTGGACACAAGGCTACATAGTGCAGGATACATGAAATACAGAAACATGAAAACTTCATAAACAAGCATCTCTTACAAGGGTATTGCTACTCTTGTAATTAGTTTGGTTATAAGACAGTAAATTGTAGGGTTCATGACAAGAATGGATATGGCTTCACCATGAGGAAGTACAAGATATTTGTACCTTCAAGGAATCACAACATTAAGTGTTATAAGTGCAATAATTTTGGGCACACAACAAAGTGATGTAGAGAAGAAATTCTAGAAACAAGCAAAAATAAGAATATTTAGATGAATCAAAAGGATCAGTTTAGGAAGAAGGTGGACAAAGGTAAAAATCAATGTATGCTAGGAGTAGAGATACTCCCACCCCAAAATTAAACACCTCAAGAGAGGAGGTATGGGAGGGGATAAGCTAAGAATATAATTCTTATCCCCAAGCCCCAAAGGTGGCCCTTTGCCATTGATGTCAAAGGGGGAGAGATTTGAGTTAAGGAGAGAGCATTCAGTTAGGGGGAACAGTTTATCAAGAGGAGCATTTTTAAAAGAGGAAAAGGTTTGGTCACAAAAAAAGGGTTTGCCATCAATGAGAAAGGGGGAGGTTGTTGGAATTTTTGAATCAGTGCAAGACTTGGCAAAAGAAGGGTTAAAATATTTATATTTTAAGCCCCATAGATTTGTTTTAAGAGCTCCACATGATTGGTCAAAAGGACGGTTAAATACCCTAAAGAAAAGGCCTAAAGGAAATAATATTATAATATTTATTATTATAATATTAAAGGTAGTCAGAAAAGGTCTAAGGGTGAAAGAGAAAAACACCTAGGCCAAATGGAAATAATATTATAATATTTTATTATAATATTAAAAGTTTAATTAATGCCTAAGGTAGTTTATAAATAATTTATAATATTTATATTATAAATTAATTTATAAAAATAATAATTGTATAACCCAAAGTTGGGTTGGGAGACAAGTTTAATTTAAAATTCATATTCCTCCATCGACGTTGAAAAATAGAAGCATATGGTATAAATACCATAGCACTTACCTCACAAAGGTAAGTCTCCAAAATATTGTGCATGCGATTTGTGAAAAGAGAAGGCAAATAATTCGTGAGCGAACAAAGGAAAAGGTTTTAATTTTTAATTGCCCCTAAAATACACGAAAAACAAAGCGACCAAGGTGGGAAGATTCAACACCAACTAGTTGGTTGGGCTAGCAGAAAATATGAGGTGTGTAAGGCATTGAGAATGCAAAGGTGCTACAGAGTTGATTGATTGATTTGTTTAAACTTTGTGTTAAGGCTTGGGGTAGATCTAGCAGAGTTGATTTGTGATTAGATCAAGATTTGTGTTAAATATTGAAGACACATTTGAGATAGAGTTTGGTGCATATTTGAGGGCAGATTTATGCCAGACTAGAGATAAATATTGATAGATTTGTGCTAGAACAAAGGACTATGTTTAGTGCAGACTAGATACAAATATTGAGTAGATTTGTGCTAGATCGAAGGACTATGTTTAGTGTAGACTAGAGACAGAGATTGAGCATATTTGTGCTAGATCGAAGGAATATATTTAGTGTATATTTGAGACAGAGATTGAGCATATTTATGCTAGACCGAAGGACAGTGTTTAGTGCAGATTAAAGCAGAGCTTTAGAGGTGACAGAGCAGAGGATAGTAGTCTGCAATGGATAGAGATCCATTAGCTAGGGTAGTGAGGATGAAGGTCTTCTGAGTGAGGACAAGAGTCTTCAGTGGAAATATATCCACAATCCAGTGCAGTGGAGGTAGTAGTCTTCTAGAGGATCACAAAACAGAGCAAAGGATAAGGAGTTCTCCTATGGATAGAGATCCATGAACTAGTAAAGGAGATTGGTGTCTCCTGTGGGTTGGTGTCCACAAACCACATTAGGGGATTGGTGTCTCCTTTGTACAGAGGTCCATAAAAATTGTAATAGGGAAGGATTCCTAAGAGTTTTTTTGAGAAAAATTTAGTGAAATATTTTCTCTATGGAGTATCCCACATTGGGTGAACCACGTTAAATTGGTGTCTCTATTGTGTGTGGTGATTTGTGCATTGCTTTGATTACTGTTGTTGATATTACATTGATATATTGGATAATATTGTTTGAGTAAATAAAAGTAAAAAGTGGTCTTATACTGTTCACCCCCCCTTAGTATAAACTTGTGTTCTTCAAATATAACAAAAAACACATTGTAGATGATGGAGTCAAAGACTCATTATAGGCCAACAATGTTAGTGCTACTACAAACCTTCAAAATATTTTCTTAGGAAAGCCCTAATAAAAAAATACCAAAAGGAGGTACTCTCGACTAGATAAAACCCTTTCAACCATATTAGATAAGCTCCTATATGAGAAATTGATGGAATCTCCATATTTGAAACCAATTGAACCTGAAAGAAAAAGGTTCCTTCATTTCATCCCAATGAGCAATGTGCCTTCTATTGTATCAATGATCATGTGACTAATACATGTAGTAGACTTAAGAATGTGATACAATACCTAACATGCAATGGCCAAGTCATACTTAATAGATTTGACTCTCAAACTTATTTCAATCAAATATAGTGCCTAATAACCAAAATCAAAATGTAATAAATAACATTTAGTATAGGAATACCCCACCTCCAAACCAAGGGATGATAGGATGACTCCATTATTCTAATTAAATCTCCCATATTTTTATTATAATGAGATAACAACACAAATATTCATCATCTAATCAACATTTAAGACCTCCATTGGTCCTTCATATAATAACTTCTCAACACAAGGGAATTCCTTTAATCATTCAATCAGGAGCTAGGTCTAAGTGTGATTTTTATTTACTTCACCAACTTGAGAGTGCCCTAACCAAAATATCCCTTGTTGAACTTCTCAAGACTTCTCTAGCTCGTAGAAAAATATTACTCAATTTTTTGATTGAATAATTCATTCCTCAAAACCTCAATCCAAATAATATTTTTTTGTAGTAAGGTCCAATGGGGCTAACCATGCAACTATATCATTCCATGAGGATGATATACCTCAATCCTACTTGTTCATATATATCCCATTATACATCATAGGGTGTATCGATGATAAATTTATTAAGTAAATATTAGTCAATAATGGTTTTGGTCTCAATGACTACAACCTAAGATTCATCAATCATTTCAAGCTAACCAAATAATATTTGAAGAAATTTGATCTTGTTATTAGGGTATTTTATAATGGGGAACATGAGGCTATAGATACTATAATATTTCCCCATAGAGTTGGACCCCACACTCTCAATTCACTGTTCTAGATCATGTTATGTGACTTAACCTACACCATTCTTCTTGGGAGGTCATGGATCCATGAGATTCAGGCCATTTCTTCAACTCTTCATTAATGCCTTGAATATGAATATACAAGTAAGAATTATCATAGTCCAAATGATACCAAACACTTCTCCTATTTCCAGGTGATCAATGTCAAAAATATTAAATCTCATCTTTACCCTTCTCTCAATTCATCTCTTGAATCATAATTCTCTTCTCGAACTCCTATCATTGATGAATTGAGGACTCTCACCTTAGGAAATCTACCTAAAAAGGAACTTAAGGGGCAAAGTGCTAATCCAATTATCATTAGTAATAAAAAATTAAATAATTATTAATTTTTATTAGACCTAGCCAAACTCCTTTCGTCTTCTTGAACCTTAGGTTTACCTTTTAGCAATAAGTGTAAAATAGTGCAAATAGGAAGTTGCTCCCCCATTTTTATCGGTACCACCAACGATGAGAAAATCCATCGTAGTAACCCTTACCTGGTTGAATGATATCATGCTTCATGCTTCTTGTCAAACTCATATTTATTTCCTAAGTATATGCTTTCCAATATGGGATATGAAGGCAAATGAATAGGCCTATATGAGTAGGGTATCAAAAACTATTAGAAACCAAAGCTTGGCCAAGGTGTTGTGGGATACGATATATCCCTAGTCAGAGCAAAAATTTACTCTCTTATTATTTTTATCATGAAAGTAAATTGAATTATCTTAATAGGATATTATGTGATGGCACTATTTCTCTAAATGGATTAGGTTGGAATGAGGATGATAATGACATGTCATCACTCCTCATAGATCCTATATTTCTTAAGTTTACTTGATCTATCTGTGTAAATATTATAATTCTAGCCTATTCATAACTTATTAGTGATGAAAATAACTATGAGATAAAGAATGTTCTAAATGATTCTTCCCAATATAGTCCTTTAGACTATCTAAAGTAAAATGACTTCTATTTTGGTGGATATTTTTTCCAAATTGTCAATGTCACTATCTTACATCCAATAAATAACATTAAGGTAACCTTAGATATTGCAAATATAGAGAGCATGGGAATGTTACTATCTCACCCTCAATTGGAATATGAATCTTGTATGTTAATTGAGGAAACAATGGATATCAATATTGTGACTCTTAAATATCCCAATATCCTTCAACCAGGTAACCTCTTGACCTTGATCAAATATGAGTAATACATCAAGCTTTTGAAAAAGTTCAAAGACATATTTGCTTGGTCCTATGCCAATATACCTAGTATTAACCCTTTTGTTTTCCACCATATAGTCATCACTTCTAGTATAAAACCTGTGAAATAGAAATTATGAAACATGAATTCAAAGATAGCATTGCTAGTCAAAGAGGAGCTTCAAAAACTTCTTGATATTGAATTCATCAAATATTCTAACTATATCTCTAATGTGATTCTTATTTCTAATAAAACAGGTAACATTAGAGTTTGCATTGACTTTTAGGACATCAACAAAACATGTCCCAAGGATGAATTCCCTTTGACCAACATTGATATGATTATTAATTTCATTGTAGGATGTGGAATGTTGTCTCTAATGGATTGATTCTTAGGCTAAAATTAGATAAATATCACTCTTGAAGACCAAGATAAATTAGGTCTCACCACCCCATGGGGAACCTTTTGCTATCAAATCATGCCCTATGAAGAACATAGAACCTACCTACCAGAAAGCCATGGCATACAACTTTCACAACATGATACATAACATCATAAAAACTATGTTAATAATATTTTATCAATCTTAAACTAGGAAGATCATGTCTAAAATCTAAGATGCATCTTTGAATGGCTACAAGAGTGCAAGGTATACCTAAATCCTCAAAAGCAGGGTTATGCACAAGGGCAAATTTTGTAATTTATAGCAAATTTTAGGATTTTAAAATTTTTAATTTTGCTAATTTTGGGACCTTAGAGGTCAGCCCATTTGCTCGAAAATTACAGAATTAATTTTTTTTAGGGTAAATTGGCTCCGATACAATATGTTTTCCTACCTAATTTTTATCTTAAAATTATTTAAAAAAAAATTATCTCGTCTAATTTGCCTCTTGTACCCCACTATATATAGGTAACCCTAACAGTGACACTCATAGTCTCAAGACAACTGATGTAAGGAGACCACAAAAAGTGATTGGTATAAGTGACTAACACAAGGAAACCGATAGAAGCGATTGACAAAAGGTGAATGACATGATGCAAGTATCACAAGGTGACTGACACAAAGTGACTGTCATAAGGTGACTGTCACAAGGTGACTAACATAAGGCAACTATCATAAGGTAACTATCAAAAGGTAACTGACATGAAGCGATTGTCACAAGGTGACTGTTACAAGGCAACTGACACAAGGTAATTGTCACAAGGCAACTGTCATAAGGTGACTACCACAAGGCAACTATCACAAGGCGACTATCACAAGGTGACTACCACAAGGCAATTGTCACAAGGCAACTACCACAAGGCGACTATCATAAGGTAATTTCCACAAGGTGACTATCACAAGGCAACTATCATAAGGTGACTAACATACAGTGCCAACCATTTACCAGTAAGTTTCTATTACCATTTATGTTTCTTTTTTATACATTTTTGGTAATTGACACTCAATAAGGAGGTTTTCATATTATTTAGGCACCAATATCAAGCTTACTTGGGTCAGATATTCTATTGTCTTGAATAGTAGTTCTCTCTTTTACTAGTTATTTCCATTTTTCAAAATGATGTTCTTGTTACTCTTCTGTTTATATAGGTAAAATGTCACCTATTGGTAGTGGAAAGAAGGGAGGCCAGTCTTCCAATTTTGATAAAAAGAGTATCCTCAAATACTTTCATAATATTTCAAAATCCAGTCAACCATCAACATCTGCACAAGTTGAAGGTATGAACGCCTTTACTTACTAACCAGCTAATTTTTGTGCATTGTGAATTTTATATATAATGTCTTCATTTATGAAGAAGGGTATTTTTTGGTGGATGGATTTGTCTATTGTTTATCTGTATTTTTTAAAATAAGGTATGAATTTAAAAATAATAATGATAATGACCCTGGTATTGACCCTAGTATTATCTCTACAGGTTACACTATTGATCCTGGTATGAATCCAATTTCACATAACTACGATAATAAAAAGTCCAAAGATGAAAATTTTCTTAAAGAAATGGAAAAAAAACATGAAGAGATTCCTGAAACAACCATGCCAAATAGAAAATAAAGTAATAGTTCTTATGCAATACCTACTTCTTCTTCTAAAAAATATAAACGTGCAAGGTTGTCTAGATGGATAATTAACAGATCATTTCAGCCTGATTGGGTTTCAAAAATTTCATTTGATGAGCTAGTGTTTCTAGAGAATAGTAATGAGGTAATAACAGAATTGAGATGCATAATTTGTAGCTAGAAACACGAAAAGGATCAAAAATTTCAATTTAAGAAAGATACAATAGAAAAACATTGTGGAAAGGTTTATATAAAAATAAAAGAAAGTGATGGACCAATACAAAAAAATTATAGTTGGAAGAATGTATTAGAGTATGAAAATATTAGATATGCACAATAATATAATAAAGTAATGAAACAAAAGAAAAATTTGGTTGAGAAATGTGCAATAATTCAAGACCAAGTTCGAAAAATGGAAAAGTTCACTTTAGCTTCAAAAAGTTTACAGTTTACTGTTGTACTCACTATTCTTAAAAAGGGTAGACCTATATCAGATTTCATTGATTATAAATCTCTATTTTGACTAGATGATGTGTAGAACTTACCCAGCATCCATTGGTCAGATCGAAGTGGTTGAGAAATAGCAAAATATTTGTCATTGGTTGAGCAAGATGATCTCAAAGAGAAAATAAAAAAGGCCAAACTCATTTCACTTTAAATTTATGAGGTGACTACTATTGAAAACACATCTTGGATTTGCATACATGTTTACACATTAAAAAATTATTTAATGAAACCTCATTTACTTGGACTACGCAAGATGGTTGAAAATTGCAATGCAGAAAACATTTACAATGTTGTTGTTTCTAGTTTAAAGGATATAACAGGAATGAATGAAATGGAAATAGCCACTAAGTTAATATGTTTCAGAGCAGATGGTGCTGCTACAATGCAAGAATACAAGAATGGTCTTTGTGTTAGACTACAAACATCTGTTGCCCCATATTTGATCCATATTCATTGCATGGCTCATAGAATTAATCTTGCATACAAAATTGTGGATACATTTACAAATATAGCGAGAGTGGAAGAGCTTGTTTGTGAAATTCATGATTATTTTTTACGTAGTCCAAAAATATTTGTAGGGTTTCAGTAGTTTGCACTAGGAGTTACTGATGGTAAAAAACTCTTAAAATATGTAGATACTGGGTGGATTTCGATGTATCAATTGACATATAGAGTTTTCAAAGAATATTAATCCTTGGCAATGTTTATGTATGCAAATAGTAGGGCAGTTGATAAGGCTAAAGATTTACTATTTTGAATAAGTGACTTTGAAACACTTCTCACATTGTGTGGTATTCTTCCAATGTTGGAATAAATGAATACTTTGATCAAAATTGCATAAGAAAGATCGATTTATATTGTGGATTTCATCAGGGTGAGAAAAAAAATTTGCTTACATATTGATACGATGTACAAATCTGGTGAAAGTTTTATGGAACCCATGTTTGAGAGTTGGAGAGCATTGATAAACCTAAATGATCCTCAAAACTTTTGAATTTCAATATAAACGACCATATTTGTATTAATGTCCATGAAAATACAATTCCTTTATATTATTTTGGTCAGTGAATGGATATAGCTACAAATGAAGTTGAACAAATACCCATAACATACAATATATTTCATGTAGTTGTAATAGATACAAATATTAAACTGAAACAATAGCAGGATCATTGATAAAAGAGATCAGAAACCATTTTCAAAGAGATGAATTGTTTGAGGCTATGGGTGTGGTTAACCTGATATTTTGGAATCCTTGTAATGAATACTAGATTATAAATGGTTTGTTTCTCAAAAACATGGGTGCTCTTTCTAGCCATTTCACTAAAACTATGGTATTCAATGGTATTCTCAACAAAGATATTTTAACAAAACAATCAAATTGCTTTGGAACAACAATGTTTGCTCAAGTTTCATAATTGACGAATCACCATGAAAGGGGTTCTATTTCACGTTTGTGGAAATATTTATATCCAAGTAGTATCCTACAACGTATTATGAGTGAATATTTTAATTTATATAAATTATGCCAAATGATGATTTTAGGATCTATTGAGGATGAAAGGGTATTTAGTGCATTATCATATGTAAAATCTAAAGTTCAAAATAGATTGGACAAAAATTTAGAAATTTTTTTGAGAGTATATGTGTCGACCTATGAGGTTGAGAATTTTCCTTATGAAAGAGCTTTGTCATATTGGAAATATATGGCAGAGAGAAGAGGTGTCATGAATACTCAAGATGATGAGGATAATGGTAATACTAATGACAGTTTGATGACATAAATTTTTCGTATAAGTGCAGAAGATTTTACACAATCTAAAAAGAGTTTGTTCCAGCTTCCACCATTATGATGCAAATATGCTTTCATTTGATTGATTTCATGTATTAAACTATCATTTATCAATAGAATATTGGGATTTGATTCATTTATTTGATTTTATTTCACATATTAAGCCATCAGTTTTCAATAAAATATTGAGATTTGATTATATTTTGAGACATGTTTTCATGTATTTTGGAATAGAATATTGATTACAAAATCACAAATATTACTGTTTTTCACATGTATTTTGATTTCATATATTATGCTATCAGTTGTCAACAAAATATGTATATTATGATTTCATATATTTTGAAAACCATGTATAGCAAAGTTCAAACCATGTATTGAATAAAGTATAAACCATGTATTAAATAAACCATGTATTGAAATAAACAATGTATGGCAATCCATGTATTGAAAACCATGTATAGCAAACCATGTATTGAATAAAGTATAAACCATGTATTGAATAAACCACGTATTGAAAACCAAGTATTGAATAAACCATGTATGGCAAACCATCTATTGAATAAACCATGTATTGAAAATAATGTATGGCAAACCATGTATTGAAAACAATGTATGGCAAACCATGTATTGAATAAACCATGTATAGAAAACCATGTATTGAAAACAATGTATGGAAAACCATGTATTGAATAAACCATGTATTGAAAACAATGTATGGAAAACCATGTATTGAATAAACAATTTATTGAAAACCATGTATAGAATAAACCATGTATTGAAACCATGTATTGAAAACAATGTATGGCAATCCATGTATTGAATAAACCATTTATGGTAAACTAAATATTGGTGCTCCATTATTGCATCCACATAATTCAAAATTATTTATTCCATCCACACAACTGATCAAAACATCACAATATTGAAAAAAATATGAAAAAGTAATATAAAATTTATAAAATTTATGTAATATAAAATAATATGTTTGAAAACATGTTAAAATACAAGTCTTTGAAAACATGTTTCTTTCACCACATTTCAAAATCATCAAATAAGGAAACAACAGTTCTGCTTTTCTACGTTTTCTTCCTAAAAAGTGCTTGAAGTGTCAGCTACATCTACCTCAATATCCTTTGCTTCTAATGCACCAACCCATACCAAACTATCAGTTGTAGTGTTTATCCCTGACAGCAATAAACCTTCTTCCTTCGTGGGATCTTCTTTAAATGGTGCATTCAACTCTTTCTCATTTTCTTTTATCGTAGCATCAACATATAGGTCCTTATATTTGATAAGCTTCTTTAACCAATTGTTTTCTCGTATAGTGTATTGTAGTATCTTCTTCAATTCAATAGAATTACTCACATTGATTTTTGCTGTCATGGTCCATATTTTCATAGTCTTGTAGTTTTTTCTATTGCTAATTTCTTCTTATCTAGTTACCATTCATTAAAATATGCTTGGGCTTTAGCATTTAGGTTCTCTAATCAGTCAAGTATAATGGTCAAGTCTTCATCACTGCTTGTAGAATAGGCTTTGACGATACCAGAATTAGCTTTTTGTAACAAATCATTGAGCATTTGTGGCCTATTATCTACCTTTGAAAATAGCTCCTTTCTATGTGCAAACTTCTTGTATCGGCCATTTATTGCTTTGATCATAACCTTGTCCCGATATTCCCATTCTCTTAATGTATCAATATCTACAAGAAGATTATTCGTAATAGTAAACTTACATCTATTTGCTAATAAAACATAATCTAAAATTTTTATTTTATCATCATTGGTTGGATGATGATGGGTGTCTGGTGGGGGGAAAAGGAAACATTGATGATATCTCCTTCAAAATTCTCCTCTACTTCATCATCGATCCCTAGACCATGAAGCAGATCACATGTCTTTAGTGGCAAATTCAAATTATTCATATCCTAATACATAAAATCATCTTCGAGATTCGCATCTGGAGGGGGCATATGAGATGCGCTTTCTACATTTAATAAATTATAAAGTGTTAAAATTAGGAATGACATCCCTAAAATAATAGACTGACCCACAGTATGAGTCTGTGTTTGAAACTAACTATTTGGTTCTTTGATGCGGCTATTGCGGTGGTGTGAGGAACTATTTCCCATGCATGCGAGATTGGTTCCTCATCGGTGGTGCATGTTGTGGAGTTTGTCAGACTTGTTGTGGATGAACTTGATGTTGATGGACTTGCTATAGAAGGACTGGCTACTTTTCCTATTGTGCACCTGATGGAGGCATTTTGTTTTTGAGCATTTTAAATCTAGCTGGTCCCTCTACAAAATTTCACATGAAAATTATAAATTAAAACTAGTTTTAAAAACAATACAATTAAGGTCTGAGGTGTAGACAATTGGTTCATCCAAACCCCATAAGGGGTGCAGAGGTCCAAGGTTCAAATATCAGGCCTCACCAGACTGAATGCTTATCCCTTTCCTAGTGCTTTCAGTGACGTAAAAGGTTTAAAATGATTGTGGCATGATGGTTATAGGGGTGGACTGCACAAATATTTGTGTGGAAGATTCTGGGGTGAACAACATAGAATACTATGGTGGCCATAAAAAGCTAGACAGCCTACCCAAATTCATGGCAACTACTGATTCCACCATGTATAAAAAAATAATACAATTAAAATATAATAATTTTAACTAAATATACCCGACTCAGACTCTACAACCATTATCGTTGATGGTGCAAGTGTTGGCATTTGCTCTAAAAATAGTTAAAATATTTTCTCAAAATAAATATAATTTTATATTGTTAAAATACATTATTAAAATTAGAACTTTCAAAAAATATGTTTACCTTGTGAGCTGGAGGTTACGTCTTCAATATCCACTGTAGCAAATGCATGTCCAAAAGTAAGAGGAGTTGTACATGTATATTGTCTATTAGGAGACCTCGTACATTTACGGGCATAAGTTATCGATGATGATTGCAATTGTGTGTCAAAATTGGTAGACACTTATTGAATCCTGATGGAAAAATTTCTTTTACTGGACGAGTGAGCTGTTCTTCTCTATTTTTAAAATAAAATTAGAAAATAACAATATTGATTGAAAAGACAAAAAAGAGAGACTATTCTAATATATAATTTTACTTGTATTTCATTCTCATTGATCCCAATAGCCAACAAATCTGGGTATAATGCAGTTGGAGGATTTTTTTGTTGAAGATTGTAATTTGTTTCATGAAAAAGATAAAGAATAAAGCTGTTGGAGGTTATTGGATACACAAATTGAATTTTCTATGCAGAAAGAAGGTCCTGATTTAGGTGATTGAAATGTGAGTGGACCAATCATATCTGCCCTCCATAAATACAACGAATCAACAATGACAAGGCCCAAAATGACATTTCTATAGGTCGACCCTATAGAATAAGCCTTCCCAAGAAAAATTCAATACAAGCATAAAGAAATTTATCTGTAACGTTGGAAATTTTCAAACCCCTTTTCAATTTAGAAGAATTAACTGAAAAATAGAGAGAAGATTATTAGAGAATAGACATTGGAAACAACAATACATCAAAATTAAGGATAAACAAAAATGAAAATTTCAAAAACTTACCTTTCAAATGGTTTGGATTCACACCATATCTAGATGCCAGCGTTGATTTGTCAGATTCAATCAAAGCGTACTAGTTGTTATCAAGGAGACGTTCACAGTAAAAACAATATCCTTGTTATCAACTTTGATCTGTATAGTGGACACATCATGGTCATAGGAACTAACAATACGTTGCATCAAGGAGATGTTGACATCCAACTATGGCATCTTCATGACTCCAACAACTTCGAAGGTGTAAATCCAATTGGAATCTCTCCTAGGAGTGCTAAAAATATTCTTGATGTTAGGGTAACAATAGCTCTTGAAATATACCTTGGAAGGGATAAGAGAGAAAGCGCTAGCCATTTATAATAATCCTCTGTAAAGCTTTGAAAATACTCTTAAAACACCCTAAAAACATTAGGAAAACGCTCTGAAAACCCTTTGAAAAAGCTTAAAAAATACTCTAAAAACTCATAGAAAAAGCTCTAAAAATGACCTAAAAACGATCAAAAAATGCCCTAAAAACGATAAAAAAAATGCTCAGAAAACCGCCTAAAAAATCTCTAAAAATGTTGTTGAAAACACACTAAAAATGCTGGAAAATGCTCTAAAATTGCTTTGGAAATCATCGTGCGAAAGGTGAAAAATGACCCTACTATTCTATTTATAGAATTCTTAATGGCTAAAGTCGATGGATGCATGATATGTGACAGAAGAGAGGACACATGGCAACATCTTATTGATGATCTTTTGCGGTCGTATTCTTCCTATCGCTATGTGATAGTCGTCTTGTGACATTCACCATATGATAGTCACCTTGCGATAGTCACCATATGCCAGTAACCATGTGACAGTCGCCTTGTGACATTCACCATGTGATAATTGCTTTGTGATAGTTGCCATATGATAGTCGTCTTGTGACAGTCACCTTGTGACAGTCACCATATGATAGTCACCTTATGACAATTGCCTTGTGACAGTCGCCTTATGACAATCATCTTGTGACAATCGCGTTGTGTTAGTCGCCTTGTGACAGTCACCTTGTGACAGTCGCTTTGTGATAGTCACCTTTGGTAGTCACCTTGTGATAGTCGCTTCTGTCAGTCATATTGTGATAGTCACTTATGTCAGTCGCCTTGTAACAGTTGCTTCTATTAGTCACCATTTTAAATGTTGAAAACTTTGATGCATAGTTTTCAAAAAATCACCATTATTTGATAAATTTTTTGCAAAATTTTGAAAAATTTGCCCCGATGTTTATACACCTTAGGACTATATTCACCCCAATTTTATAAATACACTTTGGGGCTGACCCCTTATGCATAACCCTGCTCAAAAGTTCATCTTTGAGGTTACATCAAGAAAACTATTGGGATTCACCATACCCCAACATGGTATTATAGCTAATCCTAATAAAATATTGGCTATCATCGATATTCCACCTCCTCAAACTCTAACCTAACTTATGAGTCTCTAATGCAAAGTCCAAGCCTTTTAGAGGTTCGTCTTCTAGCAAGCTAACAAGTTTCAATCCTTCACTAAGATTTTAAGGATGGATGTAGTCTTTGAATGGAATGTCAACTATCAACAAACTTTTGATGCTCTCAAATCCTACCTTTTATCTCCACCTAATTCCTTTAGGCCCTTGTTTCTATACATAGTGATCATTGACCATGCTTTAGGAGATTTATTAGCATAATACAATGACCAACATAGAGAAACGACCAATTTTATATCAATACGACTTTGGTTAATTACAAATTCTGATGTACCCCTTTATAAAAAAATTACCTCATAATAGAGTTTCCTTATTAGAAGCTTAGACACTATATGCTCAACCATAAAACCTTTGTATTTGCAAGGGTAAACCCCTTGCACTATCTCATATCCAAGCCTCACTTCTTAGGATGAACTACGAAGTGGATCATTACACTTAGTGAATTTGAATTTAAATTTGTCAACCAAAATCCAATGAAAGGTCAAGTCATTATTGATCAACTAGTAGCTTCACCTTTAGAAGCTAGCCATTCACTAGCAATAGACTTTCTCAATGACTTAGTTTTCAACCTAGAAGCTAATCAACCTAACTCTTAGACATTGTACTTTAATGGCACTATTGTACTTTAATAGCTAATCCCTTTATCCTTCAAGTTTAAGTTTTCTTGTACCAATAATACCACTAAGTATGAATCCCTTATCATATGACTATAAGCAACATTAGCTCTCTAGGTTAGAATCCTATCTTTGAAAACTCCTAGATCTTAGCCAATCAAGTCAATGGTGCCCATCAAATCAAATATGGTAAAATCAAGCTATATAAAGACATCATCAATAAAATAATGGTTGATTTTGACAGAATCATCATTGAAGCTATCCCTATGTCTAGCAACCACCATATCGATGCTATGGCAACATTTTCATATCTTATCCCCTTAGAGCTAGAGAATGAACAAGTTATGATTTTTTTAGCAAATTAGGAAACCTTCAACCATAGAATCTATCTAACTTTCTTTATAAGTCTTTTTTGTAGAAGAAGCTACATTCTGTAATACTTGGTACAATGATATCTTTCCTTACCTTAAGGATAGCACTTTGTATGATGGTTTGAACTACAACAAGCACAATAAAATCAAGCAACGAACCTATATATGTGTCATCATTGACGATGTCTTATATCACCACACCCTTGATGGTATTTTACTTAAATACCTAAACTCAGTTGAATCCTAAGAACTCATCAAAGGGACCCATGATGGATCACACAGTGGGTACTTTAGTGGTGTCACCATCACTAAGAAACTCATACAAATGGATTGTTACTATATCTCCATGGAAAAGAAATCTTGTGACTATGTCAAGAAGTGTGATAAGTATCAAAATCATGAAAATCATATCCACTCTCTATCTTGATTCCTTTAGTATTTAACTTATTTATTTGGGGTTTGGTAATCATTGGAAAGATAAAACCTATGTCATCTAATAGATATAAGCTTATCATCATGACTATTGAATACTTATTTATGTGGGTTGAAGCCATGTCTTTAGCCTCAACCATTACAATGAGTCCAATTCTTCAAGTTTATTCTTAACCATATCCTTAGCCATTATGGCATCACTTCGATGCTAATATTTGTTAATGGAATTAAAAGTAGGAAATTTGCACCCAATAAAGTAAAAACAAATGTATTAAAAGCAATAAATTGAATCTTTGTATTGATCTTGTATTTTCAAAGTGTTACAATAGTATCCATTATGGGGACTATTGTGGTGATTTTTTGTGTCCTTAAGAATTTGGGTTGTCACACCACAAGAAAATCACTAATTCACAATCAACACTGTGGACTCTAGTGGATCCACCTCTTTAACTCAAGAAAATATTATCACAAAGACTCTACATAGACCAAGGTAAGGAAACCCCGAAGGTGAGCCTATAATACTTCTCATATTCTCATGCTCATCCAAATTAACAAAAATAAAATAAAACTACAACATAAAAGTTGACCAAGCTTCGAAGTAACTCCTAATTAGTGCTTCAAGTAGTAGAATGATGCCTTATCCATTGGGTAATTGTAGCCAAACTTAAATATGGTGAAGAGAGAAGGGGGAGGAGATAAAAACTGAGCCAATCATATCCATTCAAATATGTAACAAAAATGATTGATAATGCCAGTGAAAGAAGATGTCATTTACACATTCAAATGATGTAACATGTAAATAGGATAACACACAAAACTGCACATAAAACTACTAAAAGGAGGAAGTGAGATCGTATTAGTCAATAGATATTTACAATGGAGTCTGATCAAAATAATCAACTCATTAAGCAAGTACAAACAAGTTCTCCATTCAAATGATGCAAAAGAGAACGACAATTATTCATTCAAATGATGCAACAAAGAGCCTCCTAGATTTTGACCTCAGTCATTGGAAATGATCTCAATAAACTGGACACCTCCTCAGCAAAAACTTGCATAGTAATGGGGAAGAAAAAATGATGACTAGACAAGACACAAAAAAATATAACAAGGACGAGCACTCTGGTATACCTTTTGCATATTTTTACTATGCAAAAACTTGATCCATTTTTACTACTGTAGCAACTCTCTTATATAGCCTGCAAATTGGTTCTCATTCAAAGCTCGATGATGGTCCATAATTGCAAAAACTGTAATTGTTTTGATGATGACTCATAACTGCAACTATCATTTATTAAAACCAGGTAATGGTCCATAAAAATTGTAACTACCTCCATACTTGGTCCACAATATTAACTGCATTTATAATGACTCTTGTTCATGGTTTGGTAGTGGTTTCAATTGGTCAAAAATGCCTTCATGATTACCTATTACAATTTCTCTAAAAATTGGTCAAAAAAATGACTTCAACAGATTAATTGTTTTTCAACTCATTTCTATTTCTTTTTATTTTTATTTTTTTTATACGACTAACATTAGCGAATATAAAAAATTACAACTTTGATTGTAAAATTTTTAATAATAATAAAACTATTATTTTTTAATGGGTTATATGGGATTGAAATGGGCCCCACCCATATTACATCATCACCACATAGTGGTATTACAAAAAAGCTTGGATATTATCCATGTATCGTTTGGCAAGATTCAAACCTAGGTCTCCTCTTTGAAATGTTAAGGAATTTAACCAGTTGAGCATAGCTCTTGACTTTAGGAGGGGTTATGATTGGGGAGAGCCTGCTCAACCCTGCGTGTTGGTCGTAGAGGTTTCTCACACTAACGAAATCAAAAAATAAAAATAAAACTATTATTATTAATAATAATAAAATTATGATTATTATTCTTTTTTCAAAAACCTTTCCCTTTTTCTTATGGCCTTCTCTTTTATTTATTTATTTTTTCACGGCCTTTTTATTTTTTTATTATATATTTTTTTCATATATATATATAAAATAAAAAATCCCATGTCCTTCTTTTATATATATATATATAAGGCCGTGTGGGCCATGTAAAAAGGGTCCACTGGCCCTTTTATATATATATATATAAAGGCCATATGGTCCCCTATGTATGTGTGGGAGATTTTTTTATTTTAATATATATTTAATAATCCTCCACGAATGCATGGGGTATTGACTTTTTTTTTAATAAAAATAAAATTTACTCCATATTTGTGTGAGACTCTTTTTTAATAACTAAAAATAAACCCACCCACGCTTGGAAAGAAAATCCAAAAAAAATTGTAATTGCCCAAGCTTGCTCATTTTTGCCTCAGTTTTCGTGCACGTGGTCCATTAGATCTGACGCGTTAGATACGTATCGTCATACTTATTCAACTCAATATTTAACTTTTTTATTTTTATTTTTTCATTGTTTGCCCATGTGTGCCATCAGATATGTTTTCCAAAGTAAATGTGTGTCATCAGATCTGCCTTCCCAGATAAATATGTATCGTCAAATTTGTCTCCCTAGGTGAATGCATGCCATTAGATCTTTTCCTCATTTTGCGTGTGCACTTCTCCATGTGTGCCCTTAGATTTACAAGATTTCATATGTGCTATTGATTTTTTTAAATTTGCATGCATCGTTGATTTTTTTATTTCGCACACACCATTTATTTTTTTATTTCACATGATTGATTCTTTTCACCATGGATTTTTATTCAAGTGGAGAAAAGGGGAAAGGGAAAAATAAAAGGCCCCTTATATATATATATATATATATATATATATATTAAAAAGGGGAAAGGGAGGAATGTGGAAAGGGATAGGTTAGGAAATGACATGGAGGGATAAGGGAAAATGGTAGGGAATAAGGGAATACAAGGGGGATAGGTTGCCTCTTATATATATATTTTAATTATTTAAATATTTTTTATTCAAAAAATTAATTAAATATTAAGTTAAATATTTAAATAAATTTAATTAAAAATAATTAAATTTAATTAAATACTTAATTAAATATATAATCAAACTTTATAAAAAAAAAAAATTAATTAAATATTTAAGATCCTTAGAGGTCAAAAATAATTAATTAAATGTTATTTAAGTCCAGAAATACTGACGCAAGACTGAAACAAAGACCCAACCATGGCGAAACAAAAAATTCAAAAATGCTCTCAGAGGGTGAGACAGAACTTATAAAGGACCCAAGGAACCAAAAATTATTAAAAAGGAGACCAAATGACCAAGGGATTTTTTTTGCAAATTTCAAAAGAACTCAAAGGACACCAAAATTTTAAAAATTGGGGGTAAACTCAAGTTGGATTTTGAGGATCCAACATAGGCTCTAACTGGAATAGGTGATGATAAGACTCTTTGATAATGAATCACCCAATAACTCTAGAATCTCCAACAGACCATAAGGGCTCAAAAATTCAACTAATATAGAGAATATTGTCATTTTTGAAACGGCTCCTGAGTGCTCAATGTGACGAACAACTGCACATAAATGGTGCGATTGAGAATACTACCCGACAACAATGAAATGATGGACAATGGAATCAAAGATGCATATTATGGATTTATAATTCTTTTTATATTAGAACGATTTTAGGGTGAAAGTGACTGCATTAGGGTTTACAGTGAAAATTTAAGGTTTCCTATAATTTCATATTTTGGATATTGGGATGGAGGGTTTCAACAGAGATGCATGCATTAAGTCAAAAATGAATTTTAGAGAAGCAATCCGTGGAGGACCACCTCAAACAAGAGGGGAACACAATCAACGATTGCCAAGGAAACCATTGAGGATGCCAAAGGTCAATCCAAGGAAAACAAAGATGGGTTGCATGAAAGCAACTAATGAATCCCTAGTAGTGTTGTTGGAAATAATAGATGTTTAGAAAGGAATAGATGCAATTGAGAGGAAAAGCCTAATTTATCGATTCATGGGATTTCGACCGATTGTTGCTACCTTCAAGCAATGGGCTGCCAATAATTGGAGCACTAAAGGTAAGTTCCAAATTTTTACATACCCTAATGGCTACTTTCTTATTTTTTTGAAAATGAAGAAGATAGGGAGAACATTTTTCAAGGGAGGCCATGGTTTTTTGGTACGACAGGGTTCTTCATGAAGCCTTGGTATACCAAGTTCATCAACTACCCATGTTTGGGTCCGTTTATTTGGTATTATGATAGAATATTGACATCCAAAGATATTCGAAACAATTGGAAATTCTGTAGGAGTTTACATGATGAGTTCTGATTGTACCCAACACTTAGAGCATATGATTTATACAAGGATTTATGTTTTTATTGATTTTGACAAACCACTTCCAGAGAAGATTACTTTACAATATGGCAAATAAATATGAGACCAAGTAGTAGATTATGAAAATATTCCATTTAGATGCAAAATTTATCATGAATATGGTCATCTAGCCCAGGATTGTCCACATAAGGTCCCTAACAAAGAGAAAGAGGATGGGAAATTGGCAGGGTTTCAAATTCTTAAAAATAAAATAAAAAAATAACAACAAAATAGAAAATGATTATTTCTCCTAATACCTTTGAAATTCTCTCCACGGATGAGCAAGTAGATGATGAGGATGGTCAAATGAAAACAATTATTATGGAGACATAGTTTGATAAAGAGATAACATGAAGGATTGCATGATGAGAAATCATTAAAAGAGCTTGCCTTGATGCTAAGAAATAACAATAAAGGGAAAAAAAGTACAATGTAGAAAACCAACCCAAGTGCAAAACAAAAGGGCAGGTTCAAACTACAAACAAAATGGATCCTCAAAAAGACCATACAAATTCCAATAGTAGTACCTTGGTACCAAGTAACCAACCTATAGTCCCAACTAGAATGAAGCAATATACGAATAAAAATATAAGGATGCCATAATCCTAAGGTTTATAGTCAGTCTCTTTATGGCAATGTTGGAAACTTTGGCTATTTTGGTAAGCAATTTTTGATATTTTTGGTAATTTGTTAAGCTTTGGTTTTTTTATTAGTGTTACCATATTTTGTTTGATTTGTCAATTGCTCCTTTGGCTTAGTTTTTGTTGTATTTTTTTTTCTTGATTTCATTTGTGGTGTTTTTTATTCTTTTTGTTGTTTCTATTTTAGTTTAGTTTTGTTATGTTGTTTTTGGGATTGTTTTGTATGTTTTGTGTTCTATGGTGTTTTGTTTCTTTTTATTGTTTTTGTTATGGTAGTGTTATGTTGCGTTGGTGGTTTTTTCTATGTATTTCATGTTTTGGTGTTGTTTATTTTAGTCGTTATTTATTTATTTATTTTTTAATGTTTTTTCTTCTATTGTTTGTGTTTGTTCTATGTGTTTCGTGTTTTTTTTTGCTTGTGATTTTTCTTGCTGACACACTCAAGTAGTATGCTTTATTTATTTTATCTTTTTGTGTGTTTGTATTTGTTTGTTCTTGTTGTGTATTTTTTAAGGCATGCCCCTTACGTGTGTCAAACGTTGTAGGCTAGGTGCGAGCCCTGGGTATTTTTAGCAGAATAGATACCCCTGCATCCTTGGGTCTTACCCAAAAGTGGTATCCCTTTTGGGATGTTTTCCACAAACAAAAAAACTCACCTAATCACCTAAAATAACACCTTAATAACCTATATAAAACACCTTAATAACCTAAAAATAATGCCTTAACCACCTACAAAAAATACCTTAATCACCAAAAAGAATGCCTTAATCACCTTCAAAAAAGTACCTTAATCACCTATAGAGAACACTTTAATCACCTAAAGAAAACACCTTAATCACCTAAATAGGATAATACTAAAACCTTTTTTTTTGGCTTCTCAAGTCCTATGTATAGAATGATATAATTTCAAATGTTGGCCATTGATAGGAATTGAAAATTTCATACCATCTATAGTTTACAATTTGTAAGTATGTTAGCCTACATTCTGAAGAATTTGATAAGGACCAAGCCATTTGGGTTCCCACTTTCCCTTCTCACCATGCTTCTCATTTTTGGGATCCCAGTACAACACTATATCTCCTCACTGAAAAGGTTTATATTTGGCTTTCTCATTGAAAAACTACACTATTTTGTGAGCCTACTCAGTTATCTTTATTAATGCATACTTTCTATCTTCCTGTAACTTCACAATTTGATCAAGTCTTCTCTATAGGACATTTGGATTTTCATGATCCTAAATAAGCAAATATAAAGCATGACTTTCCATATGAGGGAGTAATAGAGCATTCTTACCATAAACCATCTCATAAGGATATTTTCTTGTGTTTCTCTTGATATATATTCTGTCAGTCCATAAAGCAAACTTTAACTCACTATCCCAACTTCTTTGGTTTTTGCCTAATGTTCTTCATATTCTTGTGATCAAATTCTTATTTTAGGATTTTTCTAAATGATTCCCTTGAGGATAGTAATTTGCAGAATGGGAAAGCTCTATGATGTACCTAGCACAAAATTAATCATCTCAAAATAAGTGAAGTAGTTACCATTGTTAGTGACTATCTTCGTGGGAACCCCAAATCTTATCAATATGTGCTCTTCTAAAAACTCGATGACCACTTCTATAGTGGATTTCTTGAAAGGTTTTGCTTCTACCCATTTAGTAAAATAATTTGTTATGGTAATGATCCACATGTAACCTCTAGAAGAATTGGGGTTAATCTCACTTATGAGATCTATTTCCCTTTGAGTAAAATGATCTTCCACAATTACTGGCCTTAGGGGTATGGCTATCAAATTCTTTATCCCTACAAAATTTGATAGTTTTGATAACTTCTAACAAACCAATAGACATCCTTAAATAATGAGGGCCAATAATAACCAGCTCTCATGATCTTGTGAGCAGTAGCCTTTGGAGCAAAGTGATCTCCACAAAAGGCAAAATGATATTCTTTTAGCACTTGAGGAACCTCCTTCTCAAACAAACAAATAAGCAACACACCATCTAGATACCTCCAATAAAGTCTACCTTCCTGAATATAATACATTTAAGCCAATTTATTGATAGACTGCATTCTATTTTGGGGTATATCTTTTGGAAATGATAAGTTTTAAAGATAAAACAAAATGCCATAATACCACCTACAATCAAAATTATCAACTTCTATAGATTATTGCTACTCATCCACTACAATAGTGTTATTTATAACATCCCCTTATTTTTTAGCCAAATAATTCACCAGTTCTCGTCCTCTCATAATATGCACTACTTTGAACTCTACATCATATTGCAATAATTTAGCCATCCATCTTGTAAGACTGCCTAAAGGTTTAGGTTGAGTAAAAATATATTTAACAATAATGTAGGGTATACAAGATATTACCTTATTGGACCCAAAGATGCACTTGAAATGATCTAATGCTTTGATTAATGCATAGGCCTATTTTTATTGTAAAGAGAATTTCATTTGAGCACCCTTCAATGTTGTATTCATAAAGGCTATGGATCTTTCATTTTTCTCTTCATCTTGCTGAGCTAGAACTGTAGCAATAGTGTGTTCTGGAGCAAATGAGTAGACTTTAAAATATTTGGAGTAATTAGGGCGGTTCAATACTAGAGCCTTAGTAATTGCATCTTTAATATTCTAAAAAATTGTAGTATTTTCCTCTGTCCACCTTATTTCTCCATTTTTTTATCATATCATTTATCGGCTTGGCAATTTGAGCAAAATCAAGGAAAAATATTTGAATGAAGTTAATCTTCCCAAAGAATGATCTAACTCCCTTAAGATTTTTAGGAGTGGAAATTTTAGCGATTGCCTCTATTATTTGTGGATTAATGCAAATTCCATATTTTGAAACAATATGCCCAAGCAATTTATCTTGTGTGGTCTCATATACACACTTTCTAGGATTCAAAGATATGCCAAACTCCTTGCACTTATCAAACACTTGAGTTAGATGTGCAAAATGATCTTCAATATTTTTGGAAAAAATTGTCATGTCATCAAGATATACTACCACTATATTGAACATTAACCCCTTAAATGAAACATCCATTGCTCTTTGAAATGTTGCCCCTGCATTCATCGATCCAAAGGGCATCCTAAGATATTCAAATATTCCCCATGGTATGGTGAAAGTTGTTTTGTGTCTATCTTTTGGATTCACTGCAATATGATTATAACCTGAAAAACCATCCAATAAAGACATTTTTGATGACCCAACCACTACTTAGAGAAACTATTCCATATTTGGAAGCAGGTAGTTGTCTTTGAGAGAACTCTTATTCAAATTCCTAAAATCTACACAAATTTTGATCTCATCATTCTTTTTTCTTACTGGAACCAAGTTTGCCAATCAAGAAGAAAATATCACCTTCCTAATTATCTTGGTATCTAGTAACTTTTACACTTCTTTCTGCATAATTGGATGCAAAGTGGGATTGAAATTCCTTTGTTTCTTCCCAAAAGACTTGGCATCTTTCTGAAGGGATATTATATGAGTCGTTACCTTTGTATTGAAGGTCTTCAGATATTCATAACTCCAAGGATTTATGTTTTGATTGATTTTGACAAACCACTTTCAGAGAAGATTACTTTACAATATGGCGAATAAATATGAGACCAAGTAGTAGATTATGAAAATATTCCATTTAGATGCAAAATTTATCATGAATATGATCATCTAGCCAAGGATTGTCCACATAAGGTTCCTAAAAAAGAGAAAGAGGATGGGAAATTGGTAGGGTTTCAAATTCTTAAAAATAAAATAAAAAAATAACAACAAAATAGAAAACGATTATTTCTCCTAACACCTTTGAAATTCTCTCCACGGATGAGCAAGTAGATGATGAGGATGGTCAAATGGAAACAATTATTATGGAGACACAGTTTGATGAAGAGGGAACATGAAGGATTGCATGATGAGAAATCATTAAAAGAGCTTGCCTTGATGCTAAGAAATAACAATAAAGGGAAAAAAAGTACAATGTAGAAAACCAACCCAAGTGCAAAACAAAAGGGCAGGTTCAAACTCAAAACAAAATGGATCCTCAAAAAGACCATACAAATTCCAATAGTAGTACCTTGGTACCAAGTAACCAACCTATAGTCCCAACTAGAATGAAGCAATATACAAATAAAAATATAAGGATGCCATAATCCTAAGGTTTATAGTCAGTCTCTTTATGGCAATGTTGGAAGCTTTGGCTATTTTGCTAAGCAATTTTTGATATTTTTGGTAATTTGTTAAGCTTTGGTTTTTTTCTTAGTGTTACCATATTTTGTTTGATTTGTCAATTGCTCCTTTGGCTTAGTTTTTGTTGTATTTTTTTTTCTTGATTTCATTTGTGGTGTTTTTTATTCTTTTTGTTGTTTCTATTTTGGTTTTGTTTTGTTATGTTGTTTTTGGGATTTTTTTGTGTGTTTTGTGTTCTATGGTTTTTTATTTTTGTTTGTTTTTGTTATGGTAGTGTTATGTTGCGTTGGTGGTTTTTTCTATGTATTTCATGTTTTGGTGTTGTTTATTTTAGTCGTTATTTATTTATTTATTTTTTAATGTTTTTTCTTCTATTGTTTGTGTGTTTGTTCTATGTGTTTTGTGTTTTTTTTTGCTTGTGATTTTTCTTGCTGACACACTCAAGTAGTATGCTTTATTTATTTTATCTTTTTGTGTGTTTGTATTTGTTTGTTCTTGTTGTGTATTTTTTAAGGCATGCCCCTTACGTGTGTCAAATGTTGTAGGCCAGGTGCGAGCCCTGGGTATTTTTAGCAGAATAGATACCCCTGCATCCTTGGGTCTTACCCAAAAGTGGTATCCCTTTTGGGATGTTTTCCACAAACAAAAAAACTCACCTAATCACCTAAAATAACACCTTAATAACCTACATAAAACACCTTAATAACCTAAAAATAATGCCTTAATCACCTACAAAAAATACCTTAATCACCAAAAAGAATGCCTTAATCACCTTCAAAAAAGTACCTTAATCACCTATAGAGAACACTTTAATCACCTAAAGAAAACACCTTAATCACCTAAATAGGATAATACTAAAACCTTTTTTTTTGGCTTCTCAAGTCCTATGTATAGAATGATATAATTTCAAATGTTGGCCATTGATAGGAATTGAAAATTTCATACCATCTATAGTTTACAATTTGTAAGTATGTTAGCCCACATTTTGAAGAATTTGATAAGGAATGAGCCATTTGGGTTCCCACTTTCCCTTCTCACCATGCTTCTCATTTTTGGGATCCCAGTACAACACTATATCTCCTCCCTGAAAAGGTTTATATTTGGCTTTCTCACTGAACAACTACACTATTTTGTGAGCCTACTCAGTTATCTTTATTAATGCATACTTTCTATCTTCCTGCAACTTCACACTTTTATCAAGTCTTCTCTATAGGACATTTGGATTTTCATGATCCTAAATAAGCAAATATAAACCATGACTTTCCATATGAGGGAGTAATAGAGCATTCTTACCATAAACCAGCTCATAAGGATATTTTCTTGTGTTTCTCTTGATATATATTCTGTCAGCCCATAAAGCAAACTTTAACTCACTATCCCAACTTCTTTGGTTTTTGCCTAATGTTCTTCATATTCTTGTGATCAAATTCTTATTTTAGGATTTTTCTAAATGATTCCCTTGAGGATAGTAATTTGCAGAATGGGAAAGCTCTATGATGTACCTAGCACAAAATTAATCATCTCAAAATAAGTGAAGTAGTTACCATTGTTAGTGACTATCTTCGTGGGAACCCCAAATCTTATCAATATGTGCTCTTCTAAAAACTCGATGACCACTTCTATAGTGGATTTCTTGAAAGGTTTTGCTTCTACCCATTTAGTAAAATAGTTTGTTATGGTAATGATCCACATGTAACCTCTAGAAGAATTGGGGTAAATCTCACTTATGAGATCTATTTCCCATTGAGTAAAATGATCTTCCACAATTACTGGCCTTAGGGGTATGGCTATCAAATTCTTTATCCCTACAAAATTTGATAGTTTTGATAACTTCTAACAAACCAATAGACATCCTTAAATAAGGAGGGCCAATAATAACCAGATCTCATGATCTTGTGAGCAGTAGCCTTTGGAGCAAAGTGATCTCCACAAAAGGCAAAATGATATTATTTTAGCACTTGAGGAACCTCCTTCTCAAACAAACAAATAAGCAACACACCATCTAGATACCTCCAATAAAGTCTACCTTCCTGAATATAATACCTTTAAGCTAATTTATTGATAGACCGCATTCTATTTTGGGGTATATCTTTTGGAAATGATAAGTTTTAAAGATAAAACAAAATGCCATAATACCACCTACAATCAAAATTATCAACTTCTATAGATTATTGCTACTCATCCACTACAATAGTGTTATTTATAACCTCCCCTTATTTTTTAGCCAAATAATTCACCGGTTCTCGTCCTCTCATAATATGCACTACTTTGAACTCTACATCATATTGCAATAATTTAGCCATCCATCTTGTAAGACTGCCTAAAGGTTTAGGTTGAGTAAAAATATATTTAACAATAATTTAGGGTATACAGGATATTACCTTATTGGACCCAAAGATGCACTTGAAATGATCTAATGCTTTGATTAATGCATAGGCCTATTTTTCTTATAAAGATAATTTCATTTGAGCACCCTTCAATGTTGTACTCATAAAGGCTATGGATCTTTCATTTTTCTCTTCATCTTGCTGAGCTAGAACTGTAGCAATAGTGTGTTCTGGAGCAAATGAGTAGACTTTAAAATCTTTGGAGTAATTAGGGCAGTTCAATACTAGAGCCTTAGTAATTGCATCTTTAATATTCTAAAAAATTGTAGTATTTTCCTCTGTCCACCTTATTTCTCCATTTTTTTATCATATCATTTATCGGCTTGGCAATTTGAGCAAAATCAAGGAAAAATATTTGAATGAAGTTAATCTTCCCAAAGAATGATCTAACTCCCTTAAGATTTTTAGGAGTGGAAATTTTAGCGATTGCCTCTATTATTTGTGGATTAATGCAAATTCCATATTTTGAAACAATATGCCCAAGCAATTTATCTTGTGTGGTCTCATATACACACTTTCTAGGATTCAAAGATATGCCAAACTCCTTGCACTTATCAAACACTTGAGTTAGATGTGCAAAATGATCTTCAAGATTTTTGGAAAAAATTGTCATGTCATCAAGATATACTACCACTATATTGAACATTAACCCCTTAAATGAAACATCCATTGCTCTCTGAAATGTTGCCCCTGCATTCATCGATCCAAAGGGCATCCTAAGATATTCAAATATTCCCCATGGTATGGTGAAAGTTGTTTTGTGTCTATCTTTTGGATTCACTGCAATATGATTGTAACCTGAAAAACCATCCAATAAAGACATTTTTGATGACCCAACCACTACTTAGAGAAACTATTCCATATTTGGAAGCAGGTAGTTGTCTTTGAGAGAACTCTTATTCAAATTCCTAAAATCTACACAAATTTTGATCTCATCATTCTTTTTTCTTACTGGACCCAAGTTTGCCAATCAAGAAGAAAATATCACCTTCCTAATTATCTTGGTATCTAGTAAATTTTACACTTCTTTCTGCATAATTGGATGCAAAGTGGGATTGAAATTCCTTTGTTTCTTCCCAAAAGACTTGGTATCTTTCTGAAGGGATATTATATGAGTCGTTACATTTGTATTGAAGGTCTTCAGATATTCATAACTCCAAGCAAAAACATCCATGTTATTTTTCAAAAATTCAATAAATTGTTGCTTCTCTTTTCTTGATAGGGCTTTATTGATCCTAAAAAACTTGGGCTCTTCCTCTGTTTTGATATTAACTTCATCTACCTTAGATTCCTAAACTATAGGTTTATATAATCTATCAAAGTCATTAAACAAGCTCTCTAAAGACATCAAATCCTTGGGGATCCTATTGGTCTTCACTTGTATGACTTATGTGGGCTCTCCAATAACATCCTTCAATTTTTCTTCATCACTTTCATCACAAATAACATCAAAAAATTTGTTTTGCATAGTCATAAAATCATTATTGTGTATATCATCATTAAAAACTTGTAAATATATCATATTATCAAGGATATATGGCCTATAAACAAATATGGTTAAGAACCTTTCCATAAACCAAGTGTCTATCTTAGGTTTATCTACTCTAGAAGCATTAATTGCCAACAGATTTGCATTATGATTCTATGCTCTAGAAATAAATTGTAGAAAAAAAGCTAAAAATCTATCTATTTCATCCAACACTTCTTGCTTATATTGCTTTAATCTAGGGTGTTTTGTTTGATATTTTCCTTTGATCTGTTGAATTATTAGCTCAGCATCCCCACTAAATTTGAGGTAATTAATACCCAATTTCTTGTATTTCCTTAGCTCTAGCAATAAAACTTCATACTTTGTAACAATATTTGTGCAAGAAAATTCTAACTTGTATGGTATGCTAAGATAGCTTCCATTGGTGTCTATTAATAGTACTCCAGCTCCTGCTCCTACTTTAGATTTTTCCCCATCAAAGGTCATAGTCCATAAATCAGAAGTTATAATTCTATTAGTTTATGCATGCACTTTAGCCTTTAGTTTTGTATCCATATTCTTAGCATTAGGTACTTCTAACAAGAAGGGACAATACCAAATAGAGTAAACAACCATGTCTTTTTCCTCAACATAATTCATGACATTAACCATATTATCATTAGGATCTCTAAATTCAACTGAATACCGGTTGAAGGGTTCTCTTTTCAAGATGACTTTTTCTTTACCCTACATTAGGATAGTAGTATAAGACCAATCCAACTGAATAGTACCACCTAGTTGATCTGCTCAATGCCTAGAGAGTAAGATGAAAAGAAAGAGTCCACATCTACAACTACAACATCCATTACCACACCTTTATTAGGATATTATTCAATACGAACAAGTAGCCTGATGATTATGCCTACACAAGGTACTTTCCTATTATCCATTACAAAAATATGGGTTGCTCTTTTTGATAAATCAAGGCTAACTGATCAGCTACCTATTTTGATATCATATTCATGGAAGCACCACTATCAAGCATGTAGTTATGAATAACATATTGGTCTCCATAGCCTGATGTATACCTTAGTGATATGTAAAATGGTTTAACTAAATATGGGGCTTTGACTACATTATTTTCAAGACCGATGGGGGTTTTAGGATATCCTCCTAACTGATCAGTTAATTTGAAGGCTCTACATACCTGATATCGGTACTTTAGAATAGTCATTAATTCTCCAAAAGTAATGTTGACCTTTTGTTTGGCAACCTCTAAATCCAAATAAACTAATATTTCTTACTATAAATTCCTTTTCTAGTTCTCTGATTAACCAAATCATTCTATTGCTTTTGGATAATTTCCTCTACTTCAGGCTCTTCAGGAATCATTTATAGCTTCATCTAATTTACATTTTTTTATGAGATCACTCTAGTAGCTTTATCCTTTTGTGTAGGCCCATCACTAATTTTGTCCTCCACTATTCTTTTCCTGAGATTGATAGCATGTATTCTCTCTAAAGACTCAACCTCTTCTACTGTAGGTATAAGCTTTCCCTACTTCATTCTATCAAATCTGGTATTATGAGACTCACATGAGGTAGATGTCTCTCCAAAGACTAAGGCCATTTGTTCAATATTATTGACACTTAAGTCCAAATCTCTCTCAAATTATTTTTCTCTAACTTCATTCTCCTATGTCCAACATGTATTAATTATAATATCTTTATCTTCAGATTCAGTATTTAAATCAACATTAGGATGTAGACAAATAAATATCATAATCAATAGGGTTATGTGGTGCATCACAGGTAGAACAATAGAAAGGATGATCTGATGCTATTGTTATATGGTATGGGATTTGGAACAAAATTTAGATCTCTCTTTACTTTTTTTAATGGTTTATGTTTCTTTCTTCATTTCCATTTTTATTTAGTTTCTATTGAAATTCCTCTTGAATGGAGGCTTGTTATAATCTTGTTGTCTATTATTACCCTATGAAATTTTTGCAATGTTGTCCTTCCCTTTTTTGATCCTGGCCAACCTGTTATTTAAAGTAGTAAACATCTCACTCAACTGATTAGCTATTTTGTTCATAGCATCCTTGATCAATTTTCTTAGAGATAGATAACTAAACCTTCTTAGGCTCTCTTTTAGGTTAATTGAGCTTTAGAGAGTATGCTTTCATTTTGTTGTTATCAACCATATTTCTCTCTATTTCAATGGCCATTTCCATACATATATCAATGGTGGTTGTTGCCTTAGCTCATAACTAAAATCTCCAAGGAAAGCATTTTTGTAGAAACAAATGGACTACTCATCATTTGGCCTTAATGCTATTGGAATCTTATTTTTGGTCTTAGATAACCTTCTATTGAAATATTATACTAATTCATTTTTCTTCTTTTTCATGGTAGCCAACTCTATTAGCAAGGATTGTTCATTCTTCCTCTCTCCATATTTACTAAGAAAAGTGTGCTCTAGCTTTTGAAAATTATTTATGGTACCAAATCTAAGGTTTTTGAACCATTCTCGAGCATCATTCTATAAATTTTGAAAGAACAATATAAGGACAACATCTTCATCATCTACCTTGAGACTATTCATGGCATACAAAAAATCCCTAATATGATCTTCATTTGTGACAACATTGTTTCCTTGGAATTTAGGCAAGTACTTATGAGCTTTACCACAGAGAGGACTCAGATTTATAGATAAAACAAAAACTCTATATCTATTGGTTCTCCACTGATTTACATTTTTATTAACATTTTTATTGGCATTGAAATTTTAGTTTACATTAGAGACTGCCATACTCACTACAGGTTGATTTACTACAGGTATTTGATTCATAGTAGGAGAAGACTAATTTAAACCAAGATTTGGATTAAAAATAGGAATAACATGAATTGAATTTTTTTCATGAGATTTGAAAAATACCTCAGGATTTGACACTCTAGTAAACACTTTTTTGTAACTTATTTTTGTAGATGCCATATCCAACTGCAAATTTTTTTATTTTTAAAATTATGATTTCATTCGGAGTCGTAGGCACAAATTTGCAAAGAAAGAGCAAGATATTCAACAATACTTAGGCCAATATTGCTTAGCTTGATATTCACTCAAATCTCACAAATTTCACTCTAGGAAAGTGATGAGGATGAAAAAACACGAACAAAACCATCCAAGGAGCCAAATCACAATAGAAAAGAATTATTTTGATAATGCCAACCAAAAGGGGTAGAAATTACAATGCCAGATCGTACAATATTGGAGCCCAATCAAAGCCATTTTTTCAGATCCAAAATCCCTTTTTAAAATCCTCTTTTCCCCCCTTTTACATGATTTTTAAGTTTCCCGCCCATGCAAAAGAAAATAAATTTAACTTTCTTGGCCATGCAAAATTTTAAATTCTAATTTCCCGCCCAACTGGCAGTCGACAAACACAAATGCAAAACACTTAGAAAATTTTTGTTTTTTTTTTGTTGATGTAAGATTGCTTTGCTGCCACTGGATGCTCCTACATCAGACACCTAGGGTAAATTTGAGAAGTGACCTCACTTCTTTGTTGTTGGAGGAAAACCAAGGTGGTCAACCTCAAACTTGGACAGCCAAGTCGAATATTCTATAGGCCTTCCCTTCCATTTCACCAGATATTCTTCATATTGCCTATTTCTTGTACTTCTGTCGATGCGGGTATCCAGGATTTCCTCTATCTCTTCTGTACTGGAGTCGATGCTGGAAAACTCCACAACTCTGCAAATGATTCCTTAGAACTGTCACCTTCATGATACTCTATCAAATTAGAAATATTGAACATAGGTGATATGTTCAATCCACTCAATAAATCCACCTCATATGCATTTCCTAAATCTATTTTCTGTATGATATTGCATGGTCCAAAATTCTTCATTTTTAGCTTGTTATATGTTTTAGTAGAAAACCTCTCCTTTATCAGGTGCACCATGACTTCATCACCAACCTGGAACTCCTTAAACCTCATTTTATGATCAACCTTTATCTTGTATTGAGTGTTCATCTTATTGATGTGTTGTTTTACTTCTTCATGCAAATCCTTCAGATGCTCTGCAAAGTTCTCAGCTTCAAAACTATTATTTTCTCCCCTGTACAACTTCCTCAACTCAAAAGCATTTCTTAGACTACTCCCATATACAATCTGGAATGGTGATTTACCAGTACTCCTATTGACAGAATTGTTATAGGAAAATTTTTCCTGTGGTAAAATCATATCCCATCCCTTGGTCTTATCTCCTTATCTGATGCGGATCTGACGATACCCACTCTTTAGATCAATATTTGTAAAATACTTAAACCCACTCAAACAGTCCATTATTTCATCCATCCTTGGCAATGGAAACCTATACTTGATGGTGATCTTATTAATAGTTCTAGAATCTATGCACATTATCCACTCTCCATCCTTCTTTGGTGTTAGTACTGTAGGAACTGCACATGGACTTAGGCTTTCCCTAATCAGTCCCTTCTCTAGTAGCTCTTGAACTTACCTGTTATGTTCCTCATTCTCCATAGGAGTCATCCTATGGGTAACCTTGTTTGGAAAATTAGCTCCTGGTATCAAACAAATATGATGGCTAATATTTCTCATGGGTGGCAAACCCTCTGGAACATTATCAGTTATAATATCTGAGAAGTCTTCCAACAGACCTGAGACTTCTACAGGGACATATTTTCTTGGTTCTTCCCTAACTCTAGGAATTAATGCATAGCACACATGCTCATGCTTCAAATCATCTAGAAATTTCCTACCATCAACCAAACAAATTTTGGAACTGTTACATACCTTTTCATCCATCTCCTTCAGTGGCTTCAATTTATGGTGCACTCCTTCCTTTATTAGGGAGTAAGTGTTGGCATGTCCATCATGGAATGCACGATGATCAAACTGCTATGGTCTTCCTAACAACATATGACAAGCATGCATAGGCAGGATATCACATAGGACCTCTTCCTTGTATCTCACAATATTAAACTTGACTAAGCACTGTTCATTGACCAATGCCCTACGATCATGCAACCACGCAATCCAATATGGATGCGGGTATCTCATTATCTCTAGTTGTAATTTAGTAACCATTTTTTTTAGAGACCAAGTTATCAGTACTGCCATTATCTATATTAACATTACAGACCTTACTTGAACATTTGCACCTTGTGCAAAATAGGCTCTTCCTCTGGTCTAGTTCCTTATCCTCATTCAATAAGGTTTTCCTTGTGACCATAACTTCTCCTCTCTCTACCTCCTTAGAGTGCTCTGATTCATCTTCTTCATCTACAATAGCAACTCTGGCATTACCCGTTAGCCTCCTATTTTGCTTCTCTTAGTGTTGTGGACACTCATATGCTTGATGTCCTTCTTCTCCATAGTTGAAGCAGGTTCCACGAAACCCTCTTCCTCCATTTTCTCGACCAGATCCACCTCTTCCTCTTGGGTAGTTACTATTCTGACCACGAGATCTGTAAGCATTATCTACCTTATGGTCCTGACTGCTGCTAGCTTATTTTTTCTTCTCACCTTGTCCTCCATCTATTCTTCCACCAGTTCTTTCTCCATGATCTCTTCCTTTCTGCTTACCCTCAAACCTTCTGTTCAACTTCTCTTCAAATTTTAGAGCAAATTGGTAAGCATCCTCAATGGTGCTCATCCTAACTAGACTTAGCTCTTCTTGAATACTGGTTCTCAACCCATAGATGTAATGGGATACCTTCTTCTTGTTAGCCTCAAAATGGTCGGTTTGGATCAAGATCTTGTAGAACTCCTCAGTGTATTATTTGACAGACTTTCTTGACTATCTCAAAATTTGCATCTTCTTCAATAGATCCAACTCATAATATATCAGAATAAACTACCTCTTCAGCTTTTCTACCATTCATTCCCATCTGGTGATCCTCTCTTTTCTTCTTTTATTTTTGTCAAGATGTACTTCTTTCCACCAGATTCTAGCATGACCCTTCAGTTTGGTCTTAGCAAACTTGACCAATTAGGATATTCCACCTCTTCATATTCAAAATATTCCTCCAGGTCATTGATCCAATCAATCAACTCCTTTGGGTTAAGATTTCTTGAGTATGTGGAAACCTCCATTTTTGGCCTCTTCCCAATCTAGGATATGGCTCTGTACAACATCACTTGGGTAGGATTTACTGCCTCTTCTTCTTCCTCAAACTGGTATTCCTCTTATTCAGCTTCATCTTCACTCTTTTCCTCTCTTCTTGGGTCAAAAACTCTATGCAAATTTTCTTATAATGCCCGGACTTGCCTCTACAAAGCTCATAAATCCTCTACTGGCACTACGAAATTATCAAAAAAACCTTGGTTCCTTCGTGGGGGCATCTTGCTCCAGCTTCTCCAAACCTGAACCACAGATCCTAATGTAAATTGACTCACGTTCGGTGATCTGCTTACACACTCAAGAAATCCCACTATGATACCATTTGATGAGGTTGAACAAACACAATCAAAACCATCCAAGGAGCCAAATAACAATAGAAAAGAATTATTTTAATAATGCCAGCCAAAAGGGGCAGAAATTACAATGCCAGATCACACAATATTAGAGCCCAATCGAAGTCCTTTTTTTAGATCCAAAATCCTTTTTTAAAATCCTCTTTTCCCCCCTTTTACATGATTTTAAAGTTTCCAGCCCATGCAAAAAAAATTAAATTTAACTTTCCCGTCCATGCAAAATTTTAAATTCTACTTTCCCGCCCAACTGGCGACCGACAAACACAAAGGCAAAACACTTAGAATTTTTTTTTGTTTATGCAAGATTGCTCTACTACCACTAGATGCTCCTGGATAAAAAATACTAAGAAATATAAACATAGAATAGTTCTAAGCCACCACAAATTATTGGCTGACTATTACTACACAAAAATATATATATTGACAAATTATAGGCTTAAAATCTTAAAGATTCTATCCTCGATAATGACATCAAAAACTGTTGTGGTGATTTTTCATGTCTTTAATAATTTGGGTTATCACACCATAACAAAATCATCGATTCATGATCAACATTGTGGACTCTGGTGGATCCACCTCTTTAACTCATTAAAATATTATCACAAAGACTCTAAAAAGATCAAGTAAGGTAAAGAAACCCCAAAGGTGAGCCTATAATACTTCTCATATGCTCATGTTCATCTAGATTAAAAAAATTAAAATAAAAGTGCAACAAAAATTTGATCAAGCTTCGAATATGATCGGTGCCTTATCCATTGGGCAGTTGTAGCCAAACTTAAAATATGGTGAAAAGAGGAGGAGGAGATAAACATTGATCCAATCACATCCATTCAAATAATGTAACAAAAATGACTAAATATGCCAGTGAAATAAGATGCCATTTACACATTCAAATTAGGTAACATGTAAATATGATAACACATAAAACTGCATAAGAAACTACTAAAAGGAGGAAAGAGGATCATACTAATCAATATATATTTACAATAGAATATGATTAGAATAACCAGAACTCACTAAGAAAGTACAAACAAGTTCTCCATTCAAATTATGTAATAGAGAACTACAACTCTTTATTCAAATGATGTAACAAATAACCTTTTGGATTTCAGCCTCAGACATTGAAAATGATCTTAGTAAATTGGACACCTCAACAAAAACCTACGTAGTAATGAAAAATAAAAAGGGGTGAGTACTCTGACAAGAATGGGTACTCTTGTATACCTCTTGCAGAATTTTACTATGCAAAAACTTGATTAATTTTTACTGCTGCAACAAATCTCTTATATAGTCTGTAAATTGGTTCTCATTCAAAGCTTGATGATGGTCCATAATTGTGAAAACTACAACTATTTCGATGATGGCTCATAACTACAACTATCATTTATTAAAACTGGGTGATGGTCCATAAAAACTGTAACTACCTCCATACTTGGTCCACAATATTAATTGCATTTAGAATGACTCTCATTCATGGTTTGGTAGTGGTCTCAACTAGTCAAAAATGTCTTCATGCTTTTCTATTACAATTTCTCTAAAAGTTGACCAAAAAACGGCTTCAAAAGATTAATTGATTTTCAACTCCTTTCTCTTTCTTTTTATTTTTTAATACGACTAACCTTAGTTAATATTAAAAATTACATCTTTGATTGCAAAACTTTTAATAATAATAATAAAACTACTATTAATAATAATAATAATAATAATAATAATAATAATAATTTTTTTCAAAAACCTTTCTCTTTCCTTTATGGCATTTTTTATATATTTTTCATGAACTCTTTTTTTTCACGGCTTATTATTATTATTATTATTATTATATATCATATCAAAAATCTCATGTCCTTCTTATATATGTATATATATATATATATATATATATATAAAGGCCATATGGCCCCTCACGAATGCGTGGGGTTTTTTTATTTTAATATATTTAATAATCCTCCACGAATATGTGGGATGTTGATTTTTTTAATGAAAATAAAATTTGCCCCCATGTTTGCATGGGGTCTCCCTTTTTAATAATTAAAAATAAACCCATCCATAGTTGGAAAGAAAACCTAGAAAAAAATTTGTAATTGCCCAAGCTTGCTCATGCTTACCTCGATTTTTGTGCATATAGTTTGTAAGATCTAATGCATTAGAAACATACCATCGGATTTATTCAACTCAATATTTGATTTTTTTTTTTTTTTTTTCACTATCTACCCATGCATACCATCAAATTTGCTTTCCTAGGTAAATCACGTCGTCGGATCTGCCTTCCCAGGTAAATGTGTGTCGTTAGATCTATCTCCCTAGGTGAATGTGTGTCGTCAAATATTTTCTTTTTTTCGCGTGCATGCTTCTCCATGTGTGCCTTTAGATTTGTAAGATTTTCATGCGCGTTGTTGATTTTTTTTTAATTTGCACGTATCATTATTATTTTTTATTTTGCATGCACCGTTGTTTTTTTTTTTATTTTGCACGATTGATTTTTTCACCATGCATTTTTATTCACGTGGAGAAAAGGGGAATGGAAAAAATAAAAGGGTCCCCCTTCTACATCATTTTACATAAAATGTTTGAATTCTTGATTTTCATTTTCTAGATCTTCTCAAATCTCTATATGAATACAATTACTCCAAAAATTAGTATATTTCTTGAAATTTTCCTATAGCAACCTTCACAATGCCAAAAATTCACCTCTAATATCTATGTATTGCATCCTAGTAGAGTAATATTTCCAAAACATCGCACTATTATAGTTCGCTAAACCAAATTTAGATTGCTAGTTTCCTTCCTGAAACACAAGTGCAACCACAAAAATTATAATAAATAGTCTAAATGAAAACACATTATTGTTACAAAATAAAAGAGATATTACCAATGGAAAACATTAAAGTAAATCTTAATCATTAATAGATTTAGGCAATCAACATTTTTTGTCACTTCAACTAAAATTTCTACTTCCTCTAACCATGGAAAGGAGAATTTAACTTCTCTTTTCTTTAGAGCTTGAGAGTTTACAAATAGATACGCTTATCATCTCAATTGAGATGCTATAGCTAGAAACCTACATCATTTTACATAAAATGTTTGAATTCTTGATTTTCATTTTCTGGATCTTCTCAAATCTCTGTATGAATACAACTACTCCAAAATTTAGCATATTTCTTGACATTTTCCTATAGCAACCTTCACAATGCCAAAAATTCACCTCTACTATCTATGTCTTGCATCTTAGTAGAGTAATATTTCCAAAACATCGCACTATTATAGTCCGCTTTACCAAATCTAGATTGCTAGTTTCCTTCTTGAAACACAAGTGCAACCACAAAAATTATAATAAATAGTCTAAATGAAAACACATTATTGTTACAAAATAAAAGAGATATTATCAATGGAAAACATTAAAGTAAATCTTAATCATTAATAGATTTAGGCAATCAACATTTTTTGTCAGCTTCAACTAAAATTTCTACTTCCTCTAAACATGGAAAGGAGAATTTAACTTCTCTTTTCTTTAGATCTTGAGAGTTTACAAATAGATACACTTTTCATCTCAATTGAGATGCTATAGCTAGAGACCTACATCATTTTACATAAAATGTTTGAATTCTTGATTTTCATTTTCTGTATCTTCTCAAATATCTATATGAATACAATTACTCCAAAATTTAGCATATTTCTTGATATTTTCCTATAGCAACCTTCACAATGCTAAAAATTCACCTCTACTATCTATGTATTGCATCCTAGTAGAGTAATATTTCCAAAACATCGCACTATTATAGTCCGCTTTACCAAATCTAGATTGCTAGTTTCCTTCTTGAAACACAAGTGCAACCACAAAAATTATAATAAATAGTCTAAATGAAAACACATTATTGTTACAAAATAAAAGAGATATTATCAATGGAAAACATTAAAGTAAATCTTAATCATTAATAGATTTAGGCAATCAACATTTTTTGTCAACTTCAACTAAAATTTCTACTTCCTCTAAACATGGAAAGGAGAATTTAACTTCTCTTTTCTTTAGATCTTGAGAGTTTACAAATAGATACACTTTTCATCTCAATTGAGATGCTATAGCTAGAGACCTACATCATTTTACATAAAATGTTTGAATTCTTGATTTTCATTTTCTCGTATCTTCTCAAATATCTATATGAATACAATTACTCCAAAATTTAGCATATTTCTTGATATTTTCCTATAGCAACCTTCACAATGCTAAAAATTCACCTCTACTATCTATGTCTTGCATCCCAAGTAGAGTAATATTTCCAAAACATCGCACTATTATAGTCTGCTTTACCAAATCTAGATTGCTAGTTTCCTTCTTGAAACACAAGTGCAACCACAAAAATTATAATAAATAGTCTAAATGAAAACACATTATTGTTACAAAATAAAATAGATATTACCAATGGAAAACATTAAAGTAAATCTTAATCATTAATAGATTTAGGCAATCAACATTTTTTGTCAGCTTCAACTAAAATTTCTACTTCCTCTAACCATGGAAAGGAGAATTGAACTTCTATTTTATTTAGAGCTTGAGAGTTTACAAATAGATACACTTCTCATCTCAATTGAGATGTTATAGCTAGAAACCTACATCATTTTACATAAAATTTTTGAATTCTTGATTTTCATTTTCTAGATCTTCTCAAATCTCTGTATGAATACAATTACTCCAAAATTTAGCATATTTCTTGACATTTTACTATAGCAACCTTCACAATTCCAAAAAATCACCTCTACTATCTATGTCTTGCATCCTAGTAGAGTAATATTTCTAAAACATTGCACTATTATAGTCCGCTTTACCAAATATAGATTGCTAGTTTCATTTTTGAAACACAAGTGCAACCACAAAAATTATAATAAATAGTCTAAATGAAAACACATTATTGTTACAAAATAAAAGAGATATTACCAATGGAAAACATTAAAGTAAATCTTAATCATTAATAGATTTAGGCAATCAACATTTTTTGTTAGCTTCAACTAAAATTTCTACTTCCTCTAACCATGGAAAGGAGAATTTAACTTCTCTTTTCTTTAGATCTTGGGAGTTTACAAATAGATACACTTCTCATCTCAATTGAGATGCTATAGCTAGAAACCTACATCATTTTACATAAAATGTTTGAATTCTTGATTTTCATTTTCTGGATCTTCTCAAATCTTTGTATGAATACAATTACTCCAAAATTTAGTATATTTCTTAACATTTTCCTATAGCAACCTTCACAATGCCAAAAATTCACCTCTACTATCTATGTCTTGCATCCTAGTAGAGTAATATTTCTAAAACATCGCACTATTATATTCCGCTTTACCAAATCTAGATTGCTAGTTTCCTTCCTAAAACACAAGTGCAACCACAAAAATTATAATAAATAGTATAAATGAAAACACATTATTGTTACAAAATAAAAGAGATATTATCAATGGAAAACATTAAAGTAAATATTAATCATTAATAGATTTAGGCAATCAAAATTTTTTTTCAGCTTCAACTAAAATTTCTACTTCCTCTAACCATGGAAAGGAGAATTTAACTTCTCTTTTCTTTAGAGCTTGAGAGTTTACAAATAGATACACTTTTCATCTCAATTGAGATGCTATAGCTAGAAGCCTACATCATTTTACATAAAATGTTTGAATTCTTGATTTTTATTTTCTGGATCTTCTCAAATCTCTGTCTGAATACAATTACTCCAAAATTTAGCATATTTCTTGACATCTTCCTATAGCAACTTTCACAATGCCAAAAATTCACCTCTACTATCTATGTCTTGCATCCTACTAGAGTAATATTTCCAAAACATCGCACTATTATATTCTGCTTTACCAAATCTAGATTTTTAGTTTCCTTCCTGAAACACAAGTGAAACCACAAAAATTATAATAAATAGTCTAAATGAAAACACATTATTGTTATAAAATAAAAGAGATATTACCAATGGAAAACATTAAATTAAATCTTAATCATTAATAGATTTAAGCAATCATCATTTTTTGTTAGCTTCAACTAAAATTTCTACTTCCTCTAACCATAGAAAGGAGAATTTAACTTCTTTTTTCTTTAGAACTTGAGAGTTTACAAATAGATACACTTCTCATCTCAATTGAGATGGTATAGCTAGAAACCTACATAATTTTACATAAAATGTTTGAATTCTTGATTTTCATTTTCTGGATCTTCTCAAATATTTGTATGAATACAATTACTCCAAAATTTAACATATTTTTTGACATTTTTCTATAGCAACCTTCACAATGCCAAAACTTCACCTCTACTATCTATGTCTTGCATCCTATTAGAGTAATATTCTAAAACATCCCACTACTATAGTCTGCTTTACCAAATATAGATTGCTAGTTTCCTTCCTGAAACACAAGTGCAACCACAAAAATTATAATAAATAGTCTAAATGAAAACACATTATTGTTACAAAATAAAAAAGATATTACCAATGGAAAACATTAAAGTAAATCTTAATCATTAATAGATTTAGGCAATCAACATTTTTTGTCAGCTTCAACTAAAATTTCTACTTCCTCTAACCATGGAAAGGAGAATTTAACTTCACAATCCTCAATCAAAACCCCTTTATTGGCTAGCTTATCTGCACATTTGTTTCCTTCCCTTAATATATGTGTAAACCTGATTTATTCAAACTCTTTAACAAGATCTTGAATTTCCACAATTATATATTGTATGTTCCATGGAGACTTTGCTTTCCTCAAAATTATATTTATTACTATGAGATAATCACCTTCCATCCACAATCAATTCCATTTCATTTGTTTACATATTTTTAACCCCTCTAAAGCTTCCCAAGCTTCAACTTCATTATTTATCTAAAATCCACTATTAAAAGCATAATGAGACAAAATATCTCCTTTATTATTTCTAATTATTTCTCCTCCTACTTCTAGTCTTGGATTTTCTTTAGATGCTCCATCAAAATTCAATTTAACCTACTCCACATCTAGTGGTTTCCATTTTATATTATTTACCTTATTTTTGCTTCTCTTGTACCCATCATCATAATTCCATGTAATGAATTGACTCCATCTATCAAGAATCTCTTCTTCCAAATTAGGGATTGGGTGAGTTGATAGGGTTGGTTTAGAATCCTCTATGGCTAGACATATCTTCTTTTAATTACCTCTAAACTACTTTCCTTTCCTTTAAATATTCTTCTATTCCTTTCTAGCCATATAGTCCAAAGTATTGTATTTTTTGATATATCCCATATTTTCTGTAAATCCTCACTTTTATTAGTGCTCTGTCATTTGTTTAACCAATATTTAATTATGCTATTCATAACCATGCATTTACCAAACATATTAAGAATCCATTGCCATAGATTCTAGACTATTGAGCAATGTCCCAAGAGATGGTCAATACTCTCCTCCTCCTTGTTATAGAAAACACATTGAGAGGGGCCATGAAAACCCCTTTTCATAAGGTTATCCCAGGATAAAATTCTTCTATGACCTACTAGCCAAACAAATATTTTAACTTTAGGAATTCTTGGCCTATCCCAAATAACTCTCCATATTCTAGTGACGTTATTATTATGTTGGTCTTGAACATTATATCCAATTCTAGTTGTGTATTCTCCTGAGTATTCAACTCCCAAATCAATTTATCCTTGGCACCCCTCGAAATAATCATGGTTGTTATATTTCTACTCAATTATCTCCTAGCATCAATGTCTTGTATACTTGTAAAAAAATCTTCTTTCCATTTGAATCTTCCTTCTCAATCCTTGTACAAAATGTTTAAAACCCTATCTTCGTATTTGTATTGAAGCAATATCATCCAAGGTTTCAAAACATGATCTAAATTGAGTGGTTTTTTATCACACCAAGTATCCATCCAAATAGAATTTTTTTCTCCAGTTCCTACCATTCATATTAAACCTTTAATCATAAGATCAATTGATTTTTTAAACCATTCCAAAGAGTAGAACCATTTGGAAGAGAGAATGTGGTAAATATTAAAATTGGTTCATTGGGATCAACATACTTACTTAAAAACATTCTTGCCCATTGTATTTGAATCTCTTTGTACAATCTCCAGATACTTTTCCCCTAAGATCTGAGATTACATCTGTAAGAACTCTTAAACCAAGACCTCCCCTAGTTTTATGATCACACAAATTGCTCCGTTTCACCAAGGGAAATTTCCTTTTATCATGTAAATTGGACCGTAAAAAGGATCGCATAATAAATATTAAACTTTTTTCAAATCATTTTGGCATAGAATACAATGACATATAATATATTGGAATGGATTTTAAGACTGACTTAATTAACTTCTCTCTTCCTACTAATGATAACCATCTACCTTTCCAATATGGAAGTTTATTTTGAGCTTTACTAATAACTGGATCCCATAAATCTATCCTCATACTCCCCTCAAATAAAGGCATCCATAGATAAGTTGGTAAATTTGCCTCCTCCATTTGAAGCAACCTAAAAATTCTTGCTTTGATATTAGCAGGAGTGTTGAAGAAGTAGATTTTGGATTTAGTCATATTAATTTTTCCCCTGAAGCTCTTTCATACTCTTTTAAAAAATTCAAAGCTCTAGCTTCATTTATCCTTGCCCTTCCAAAAATGGTTGTATCATCTACAAATTGTGATGGGTGATGTTATCGATGTTATTACTAACCTTAATTCCACTTACAAGCCCATATTTGTAAGCCTTCTTTAAGTTCCTACTCAAAACATCTACCATAATAATAATAAAATAAGGAGATAGAGGATCTCCTTGTCTAAGGCCTCTCTTGGCTTTAGAAGATTCTTTCATTAACCCATTGACCAACATTGAATAAGAAACTGTAGATACACAAGCTTTATTCCATCTAACCCATTTCTTTCCAAAAACAAACTTATCTAAAACTGCAAAAAGAAAATCCTATTTAACCCTATCATAGGGTTTACTCATATCAAGTTTTAATATCATAGCTTTCTCTTTTCTTGAAGCTAGTGAATGTATAACTTCATGAGCCACTATGATCCCATATAGAATTTGTCACCCTTTCACAAATCATATATATATATATATATATATATATATATATATATATATATATATATATATATATATATATATATATATATATAAGGGGAAGGGGGAATGCGGAAGGGGATGGGTTAGGAAATGACGTGGAGGGATAAGGAAAAATGGTAGGGAATAAGAGGGGGATGGGGGTGCCCCATTTATATATGTTTTTTTAATTTTTAATAAAATTTAATTAAATATATAATCAAACTTTATAAAAAAATTAATTAAACATTTAAGACCCCTGGAGGTCAAAAAAAAGTTAATTAAACCTTATCTAAGTCCAAAAATGTTGAGGTTAGTGGGGAGAGGGGGAGGGACCTACTCCCTCTCCCTGCTCCCCATTCCATGGTTCTTGCCCAGTCCTTGATTCATCCCAGGTCATCCCACTCTAGGAATGGTTTGTAGTAGATGATATCCTTGGGGGGAGATCCTTGCCCACTTTTTGCTCCTTTCCTAGTAGTTTTTGGGGTTTCCTCGTTTGAGTCCCGGGCCTGGTGCTTCCCAAGGATCCTCTAGGGTTTCATGCTTGTTCCTGGGATTATGTACCTGATCTCCCTCAGGATTTCTCCTAGGGTTTTTTCATAGGTTGTTACTAGGATCCGGTTCCCAAGGCTTTCTTGGTCTATGGTGGTTGTAGGTTGGGTTCTCGTTTGCTTCTTGGTGCATCCCGTGAGGTTCTCTCTTCATTGAGGTTGGTCTGGGGGGCCAGTTTCCTCTTTGCTCGTGTTTCCTCTCTAGGATACCATTGGTTGCTGGTGGTCTCATCCCTTTGGATGGGACCATGTTTGATTTCCTATTCAAAGGATTCTTCTTGTTGGATCTGTTGCTTGGTGGATGCTTTGAGCATTTGCATGGCCTTGGGGGGGCCTCTTCCTGTGCTTGAGTTGTTCCCAGCCCCAGTCCCAGTTCCTTGAAGTTGTTCATGTGCAAGGATGAGGATTCTTGGTCCTTTCTACTAGGGTGCTTTGGGTTTTCTGCTTCATGTCTCGATCTTGGGGGGGACCTGTGATCAATGCATGCAAACCCCTGGATTCTTTAGTTTAGGCTTTCATGGATCCCATATTTGTGTTTGTTGTCGCTTTCTACCTGGGCTTCGTAGGTTTTCATTTTAGTTTCCTATTCGAGGGCTTCTACTTTCTGGTCCTGCTTCTTGGTGGACTCTTAGAGCTTGTTCTTGGCCTTGGGGGGGCCTCTTCTTGTTCCTGAGTTGTTCCCAGTCCCAGTTCCACTTCCCTGGAACTGTTCGTGAGCAAGGATGGTGGGTTTTTGGTCCTTTGTGGCTTTCGAGATCCTTTCTTTGTGTTTGCATTTCTTTTACCTAGCTCCTTCTAGCTTCCTCGTAATCCTGTTGGTAGGATTCTAGTGCTGTAGTTTCCCAAATCTGTTCTTCTACTAGTTTTCCTGTTGGGAAGGATTTTCCAAACTTGCTAGTTTTCCCGCTGGACGGGATTTTTCAAACCTTAATTTCTCTTGGTTTTCTTGCTGGGCGGGACTCTCCATATCTATTGGTTTTCCTATAGGGTGGGGTTTTTCAATTTATTTTTTTACTAGATTTCTCACTGGGCGGGATTTTCCAAATCTACTGGTTTTCCCACTGGGTGGGATTTCCAATCTCATGATTTTTGGCTGCTTCCCACTGGACAGGATTTTCAAATTCATCATCCTACATGTTTTCTCGTTAGGTGGGATTTTTCAAAATTGGTGGTTTCCCACTGGGCGAGATTTTTCAAAATTGGTGGTTTCCCGCTAGGTAGGATTTTTCAAAATTGGTGGTTTCCCGCTAGGCAAGATTTTTCAAAATTATCTATTCCTACTGGGCGGGTTTTCCCAAAATGTCTATTTTCTGCTGGATGGGATTATTCAAATTTATTGTTCTTGACCTTTGGTTTGGTTGGTTGTCTTGTTGTAAAAAGTTTTTGGGGTCCTTTCAAAACCCGCTTTTAATATAATTTTAACCTACCAAAAAAAAGTCCAAAAATGTTGACGTAAGACCAAAATAAAGACTCGACCTTGGTGACACAAAAATTTCAAAATTGTTCTTGGAGGGTGAGATAGGACTTAAAAAGGATCCAAGGACCCAAAAATTATTAAAAAGGAGACCAACCAAGGGATTTTTTTTGCAAATTTTGAAAGAACTCAGAGGACACCAAAATTTTAAAAATTGGGGGTAAACTCAAGTTGGATTTTGAGGATCCAACAAGGGTCTTTTATGAATGATACAAATATTACAAATGCGAGGGTAGATTTCCCCTCTTTTTGACAAGGTGATGTATCCTGGTGTAATATCAATAATTTTTGTGCTAGCGTAGTTCATCTAGGAATGGTTTTTTGAGACCGCTGCATGAGGTTTAGATCCACTATCTTTCACTATCCTAGAGATATGAAACTTACACACAAAGAAACTAGTGAAAAAATCAATAGCATATGAAGGGCTCACTAGAGAAGGACTCGTATTGAATATGAAAATGATAAAGATAATGGAAAATAGATGCATGCATGTATAAGTTGAAATCTAAACTAATGAAGAAACTAGAAAAATACATATCTAAGTTAATCTAAATATAAAACAAAAAAATAGTGGTTTTCTTAAGATCATCTCGGGTCAAAATAATTTTATCTACGGATCGTCTCAGGGTGAGACGGTCATTGTACCGGGCCTGTACCTCAGTGTAACCAGGTCCAAATAGCATCTGGGGTTGCACGGATCTTCAAGAACATGTGAGTGGATGAAAGGATGTGGGTGATCAATGGGACAATGTGAGCAATTATTTGCAGGAAAAGGAAGTATTTTCAAATAATTATTCCACTTTTGATTCTTCAAATAATAATCTAAGGAAGCATCTTCAAGAATCATTTTTGGCAATGATTCTTGGATGAACATAATTTCCACTTTTGAGTGTTTGATTATTGACTTGATTTTGAAATGTAAATTTTATGATTATTGACTACCCCCTCAAGTGATGAGTTGATGGAGGAGATGTAAAATGATGATAGTGATGCATCACTTGACCAAATTGGGACTATTAGCATGGTTGCCTTGGGAAAAAGTTAAAATTTTTGTGATTGTCTCAACCTGATATGATTGTTTATGTATTTTTGTGTTTTTTTTGCAAAATCATGACCATCTCGAATGGTCACGTTGTGTTGTGCAACCATCCTAGATGGTCGCAATAAAGAAAGGATATATAAGCTGGATTTCATGAAAAATGAGTTATTTTTGCCATGCAAGACAAGATAAATGTGAGACGGGGGGAGGAGAGTTGATTTTGTGCCATGAAGTGCTATAAAAATACTATTATATATATCACATGGACCCATCAGATGCCTCTATGAGTGGAGGAGCCGATGTGAGGAAGGTAAGGATGAAAATCTTAACCTTTTATTTACTAATAAAATGAACCCACACTAAAATTAAATGGTTAATGAATGGGTGGGATGGGTAAAATGGGTAGCTTAGGTGAAATAAAAAATGGGGTGGGTGATGGGTAGATTAGTATTTATTGCTTTCAATTATCTCCTCTTATCTTCTCATTTTGCATTTTTGTTTTTTTTTTTTTTTTTTTTTTGTTTGTTTGTGTTTTATGTATTTTTGGAGGCCATCTCAGGTCAAGATGACTACTTTTTGTGATTATATCAAATTGATAAGGCCTCTTTGGGTGATCGTATCACCTCGATATGACCACTATTATGACCATATCGACTCGAGTTGACATTATTATGGGATCATATCAACTTGAAACTGTTGATGTTATCGTTGTCTTGAGGAGAGACGGTTATGTTGGTTTGTTTTTTTAGATTTTTTTTTTGTTTTTTGAATTGAGTTTTTGTTTTTTTGTGGTAGCTTGCTAGAGCTAGGCACTGATTTTGAATACTTACAAGACAACACGTGATGCACTATTTGAAGATGATTGGGAATGGCTGAAGAATATTGGTCTTTAACACACCATTCGATTGGAGTCCATACATGTAGACTAGGCCAATATGATGGCCTTGATAGACTGGTGGGATAGTTGGACTAATACTTTAGATATACTTACCGAAGATATTACTATCACTTTGGAGGACATCTACCAGATTATGTGGGTCCCCATAGAGGGAGAGCCTATCTTTACTCTAGCAATCAGTTAGAGAGATATTGTGCTACAAATTGTATATGAAGATCACTGGTGTTGTGTAGACTATGATTTTGATAGTAGTGGGATGCGAGTTGGCACCAACTATGAGATCAAATTTTTGATAGCTAGATAGGCAATTCTGATGTCACTGATGTCTAACTTCATATTGCCTAACTCTTCAAGTATGAGGTTCCCCTAGAACCTCTTGGGCCTTGTGATGGATCTAGTTGAGGAGCCCAAGATCATGGCATGGGGTACTACATTGTTGGTACAACTATACAGGAAGTTGTACGAGATCTACCATTGGGATCGATTGGGCTTAGGGTGTAGCTTCCTTCTATAGGTTTGGGGATGGGAGCATTTTTAGATTGAATGGCTAGCTATTTTACCATGGACCACTCACAAAGATATGGCTGATTGAGAGATTCCTTATGCGATGTGGTGGTTGCATGAGCAAGAGTGGGGCAAGAGCTACCCATTCCAAGGTATAGTAGAGCACTACATAGAGTCATGGGTTGGACTGTAGCCAGGTCAAGTTATATGGAGGCCTTGGAGGGGAGCACCAACCTAGGATGAGGAGGTTGAGCATCTAAGGTAGGTGCAATGCAATAGATGATTGACTAGGTGCCATGGGATAGAGCATGAGTACTTCTAATACTCACAGGTGACTCCACTAGCTCGAGGTGAGGTAAGGTGTTCCTAAGGACCCAATTGTTTATAGGTAGAGGACTAGCGAGACACAACTAGCATGGCCATGAAGTGATCCTATGGGTGATGATGCAGATGCACCTTTGATAGATGCTGATGCAGAGGATATAGGTACCACAATCGAGTATGATGCCTAGCTTGTAGCCTAATTTTTTTAGGGAGGGGTAGTGACTAGAGAGGTAGGGGTTGGTGGTGTAGTAGAGGACCTTTCATAGTGGTGAGTTCATCATTGAGTGGAGAGGAAGGTGAGGGGATCATCATCACAAGGATCCACTAAGGGTTCAAAGACTCCTATGAGGAGTGAAAATGGGTGATGGTGTAGATGAGGATGACCCACAGAAGTAGATCATTACCTTGAGAGAGCAGGTGTGCATCCTCTAGGGTTAGGTGACTAACAGGGACATAACCCATGCTACAACGTAAAGCTAGTGGGATACAGATAAGCAGTGATGGTGGGGTTTGTCAGAGGAGAGGGACACCCTATGAGCTCAGGTTTTGAGCCTTTAAGAGGAGCGATAGAGACTCATTATAGATCAAGATGCTTTGCATACCTAGGTGGTAGGTTCTACTGTTGGGTAGGCCTAGGCATCATCAGGTGGATAGGCCATAGATGAGGTGACCCAACTATGAGCTATGGTGGCCACATATCATGCTTAGTATCAGATTGAGCGAGACTATATGGGGTTATTGGAGGATGTAGTGTATAGACTGGGTGGAGTACTACCATCATGACCATCATCCTCTCAGTCATAGCGGAGTCAAGAGGGTGGAGCATCAAGAGATCCTTTAGTTAGACCACCTATTCCATGATTTTCATCGCTAGGCTCATCTCAAATGTCAAGGGCTAGTGGGTCTAGGTAGCCTTATAGAGATGAGGTAGAGGACAGTGGGGAGAGTGATGGAGCAAGGCCAGCCTGAGTATGGCCGTTATGTACTAGCTTATTTTTGGATGTGAGGTCTAAGGACCCACCATATTGTAGCCTATGAGTATTTTGATGTACATTATTATTTTTGATATATATGAGATGGTCATTTTATTGATGCCTATTGTGTTGTTTATTTATGCATATGTATGTGTAATTGTGGATGCATGGATAGATGATAGATGTTTATAGATGGATGCCTAGATTTGTAGATATGATAATGCATTAATGTTATATGAATGAATATTTTTGATATGATAGAGCTATTATGTATGCATAGAACTAGGTATGCCTATGATGTACTAATGACACATAATAACTTAATTAATACAAATTGTGAATGTATGTTTAACTAATGAAACATAATGGATGATTCTATGATGCAATAACAAACTAAGTATGGGCACTACAGAATGTATGAGAGACACACATCAAGATGTAAATTGTTTCATCAAGGGTATACACTAGCACAAAATCTAGGTGAAAAATGATATGCAATGGATAAGCATGATGATAATGGATTACAAATAATGAGAGGTCACAAGGGAACAATAAGGCTTTCATGAGACTCAAACACCCTAGTTGACCAATCAAAAGTTATGTACTGACCATACAAGCATCTGAAAGATAAAAATATGCTAGGAAGACCAAGATATTCAATATCCTTGTGTGTGCATAGTGAAGTTCATTACCTCAACTTTGGACTCGGTTGGACTTAACTACTCTGAATGCAAGCCATCAAAAGCTAGCTCAACCACAAGCTAACATTGGTCTATACAAAAGAAGGTTGCTAATGTGATAGATGTGTCACCATGCGTAAGGCTACTCCACTACTAGTTAGGCATCTATAGCCTATTTCTGGTGATGGAGATCACCCCATGGTTATCAAAAACTAAGAATTCCAAGGATTCAAGCTATTTTTCTTCTTTTCCTTTGGGATTTTGAGGATTTTGCTTTTATGGGGATTTTTGCTCATTTTGTGGAGGAGCAAAGGGATTTTTTTTTGGGACTTGCTCATTTTGTGGAGGAGCAAGGGGATTTTATTGCTTTTGGGGACTTGCTCATTTTGTGGAGGAGCAAGGGGATTTTTTTTGGGGGGGATGAGCTTGTCCTTTTGTCAATTCTCAGCTTTTTAGACCATGCACATGATAGGAAGAGCAAGGGAAATTTTTTACTTTTGAGGCAAGACATACTTTGTAGTGTCATATTTCCTTGTACAAAATCGTAATTAAGATTGTGAGCATGTGTTGGGATTTTGAGATAATCAAAGTACAACCAAAGTAAGATTCTATCACCAGACATCAAGATGGTTTGCAATGACATCTGAAAGACCAACTAGGAATGGCTGAATGATTGAAAGACCTAATTGGACACCTTGTAATGACTACTTGGGAACAAGCAATCAATGGGAATATAATATAGAAATGTTAATGTGTATGAACAATAAAATGGGGTGTATACCCTAGATAAAGGAGGTTACATAAAGACAAGTGATTCCCCTACAAATGTGATGCTACATGAAATACTCAATGCAAGATGAATGCACCTATATCAAAAAATACCCAATGTAATGCAACTAACCATGTAACTAGCCAAATTCATGAAGATGTAATTATGATAAAATGTAAAATGTACTACATGATTATATGCAATGAATTGATGTTGTCCAATGACAACTGTGATGGATGGTGGTATGCAATATATACATATATATATCTATATATATATATATTGTATTTTGTGTATTTTTGTTTGTTTGTTTTTTTATGCATAAAATACCTATAGGTGGAGAATGTTAAGTGGTTTAGGTTCCTCAACACCCTCAAGTGTAGCTAATCGATAAGTTCTCGATCCCAGATTTTGTTTAATGATGAATGGGCCTAACTAATTTGTAGTGAATTTGTCATGCAAATGGCTAGGGATGTTAGAATTATGTTGGTTCTCCTTTAGCACAAGATCACCAACCTAAAATTCCCTAGGATGAACCTTTGTATCATAGGCTCACTTAATATGATCTTGATAAATATAAAGATGTTCAAGAGCATTAATGCATCATTCATCAAGAAGAGTGAGTTGATCTAGGCGAGCCTATCACGTAGTGTCATCATCGATGAATTCTTGTAATGAGATGCGCAATGAGGGAATTTCAAGTTCCAAGGGTATGATGGCCTCAATGCCATATACTAGCAAAAATGGAGTTGCCCCAATTGGTGTTCTAATGCTTATCCTATAAGCCCAAAGTGCTAGAGGTAGTTGAAGATGCCAATCCTTGTGATGATTGTTAATCATTTTCTTAAGGATGGTGATAATCATTTTGTTTGATACCTCAGCTTGACCATTAGTCTATGGATAATAAGGAGTTGAAAAGTTATGTTGGATATGATATTTGTTGCACAAAGCTTGAACATCCTTATTTTTAAATGGTGTCCCATTATCCGAGATGATCTTTGATGGAATACCAAAATGACATATGATATTATGTAGTATGAACTCCACAATGCGTGATCCTATCATAGTGGTAAGGGGAATAGCTTCTACCCACTTTGTGAAGTATTTTATGGCCATTAGAATGAATGTGTGTCAGCCTAAATATGGGGGTAAGATTTTTCCAATTAGATCTAAGCCCCATTGCAAAAAAGGCCACAATGAATGTATCGATTGTAAAGCCTATGAAGGTACATGCGATAGATTAGCATGATGTTAACACTTGATGCACCTTTTGACATAAGTGCAATAGTATCACTCCATTGTGGGCCAATAATAGCCCATTTGAAGGATGCACTTTGCGATAGCCATGCCACTAAAATGGCCACCACAAGTACCATCATGAGCTTGAGAAATGACCCAAGTAGATTCTTGGGGCTCTAAGCATCAAAGAAGGAGACCATCATAACTTCGATGGTACAATATATCTCCTAGAAAGACATATTTAGTCACTTTTTTCTTAAATATACATTTTGTAGCATGCAACAATCCTTGAGGGGAGATTACCAAGCTTTAGAAAATATTGAATTTGTGTGAACTAGTCTTGATAAGACTCAACTTGGACCAAATGAACATCTTGCCCCTCTCTAGAAATATTTTATAGGAATGCAGATTGAGAGAGGACCTTAAGATAAATGGTTGTGACATTATCATAAGGACCTTGTGGTATCAAGGATCCCCAAGAAGCAAGGTTCAAGAAGTCTTGAATTTGAGAGAACCAATATTGGTATGGTTCAATCTGTACCATGTGGATGCTTTGCTCTTCTTTAGAAGTGTCTCACAAAATTGTGGATTGAGAGAGAATTTTGACATGAATGGTGGTGATATCATCTGAAGGATTTTATGGAATTAGGGCTCCCAAGGAAGCCATTGTATCCACAAAATGGTTGGAGGAATGAGGGATTGCCTCGATATCATACCACTCAAACTTAGCAAGTAATTTATCCACAAGGGTCTTGTATGATTTCAAGATTGAGCACTTGCACTGATAGATATCTTTTACTTGGTTAACAATGAGCAAGGAGTCACCAAAGATGCTTAGGTACTTGATATTCATGGCTAGAGCCATTTGAAGTCCTAAAATGAGGGCTTCATACTCAACATTGTTATTGGTGCATGGAAAGTTGAGTTTGAATGAAAGGGGAATAGGAGCCCCTTGTGGTGTGAAAAACATGATTTTGACACCACCCCCTTGCTCACACTTAGAACCATCAAAGAATAGTGTGAGATCAACTTTTTGTTCTAGTTCTTCTGGCTCTTTCAAGCTAGATAATGCAAATATTGCATCATCAAGTAGCTCAATTATCATAGGCTTATCATCGAGAAGAGGTGCTTCTGCTAGTTGGTCTATGATGACCTAACCTTTGATAGATTTTTGATCAATGAATTCAAGGTCAAACTCTATCAATAGCATGATCCACTTTGTAGTGTGACTATTATGATATGTTCGACTCATCATATATCATAAAGGATTTTCCTTGGAGATAACATACGTTGTTTGATTTATCATGTAATGATGTAGTTTCTTGGTGGTAAAGACCACCGCTAAGCAGAGCTTCTTGACATAAGTATATTTGATTTCGTATGAGATGAAGGTGTGATTGATGTAATAGATGGCCTACTCCTTATTTACCTCATTCTTTTGGGCCAACATAGTCCCTAAGGCAAAGTCAGTTGCAAAAATATATAGTAGAAATGGCACACTAGGTCATGGAGGAGACAATACTAGTGTAGAAACCAAGTACTACTTTATGTCCTCGAAGGCCTTTTGGAAATCTTGATCCCAATTGAACATCACCCCCTTTTGTAGAAGATGGTTGAATGATTAACATTTATTTGATAGTTGTGCTATGAAATATCGAATGACCTGTATCTTCCCTTGTAAGTTATGAAGCTACTTAAGGTTGGTGGGGGGAGGTATGTTTATGATTACTTTGACCTTGCTTGGATCTACTTCGATGCCTCACTTAGACATGATGAAGCCTAAAATATTTCTAGATGTTACTCTAAAAATACACTTTTTAGGATTCAATCATACATTATGCTCTAGTAGGTGATCAAAGACCTTTCGTAAAACATCGACATGATCACCACACAATAAAGACTTGGCTAGCAGATCATCAATATAATATTCAATAATATTGTGTATATAGTCATGAAAAATGTATGTCATGGCTCATTGATAAGTGGCACCAACATTCTTTAGACCAAAAGGTATGACTTTGTAGCAAAATGTCCCCCATGGTGTGGTAAAGGCTATTTTGGGTTGATCATCAAGATTGATATGAATTTGATTATAGCTCAAGAAACCATCCATGAGGGAAAGCATTTCATGACCTACAACTATATCTATGAGCGTATCAATGCTCGAGAGTGGAAATTCATCCTTAGGGCTCACTTTGTTGAGATCTCAAAAATTAATGCATATGCAAACCCCCCATTCAGCTTCCTAATAGGTACCATATTGGAGACCCATTCAGGATAGTCAATGGGTTGGATGAAGCCTACATCCAACAATTTTTGCAATTCATATTTTATCATTAGCACGATTGTTGGATGTAGTTTGTGAAGTTTTTGCTTAACTGGTTTGATCGTTGGATCAAGCATCAAATTATGGACCACTAGGTTTGGGTCCAACCTAGGCATATCCTTGTATGACCATGCAAAAACTTTTTTTTCTCTTTTAGAAGAGCGGTGAAAGCAGCACGTTCTATCTCTGAGAGACTTTTCCCCAATTTAAGAATTTGAGGATTTTTAGGATTAGTGTTGATGTCAATGTCGATCATCTCTTCTATCAACATATGGGATCCCTCTTCCAATTGATGAGGAGTCAAGATCAGATGAATATCATCAACTAGATTGAAAGAGTCAGATGCATCATTTGACTCTATCTCAGCTTGGAGAACTGCTAAGGTTGGTTGTGATGCAAGATGATACGACTATAGCATGTTCTTGGAGGGTAGGAATTCATCGAGAAAAGGCGAGATGGCAATCCAATCAAAATCAATAGCCTCAATATCAAGGGGTAAATATCATGAGGGGTTGCCAAGGTAGATGAGCAACATGGCTAGGTCAATGGAGATCATATTGATGGATGATGGATGAACTCCATTCTTAGGTGGAAATAAGCAGTTAAAAATAGGTGGTCGCAATTGCATAGGGGGTGGCTAAGGTGGAATCAGGATGATAGGGTGTGCCCTAGGTGGAATTGGGATGATTGGACCCTCGGGTGGGAGAAGTTATCTCCAAATGAGTTGCTACCTAGGGAATAGATGAATATAGAATTTATCCAGATATTTGAGAGGCTCAATGGGGGTAGATTCTTCTTTTGAGCTAGATGAGGTAATAGATACTACCTCCCAATTATCCTCTGATTCCTCATCTGATGAGTAAAAATCATCAATAACTAACGTAGCAATTTGTAGATGATCGCTAAACAAGTGAGTATTTCTAGGATCAACATACTCATTGCCATCAATATCTCCCTCAAGGCCTAGGTTAAGGCATTGAAGGGAATCTACTAGAATCTCGTTAGACATGCGTATGTGGTATCCCAACCCTGACTTGTTTATTGGTAGTTGATACTTTGGTTCCAGCGGGGTTCGAGGACCCTACTCGTAGCGACCCCAAGACATTCTCGTGCCAATGGTAGCGATACAAGTATCATAGAGCAAAGGATGAGTTTGATAGATAATCGATATTAGCAAGAAATGACTCTTCCTCTTTTGGTATAAGAGGTGCATCTGTAGAGGCATCAATACCTCCATAGATGAAATTGGTTTGATTTGGGAAGGATCCGATGAGGATGATGGTGCCTACAGGTAGTTGTGCATTGTGAGGCCTACCAAAGTCTCTTATTGACTCAATCAGGGGGTAAAGGTAACATCTTGTACTAAATATTCCCCCAGGATTGGATTAGTCATGTGAATTGTCACCTGTGATGGATGGGTAGTTGAGGATGGAGGGGTGGATGGTGATGGGCTATGGGTGATGGAGGGTGGTTCCTTAGGTACATGAGATTAATGTGGGTGGATGTGGTGGAGATGGTGGATATTGATTGTGCGAGATGTGGGTTGGTTGAATTGGATGTGGATGTGGTTGGCGATAGGGGCTCATGTGGTGGGGATGTCATGGGTGCCTTTCCTGGGTTCCTCATGGGAGGTTTCGATAGGTCAGGGGAGATTCCCATGGAGGTTGATGATTGTAGTTGCGATGGTGATTGCGATGATGAGGGCATGGAGGATTTGGGTGGATGATTGGATTATTGGTTAGGGTGGTTAGGTTGGATATCCAAATGAGTTGATGGTAAGGTGGACTCATGAGGATGTGACACCATGTGGAAAAACTTAAAGGGTTCCAAATTTGTTGGGCATGTTTATGATTGCTTCGACCTTGCTTGGGTCTACTTCGATGCCTCTCTTAGACATGATGAAGCCTAAAAGATTTCTAGATGTTACTCTGAAAACACACTTTTTAGGATTCAATCATACATTATGCTCTAGTAGGTGATCAAAGACCTTTCGTAGAACATCGACATGATCGCCATGCAATAAAGACTTGGCTAGTAGATCATCAACATAATATTCGATAATCTTGTGCATATAGTCATGAAAAATGTATGTCATGGCCCGTTGATAGGTGGCACCAACATTATTTAGACCAAAAGGTATGACTTTGTAGCAAAATGTCCCCCATGGTGTGGTAAAGGTTATTTTGGGCTGATCATCAAGATTGACGCGAATTTGATTATAGCCCGAGAAACCATCCATGAGGGAAAGTATTTCATGACCTGCAGCTATATCTACGAGTGTATCGATGCTCGAGAGTAGAAATTCATCCTTAGGGCTCGCTTTGTTAAGATCTCAAAAATTGGTGCATATGCGAACCCTCCCATTCGGCTTCCTAATAGGTACCATATTGGAGACCCATTCAGGATAGTCAATGGGTTGGATGAAGCCTACATCCAACAATTTTTGTAATTCATATTTTATCATTAGAGTGATTGTTGGATGTAGTTTGTGAAGTTTTTGCTTAACTGGTTTGATCACTGGATCAAGCATCAAATTATGGACCACTAGGTTTGGGTCCAGACCAGGCATATCCTTGTATGACCATGCAAAAACTTCTCTTTTCTCTTTTAGAAGAGTAGTAAAAGTAGCACATTCTATCTCTGAGAGACTTTTCCCCAATTTAAGAATTTGAGGATTTTTAGGATCAGTGTTGATGTCAATATCGATCATCTCTTCTATCAACATATGGGATCCCTCTTCCAATTGATGAGGAGTGGGGATCAGATGAATATCATCAGCTGGATTAAAAGAGTTGGATGCATCATTTGACTCTATCTCAGCTTGGAGAACTGCTAAGGTTGGTTGTGATGCAAGATGATATGATTGTAGCATGTTCTTAGAGGGTAGGAACTCATCGAGTGAAGGTGGGAGAGCAACCCAATCAAAATCAATAGCCTCAAGATTGAGGGGTAAATATTATGATGGGTTACTAGGATAGATGAGTGGCATGGCGAGGTCAATGGAGATCATGTTGATGGATGGTGGATGAACTCCATTCTTAGGTGGAAATAAGTGGTTTAAATATAGGTGGGCACAAATGTGCAAGGGGTGGTTGAGGTGGAATTAGGATGATAGGATGTGCCCTAGGTGGAATTGGGATGATTAGATCCTTGAGTGGGAGAAGTTATCTCCAAATGAGTTATTACCTAGGGAATAGATGAAGATAGAATTCATCTAGATCTATGAGAGGCTCAATGGGGGAGGATTCTTCTTCTGAGCTAAATGAGGCAATAGATAATACCTCCCAATTATCCTTTGATTCCTCATCTAATGAGTAAAAATCATCAACAAATAATGTAGCAATTTGTAGATGATCGCTAAACAAGTGAGTATTGCTAGGATCAACATACTCATTGCCATAAATGTCTCCCTCAAGACCTAGGTTAAGGTATTAAAGGGAATCTACTAGAAGTTCATCAGGCATGCATATGGAGTATCCTAATCTTGACTTATCTGTTGGTAATTGATAATTTGGTTCTAATGGGGTTCGAGGACCCTACTCATAGTGACCTAAGCCATTCCTATGCCAATGGTAGTGATACAAGTATCATAGAGCAAAGGATGGGTTTGATAGATAATCGATATTAGCAAGAAATAACTCTTCCTCTTCTAGTATAAGAGGTGCATCTATAGAGGTATCAATACCTCCATAGATAAAATTGGTTTGATTTAAAAGGATCCAAGGGGGATGATGGTGCCTATAGGTAGCTGCGCATTGTGAGGCCTACCAAAGTCTCTTATCGACTCAATCAAGGGGGTAAATGTAACATCTTGTACTAAATATTCCCCTAGGCTTGGATTAGTCATATGAATTATCACCTATGGTGGAGGGGTAGATGAGGATGGATTGGTGGATGGTGATGGGCTATGAGTGATGGAGGGTGATTCCTTAGGAATGAGATCAATGTGGGTGGATGTTGTGGAGATGGTGGAGATTGAAGGTGTGGGAGGTGGATTGGATGAGTTAGATGTGGATGTGGTAGGTGATGAGGGCTCATGTGGTGGGGATGTCATTGGTGCCTTTTTTGGGTTCCTTGTGGGAGGTTCTGATGGGTTAGAAGGGATTCCCATGGAGGTTGATGATTGTGGTTGCGATGGTGATGGTAATGATGAGGGTATGGAGGCTTTGGGTGGATGATTGGATTGTTGGTTAAGGTGGTTAGGTTGGATATCCAAATGAGTTGATGGTAAGGTGGACTCATGAGGATGTGACACCATGTGGTAAAATTTAAAGGGTTCCAAATCTATTGGGACATAGTGGACTTGACCTTCATGCACATATTTTATGCTTTGGTGCAGTATAGAAGGTACACACTTCATGTCTCTTATCCATGGTTGACCAAGCAACAAGTTGTATTGCATGGCACCTTCCAATACATGGTAAAGTGTGTGAATGATCTTTAGTCCAACCTTAATAGGAAGGACCATTATCCCAATAGTGGAACACAATGCATCATTGAAGGCTTGAAGGGTGAATGTGGATGTGGTGATATGCGATGATGGAAGGTTGAGGTGTTTAAGTGTGGTGGAGGTGATGATGTTGATGGATGAGCTTATATCAATCAAGACCCATTTATAGGTAATCCCATCCACACTAGCCATGATGTGCAGTGGTGGATCAAGAATCTCAATAGGTATGGTCTTGATCTCATGATCATGAAAAGTTATTGTAGGCTCTTTGCAATATTGAATTTGTCCCACAAAGTTGGCAAAGGCATTGGGATCTTGGGGTTGCAATTCAATTGATTTTAAAATCTCCATTAGAGCTTCCCAATGTGGAGGTGATTGTTGTATGAGCTCATAGATGGAGAGTTTCATTGAGGCCATTTTAAGACTTTGGGTGAGTCTATTTCTCAGCGTGAGCATCGAGTGAGGTGGAGGAGGTATGATTGGAGTTGGTTGTGATGGTGCTTGTGATGTTGAAGGAATATTGGAGGGGTCCATAGTTTGTGTGGGTTGCATTGGGTACCTTCTATTCCTTGTCACTATATTAATCATTCCCACAAAACCTTGGTTAGGTGGGGTGGCATGGACCTGATTGACCTATTTTGGTTGTTCTACTATAATGGTAGGTGCTATGTTTGTTCCACATTGAGGTAGAGGATCTTGATAGACCCCCATGTTTTGATTGTTCATGGCAAGAGGATTGTCAATTTGAATTTCTTACCTCTCGATCATGTCTTACACTAAATTTTTGAAGGAGTAGCATAACTAAATATCATGACCCTTTTATCTGTGGTAGATGTAGTATTGATCCTCCTTGTAATTTTTAGGTTTAGGATGATTTGGGTCTTATGGATGAATCTCAGGGAGAGTGATTGCTTGTGCCTCACACAACTGATGAAAGATGTTCACCAAAGGTTTTGGTAATGGAGTGTATTGGTGAGGTGGACATCATTGTTGCATTGGTGGTTGATTTTGTGGTTGTTGAGGGTGATATTGTGTGGGTGGTGGTTGGGCTTGATAATTTGGTGGTTGAGGTGAGGTTCGATTTGAGGGCCCAGGGGCACTCAAAATGACTTGGTTCACTAGAGCTGCCTATTTTTGGGTTTGATTCCCCTTAGCATTTTTTCCAGGCCATTATTTCTTTTGGAGCTTGATATCTCCTTCTTGGACCTTGATGTCCTCAATGACCTTGGCTTGGGCTAGGGCTTCCTCGAAAGTTTGATATTGTTGAAGTTGCAATAAGAGTGAGATCTATTTTGAGCAACTTCTAGTGAACATGCTAGTTATCTCCATGATGGGTAAGGTGAAGGGAAATTTTGTTATGACTACTCTCCACCTATTGCCATAATCCATGATTGGCTCATCTTCAAATTGATGAAGGTTATACAAGTCAGTCAGGGTAGCCTTTTTCTTAATGCTAAAGGTGAAGCATTCCAAAAATGCATCTGCCAATTGCTCAAAGGTGTAAATGCTATGGCATGGTAGATGATTGTACCACTCCAAAGCACCCCCAACAAGTGTTATGAGAAATATTCTTAGCATTAAGGGGTCATTATCTTGAAGATGAAAGCAAATATTCATGAAGCTAGTCACATGCTCTTGTGCATCTTCATCACCTTTGAAATTTTCTAGTTTAGGCATCTCAAAGTGAGGTGGGTATGGAGGTGATGGAATTGATGGATGGAGGGGTTGATTGCTGAGCTACCTTAATGTGGGTTTTTGGTAACCCATGCCCAAGGCTTGTTTTTCTAATGAATTGATTTGGTCAGTCAACACTTTGTAGGCCTCTGATGAGATGATGTAATTTGCCCACCTCTGTCCTTGATGAGGTGGAGGTGGTGGGTTTTGATGTTGAGGTGGTGGGTGATAAGTGTGATCAATAGGCACTTCACCATAATTTAATTTAGGATATGTATCAACTTGTTCCTGATATTCTTGTTGGGGTTCTTCATAGAGTTTCATCTTCCTATTGATATTGGTATTGTTGGGGTGAATGAGGTTCTTGATGATGGATGGGTGGTGGTCTATGATGTTGGGCATGAAGTGGATTTGGATGCAAGTGAGGTGGAAGGTTTTGATTTGGTCAAGGTGGAAGATTATGGTGTTGTGTTGGGTGAGGTGGTTGATGTTGGATAGGTTACCTTTGATGCATAGGCATGGGTAACCTTTGATGCATTATCCATTGCAACTACTGTTGGTAATCAAGGTTTGGCCTAGGTGCTTGATGAGATCGATTCACCTGGTCAGCTATGTGAGGGTGGTTCACACGTGTGTTGGTAATGTGATTGGGTGTGATTTGTGCTTCAGCCTCGAAAATATCGACAACTTGTTTTCCAGGGTCATGAGAGGTAACATTGACTTGATATTGGTGGTGCAAGATAGGTTTCATGTAATTAGGGGGTACCAAAACACAATGTACCTGACTAGGCTATTGATCGTAAGATGTAGAGGGAAAATTAAAATCACCCTCCCTCCATGCACGAGCTGATATGGTAGGCCTATTATGACCTCTAGTGGTGTACATATCCACATGATCATATTCATGGTTCATCCATGGGTGCTCAATTGTGGTAGCTTGAGCATCCCTATCTTGTTATGGAATGTACTCTTGATCTTGATCTAGGGGAGTTGTAGGTTGAGCTAGGATGTGTATGCATGGTAAGGACTTCCTAGGTGCTTCAGCTTGAAGGTAGTTATCCCTATACATAGCATGCAAGGTGGCCTGGTCTGGATAATCTATATCATGATCATAATCAGGACTTGTAGGTGGATCTTGAGTAGTGACACCCGACATGTCAGGGTTAGTGGGATGATTAATGATGTTCACATCTTGGGGGTCAGGTTGCCACTTAGGTATGATAAGGTCTTATGGATCAATTTGAAAGTGTTCCATGATTTCTTGTGTTGGTTTAGTAGTGTTTGCTCTTGATTGAGCTTGACTGCGTGTCACTACCATAAGCTAAGAAAATGGTGTACCCATTCATTCTAAGCTATCCAAACAAAGCAAACAATCAATGTGTTCTTTTTGTTTTTTTTATTTGTTTTTTGATTTTTGATTTTTTTTTTGGTGTGTTTTCATAATCCTATCCCTAAGATGACTAGGGTGGATGGAATGAACACTATTGAAAGGTAATTTGTGCACAACCTCTATCAAGGAATGTGACACAAATGGTCTAAATGGCTTCCTATGATGGTAGATGGGTAATAGGTATCCTTATGGAAGTAATATACCCCCTCAAAGAAGGGGTCATGTTATCTAAATCCTGCTACTTGCCCAGTCAGGCTTTTGCTTCACACTCATGCATGCTTGGATACAAATGATAGTTACGTTCCACTGATTATTAAGCCCCATGGTTAAAGGGCATCTAAACCTGACCTACTTTGGGATGCACCCAAAAGTAGGGGACTTTTCAATGATGAAATCCGAAAAGCCACTCGTAGGGGCTACTATGGTGTGTAGGGGGCCAATCCGTGGTGGGAGATGAAAGCCCACATCGCGTGATTGCTATCGATCATTGGTGATGAAATCCAACTGATCGATGTTAAAGTGCCTCGTGAGTGTGTGTGGGTTCTTTTTATTTTTTAAAAAAAAAGTAAAAGCAAACAACACGCGATGACTTTCACTAATGCAAAATATAATCTAAAAATGCAGTATTCCCTAAATGATGATTGTAGGCAAACTAAAAAAAATATACAGAGACCATCTCTTACTGGGACGATCACAGAAAAATACCATCTCAACCTAATATGGTCATAGATAGAGGCCATATTGACTTAAGATGGTCACAATCTAATTAACTTAAAGCTAAAATCTTCTACAAGTATGCTATAAATAATTATTTTCTATATTTCTTTCCAGGAACAAGAAAGGAAAAGATAAAAATAAATAACCTTGAATCCTATGCTTGTTGTATATTTGCTGGTTTACTACTATTTGGCCTCTGACCAGAGATCATCTTGGGTTGAGATGGTTGTAGCATAGCGACTATCTCGAGTAGATACGGTTAAACTTGAGTACCTATAAAATACAAAACAGTCAACAATTAGTCGGAAAACTTGCATTTAGAAAAATAGGGACTGGGTCCCATCGTGATCACAATTTTAAAGTTGGAAATTTGCACCCAATAAAGTAAACATAGGTGTATTAAAAGCAATAAATTAAATCCTTGTATTGATCTTGTATTTTTAAAGTGTTACAATAGTATCCCTCACGAGGATCTTTTACGGATGATACAAATATTACAAATGCAGGGGTATATTTTGTCTCTCTTCAATGAAAGGATTTGAAATGAGTGGTCATTCAAAAGAATCCAATTAGTATTGAGGGAGATAATACAACCATTCAAAACTATGATAGTATTGGGGCAATATTTTAAAAAAATATCTCATCTTTTAGGAGACATATCTTTGTGAAGGGTTATCTGATTTAGATGATTCTTGGACCAATTTGTGCAGAATTTGAAGAGATTTAAAATTAGTGGTCATATAAAGTAATTTGAGCAATATTTAAGGGGATACAACCCTATGAATTCAGCCATAAAAAACAAGGGTAGTGACGACTTTTCAAGTCACAAAAAATAAAATTGCAGATATCTATCAGCCAATATTCAGATGTTGGGAGGATCAATGGAGAAATAGCACATCAGTGAGGCAAGAAATTTTGTCTGGACATAGAATTTTTTAGCTAATTTTCCCTTTCCCCTTATTTATCTTAGAATTTTTTTATGCAAATTATTATAGGTATTTTTTAATCAAATTCTATAATCATTATAGGATATTCAGGTAAATATCAATAGATTTTGAGTTATAATTTTCTTATTAGGACTGATTTATAGGTAAATTCTTAGAATCATCCCTAGTGACTTCCTCATAGATAACCAATCCTTTTTGCTCAAAGATACAACATTTTTTGGTAAATTTAATGGGTCTTGGCTAGGGGCTTTGTCCTTGAGAAAATGGATTGATAGGAGTTGAAAGTCTCCAAGAGTGAGTCTATTATTTCATCCTATGCATTTATTCCTAGCCATTTTTGTTCCGAGGAGTAAAGGTATAGAGTCCCAAAATGAGACCCTTGGTTTATGGGAAGAGCAGGACTCTTTCTTACTCATTGGTATGAAGGCTTTGCACTTGAAATTGTAAATATATCTCTAGAATCTAATGCTAGTTTGGGTTAGGATGTATGGGTTTCCCATTGAATTTTAGGAAATTTATACCTTCAATGCAATAGGAAATAATTAGGGAGAATTCCTTGAGATTTTACAAACTATAAAATATGGATTCTTGGCTATTTATGCTCGAATATTGGTCATGATTGATATAAGTAAATATTTACCATAATCAATCATTCTTAAGTATGGGGGTAAGTTGTGGACCCAAACCATAGATTAATAATGCATATCTTTTAGATGTAGAAGACATTATGAGGTGGGAAATATTGAGAGATCATGCCCTAAGAAGATTCTAGCAAAAAATAAATGTAGAAAATCATAAGATAAACTTACAAATGGACATGGATGAGGATGGTTTTCAAATTCCAAAAAATAGGTCTAAATAGATGAAAGTAAATAAAAAATGGAGACCAGTAAGAAAGGATATTGGAATAAATACCAATTATTTTGAGGCTTTAGTCCATGAAGAAAAATAAGTTTAGATCTTATAGGACATAGTGCGATAGGTTCATAATATTAATAAGGAGTCATCTATTTAGTATGATCATGATTTAGGTAAGAAAATTCTCGATGAACCTAAGGAATGTGACTCATTATATTTTGAATAGTCTCTTGAAGTACCATGCACCATTCAAGAGAAGTACTATTAATGAGTAGGACAAGTCAAAAGCTTCCATAGTACAGCTAGGAGAGGATAAATCTATTGAAAAAAAGTTGTGAAATAATATTGAGGAATAAAATAATAATACATACTCCTAATATAGGAAATACAAAAGGTGGATAATATTCAAATTATCAAGTGAGATCTAGGGAAGCAAGAGCAAACATAGAGAAAGGTTGGTTGCACTTCTATTTACCAAACAACAAAATGATATTGGTAATTTTTAGGTGGGGCCAGTAGCCCCTAATGAAACATGAGTACCATATCATGGAATATAAGGTGTGCTAATACCCCATAAAAGCAGAGGTGTATCAAGGACCTCTATTTGAGTAATAATACTAATATTCATTGTATCTAGGAAACTAAAATGACAAAGGAAGAAGTTTCTATAACTATGAAAATAGTGTAGACAAGATGTGAATGGGATGCTACGGATTCTAAAGGAGTCATAGGGGAAATTGTAACATGTTGTAATCCTATTAGAACCTCATGTTGTAGACACTAAAATCTGGTCAATCCGATTATGCTACCATAAGCAATGGCTAAATGACATACCAAGGCCCCTAGGGCAGCCCTCAGCAGGTATACAATGGTCCTAACCACTCAGTGCAAGGTTTTGGAAGGTTTCAGGCCACTTTTGGGACCTTTTGAACACCCTGTTTCTATTCATCCCACCCTGGGATGAATACAGATCCTATTCATCCCACCCTGGAGCGAATAGCAACATTCATCCTAGGGTGGGGCGAATAGCAGGTTTGACCAACAAAAAGTCAAATCTGGACAAATGGCACCTAGTAACGGTCATATTCCTACCTATTATTGCCCACAAGTTAGAGCACACAACATATTATGACATGCTCCATGAATGAGGCCAATTTGGGAGATTCTCTTCCCCCTCCAATGCATGCCACCCTGGTGGCCAAGTGGCGCCTCTTGCCCTGCATGCCCTCGCATGCCTTTTGACCCATGAAGCCTCCTTGGGCTATAAAGTGGATGCATTTTCCACACAAAATATAGAGAGGAGTTTTAGTATAAAGCAATGGAGTGCTTCTAAGATTTCCCCTCACCTTTTGTGCCCATTTTTCCCTCGAAATCTCTACCTAGCGAAGGAGGTTTGCGAGTGAACTAGGAGGCACAATTTGTCACATAACTGAACCATATGAGTGAATTTCCTCACCAAATTTGATGAAAATACATCCCATAGTGTTTTGCATCAATCCTCAGTGGAATTGGTGGTAAAATTTAGGTAGAAATGGTGGGCGTCCCACCCTGGGTGCCCCCCAATTTGTGATAGTCCTATTCGTCCCACCCTATGATGAATAGAAATATGTGCATAATTTTTTACTATTTTTATTATTTATTTTCTACATGTTATTATTATGCTGCAGTTCAAATTTCAGGTCATTCTGAGCTATATTGGTCGAGATATTGCAATTTTAGTGTTTTGTAGGGTCTCATGCAGGTCTCCGATGGTCATCTGAGGAAACACCTAAAATGTTACTGATTTTGCAAATATGATCATATGGGTTTCTTTAAAATATCATTTTATGTATTCTTTCCAATTTTCATGTGTTTTGGATATGTGTAGGGCCATAAATTGTTTGCTTTGTGTTTTGTAGGTTGTGAACGGTCATTGCAATTATGAGGCACCATCGGACTCAATATTGGTATAATTTCTGGTGATATCTTCCCAAAATATTCTATTTTACATCCCTCTATAATTTCAAGTCATTTGGAGTTGATTTGATGCTTATTATCACTATTAGCTATTTGGCCCTGTGGGGATTGCATGTTTTACATCATACACACTTGCTATTTGACATTTTTGGTTTCCTTGTGTGTAGGTGTAGGTTATACAATACATTAGGAAGGAGCATAGGACCTCAATATCAAAGATACAAGTGGCAACCTTGGCCCACCCACTTCGATTGTGGGTACGAGGAAAGACATTGGATGTGCACCCAAGTTACTTGAAGGATTTTGATCCTTGGGCACCCGATTTGTAAAAATTTGTATCATCCATTTGAGCCCTCAAAGGGGAAATTTTGTAACCTAGATTTGATCTACCTAATTAATAAGAAGTCAATTTACTTTGCATTATTTCTTGTTATTTGCTATCTTTTCCATCTTACTTGCATGCTTCCATTTGATGCTCATAAGCAATAGGACATAGATACACATATTGTTTATCATAATTTGGTGCACCATTTTTCCCTACTTCAGTGGTGATCATGGTGGGACCTAGTCCCTTTTGCTTTAGGTGAATTTTGGAACTCATTTTTCATCTTTTTATGTTGTAGGTGCTATTCGTTCTGGGCTGAAATGAACCCTGACCTGCTATTCGTGCCACCCTGGGATGAATGTGAGTTCATCCCACCCTAGGATGAATATAGACCTGCTATTCATCCCACCCTAGAGTGAATAGAAACTAGAGAGTTTTAGAGCAGAATTCTAGAAATAGCAAGTTTTGGTAGTGATGAGGTAGGCATCTGAACCTTCTATCTCTGTTTTTATTTTTAGAAACTATTTTATTTGGTTTTTCTCGCATATTTTGCTTGTTTAGAAAGGTTAAAAGTTAGTTTTCCTTTTATTAAACACAAAATAACAAAAAATATAAAAGGAGAAAAATCAAAATAAATTTAAAGTAGGAATGCATCTCTTTGGATTGCTTGCTTGTAGCCTACCCAATGGGTAGGCTAGCATTTAGGGTTTTTGCATTTCTAGATACATTTGTGAGTTATTTTTATACTAAATTTTTGAAATTAAAATACACCTTTTGCATGCATCTAGTGAATGATCATCGAATGCTTCTTGGTTTACTTTCTTTGGATTAAAAAGAACCACACACACCATGATCCACTTAAATGCTAGTGAGGTGGATTTCATCACCATCCACTAGTAGAGTTCAATGAGGTGGCTTTCATCTCCACCCATTGTCTCAAATCCCATGAACCTTGTTCTTTGCCAAGGCTAGTTCCAAGATCCATCATAGCCCATGGGTTATAGCATGTATCTCTCTTCGAAGAGGTATATCATAGACTACGGGTGAACTGGGTGAGGAACTGGTAGGACCTATGCTCCCTGGCCATGTGTGGACTTCATCACCACACATTATAGGTGGGATAACATGACCTAGAGTTCATAGCTAGGTTGTCGAGCTATGAGTATATAGGTGAAATCCAATTTAACACAATATTATCATTCAACAATATTTCAAACATGTGACACAAGGTCATTCTTTACAAACAACACATCTGAAACACACAAAATAGTTTAGAGATTCACATTTAAAACTTAAAAGAGATAATCATCTATCTTATTGAGTGTTTCCTTTTCTGTTTGTTATTTCATTAAAAATTTGTAAAGGAGATAATCATCTAGGGTTTGGTAGAGAGTTACGATGGTGTGCACCCATAACCAAGCCCAATCATGGGTAGAAGCTATGGAGAGTGGACTAGGAGACATGAGTCATCTCCGCTATAGCCCTAGGGATCTGGTCATACCTCCCTAGTGAGCTTCTACTCACCCTAGCCCCAAGATAGTGGGGCATGAGCCACACCTATGAGGGAGCCCTATGCGGGACACCCCTAGGGATGATGGACTTTACTTGGGAGAGTGTTCCTAGTACTTAGACACATCACATGCCTTCTTGAATGAAAGGCAATAATGCATTGAGGTGCTAGTAGATAGAGCGGTGCCATGCATTCACGTACCTATTAGGGCTGACACACCTATTCATAGGCTAGGGCATGACTTCACACACTAGGTAGAGCAGGTTGGTATGACCTTGCCTACACATCACCTTGATAGGGTACAATAGATTAGGCAAACTGATGGGTATGATACTCATCGCTCGGAGTGAGCTAACTCCCCCTGCCCTTCCTCATCTATGAAGGAAGGCATGAGGAAATCCTAGATTTTCCTCAAGAGTAGTATTTTATGCATGCACGATGTGCCTCTATGCCCATTGAGTATAATGAGCATATGCCCTAGCCTGAACCTCAAGTTAATGCGGTGACCCTCGATCGAGGGAAGCATGCGATGGATATCATAGATTATCTTGAATGAGGTCGGCCTCAGGGTGAGACTCCTAGGCCTCTTAGGCCTCACATAATGGAACAAATTAATCAAGTAGTTGCAAGATATGGAATACCAAGCTCAGTTCAAGCAGCTTCGATGAGACAAAGAGCAACTAGACCACTTGCATCAGCTTGAGAAAGAGAGAATCGAATGGTAGACCAATGAGCTATTCTAGAAGACTCTACGAGAGAGGGTTCCTACCCCTAAGACACATAGGTAGGAAGTCCACCCGAGGCAACCCATACTCATTCGAGATAGGTCTCCTAGGCCTTATCCAATGTTACCTCCATGACCTCCTAGGCTAGATCGAGATGTGCCTCCTAGGCCAAACATAGGGTGCCCATAATGGGTAGATACCCCTCTTTATAGACCGGCTCGAGAGATGCCCTATGGAGCCTACGATGAGCATGAGCTGAAGTAGAGTATTTGGAGATGCCTTACCAAGGTAGGGGGTGACATGCCACCACCCCATAATAGGTTGGAGGATCCTAGACCTCCATCATAGGATGTGAACAAGGATGAGGAGATCAAATCCTCAGACCCTTATAAAGAGTTGCTAGAGCACCTAGAGTCAGTAGAGAACAAGACCTCTAGGTCTGGATCTCAAAAGCCTACTATGCACCAATTGCATAGTCAACCCATCCATCCTTCGGTTCTTGCACCTCCTTATCTAGAGCAATTTAAGTTGCCTCAATTGGCTACATTTAAAGGAGAGGAAGATGCATAGGAACATGTCACTAGATTCTTGGGCCAATGCTTTGACATTCATGATGATGATGCTTTGCTTTTGAGGACATTCATGACTACCCTCTTAGGCCCTACCTCAAAGTGGTTTTACCAACTCCCTAAGCATAGCATCCACACTTTGGACCAACTTGCAGATGCATTCCTAGAATGCTTCACCTTCAATACCAAGAGGAAGGTGATGTTGGCCGACTTAGCTAGGTTGAAATAGTATGATGATGAGTCAATAACAAACTATGGCAATAGATGGTGAACCTTGCTCACCAAGCTACCTTATCTTCTCCCCATGTCGGAGTTGACTCAAATGTTCTCCAAGAGCTACCTAAAGCCAATCTCCTTGTTGTTGTAGCTGCAATAGTATGCGACTCTTGAAGATGCCCTAGCATAGGCTAGGACCATCGAAGAAATCAAGATTCAAGAGGGCAAAATTGTGAAGCCTCACAAGGAGTGGAACAAGAATGCTAAAAGCACCCCAATGCAGTCTAATCTAGTAGTAGTAAATCAAGTTGCCATTAGTGTCCCAGGGCCAGCGCAAGCCATGCCACCTCAAAAGCCTAATTATCAAGCCACACCTAGGAACTATGCCAAGGATAACCAAAATAGTCAAGGGCAAAATCAACAACGTCACCCCAAGTGATAGTTCACACCCATTGTAGAGTCTATGGACTCATTGTTTGACCACCTCTTAGCGGCTAATGCGATTCACCTACCTGAGAGTCGACCTATCGACCCAAATGCACCAAAGCCCAAAGGATACAGAGAAGACCTATATTGCAAGTTTCATAGGCAAAATGGGCATGATGTGCAAATGTGCTACAAGTTCAAGCATTTGGTGCAAGACATGATCGATAGGAATGCCCTTCAGGTGGACAACCCTATTGCGCCAAACAACCAATAAATGGAGGTCTTCAAAGACCCCTTGCCTACCCATGTGAAGTAGGCCAAGCCAATGCCCTAGGTGAATGAGGTTCATCATGCCCCTCCTAAGCAAGGGTATGTCGGCATGATCAACATTGTAATGAGGAATAGGTGGTACCCAAGTCCAGTCGCACCACCTATGGCTCAGAATGATGTCCCCTTGATGTCATAGCCTCTACCACCTCCTATGTCGAACCTCCCACCTAGGCCTATTGTCACCATCAAGAGCAAGCTCACTCAGAGCTTAAGAACAATATCCACCTGACTCTCCATCTATGAGCTCATTCAACAATCAACACCTCATAGAGAGGCCTTGATGGAGATCCTTAAAGCAATCGAGCTTCACCCTCGAGAGTCTAACTCCTTCAACAACTTCATGGGGCATGTGCGACAATGCATAAAATCGGTAATTACCTTTCGAGAAGATGAGCTTAAACTGGTTCCAAATGATATGGTAGATCCCCCTTTGCACATCGTCGCATGTGTGAATGGAATGCCATACAAGAGAGTGTTGATAGACACTGGGTCTTCTAGCAATATCATCATGACAATAGCTCTCAAGCATTTGAAGCTCCCAACATCCCACATTGTCGCATCTACCTACACCCTCCGAGCCTTCAATGATGCCATATGCTCAATGGTTGGTATGATCATCCTACCTATTCAGGTAGGGGAAAAGACCATCCCGATGTTGTGCCACATCTTGGAGGGTGAGATGGCATACAATATCCTATTAGGCAGACCATGGATCAGGGACATGAAGTGTGTCCCTTCCATCACTCACCAGTGCCTTAAGTACACTCATGAAGGGCAAGTTCATGTCATCCCTATGGACCTAGAGCCCTTCAAGTATTGCAATATGGTGCAGTAGCTCCCTGAGTCAACCTTGCCATCAACCCATCTAGATTTTCAATCGAATAAATCTAGCCAAGGTTTGACTCTGCTACCATCATAGGCCATACCATCCACATCATCGACACCCCCATAGATGTCTAGTGCACCTATGGATCCTTTGCCTAGGAACCCAGGGAAGTGACCTATTGAGGAGGCCCAATCGACCATATCCACCATCTCCATAGAGGAGGTTCCTAGCCTAGTAGTTGAGGAACTACCACATGAGACGAATGATGAATCAGATTAGGTCTCACTCTCATCCCTCTTCTATCCATAGCCTCAAGTCACTAGTGCACCTGGCTTCCACCAGATTGGGAGAGTACATGGTTAGGAATGTTACAACCACCCCTGCTATAGAGTCGATGCAAGACATGGGTCGACCCCATCTTCCCATAGGCACCATCGTGCCTCTTGGCTTCCCCCTAATCAAATGAATTTTATCTATGGGGGCCTTGACTATGGCATCGAACCTTATCAATAGTAGGAAGAAGATGAAGAGCCCTTTGGAGAAGACATTAACTACTTGTCCAACCCTAACTTCACTTTGAAGTACCTTGACCTATGCAATTGGCATGGTTATGGGTTGGGCCTGTATGAGCAGGGCACTCGAGTTCCCTACCAGCCATAGTATCAAATGTCTTATGACAAGTCTAGCTTGGGACTCAACAAGCCTGTGTCCTTAGACATCCTCATAGATAACTTAGAATGCATGACTCTAGATTGTAGAGATGAGCTCACATGAGATCCTTTCACCAATCCCAATCATGTCTACTCACTAGGGGACTACTTCCCTATGCCCTTGGGAGATGATGAACCACCTCATGATGATATTCGCTCTTATGAGAGAGGTGAAGGTTTACGTACTCTTCCCCATGATAGTGAGGAAGAGGATCCAGGGTCCCCTTATGAGTGGACGTCGGATGATGAGTCAGATTATGGAGTCGCACCCATTGATTCTGGTAGCTCAGATGGAGAAGGCCCTCGGGTCATCCCTATAGATGATGAGGATGAGTTCTATCTATGCATGTTCCCATTACATCATCCCATCTAGTGACAACTTCTACCTTTAGAGGAGCAAGCTCACCTATAGCCACATCGACCACCTTTGGTCATTCCACCACCCCCATAACCACCTCCTCAGATCTTGCGACATCTAGAGGTCCATGGACACCATCAACCACATAGGGGAAATCATCCATCCATAAATATGATTTCCATAGATCTATTCGAGCCCCTACGAGATCCGAATAACCCATTGGAGCCATTGCACCTCGACATGGGGGTAATCAACTTTGATCGAGGAGATTCACCACCCTCGCCCTCTGAGTATTGGCCTTGCGATGAGATGTTACAACCATTTCATTTCTCTCTAGGGCCAACTCATGATGTCTTCCATGCTGAGGAGGAACCCAAAGTTCCCATTGATGATCTAAATCTAGCTGATGACATCCATTTGATCCCTACCCCCACCAGTTGGAGGAGGGGTCACATATGTCAATCGAGCCCATGATTGACAAAGATATCGGCTCAGATCTAGAGAACCCACAATGTATCAAGCTAGGGGAAAATTCTATCCCCCATAGAGCAAGCCGATTACATAGCCCTTCTTATAGAGAAGAAGGTAGCTTTTGCATGGTCTTACAAAGACATGCCGGACTGGACCCAAATCTAGTCACCCATAATCTGACGCTTGACCCCAAGGCCAAGCCTGTCAAGCAAAAGCTGAGAAATATGCATCCCACAGTGGCCTTAATGGTCAAATATGAGCTACAAAAGTTGTTGGATGCCAAGTTCATCATTTCTGTAGACTATCCACCATGGTTGTCCAACATGGTTCCCATCAAGAAGTCGAATGGGAGGATTCACATTTGCACCGATTTTTGAGACCTAAACAAAGTGAGTCCTAAGGATGATTTTCCTTTGCCGAGCATCGATGCCCTGGTAGATGCCATAATGGGCCATGAAATGTTATCCCTTATGGATGGCTTCTCTGGGTACAATCAGATTCGTATCAACTCGAAGGACCAACTCAAAACAATGTTCACAATGCCTTGGGGAACATTTTGCTATAAGGTCATGCCCTTTGGCCTTAAAAATATCGGTGCCACCTACCAACGTGCCATGACATACATCTTCCATGACTACATGCATAAGATTTTGGAAGATTACATGGATGACTTACTGGCTAAATATTTGTTATGCCATGAGCATCTCGATGTTTTGCGTAAAGTCCTCGATCGCCTTATTGAGCATAATGTGAGACTGAACCCCAAGAAGTGCATCTTTGACATCACATCTGGAAAGCTCTTGGGATTCATAGTTTCTAAATGAGGCATCGAAGTAGACCCCAACAAGGTCAAGGCCATCCTCGAGATGCCTCCCCTGACTACCATCAAGCAGCTTCAAAGTCTATAGGGCAAGATAGCATCCATCAAATGCTTCATAGCACAATTGTCGAACAAGTGTCGACCCATGAACAAGTTATTGCACAAGGGGTCACATTCCATTGGGATGATGAGTGTCAAGAGGCCTTTGATGCCATAAAATAGTACCTGGATTCACTCAGTGTTGGCTCCACCTCGACCAGGAGTGTCATTCCGCTTATACATCTCAGCCACTGAGATTGCATTGGGTGCCATGTTAGCCCAAAATAATGAACTGCATAAGGAGTAGGCTACTTACTATCTCAGCCACACCTTAGTCAGCTATGAGATCAAGTATGCATACATTGAGAAGTTATGCCTAGTGGTGGTTTTCACCACCAAGAAGCTATGACATTACATGCTTAGCCATACCACGTATGTTGTGTCTAAAGAGAATCCATTGTGATACATGATGAGTCACACTTATCATAATAGTCGCATGATAAAATGGATCATGTTGTTGATGGAGTTTGACCTAGAATTCATTGGACAAAAATCAATCAAGGGTCAGGTCATCATCGATCAACTCGTAGAGGCTCCTCTCTAGGATGATCAACCTCTGAGCATGGAGCTTCTCGATGATGGAGTCTTCCAAATATCGAAATCACCTGATTCTGATGAGCCTGAGTCATAGGTAGATATGACTCTATTCTTTGATGGCTCCAAATGCGAGCAAGGAGGTGGCATCGGGATCATGTTTTTCACACCGCATGGGGCTCCCATACCCCTATCATTTAAACTTGATTTCTCATGCACCAACAACAATGTCGAGTATGAAGCCTTGCTCATAGGTCTTCAAATGACTATCACCATGAAAATCACCAAGCTTAACATCTTTGGTGACTCCTTGCTCATTGTTAACTAGGTCAAAGGGATCTACCAATGCAAGTGCCCAGTTCTGCAAGCCTACAAAGCCCTTGTGGATAAATTCTTGGTAAATTTTGAATGGTATGACATCGAGGCACTCCCTCGATCATCTAATCATTTTGTGGATATGATGGCCTCCTTAGGTTCCTTGATCCCATAGAACCCTATTGATGAGATGACAACCATTCAGGTCAAGATGCTCTCATAGTCTATGGTTGAGCGTGAGGATACTCAGGCCATGCCAGAAGTCCACTTGATTCAAATTGAACCTCATCAAGAGAGATTCTCACACCTTCATGAGCACTTGAATCATGCCGATTGGGGGACTTTGTTCCCTCAAGCCCCTTTTGATAGTAGTACAATGCTATTCTTACAAGTTCTTTCCCACTCAACATTTGCTCGGGATGAATTTCAAGAGGGATAGGCAATTCATGCAATCGAGGCTTCCCCTCAATAGGACTGGTCCACACAAATCAGGGAATATCTAAAGTTGGGTAATCTCCCTCCTAGATTGTTGCACGCCGCTAAAAGAACATTCAAATGGAAGGTGACAAAATATGTCTTGCTAGGAGACATTCTGTATCATCGAAGCTATGAAGGGATCCTCCTTCATTGCTTAGAGCATCAGGAGTCGACTTGGGCAATCGCCCAAGCACACGATGGTACATGCGATGGCCATTTTAGTGGTATGGCCATCACAAAGTGCATTCTTTGCATGGGCTATTATTGGCCAATGTTAGAGTGATATTGTTGTGCATATGTGAGGAAGTGCATGAAGTGTCAACACCATGCTAACTTGACACATGTACCTTCTCAGGCCTTACAACCGATCCAATCGGCTTGGCCATTTTCACAATGGGGGTTGGATTTAATCGAAAAAATCTCCCTCGCATCCTCGGGCCATCACACGTTTATCATTATGACTATCGAGTATTTTACAAAGTGGGTGGAAGCGATTCCCCTTACCACTATGATAGGACCCCGCATCGTGGAGTTCATATTGCATAATATCATTTGTCATTTTGGTATTCCATCCAAGATCATTTTGGATAATGGGACGTCATTTAAGAATAAATATGTGCGTGCTTTAACAACAAAGTATAATATCCAACATAACTTTTCGATGCCCTACTATCCACAAGCAAATGGGCAAGCAGAGGCTTCCAACAAGACATTGATTGCCATTCTCAAGAAAACTATCAAAGAGAATCACATCGATTGGCACACACAAATACCCCTTGCTCTATGGGCCTACCACACTAGCATTCGAATGCCCACTGGGGCCACCCCATTTTCACTAGTGTATGGTGTCGAGGTAGTCATGCCTCTAGAGCTGGAGATCCCATCACTATGCATATCCATGCAGGAGTTCATCGATGATGACACCGCATGGCAGGCTCACCTAGATCAGCTTACGTTGCTTGATGAACATCGTGTTAATGCTCTCGAGCACCTACGCATTTATCAAGAGTGACTTAAAAGAGCCTACAATATGAAAGTCCATCTTAGAGACTTTTAGGTTGGTGACCTTGTTCTAAAAGAGAACCAACAAAATTCTAATTTGCTGCCCCATCTAAGGGACAAGTTTATGGCAAACTGGTTAGGTCCTTATGTCATTACTAGTCAGATCGGACCTAGAACTTATCGCCTAGCCTCCCTTGAAGGCGTCGAGGATCCTGAACCCTTGAACATCCTTCACTTGTGGCCTTTCCATGCCTAGAGTACTATGACCATCTAGGTCAACCCAAAATGCTCCAAGGGTGTTTTAACCCGTTGGTCAACCTAAAATGCTCCTAGGTGGTCTATAACCATCTAGGTCACCCCAAAATGCTCCAAGGGTGCCTTTAACCTGCTTGGTCAACCTAAAATGCTCCTAGGTGGTCTATGACCATCTAGGTCACCCCAAAATGCTCCAAGGGTGTCTTTAACCCGCTTGGTCAACCTAAAATGCTCCTAGGTGGTCTATAATTGTCTAGGTCACCCTAAAATGCTCCAAGGGTGCCTTTAACCCGCTTGGTCAACCTAAAATGCTCCTAGGTGGTCTATGACCATCTAGGTCACCTCAAAAGTCCCAAAGGCATCCATAAGCCCTTTGGTCACCCCAAATGCCCCAATGGCCCCCAATAAGCCCATTGGTCACATGTACATATATCAATCAAAAATACAAAAATATTGCATCACATTGCATCTTCAAACATCATCAAAAATAAAAAACATCATATATATCAATCAAAAATACAAAAATATCATATTGCATTTCATTACATCGCATCTCATTGCATTATCAAAATCATCTGCATTAGGCATACTCATCATTGCATTTTGCATTTTAGGGTTGCTCATACATGTCTAGCACTAAGACTGTACATTATGCATTATTCCAAAACAATCATGTCAAAGTCATTATCCACATCATTCCATTATCACCTATCATATCCACTTACATTTCACACTGGTCATAGTAGTGTCTGTTACCATCACATAGTCATTTGTTCTAGAATGTCCTTAGGGTTTTTAGTCACTCAGCCATCTCTAGTTTTCTTTTCAGATTTTGTAGAAAGCTATCATGATTTTTAGGAGGTAGAGTCTTGCTTAGATTATACCTTGTATACAACAAATCCCAACACATTTACACACTAATAAATCCAAGTTTTGTGCAAGGAAAGATGAAATTACGAAGTGGTCTAGGTTACTTTAAGCGAAAAGGTCATCCTGCTCATCCCCCTATGCGAATGGTTCAAGAATGCTGAGAATTGGCAAAAGGACAAGCTCTTCCCTACCCAATTCCCCAAAATAAATAGTGGTTTTCACCACTATCAAAAATCCCAATTCCCAAAATCAAAAAAAAAAAAAAAAAAAAAGTCAAAAAAATCCCACAAAAAGAAAAAATCAAAATCAAAGTAAATAGTGGTCATCACCACTCCCCACATCCCTTGCTCAAAGAAAACAAAATACAAAATAAATAGTGATTATCATCACTACATATGAGCAAGTATCCCAATAAAATTGAAGAAAAGAAGGGAGTTGAACTTGAATCCTTGGAATTCTCAGCATTTGGACAACCATAAGGTGATCCTCATTATAGGTTTGGTGGATAGCCTATCTGTCAATGGTGGTAGCCTCCATGATGATGATGTCTATCACATTAGCTTTCATGTGTGCAGACCAATGTTTGCATGTGGATGAGCTAGCTTTTGGTAACCTAGATTGCCTAGTGGTCTAATCCTACTAAGTACAGAACCTAGGATCATGACATTCATAGGGTGATCCTCATTCTAGGTTTGGTGGATAGCCTATCTGGCAATGGTGGTATCTTTATGCATCTCACAGGAATGAACTCACTTGCACACACAGGGATATGGAGTATCTTGGTCATCCTAGCAGATTCATACCTTGTCAAAAAATCTTGCATGGTTAGTATATAACTTTTGATCAGGTAGCTAGAGTGTTTGAGTCTCATGAAAACCTCATCAACATTCTATAGCATCTCACTTCATTCATTCCATTTTACCACATTGCAATAATACATTTCCATATATCCATTACACAAAAATAGTACAAAAAGAAACAAAAGGAATTAATGCATTTTATACAGTCTATGGTGCTAACATAGTGGGACAAATCATTAGTCACAGTTCATTATATCAAAGCATGCAATTCATCCATTTCATTATGCATCCATGCATATACATCAACAACAAATCCTATCACAAAAGCATCCATATGCATACATAATAAACATCCACCACATTTGCATTACATCATAGAAGCATACATATGCATACATGGTACAACATCCATCAGTACTACAACAAATCACATAATAGTATCCATCTACATCAATCATTAGCATTTAACATACCATCATAAATCACATACATACATTGCATCCATATCATAAAACAATAAATGAGACATATGATGACCATAACAAAATCTCATATATATATGGGGTAAAAATATACATCATAGTTTCCAAAAATGCTTATGGGCTACAATAAAGTGGGTCCTCAGACCTCACCAATATCAAAAAAAAATACAAAAAGAGTCTCAATAGTACCCATCACCATGGTCATGTAGGACCGGTGCTATGACTCGCACTACCTCCCATAGTCTGGGTCCACTATGATCCCCTAGGCTTGCTACCACTAGCCCTATCAGTCCTCCACCTAGATGATGACTACACCGTCTCACTCTATCGAGTCTGATGTGAGCCACTAGTCTCCCCATCATCAAGAAGATGCCCTCCAAGGTGCACCACCTCCATCTCTAGTCTATCCACATAAGCCTATCTCTTTCCCCATGATTGGTAGGTGTCCACTACTGACTATAGTTGAAGCACCTCTACCTATAGCCTCTCTACCTCCCCAATGCTAGACCCCTCCTACCTAGGACCCTATGCTCTCAACTGTGCCTATAGGGATGATATCTTGGCCTGATCCTCCTACACCTATGCCTAAAGGAGATCCCTCTCCTATTTGACCCTGACTAGCTCACCTATAGCTCTAGGTATCTATCACCCTGGGTACCCTACTGTCCCTATGCCCCCTAGCCCTCAGTCTCCCCCTCATCACCCTGATCCCCTAGGTCTAATAGGTCCACCTACTCATCTGCCTATTGGTGCTGCCCATGTGGCTCATCCACCTCTACTTGGTCTACCTTTGTAGCATCCTCCATCACCTCATCTGTACCCCACTACCTCACCTTTGAGAGCCCCTATGCCTCACCACTGGTGCATCACCCACCATGAGTCATACTCTATTGTAGTCTCGATATCATCCATGTTAGGAACATCTACTATCGGGTCTACCTCCTCTCCCACCTCCTCCACCACTAGCCAACCTAGTGTCCTCTCATCCCTATGGTGTCGATATACTACTGGCTCCTCGAGAAACCCCTATCGTAGTCCAAACTATCATGTAACCCTAGAAAATGGGAAGTACTCTCACTTGGTACCATGTTGAGAAATCAACCATCTACCTCGCCTCACCTACCAAAGCTGCTCTCTAGCATCCACCTAGACTGGATAATCCCTGTATGGTCACCATATCACCTGCCCTAGTGCTAGTCATGAGAATGCATCAACATAATGATCCACATCACCTACATGGTGATGAATCTACCCTCTCTCCTCTCCCTCTACCATAGGATAGCATATCCTATCTCCCTATCTACTAGCTATGCCCGAGTCATCCATGGTAGTCCATGTGGTCACTCCATAACTATGTGCTACCATCCCCAACACTACAATAAGAAGCTACACCCCAAGCCCTTCCATCAATGGTAGTAGATCTCGTACAACTCATCATAGAGCTATGCCAGTAGGGTAGTCCCCCAAGCCATCACTAGAGGCTCCTCCTTGGTGCACCTCCCAGGGCGTACACCAGCTCCAGCAGGTTCCAAGGGAACCTGGCTCCTAAAGAATCTAGGAGAAGCATATTGGAGATGAGGGTCATCATACCCCACCAATATCCCTCCATTACGACAATCCATCTTTATCGCATCCGCATCCTCCCCAAAGTACCTCATCAACACTGCACCTCTCTAGTCATGATGCATCGAGCGGATAGGTCACCCCTCTATCAGAATTCATAGAATCTAATAGATGTCCTCTAGCATCACCATCATCTCCCCCATGGGTAGGTGGAAGGTGTTGGTGCATGAGTCCCATAAGCTAATCAGAGTAGTCAAGTAGGCTCGGTCGCCTATCATAGGCTCCAATCGAGTAACCTGCTTGAGCCCCATGGCATCAAGCCACTCCCAGTCAGCCTCAGTCAAGGCATCTCGGGTGGTCTCGAAGAGCTTCGGTGTGTGATACCGACTCTTCACCACCTGGTAGAGCAATAAACTTAATAAGAACAATAATAAAATGACATTCATTATGCCTCACAAAGGCCTCCACAAGGCCCAAAAACAAATGCACAACTAATTCATCACAACAATTTAATTCCACAAAAACAAAATACAAAAAAATTAAAAAATTACATGTTACATCTACCTTAGGGTTTCATTCCCTATCCTATGATGTGATATGTTTAAAAACAAAATACAAAAATTAAAATTTTTGGTATATTTCATCTACATTAGGTTTAATTGCCAAAGGTCAAATGAGGTAAAAATCTGGTACATTTTGGTTAAATTTAGGTTTAATTACTTAGTTTAACCAAAGCCAATAAACAGTACAACAACATTGCAATTTCAAAAGCAAAATAATGAGGAAGGTGAGTAACCACATACCCATTTTGCACCGGCTCCTCCATTGGATGCCTCGGTTTGCTGACTCATGATGGCCATAGGGTGATTTCAACAGCGCTTCGCTTCAAAAAAATACCCTCTTCTTCCTCACCTCTCAAATCACAAGAGAAAACATGAAATAATGAACCCAAAACTTGCATTTGAGGTTTATATAGGCCTACAAGAGTTCTATTCATCCTAGGGTGGGATGAACACACTTTTGGCCATTCGTCCCACCTTGGGATGAATACAAAATTTGTATTCGTTCCACCTTGGGATGAATACATAATCTATAAGGTAAAACAACTTAAAAAGCACCAAAATAACTCTATTTTGGTCAAAAATTTTGTTTTGACCACAAGGAAATAATAACACTCCTGGATGCTTGGAAAGAACCTTACCTCAATCCCTAAGAAGGCTAGTATGGTCGGACCACCCCACGGGAATGAGGTTTTTCATTCCTTTCCTCCAGAAAAGAAAAGGGTCCAAAACCCACCAAAAACAAGTCAAATCTGATGGAATTCATTCAGGGTCAATATGGAATGCAAACTTCTCATGGATGCATAGGCAAGTTACTATTTCACTCCCCAAGAAGGCCATTGTGGCCGGACCGCCCCACGGGAATGAAGTCTTCAACTTTTTGCCTCCAGGAAACCTCCCTAACATCATCAAAATCCTTTCAAAACTATGCCATTTTTCAATGGATACAACTGAAGGCAACCTCAACAAAAGTCATCTGGGTCAAGCGACTCATCACTTTTCTCATGAGTCATTCCCTCATCGACTCATCACTTGAGGGGGTAGTCATACTCAATATCAAAATCAACAAGCACACACTCAATCAGGCAAATTGCATTCATTCAATGAATCATTGACAAAGACAATCACGCTCCTGCTTGGGGCAACAAACAAGCACAAATTAAATAAATGCTTGGCATTTTAGAAGCATGAAGGATTCATAGGCCTCACCTCTTCATGATAGAACAATGTCCAAGCTCAAGCAAGTTCCTTAGCTCGTCAAAAGCAAGGATTCAAGAACACATGCTCTTTCCAGGATTGGGGCATCTAAAGTTGGTTAGGTTATTTGAGTAACCCTAATCATTGAATATTTTAGTCATCTATTTTTTCTCGGCATTGTGCTGCACACAATGCATCCCAAAAAGGGGCATCTGTAGACACTAAAATCTGGTCAATCCGATTATGCTACCATAAGCAATGACTAAATGACATACCAAGGCCCCTAGGGCAGCCCTCAGTAGGTATACAATGGTCCTAACCACTCAGTGCAAGGTTTTGGAAGGTTTCAAGCCACTTTTGGGACCTTTTGAACACCCTATTTCTATTCATCCCACCCTAGGATGAATACAAATTCTATTCATCCCACCCTAGAGCGAATAGCAGCATTCATCCTAGGGTGGGGCGAATAGCAGGTTTGACCAAAAAAGTCAAATCTGGGCAAATGGCACCTAGTAATAGTCATATTCCTAGCTATTATTGCCCACAAGTTAGGGCACACAACATCTTATGACATGCTCCATGAATGAGGCCAATTTGGGAGATTCTCTTCCCCCTCCAATGCATGCCGCCCTGGTGGCCAAGTGGCGCCTCTTGCCCTGCATGCCCTCGCATGCCCTTTGACCCATGAAGCCTCCTTGGGCTATAAAGTGGATGCATTTTCCACACAAAATATAGAGAGGAGTTTTAGGTTTATGCAACGGAGTGCTGCTAAGATTTCCTCTCACCTTTTGTGCCCATTTTTCCCTCGAAATCTCTACCTAGCGAAGGAGGTTTACGAGTGAACTAGGAGGCACAATTTATCACATAACCAAACCATATGAGTGAATTACCTCACCAAATTTGATGACAATACATCCCATAGTGTTTTGCATCAATCCTCAGTGGAATTGGTGGTAAAATTTAGGCAAAAACGGTGGGCGTCCCACCCCAGGCGCCCCCCAATTTGTGACAGTCCTATTCGTCCCACCCTATGATGAATAGAAATATGTGCATAATTTTTTGACTATTTTTAATTGGTTATTTTCTACATGTTATTATTATGTTGCAGTTCAAATTTCAGGTCATTCTGAGCTATATTGGCCGAGATATTGCAATTTTAGTGTTTTGTAGGGTCTCATGCAGGTCTCCGACGGTCATCTGAGGAAACACCTAAACTGTTACTGATTTTGCAAATATGATCAAATGGGTTTTCTTAAAATATCATTTTATGTATTCTGTCCAATTTTCATGTGTTTTGGATATGTGTAGGGCCAGAAATTGTTTGCTTTGTGTTTTGTAGGTTGCGCACGATCATTGCAATTACGAGGCACCATCGGACTCAATATTGGCACAATTTCTGGTGATATCTTCCCAAAATCTTCTATTTTACATCCCTCTATAATTTCACAGTCATTTGGAGTTCATTTGATACTTATTATCACTATTAGCTATTTGGCCCCTGTGGGGATTGCATGTTTCTCATCACACGCACTTGCTATTTGACATTTTTTGTTTCCTTGTGTGTAGGTGTAGGTTATACAGTGCATTGGGGATCAGCATAGGACCTCAAATAATCAGAGATACAAGCGGTGGTAACCTTGGCCCACCCACTTCGATTGTGGGTACGAGGAAAGACATTGGATGTGCACCCGAGTTACTTGAAGGATTTTGATCCTTGGGCACCCGATTTGTAAACATTTGTATCATCCATTTGAGCCCTCAAAGGGGACATTTTGTAACCTAGATTTGATCTACCCAATTAATAAGAAGTCGATTTACTTTGCATCATTTCTTGTTATTTGCTATCTTTTCCATCTTACTTGCATGCTTTCGTTTGATGCTCATAAGCAATAGGACATAGATACGCATATTGTTTATTATCATTTGGTGCACCATTTTTCCCTACTTCACATGCATAACCATTGATAAAACTAGGTATTGGATAGCCTCTTTAGTCACATGCTACTTTTTAGATATTCATTTCTTCCTTATCAATGTCTATGGACCTATAACTTAGGAAAATTAGAAGTATGGAGTGGGACTAAAGACTTTATAAGAAGTATAGACCAAGAAAACCAATTCATGATCATAGGATATTTTAATGCATAACCAAGTTGGATGAAAATTTTGGGGGAACTATAAAATTAACCCAAAGTATGAGATATTTTTTAGCTTTTATTCAAAACAATAATCTATGAGAGGTTGATTTTGAAGAAGATAACTATACATGGACCAATAATAGGAGAGGCTAAAACCTAATAGCAAAAAAGTTATACAGGTGCATTCTGTCATATCATTGGATAGATTAAGGGACTTGTGGTAAAATCAATACCATGACAAGGATTGGTTCAAATCACTAGGCAATAAGAGTTAAATGATGACAAGTGAATTGAAAAAAGGTCATATTTTAAATATGAGCATATGTGGAAAGACCATCCTCAATTTTTTGATATTATAGCACATACATGGAATTATTCAAGAAAATATGGGTTGTATAGACTTCCAAAAAAAACTAGACAGATGAAATCTAGATTAAAAGAATGGAACAAAAACACTTTTGGAAACATTTTTGAGAAAAAGAAAAACTAAAAGATAAAATTCCAAAATTCCAAAAAGGTGATCATAATAATAGAAGCTTAGAGAAAACATATTTACTTATTAAATATCATAATATTTTGAGTAATGAGGAGAAATTTTGGATATTAAAATAGAGATAGACTTGGTTAAAAAGAGATAAAAATACAAAGCTTTTTTATAGGATGACAATAGTATAGAGATTTACATCTAGAATTAGAATAATTAAATCAATAGAAGGGGTTTAGATTGAATACCAAAGTGAAATTAAAGGTTTTTTACTAGAATGTTCTAGGATCGGAGGATTTTGAAGTTCTTAATGATAAACTACTACAAGAAGTAACTTAAATTATAAAAAATCAAGATAATAGGAATTTGATGGAGATTATTATTGTAAAATAAGTTCATTTAGATATTTTATCTTTTGATAAGGATAAATCCCCAAGTCTGGATAGGATATTTGTAACATTCTATCAATATAACTATACAATAGTGAAGGATTATTTATTAGTGGTAGTGGAACAGTCGAGGATAAAACACTACATTCCTTATAAAACAAATGTAACATATCTTACCCTGATTCCAAAGAAAAATAATGCATAATTGTTTGATTAATTTAGGGTCATAAGCCTAATATTGCATATAATATTATCTCCAAAGTGACATCAAATTGGTTAAGACTACTATTAGACAAAATTATTTCTAAAGAGTAAGGAGGATTTGTGAAAGAAAGACGAATTCTATATGGGATCATAGTAGCTCATGAAGTTATACATTCAACAAATTCAAGAAAAGAGAGAAATAATATTAGAACTTGATATTAGTAAAGCATAAGATAGGGTTAAATGAGAATTTCTCTTTGTAGTATTAGAAAAATGTGGATTTGGAAAGAAATGGGTCAGATGGATCAAAGCTTGTGTCTCTACAGTTTTATATTCAGTGTTGGTCAATGGGTTAGTAATAGAATATTTAAAAGATAAGGGAGGTATTAGAGAGGGAGATCCTCTATAACCATGTATGTTCGTTATTATGGCCAAGGTTTAGGATAGGAACTTGAAGAAGGCTAACCAAGATTGTCTAATAAGTGGACTTAAGGCTAGTAATAACATCAACAACATCACCCATCAACAATTTGTAGATGATACAACCCTTTTTGGGAGGGCAAATATAAATGAGGCTAGATCTTAGAATAACTCTTATTGAAGGAATGCAAAAGAGCATTAAAGCAAAAATTTAATAGGACAATATCCAAAATTTACTTCCTAAACATCCTATCTATAATCAAAGTAAGGATATGCAGGTTACTTCAAATGGAGGAGGTAAAATTACCAACAACTTATCTAGGGATGCCCTTTTTTGAGGGGAGAATGAGGATAGAATTATGGAATATAGTTATAAGTAAAGTTTAGAATAAACTACCAACATCAAAAGGTAGATGTTTATTGTTAGAAGGAAGAGTGTAGCTAATTAAACCAGTCTTACAGGTCATTCCAACATATTATATGTCCTTGTATACTATGCCAAAATTGATAGAAAAAAGTTTAATCTATATTATGTGGTCAAGATTACATGATAAAAGAAAATTTCCTTTGGTGAAATAGAGCAAGGTATGTGATGATAAAACTAGGGGAGGTCTCATTTTAAGAGTTATTACAGATGTAAAACTTAGCTCTTAAGGGAAAAGTATTTTACAGATTGTACAAAGATATTAAAAAACACCGGGCATGAATTATTTTAAGTAAATATGTTGATCCCAATGACCCAAGATTAATATTTACTACATTATCACTACAAAATGGTTCTTCACTATGGAACGGTTTAAAAAATTCAATTGATTTAGTGATTAAAGTTCTAATATGGGTGGTAGGAATTGGAGAAAAAATTCTATTTGGATGGATACTTGGTGTGATAAAAAAACCACTTAATATAGATCCAATTTTAAAACCATGGATGATATTACTTCAAGATAAATATGGTTATATGGTTTCAAACATTATGTACAAGGATTAGGAAGGAAGATACAAATGGAAAGAAGATTTTTTTACAAGTATACAAGACATTGATTCTATAAGGCAGTTGAGCAACAATATAAAAAACAATGATAATTCTAATGGAAGCCAAGGATAAGTTGATTTGGGGGTTTAATAGCTTAGGAGAATACACAATAAGAAGTGGATATAATGTAATGCACCAAAAAAATAGGAATATTTTAAGAATATGGTGAGATATTTGGGATAGCCTGAGCATTCCTAAAGTAAAAATGTTTGTCTGGATAGTAGATCATAGAAGAATTTTATCTTGGGATAACCTTATAAAAAAATATTTTTATGGCCCCTCACAATATATTTTTTGTAAAAATGAGGATGAGAGTATAGACCATATCTTGGGACATTGCTCAATATTTTGGAAACTGTGGCAATGAATTCTTCATATATTTGATAAATGCATGGTGATGAATAGTAGAATTTAAGAATGGTTAAAGTAATGGCAAATCCCTATTAAAGTGAATATTTACATGCAATCTAGGATATATCAAAAGATACAATACTTTGGACTATATGGCTAGAAATAATTATAAGAATATTTAAAGGAAAGAAAAGAAATTTAGAGGTAATGAAAAGGAAGATTTTTTTAGCCATAGAGGATTCTAAACCAACCCAATCCCTAATATAGAAGCAGAGAGCCTTGATAGATAGAGTTAAGTCATCAAATGGAATTATGATGTTGGGTACAAGAGAAACAAAAAGAAGGAAAAAATATAAAGTGCAAACTACCATATATGGAATTGGTCAAATTATATTTTGATGAAGAATCTAAAGGAAATACAAGACCAACAGGAGGAGGAGGAATACTTAGAAATAATAGAGGAGAGATTTTGTCTCATTATGGTTTCAATGGTGAATTGAAGACAAATAATGAAGCGAAAGATTAGGTAATTTTGGAAGGGTTAAAAAATATGCAAATAAATGAAATGGAATAGAGTATGGATGAAAGGTGATTCTCTAATAGTAATAAATACAAATCTGAGGAGAGTAAAGGATCCATGGAACATACAAGAGATAATTATGGAAATACATGATCTTGCTAAAGAGTTTGAAGAAACTAGGTTTACATATATGTTAGGAGAAGGATATAGATGTGTAGATAGGCTAGCCAATAGAAAAATTTTGATTTAGGATCATGAAGTTAAATTCTCTTTCCATGGTTGGAGAAAGTAGTAAGTTTAGCTGAAGATCATAAGAAAATGTTGACTGCTTGAATAAAATAATGATTAATATTTACTTTAATGTTTTCCATTGGTAATATTTTATTTATTTATAACATTAATGTGTTTTTATATAAACTATTTATTACAATTTTTATGGTTGCATTTATGCTTCAAAAAGAAAACTAGCAATCCAAATATGGTAAAACAAGACTATGATAGTGTTATATTTTGAAAATATTACTCCATGAAGATGCAATGCATAAAAAATAGAGGTAGAGTTTCAGTTTTGTGAATGTTGTTATAGGAAAATATCAAGAAGGATGTTGAATTCTGGAATATTTGTATTCACGCAAAAAATTGAAGATCCAAAAAATAAAAATCAATAATTCAAACATTGTATGAAATATGATGTATGTATCTAGATATAGCAACTCAATTGAGATGAGAATTGATTTTTTTGTGAACTCTCAAGATCTAAATGAGAGAGTTGTGATTTTTCAAGGATGGAGGACTTGAGTACAACCCTTTGTTCTTTAGCAATAATAGAAAATTACTTATTTATAATATTTGTTATATTTAGTGAATGATTCTTTAACTCTTTATTACATTTAAATTTATTATTATATAAATATGCTTTGCCTAATATCTAAGCACTCTAACTAAAAAAGAGTAATAAATAAGAGACACGTTCATCATTGTTAATTATAAGGAAGAGATTATCATGTATCACGTATCACTTATTTTTAACTATTGATAATAGTGGTAAAAAGTATTATATGGAGACTCATATGCATAAAAATAAGAGGTTGTTATTTATTTATGATATGTAAAAAAACTAAAAGAAAACTATAACTGCTATTTGGTTTTATAAATAAAATTATATATTTTTAATAGAACTATATATTTTTAATAAAAATAGGTACTTATAATTTCTAATAAATGCTATGTGGGGTTTGTATTGGGGCTTACTCCCATCAAAATACCAAAAAATTACATTTTTATTAGGTTAATTAAACCATATCCAACTTGAAATTTTATTAAAGATATTCATTGTTTGTCTTTCTATTAAAAATATTGTTCATATTAAATGGAATGATATCAACTAGTTAAATTCCTCAATTTTAAAGGAGACTAATATTTGAATCTTGCCAATTGATATATGCATAATTGTTAGGTCATTGCAATACCATTATGTGGTCACAATGTAATATAGGTGGGTCCTAGTTCAATCCTGTACAACCAAATTAAAAATATATATTATTCATATTTCTCAAAATATTATATTTTTGAAATGAATTCCTTGACATGATTTTATTAAAAGATAAAGTCTCACTAAACCAACTACCTTCTATATTTAAAATATTTCAATACAAAGGTGTATGCCATGATTGGATAAAATATTTGCTACCTAATTTCCTTCTCTATACATTTGATGGTGTTTCCAAGATACAAGCTCTAACAATAGTTCATGGGCATCCAAAATGGACATGAAGAAGTAAATGATATGGTGTTTTTATATTCCTCTTATATAATGAACACCTAAAAGGTCCATGAAGACTCTCACTTGTAAGAATATTACTTTACACTACTAACCAAAGGAATGTTGATGCCCTCTAATGACCAATTATTTTTATATATGAAATCATAGAAGTAGGAAATTCTAATTACTATAGATCTTTACATCACAAATTGATTGAGTATCCACCAACTTTTGATAGATTCCAAACCAACTCATCCTTACATGTAAAAATAGGCAAATAGTACTTTTCAAACATCTCTTGAAGCTTTTGTATTATTTTTGAGGTCCTCTACTTCAACCAAATATCTAAAATAAATTCATGATCTAGAATTATTGCTCAACAATATACTTTTTTTTTAATATTTCGACCTTTACATACTAAACATGCTTACACTAATGATTGTCATTTGATATTAGAAATAAGAGGATAAGTCTTCAATAAAGAATCATAATAAAAATTATAGAACCCCCTAACTCACAATATAATATGTTTCTTGATAAATTATAAACTATCTCATATGAAGTTCATTATTGTCAAGTCCCAGGTACATTACATTTCTAGAACAATTTTATTACATCAATAAAACCTATGTATTTTTGAAGTAATAGTTTTGCCCCTATTGTTTTAATATTTGAATTTAGTCTTCATCCAGGTTTGTTCCTAAAGCCAAAATCATAAGTCTAAAATTTTGCAAGCTTGCATCCTCTAATATTATTTCCTTTGCAAACCTTATTCCACTTGCAAAGTAAAAACTTAAACTTTTTCTCACATCCTTTCCAAAGAAAATCTCTTTAATTTTTATCAAATTCATATGCTATACTTTTTGGCAATCTTGTAAGTGATATCATACATATAGGGATATATCTAAATGAAGTCTTAACCTATCCATGGTTAATATATTACCTTTCAAGCCTTCCAAAAAAGGTTTTATTCTATCCAAAATTATGTCTTACAACTCCTTTTTCTTTCCTTTGTAAAATATGTTGATGAAAAATTTCCAAATTTAAACCCTAATGTCTACAATAATCCATTGTAAATCTAGGGAAATGTTAATGAAAAAGATCCTTAATTTTGTAGTACTAAAAAATTATCCATAAATATTCGTGTACCATGTTAATATTTATTTAAAATATATGGCTTTATTGACTAAAGGATGACCTAACAAAAAAGTATCATAAAAAATTGGAGATGAGATTAAAGGGACCATTTGCTATAACATGAATAACTTTGATTTATCATTTAATTTTACCTTTAATAAATCTCTTCCCAATATATTAACAAGAATAATAATTAGATAAGTAGCTAGTAGGTCACCTTGGTGGAGTTGAAGGTCTACTTCAAAGTATCCAATAGGGGATCCATTGATTAATATAGAATATTCTAGAGTGTTATAGAAACATATAATCCATCCAAATGAACCTTTATCAAAACTAAAATTCCTAATAATATTTAGCTTAGAAACCTCTAAAAAACACTATAATATGCTTTGTTCATATATAACTTTGTAGCATATACATATCTTTTTCTTGGAATGAAGAGAAAATATAGCCTCTTTTTAATGATTACACCATCAAGAATTTGTTTACCATGAAAAACCACCTTGTTTCTATATGATAACATACTCTATAATGCTTTCCAATCTACTTGTAGGAATTTTTAAAATTAGCTTAAATCATATAAAAAATAAAATTGGACAAATATTGTCCAAATATTTTATCTTGTCTTTCTTTGGAACTAATGCAATAAGGGTGGCATTGGTATCACTTATTAAAGACTTATTTTTTATGGCCTATTCAACCACATCTTGTTGAAAGTGTAATTTAAATAATGGCCAAGGTTAACATTACATGATGCAATCTTGTACAGGCCTATGAGCAATCATTGTATAAATATATTTAATTTATTATATTATTTAATTATGTAATCCCTAAGGGCCACAATTAACCTTATTATTGTTAAACCCACCATGTAACTTGTAATTAACCTAAATACCTCATGAATTTCTCTTAGCTATTGTTGGGATATTTTCTTTTAGGCCCATCTCTGAGGACCTTCTCCAGTTGTATAAGGTTCAAGAATCCTTTCAAAACCCCTTATTTCTACCAATAAAAAAAACTTGTAATTAACCTAAATCTCTCTTGTTATGTTGGCTTAGGTTAAACTTATTTATATAATTAGTGGTTTTGATATTGGTATAAATATGCCCACCACTTCATCCGGTGTATCAAGTTGTTGTGTTAATTATCTACAAATAATATAATGATTATTTATAGTGCCTATAGGTGCCTATTATCTATATATCTCTCATGTTTTTTTTATGCTTTATGTATAAGATTTATGTGGATAGATTGATTCTATTCATTTTTAAAAATAGATGTGAATTCTAACATGGCAACATAGAAAGTATGAAGCATCATCACTTAGTCATACTAAAATTTAGCTTAGAGCCTCTACTCCTTCTATATTCTAGGACAAATTATTCTTCAAAACCTCATAAGCATTTTTGGCATAAAAGGTAAAAAAATGATCCTTTTCCACATTTCTTTGCTCATTGAAAATTTGTCATTTCTCTTCTCCTTATTTCATCATTATCAAGGTTTATATGTATATTTATTTTCATTATTATATGAATATTGATTCTATTTTTTCCGCATAGGGAAGCCACGATGTGATGTTTGGAAAAACAAGAGCAACCCTATCTTTTGAATTTGAATTTGTTATTTTTAAATATCTCACATGTGCCATTTTGGCACAATTTCATTTGAATTATTCCTTCAACATTTTGGTTTATTGTGAGCACATAATCACTCTTAAAGGAGAGGATACATGTTTCTTATCCAAGTTTACAAAATTTTCCAATATGGTTAAACAAGAATTCCTAATATGTTTTTCTTAGGATGAACCTAGGTTCATTTCATAGTCCCTTATTTTTGTCTTCTATTTAATAGATGGATGTAGAAATAACACACTACTCAAATATTTTGTATCTAGCTAGAAGTTATGAAATCTTGGTCAAGTGAGCATTGACTTGTGCATGTGGGAGAAAAGGATCCAATTTTGAAACCTATTCTTAACTTTTTTACAACCAATGGTCTCTTTAGTCAAGATGTATATTGTTCTTTAAGGAAGCATAAGTAACTATGATGTAACTATACTGGTTTCCATGCTAGCTAGCTTAAATTATTTTTTTATTAGGTAAAAATAAAGGTATTTTGAAAGGAATCTTAAATATTTTACAAAGGATTACACAACTGAAACAAAGACACTAAGAGTAACAAAAGGAGAACAACCCCATGAAACTAGGATAATATAAAACTTACCTACACCAAATAAAAAATAAAAAATAAGACCAACAAGAGAGAATACAAAGGAGGCAATTCTTACAAAATAGGTAGAAGTAGAAAGAAACTAAAACTAAACTAAAACAAAAAGCAATGACCCCCAACATAGTAAAAGAGAATTTACTAAGAGTGAGGTTCATCACCTTGTTTTTGGAAATCGTTCAAATGATTAGCAACCTCCTCCATAAGCATTAAAATCATCTTAATCATTGTATAGAGAGAATTCAAGATTAAACCAACAAATCAAAGGCCACTAGCCCTAGGAAAAGTTCATCTCATCATCTATTATTGGTTTCATTTGAAAGAATCAAAAGGTTAGAAAAATATTTCATCCAAACTTGAAGAGAAACCTATGTGACCCCCTTGTTTTCCAATAGATTAGCTTCCTTGTTCCCCTCTCTAAAAGTGTGCATGAATTGGATGCCTTCCAACTTCTCGATGTGGTGGTTAATTTCTTCAATCATATCCATAATGGTCTAATTAAGGGGGTTATTACCTTTAGCTACATTAATAATTATTAAAGCATCACCTTTGATCACCATGTTTTTAGATCTCAACTTTTCCAACAATAAGTGTAGACACCAAATTATAGCCATTAATCCTCCATCCTAACCATCCCACCACCCACTTGTCCACCATACACCTTTCCCGCCAATTATTTGGCCCAATTCCACCTTTCCCGCCATTATTTGGCCCACATCCACCTTTCCCTCCATTTCCTAACCCAATTGGGCTTATTTTAATATTATTTTATATTTAATATAATATTTTATATTATATTATAATATATTTATTATAAAATATGTATTTATAAACCCAATTAACCATAATCGTCCGATCTAATCTAATCTCCACCGTCCATATTCATTAATCCATGCCACATATAAAATACAATCTCAGCCCTACGATGTGATTTAATCTTAGCCACATGATCTAAAGTGTTGAACTAAAACCCTAAGATATTACTAACTCCTTATTTTGTTTGTATGTGTGTAGATCTATAGGTTTCATTCATTATTGGATAGCTGCTGAAGCTGGAGTGGCCCAAAATTAGATACCAAATCCCACTCAATCTATTGGGAGTGAAACACACTAAAGACACTCAAATATGTGTAGCTAGGGTTTCGGAGAACCCTAGAATTTGTAATATCTATATCAAAAATAATTTTGTTGGACAGAATAGTTGTAACAAGGAGTTTCTCAGCTCCCCCTTTTATTATTGAATAAAATTATATTTTGTGCAACTATTGTCTCTTGAGTTATTTAATTTTATATCTACATAGTGTCGTGTTTTTAGCTCTACAAATGGCGATCATGGTGGGACCCCACAAGGGTTTCATTATTTAAATTGATTTACTTTGCTAACTTGATTTTATTTTTGGCTATTGCAGGGATTTTTAGAAGCATAGAAGTCATTGATCTTGCTGCCAGGATTTTTGTAGCATTCTGCAACACTTTTGGAGATTATGCAGGCATTCGGTAGCGACTTTAGACAACCATAGGCGGCCTGTTGCACCTATGTAGGTGCCCTACTACACCTACATAGGAACCCAACTGCACTTGGCAGTGATTTGGAGTAGAGCTAAGGCTTCCGAGTAAGTCCCATAACCCTAGTTGTTCATTTCATGATTTACGTATTTTGTATTTTCTACAATTTTTTGTTGTTTCTGGGTTATAAAAGGAACTTAACACTAAGTAATTTGGGAAAGAATCCTTAGCAAAATTACATTTAGGGTTTGTGTGCATTTATTTACACAAATTTCATTTCTTGTTCTAAAATTGTAGATCTAGGTGACTGTTTGCATCCTTGTTTGCATTGAAATCAAAAAGATCATACCTAGTTGCATTCTTAGGGTTAAAATCTGCTTGCTTTCTTTGTTTAAACTGGAATAATATGAACATACAAAAAGTAGTCCTGCTCTAGGGTGGCACCTTTAGCGGGGAAGTGGACGAACCCTCCGGTGCTCTTTTGATATCATTTGGTATCATTTGTAGGCAGGGGTTTCAAGTGGTGTACTTCACTTCCGTTGACAAAATTTGTATCTTTATGTTAGCTTCTAGTTTAAACTTAGGAATCTTGTTCCTTTTAATATTTCTTGGAACACAATAAACAACAAGAAATATAAAATTAATCACACACACTTGCACGATTCACTTTTTAACAATAGTGGTTGGATTTCATCACCAGCCATTGCTTGAGATTTGGTGACGGTGGCAGTGATTTCCATCCACCAATATCTACCCTAGAAACCATAGGATTACCCCCGAGCAAACTTGTTGGAGGTCATTACCAACAAGAATCTTGTTGCCCCAACCAACCATAGCTTTTTACCTTTGTTTTATTTAAGCAAGATTAAGTTACATCAAAACACACAAGCCTACAATTCTAAAAAATAATCTCACATTAACGAAATAAAATAATTAATGAACAAGGTAAGCCACACACGGTAAAACCTAGGATTGATTGTTTTCTTTACTTTAATTTTTGAAAAAATTTTGATTTGTGTAATTTTGATAAGCTTTAAATTTTTGGTTTAAATACTTTATGGTACTAACGAGACAACAAAAGAAAGTAATAAACCAAAATTGTTTAATGGAAAACATTTCCCATTCTCCCGCTACTTCGGTAGCCAACCTATCCAGTATGGTTCAGACTACTTCATCTGGATCACCATTTCCATCCCTACCTCAAGTAGGATCCCTTCCACACAATGTGGAAACAACCACCACCCACATAGACATGGAAAAAGTGAGGGCCATCTACAAGTCTTCCAACTATGTCTTAGAACCCCTTAGCCAAGAGGGTTTTGAAGAACCCGAACTGGCTACCTCCTACCTCACCCAAGGACATCATAATTCTATTTATGAATATGGTATGCCTTCTTCCATGAGCCAATCACAACAAAATCCAAGTGTTCTTAACACTTACCCCACATCCACCTATTCCAACCCGTTGTATGAGGAGTATGTCAATGCTGCCTCACAAGTTCACAACCCCCAAATTGTCACATCCAATGCAACTTGCTCCATGCCCATGTCTTCTCATCCATATTCATCCACCCCTCCATCATCTAACCTAGCCACAACCACATCCTTTGACACCTGGTTGGATCAAGAACTTACGGATACATTAGGGCTCATAAATAGGTTGCTTTCACAATGAACAAGAGGTAAACAACCAGTCCATATAGACCCTATGATCCAAATAGTTCAAAACCAACCTCCATCCACCAATAAAAATCTAGCATGGGTTCCCCAATATTCCATAGTCTCCATTCCTAATCCTCTGTAAATCCACACATCAACCACACCAATTACCATTGTTGCTAGCCAACCACACAACCAATTCTTCCATCAACCCCCTCATCAATCATCCCCATATTTTAACCATCAATATTCACCTCATCCCCAACCCAACTCATTGCACAATACCATGTTGGTTACACCACAACATCTCTCATCCAGCCCATCGGCCAACCACCACATAATCCAAGGTCCTCACAATCCAGCAGAAGATCTTAGATTCCAAGCAATACAAAAGCAAATTGATCAGTTGATGCAAAAATCATCGGGTATAACAAGCCAAAAGCTAACCTTAAGCCAACTGATCCATCAACCAATCCACCCTTCGGTACCATCACCGCCATATCCGGCAGATTTTACGGTACCAAAGTTTGACAAGTTTAGGGGAACTGAGGATCCCAAGGAGCATGTGAGTTCATTTGTTCATGCATGTTTTTGGATTAACGATGATAATGCTCTTATGCTCCAAACATTTCCTCAAACATTAGGGGGAGATGCCATTGAATGGTACAATCAATTGCCTACACATAGTATTTATACTTTTGACCAATTGATGGACCTATTCTTTGAACGTTTCACTCTCAATATTAGAAATAAGGTATCATTATCAGACATATATTATTTGAAACAATGGGATGATGAGCCTATCTATGATTTTGGAAACCATTGGAGGGTAGTCATAACAAAGTTGCCATTCTCCCTACCAATGGAAGAAGTTATAAAACTTTTCACCAAGAGTTGCTTAAAACCCATCTCTTGGATGCTACAACTAAATACCTATAGAACATTTGAAGAAGCTTTAGCACAGGCTAGTGTCATTGAGGAGATAAAAATCCAAGAAGGTGTCATTAAGCCTAAGAAAAAGGAATGGCAAAATAAGGGCCAATACCAAAATAATCAATCCGGCCAAACTAAATCAACACAAGCCTCAATGGCTAACACAACTAATCAAGTCAATCAAGTGGTGATGAGCCAGCCCGTAGTGGCTCAAAATCTGGTGCAACAACAAATTACCTATCATGCGGTCCCATCAGTAACACAAGCACCAACAGTACAAAACACAACGCCAACTATGGAACAACCTACCCATCGCCAATACAATCGACCCCAACGACAATACACTCCCTTAGCGGAGTCGTATTCATCCCTGTTTTGAAGGTTGTATGAGACTAATAAATTAGCCTTACCAAAAATCAGGCCCGATGACCCCACTAAAAGAACTAAAAGTTATAGAGAGCACTTGTTTTGCCCATACCATAGGCAAAATGGGCATGATATTAACTCTTGCCATGTTTTCAAGAACATAGTGCAAGACCTCATAGACCTAGGGGCCATTAACGTGGATAACCCCTTAGCTCCACAAAACCAAAACTTGGGCATATATCAGACACCTCTACCTAACCATGGGGAGGTCCAACATAATGTAGGAGGTAACAATCAACAAACACCTCCTAACCAAGTAAATCATGTCCAACAGTACCAAAACTTTGTAGGAGCAGTCCATGTGGTCACTAGAGGGCAACGACAAAACCAACAAAATGCTCAACAACCTTCGAACCCACCTCCCATCCAAACATCACCAAATCCATCTCCACCAATCAATCTATCCAATCCATCCAATCAGCCCATCCTTCATCCAATAAGGCCAATGGTAACCTTAACCAGTTGGTTAACCACTAGTTTGAAAATGGCGTCAGCCAAGCTTTCTATGTATGAGCTTATCCAACAATCCCCTAGGCATAGAGACGCTTTAATGGAAATACTCAAGTCAATTGAGTTAGAATCCCAAGACTCTAATGCCTTCAACAACTTTGTAGGGAGTGTTAGGACGTGTATGGAGCCATCAATCACCTTCTATGACTTTGAGATAAAGTCAATGAGTTCAGAATCAATAGACCCTCCATTACACATAATGGCCTTAATAGACAGAAAGCCATTCAAAAGAGTCCTAATTGATACCGGCTCATCCATCAATATCATCACTACCACTGCCCTTAGCCACCTCAAATTACCTCCATCACACATTTCCAAATCATCATTCACCCTCAAAGCATTTAACGATGCTTTGTGTACCATAGTTGGCATTGTTGTTTTACCCATAGAAGTAGGGGCCAAAACATTGCACACAATGTTTCACATCTTGGAAGGAGCCATGGCATATAATATACTCCTTGGTAGACCTTGGATGAGGGAAATGAAATGTGTTCCTTCGATTCTCCACCAGTGCTTGAAATATGTTCATGATGGACAGGTCCATTGCATCCCCGCGGATGTCGAACCTTTTAAGTATTGTAATTTCATTTCAAATCCTTATGAATCCATGTTACCTTCCACCCATTTATTCTTGGCACCATCATCGAATCCATCCACATCATATTTTAATCCACCTTCTTCCAATCCATCTACATCTTCTTCTAAAGCTCCCATCTTAGAGGAGCTACCCATAACATCACCTCCTCAAACATCCATTTCTTCTTGTACATGTGGTCACGGTCAATCTATTGTTAGCACATCGTACATCACAACTACCCCTTCTTCTACAACCACTTCTTCTATTTCATCATTACCCCATTTGTCATCCTCTAATTCCATGCCGCCATCCAACCCCACTCCATCAGCTGATGTTTCACAAGTCGAACTCTTGGACTGTGAAATATTTAATTCACCACCATCCACAACCAACCTAGAACCATCTGAGTGCCCATCATCAACCACATCAGCCCAAGTCAAAGTCCACATCACCAATCTTGGTATAGGTGAGTACGTGGTCCAAGACGTCACCATCACACCCCTAGCCATTCCCATAGCTAAGGATTTTGGATGCCCCTGGGACCGTTCTTTAACCATAGGAGTTGTTTATGACATGAGCACAACTCCAAATAGCATTAAATTTGTTTATGGAGGGTTGGATTGCTCAACTGGAGCAAACCCACCCGAAGAACCAAAAGAACCTAGGCGTGCCAACATACCTAATATGGAGGAGTTTCCATCCTGCTACTTTAGCATGGTTAATTGGCAAGGTCAAGGTCTAGGTTCCCATGAGCAAGGGATGCATGATATCTTAGATGTCCCATATAGAGGCGCCCATGATCATTCTGGTTTAGGCTATACCCCATTATCTTCCACCTCTTCTCTTGAGCAAGCCTTTAAAAATCTTAGCCTCAATGATGAAGATCACCCCACCCATCCATTACCCTCAACATCCTCTCTTGAACAAGCCCTTCAAGAACTTCGCATTGATGAAGTAGACGAGGATGATCCCATAAACTTCTCCTATCCGATATTTGGTTTCGATGATGAAAGTTACGAAGAGTTTGAAGTTATGTCAAATGCTTCTGACGATTCTGAAGAGGAGTCACCACCCATTGTCCCCATCACCCAATGGGAAGAGTTTTACCTCCGAATGTTCCCCATCCATCATCCCATATTCCACTTACTTCTTCCACAAGAACAAGTAGACCCGCTTGGTAATCCACCTTGAGCCGCCCACATAAGCCAAGAATTGTAACATATGTACATATTCCAAAAAAAAAATCAACAAAACAATTCAAAAAACATTCAATTTCAAAAAGCCCCAAAGGCACTTAAGCCCTTTGGTCATAAGCTTCCCAAGCTAGGGGGAGTAGAAAAACCTGAGCCAAGGAACACCATACACTTAAAAGCATTCCATGCTTACTGTGATTACTATATATGTATATATACATGTGCTAAAAAAAAATCAAAAACAACAAAAATAAATTTCATTTACATAGGCATCTTTACATGCATTTTTCTTTACGCTTGCATATAGGTATTTTTACATACATACTTGCATTCACTACATTTAACATACATTCCACTACATGCATCCATTCCATCACATGTTCAATGATCTTGCATGGTAATGACGATATGGCCACAAACAAAAAGTCAAGTTATACAAATTGGGGGTACCTAGTTTGAAGAAATCATGCAACCCTCGCAAAATTCATATGTCAACCACATCATGTGTCAAAAATCATAAGGCCTAGATTTTCAATCACTCAGCCATTACTAGTGTAACAAGCAACCTCCAAACGGATGTCCGATTTTCTTTAGGACCAAAAACATACTTTACACACTAAGAAAGTCTTGAGCATTGCCGATTGATTTCGAATACAATCCTGAACCAACCACATTTCCTCACATCTTAAGAACATTTTGAGTTAAGGAGGGTTAGTACCATACTTGGGTAGCACCTTGAGGCAAAAAGGAGATATCCCTCACTTGTCCTATCATGCAACATAGTCCAAAAATAGTGGTTCTCACCACTACCACAATTGCTCTCCAAAACATAAACATAAAAACATAGAGTAGTAAGGATAGGGTCAAAATTCTCATCATACTTCGGTTGAGAATCTGATTCCCCAAAGCTCTATACAAAATTAACAAATTAAATCCAAAACACCCTTGATCCCTAAAGTTGTAAGGATCGTACTACACATCCTTGACAAGGATGGGTAGTCATCCCCAAGGCCTAAAAGATCAATCCCATTGGACTATGGAGTGAATCTCCACTAGGGCTATAGACACTTGATTGGCAGTGGAGTAAGCTCATGCGAGGTGACATGTCTCTCTCACAAAAAGAGAGACCTCTAACCACACATAAGGATAGGCTAGCCTCTGGGTCATCTCCATAATAGGTCATGCCTAATTTACTCATAATGGGTTAATGAACCTCACATGCACACACACTGGTTCTTGATTGGATAGGGTCATTGTCACGCTCAAGATTTGGTACATGAACCTCACTTGCACACACATTGGTCCTAAAGAAAGTTAGACAACCTTAGTGAGTTTGGTTGAGGACACTAGTATGTTTGAGTCTTTGAAAATATTTTAGTCTTCCATATCAACATCCATATCTTCTTCCATATCAACATCCATATCTTCTTCCATGTCAACAACCATATCTCCATCATAAGTAAAGTTGCATAACACAGCCAAATTCGGTACCCCGATTGCCAAACAATGGACAACAAAAATGGCCAATAATATTTCTGAACTATAAAAGATCATTCGAACACCATGCATTCCTCTCATATAGTTTAGATTCATTATACATTTACTTGCATTAATCATCCATATAAACACCATTCATATACATGTCATTTTGCCTGCATTAATCATCCATATAAGCATTATGCATACACATCATGATTAGCGTGCATTAATCATCAATAAGACATGCATAAAAACATTTGTTTAAACATGCATTCCACAAACGCATTCACTTAAAAGCACAAAAATAAAAAGCCATGTATGTATATATATAACTCGCATATGAAGAGATCACTAGAAAGTGCAAACATCATCACAAACTTGGGGGTGTTCAAGGTTTCACACCTTTCCCCCAACCAAGAAAATAACATCAAAACTTGGGGGTGCTCAAGATATCACACCTTCCCCCCAATTCAATATACAATTCAATCATTCAATCACATCACATCATCAATAAATTCAATGGCCAGGTTCAAAAGGTTACGTATCCCAGTAACAAGTGGAGAGAACCGATGTCAAGGCTCTATGTACCTCAACTCCAGCAACAAACATTTTTATTAATACTATTTCAAAAAAAAAAACTTTTGCACAAAAGACAAAGTGATTCTAAACATTATGGGGGTAAATGGTGCCTCAAATCCACCAGCAGCATTCGATCCCTCTGTTGCCATAGCTTCTGTGCAGATTCCCACTAGCCTCACTAAGCTCAAAAATCCACTCCACTCCTCAGACGCAGCTTCTCAAAGTATGAAACATACAAGTGAGCCTCACAGTTCACTCATAAAGCTATGTATAGCTTTCCTTAGCACACTCAGGTGTAAACCTGCACCTGTAGTCCATAGGCCTGCCTGGGCGCCTATAGGTGCACCCAGGCGCACTTGCGCACATGGAGGTGCACCCAAGAGCACCTGTGCACCTACGGGATGCCATAGGCGCAGCTAGGCACTTGGCCCCATAAGGGCATAAAGACAAAATCAATCAAAATAGTAGCTTACCTCCTCCAAACTTCACCAAATTTTATCCACACATCATGCACATCATAAAATCAAGTTTTGTGAAAACATAAATCTTTTGCATGCATAATTTGTGATAAAAAACTAAATCTTCAAAATACACAAATCGAGTCACCAAATATAGCAAGTAAATTTGAATTTTCACAAAACTAACATCTGACCATTATGCATCATATTCTTTCATCACATTTCTAAAAATTGTGCAATAAATACCCATTCATCATGTGAAACACTAAAATAAGCACAAAATATGAATCATACATCAACCAACTCCACATTTAGTGAAAGCACAACATTCATTCATCTAGCATTCTTCCATCGCCATATTTCAATCCATCAATAATTTTATCCACCATGTGTTCAGTTCATTCAAGCGAACCTCGTATCTAGTGGGTGATTCTATAAACTTGGCGATTGCAGTGATAGTAATCCATGCAATTTGGTAAGATGAATAACCTACAATAAGGACACTTGACCATGATCATCATCAATTATCTCATTTTCCAAGATCACAATCACATTGAGCACCTCACATTTGGAGTGCAACCTTGCCAAGAACAATTTGCTCAAAGGCAGTCATTGATGCCCTCTTCCATGGGGTACAAAAACATGGATAATCAAAATCACAAACACTCATTCATTCGACAACAATCATAATACAGGCTAGATTGGTAGGTTGATTGGTTTCATTGAGGAATTGGTGAAGAATTTTCCACAGTCACTACCCCACCCCTACGTTGACTTAGTCATCATGCATCTTCATACCTTGCATACTCAATGATGCCACTACGACATCTTATTCAACAACATCAAATCATCCTAAAATTTGGGGCACCCACAATTTGATTATGATTTCCCACAATGGGATACATCTTACATGATCATGACATTGGACACCAACCCCCTTTTCCATCGTTGGGGAAAAATGGTATCACATTTTACATCATTCATATCATCATAATACATGGTATTTACACAACCCCTTTTCCATATTCATATCGTCCACAATCACATGTTATACACCAACCCCCTTTTCCACCATTGGGGCAAAAATGGTATCACATTTTACATCATTCATATCGTCCACAATCACATGGTATTATACACCAACCCCATTTTCCACCATTGGGGCAAAAATGGTATCACATTTTACATCATTCATATCGTCCACAATCACATGGTATTATACGTCAATCCCCTTTTCCACCGTTGGGGAAAAAATGGTATCACTTTTACATCATTCATATCGTCCACAATCACATGGTATTCTACACCAACCCCATTTTCCATCGTTGGGGTAAAAATGGTATCACGTTTTACATCATTCATATCATCTACAATCACATAACATCTCATCACATCATTCATCACTTGCACAACATTATTTTTTCAATTGGCTCGTGAGATGCTTCTCATTCGCCAATTGAGGGGGTAAGCTACGCAAATTCCAAAAATTCTTTATTCTTTTGTCTTCAACATTAGTGCTCAAATCCAACAATAGAGAGAAGCTGCTTCTACGCCCATAGCCCATGTAGGTGTCTCATATTTTTGCACCATATTGTGTTTCATGCAATATGGTACAAAAAGAGGCATCTATAGACACCAAATTGCAGCCATTAATCCTCCATCCTAACCATCCCACCACCCACTTGTCCACCATACACCTTTCCTACCAATTATTTGGCCCAATTCCACCTTTCCCACCATTATTTGGCCCACATCCACCTTTCCCTCCATTTCCTAACCCAATTGGGCTTATTTTAATATTATATTATAATATATTTATTATAAAATATGTATTTATAAACCTAATTAACCACAACCGTTCATTCCAATCTAATCTCCACCGTCCATCTTCATTAATCCATGCCACATCTAAAATGCAATCTCAGCCCTAGGATGTGATTTAATCTTAGCCACACGATCTAAAGTGTTGAACTAAAACCCTAAGAAACCCTAAGGTTGGATTATAAGTAAAGGCATGTGCAAATGCCCAAACCCTGAAATGTTCTGGTATTGAAGATATTGTTGAAGAAACCCATGTGAAGCAGAAGGATTGCAGAGCCATTGAAGATCCAAGCCCTAGCTTGCCATAGGACTTTCACCATTCCAGCCATTTCCACATCCATCCTCTATTATCATCATAATTCCCATTTATCCACTCTCTGTCGCCACCACCACATCACTTTTGTTGTTCCCTTTGCATCTTGGTGATCTACTATTGTAGATAAAACCCTAACCTATAGGCTTGCTATAGAGTCTGACATATCCTAAGCACCTTCCAGAGCTTACCAAGCTTGTGGTAGAGCCTACCAGGTGCCCGCCACAACCTACCATTTTGTAGGCTCAATCCAGAGCCTGCCAAGCTCGCACCAGAGCCTGCGAAGCTCACACTAGAGCCTGCCATAATCATCAAATGTAAATCAGAGTCTACTACATCAAGTCATCAGGTGTTGTTGGAGCACCCTACCATCGAATCTATCATGAAGCAACAAAGCATCAAGTCTAGCAAGGTAAATCATTATTTTATTGCATAATCTATAGGTTTTTGTATGCAGTTTCATTCATTAACAACTAGGGTTTTATTGATACTGAGGGTCTCACTCTATGGAGCCCTCACAGATATTACTAACTCCTTATTTTCTTTGTATGTGTGTAGATCTATAGGTTTCATTCATTATTGGATAGCTGCTAAAGCTGGAGTGGCCCGAAATTGGATACCAAAGCCCACTCAATATGTTGGGAGCGGAACACACTGAAGACACTCAAATATGTGTAGCTAGGGTTTCAGAGAACCTTGGCATTTGTAATATCTGTATCAAAAATAATTCTATTGGAAAAAATAGTTGTAACAAGGAGTTTCTCAGCTCCCCCTTTTATTATTGAATAAAATTATATTTTGTGCAACTATTGTCTCTTGAGTTATTTAATTTTATATCTACATAGTGTCATATTTTTATCTCTACAATAAGACCCCTTGATAAAGTTCCCTTGCTTCAAAAAATACTAAATTGAACTCCTAAACAATCAAATAAGACTAGCATAATGGATCCTCTATCATACCTGGTTATCCCTCTGACCCTTGCAAGACCTTGGTTACCTTTAGTTGCCCCATTAAAATTTAACTTGATCCAAACTTGAGGCGATGACTTCCATATGATAAAATATCGAGGATGGGGAGGAGGATGTTTACAAGGATCTTCAATTAAAAAAAAACCTAAGTAGCAATCGCTTCACTAGAAGACCACAACTCATTTTGGATGGAAAGCATTAGCACATTCTCTTTTAGAGAATTGGAAATTTTACTTTTAGCATGTTGAGGGTTCTTTTTAACACTTCTAAAAGCCCTATTATTTCTTTCATTCCAAATACCTCATACGTAGTGAGACAAATAGAAAGACCAACAGGTTCTAAGAAAGAGGTTATGGAAAGGGGTAGACAACTACAAACACAGGTCCAATATACTATTAGAAAAAACCCAAGATAAATTAATTTTTTTGAAAAGAAGATGAAAGACTTCCAAAGAAAATGGAAATTCAAGGAACAAGTGATTGGTATTTTACCAAGCAACTTCACACAAATAACACCTATTTGGAATTGGAAAACCTCTTTTAATATGGTTCTCTATGGTGAGAAATTTATTTTGGGTAGCCAACCAAAGGAAGACGTTATTTTTTGGGATGAGGTTTTTAATCCAGATCTTGTTAGCTGGGAACCAATATTATTTCCCATAAAAATAAATAAAATAGGTGTATTTAATAGAGAACATACCCTTATTTTCCACTTTCCAAATAAGAGAATTAGCTAAAGGGATTGGATTTAAGAAATGGAGTCTAATAATATTATAAAGAGCAAAGAGCATGAGTTTTCTTAGGAGTGGGATTGGCAAGATGCAAGGACTTCCACACCCTTATTCCATCCTTGGCTTCAATAAAATTTGTAAATTTAGGACCACAAAACTGAGTGGTGAAGAAATCTAAGTAATTTAGGGCTTGGTCTTCAATCAAAGGCCTGTTGTGGATCCAACTATCTCTCCAAAAGTTAGTATTCCTACCATCTCCAAGTCTTCATATCAGGACTTTTTGAATAATTAACTTGGATTCCATAAGGTGTTTCAAAAAGGCATAGCCCTTAGGATTAGTCTGAATATCAAAGAAATTTCTAGTTCTACCTAGATATTTATCTTTTAAAATCTCCACCCAGCCAACTTATTCATTTTTTAAAAACTTCCATCCCTATTTGTAAATGAGTTCCAAATTCATTTGTTTTAATTTCCTAAAACCTAATCCACCTTTGCTTTTTTTTAAGCATACTTGCTTCTAGGCTACCAGAGGAAGTCTTTGTCTATATTTCATACCCGTATAAAGAAAGGATTTTTGAATACTATCAATCTTGAGGTAAAGTTTTTGAGGCATTTTGAACAAATACATGAAGAAGAATTGGATGCTTTGAAGTTTCAAATTAACAAGCTAGGATTTAGTAGCTTGGTTGAGGAGAGTTCCTTTCCAACTTACTAACTTATTTCTCACCCTCTCGACCACTAGAGACCATGAAGAGTATTTAAACCTACCACTAAAGAGTGGTAAACCTAGATAGACACAAGGGAGCAACCCAATGAAGCATCCAAAAATTTTGGCATTTTTTATCTACCTTTGGAGGGAAGTATTAAGGAAGAAGACCTTACTCTTATTGAAATTAATCTTCTAACCAAAAGCATCCTCATAAGAAGATAGGATGTGCTTTATCTCTTTGGATTTCAAGACAAAGGATCTAGATGCTAGCAAGGTATCACCAACAAATTGTTGATGGTATATAGGAGAGCAAGAGGAGGCTAGCTTGATCCCTAAAATTAAACCTACAAAATAGGTTGCATGGATAGATCTACCTAAAGATTTATCCAAAATAAGGAACATATATGGAGAGAGGGGATGCCCTTGTCTTAGGCCTCTAAGGATCTTGAAGTAACCAATAAGAGACCCATTTATGAGAACATAATTCATAACTGAATATAAGCAATTTTGATGAGGGATATCTAGTCAGGATGAAAATAAAATCTGCCCAAGACTTTAATAAAAATATCCCAGGAAACTCTATCATAGGCCTTTTTCATATCTAGTTTCAACAAAACCCCCTCTTTTCCACTCTTTTCTATTGAATTAAGAACTTCATGAATAGTGATAATGCCATACAAAATCTGCCTACCTTTAATAAAAGCGCCTTGACAAGGATCAATGATCTGTAGGAGAAAAGCCTTCAACCTATTTGCCAAAAGTTTAGCCAAAAATTTATATAAGGTGTTACAAAGGCTAATGGGCCTAAAATTATTGAAATAATTAGCTCATGCTATTTTAGGTATAAGAGTAAAAAAAATGGAGTTAACATCACTGAGAATATAAAAATATTTTTCCATATGCTTCCCAATGATTTCCCAAAATATTTGAAAAAATATTGAGCAAGAACAATTTTGGAATTATTTTTGAGAAGAAATAAAAATGAAAAGATAAAATTTCAAAATTCTAAAAATTTAATCATAATAATCCAAGCTTAGAGGAAATGGAGTTGCTTAGTGGATATCATGATATTTTGAGTAAGGAAAAGAAATTTTGGAGATTAAAATCGAGACAGACTTAGTTAAATGGAGATAAAAATACAAAGTTTCTTGATAGGATGGCTATAGTACATTGATCAAAATCCATAATTAGAAAAATTAAATCAATAGAAGGGGTTTGTATTGAATACCAAAGTGAAATTAGAAATGATGCAAGGTATTTTTATCAAAATATTATAGGATTAGATGAGTTTGAAGTTTTTGATGATGAACTTCTACAAGAAGTACCTTCAGTTATAACTAAAAAAGACAATATGAAATTTATGGAGCCCATTACTCTAGAAGAGGTTCATTTACCTCTTTTATCTTTTAATAAGGATAAATCCTTAGGTCTATATGGTCTCTCTACAACATTCTATCAACATAATTGGGATATAGAAGTATTCTTTATTGATGGAAGTGGAAAAGTCTAGGGTAAAATGATACATGCCTTATAAAGTAAATGCAATATATCTTACCTTGATTCCAAAAAATAAGGATGAATAATTATTTTATTAATTTATACCCTTGAGCATATGTAATATTGCATATAAGATTATATCCTAAGTGATGGTAAATCAGTTAACACCACTACTAGACAAAATTATTTTAGAAGAGCAAGGAGGATTTATGTAAGGGAGAAAATTTTGGATGAGATCATAGTAGTTCATGAAGTTATGCATTCAGTAGCTTCAAGAAAAGAGAAAGCAATGATCTTAAAATTTGATATGAGTAAATCCTATGATAGTGTTAAATAGGATTTTTTTTTGCAGTATTAGAAAAGTTTGGATTTAGGAAGAAATGGGTTAGATGGATTAAAGCTTATGTATTTATAGTTTCATATTTAGTGTTGGTCAATGGGTTAGTAACATAATCATTTAAATCCAAGAGAGGTCTTAGATAGGGAGATCCTTTATCACCATATTTTTTCATTATTATGGCAAAGGTTTTGGGTAGAAAATTGAAGAAGGCTAACAAATTTGGGCTTATAAGTGTTCTTAAGGCTAGTAATAACATTGATAACATCACCCATCAATAGTTTGTAGATGAAACAATAATTTTAGGAGGGAAAGGATAAATGAGGCCAGATATTTGGATAATTTATTAAATGAATAAAAGAGAGCATTAGGGCAAAAATTTAAGACAAAATCCAAAATTTACTTCCTAAAAATCCCAACTAAAATCAAAGTAAGGATATGTAGGTTACTTCAAATGGAAGAAAATTTTCCAGCAACTTATCTAGGGATGCTCTTATTTGAGGGGAGAATCAAGATAGAATTATGGAATCTAGTTATAAGTAAAGTTCAAAATAAACTTTCAACATGGAAAAGTAGATGGTTATCATTAGAAGGAAGAGTGTAGCTAATTAAATTAGTCTTATGGGTCATTCGAACATATTATATATCCTTGTACACTATGGCAAAATTAATAGAATTTTTTTTAATATATATTATGTGATCATTTTTGTGGTCAAGGTTACATGATAAAAGAAAATTTTCTTTGGTTAGATGGAGCAAGGTTTGTGACAATAAAACTAGGGGAGGTCTTGATTTAAGATTTCTTATGGATGCAAACTTAGCTCTTAGGGAAAAATTAATTTGAAGATTGCAGAAAGAGAATCAAAGACAATGGGCAAGAATTCTTCTATGTATGTTGAGCCTAATGACCCAAGCTTAATATTTAATTCATTCTCTCTACCAAATGGTTATGCATTATGGAATGGTTTAAAAAATAATTTGACCTAGTGATTAAATGTTTAATATGGGTGGTGGGAACTGGAGAAAAAAACTATTTGGATGGATACATAGTGTGATAAAAAGACAATCTAGATCCAATTTTGAAACCATGGACGAGATTATTTCAATACAAATATGGTAATAGGAATCACATTTTTTGTACAAGGATCAAGAAGGAAGATACAAATGGAAAGAATATTTTTTACAAGTATACAAGATATTGATGCTAGGAGGTAGTTGAGTAGAAAGATAACAACGATGATTATTCCTAGGGGAGCCAAGGATAATTTGACTTGGGAGATGAATAGCCTAGGAGAATATACAACGTGAAGTGGATATAATTAAAGCACCAACAAAATAGGAATATCATAATAATATGGAGAGATATTCAAAATAGCCCAAGCATTCCTAAAGTTAAAAGGTTTGTTTGTCTAGTACATCATAGAAGAATTTTATCCCAAGATAACTATATGAAAAGGGGTATGGCCCTTTACAACATGTTCTTTGTAAAAAGGAGGAGGAGAGTATAGACCATATCTTTAGACACTAATCAATATTCTAGAAACTATGGAAATGGATTTTAGAATGTCTGGTAAATGCATGGTGATAAATGGCAGAATTTAAGAATAGTTAAAGCAATGTCAGAGCACCTTTAAAAGTAAGGCTTTATAAACAATCTAGGATGTATCAAAAGAAAGGAATATAAGAATGTTTGAATAAAAGGAAAGTATTTTAGAGGTAATGAAAAGGAAGATTTGTTTAGCCATAGAGGAGTCTAAACCAACCATATCAACTCATCCAATTCCTAATCTAGAAGCAGAGAGCCTTGATATATAGAGTCAATTCATCAAATAGAATTATGATGTTGGATAAAGGAGTAACAAAAAGAAGGAAGAGAATATAAAATGGAAACCACTAAATGTGGAGTTGGTCAAATTGAATTTTGATGAAGAATGTAAACAAAATCTAGGACCAGCAGGAGGAATATATATTTTTAATTTACATGGTGGAATCAGTAGCTACCATGAATTTGGGAAGGTTGTTCAATTTTTATGGCCTCCATAGTATTCTATGTTGTTCACCCTGGAAGCTGCCACATAGTTCTTTGTGCAGTCCACCCCTATAACCATCATGCCACAATTATTTTAAACCTTTTACACTACTGAAAGCACCAGGAAAGGGACACGCATTCATTTTGGTAAGGCCCAAGATTTTAACCTTGGACCTCTGCCCCCCTTACAGGGTTTGGTTGAACCAATTTGTCTACACCTTAGACCTACAGGAGGAGGAATAGTTAGAAATAATATAGGAGATATTTTGTCTCATTACGCTTTCAATAGTGGATTTAAGACAAATAATTAGGTTGAAGATTAGGCAGATTTGGAAGGGTTAAAAATATGCAAAAAAAATAAAATGAAATAGAGTATGGATGGAAGGTGATTCACTCAGTAATAAATGCAATTTTGAGGAAAGCAAAGGCTCCATGGAACATACAAGACATAATTATGGAAATTCAAGATCTTGCTATATATTTTGAAGAAATCAAGTTTACACATGAATTAAGGAAAGGAAACAAATGTTCAGATTTGCTAGCCAATAGATGGGTTTCAATTGAGGATCTTGAAGTTAAATTTTCTTTTCCATGGTTAGAGGAAGTAGTAATTTTAGTTGAAGCTAACAAGAAAATGTTGATTGTATGATTCAAATAATGATTAAGATTTACTTTAATATTTTCCATTGGTAATATCTACTTTATTTTATAACATTAATGTGTTTTTATATAAACTAATTATTATAATTTTTGTGGTTGCACTTGTGCTTTAGGAAGGAAACTAGAAATCTAGATATGGTAAAGTGAACTATGATAGTGCAATGTTTTGGAAATATTACTCTAGTAAGATGTAATGCATAGGTAGTAGAGGTGGAGTTTTTATATTTTTAAGGCTATTGTTGGAAAATATCAATAAGGATGCTAAATTCTGAAATATTTGTATTCACACAAAAAATTGAAAAAGATCTAGAAAATGAAAATCAAGAATTCAAACATTTTATGTAAAATGATGTAGGTTTCTAGCTATAGCAACTCAATTGAGATTAAAATTGAATTTATTTGTAAACTCTCGAGATCTAAAGAAGAGGGTTTTTATTTTTCAAGGGTGGGGGACTTGAGTACAACCCCTTGTTCTCTAGCAAAAAAAACAAGAAGTGACTCATAATTAAGGTCAAGGGTTCAATCAAAGGGGCCATCAAAATTATCCAAATCAAGGAGACAAAAATTTTTAGGGTAACCAAGGGTATATTAAAAGAGGGAATCAAGGTTACAAAAATCAAAATGGTACTCATCCCCAAAACCAAAATCTTAGACCCAACAATTTTTAAAATGTTCCTCACATCTATCAAGTCTTTGTCCAACATGGCCCAAATGGAAAATACATTTATGGATATTCAAATATAACTCATTTTGTCAATATTTTAGAGGTGAAATAATTGCATATTTAGAGTAAAATATTGATGTTATTACTAGAAGTACACCCTCATATAAAAAATATCAACCTTTTAAGGATGAAAAAGAGAAATACAAAGCTAAAGAACTTGTCTAGACAATGGTTAATCTAGTCGTAAGTGATAACATTTCAAACATTGCTTTGATCATCAAGGAATATGCTAGAAATATAGAAACATCTAATAATATAGAAAACATCTTGGAAAGGCCTTAACCAAGCCCATAGATCCTTTTATTCTTGAAATTATTATAAGTCCATCGCCATTTCAAGTGACAATCACAACTTATATAACCAAAAAACTTTAGGACCCTAGTTAATCCAAGGAATCATTGCTTAAAGTAGTCATAAACAAAATAAAAGAGTGGTACATTATAGAAGTGTTGTGTACAAACCCTTATAAGGTCCCATAATTTGAATTACTTAAGAGGTCTCCCTATCAATTACAATGATTAAAATAATTATTGGATAAGATGAAGATACATAAACCTAGGATTACCAATATCATGCCCATCATTCTAGAGTATCATGAAGTGCAGTACATTTAATCACATAAGGAAAATTAATATATTGATGCACATACTAGCCCTAATTTGATTATCAAAATGAAAAATATTATTATTGTTGATTTTTTTGCAAGGGTTGATTATATGCCATTAGGATTTGGTTGAAGAAGGGAGTGGTACATGTGTCATATAATTTTCCTTGATAAATAAGCTAAAATTCCCTAAATAAAATTTCTTGTCCACTAGAAACCATTGCTATGCTTATAATGGTAATATAAAAGATCTTGTGGGTTACATTTGGCTGTCAATTTTAGTTGGACCTAAAGAAGTAATATTTATGTTTATGGTATTTTATTTCAATACCAACTATAATATGTTGTTAAGTAGACTGTAGACTAGAAAGATAAGAGCCATAGCTCCCTCTACTTATCAAGTGGTTAAGTTTTCCTATGATGATAGTGTGTTCACCATTGAGGGAGACTTAGATCCTTGGGGGCCTTATCCTCCAAATCATGAAATTTAATTTATTCCTTCCATGGGTGAGACAAAAAAAAGTGCCAATTTATAAACATGAGCAATAATGAACTTCTAGAAGAAATTTGTACAAGGGGCACCTTGAACTTTGTTTATAATTCCCCAATATAGGTACGAATCAGAAGATGACCAACATAATATGAATTTTATTACTTCCCTTCTCAATATGTAGTAAACAAATTGCCACCATTGTTAAAACCTAAGAAGAGAGAAGATCACTTTCTATCAACAATTGGCCAAGCAACATAAAGCCTATGAGGGTAATGTAAAGTTAAAATAAGTAACCTGTTGTGTTGATAATGACAACATACAAGAAGAAACTAATAGTGATATTGATAATGAATTTAATAAAGCTTTTAACATTGTTACATAAAATGTTCCTTCTATCAATCATATTTATAAAGTTGAAGTGGGACAATATCAAGTATATTTAATGGTAATGTTTTAAGTGACGATGAATATTATGTTATTGTAAATCTTTATGAAATTTTTAATAAAGATAATAGTAATTTATTTGCTTATTGTATACTTAGAATATACAACTAAGCTATATAGGCATAAAAAAAATACTATTTATATTGTATCTATGATAAATCCTTCAAATATTCTACAAGAAATAAGAATTATCCATTTACTTAAGGATTTAACAAAGGATAAATTTATTATTTGCAAAATTATTATGCAAATTATTTTTTTGGTTATTTTATTACTAATAAAACTAATTATTGATCTATTCCTACCATTGAATATTATTTTGTGCTATAACCTATTGTCATCTTATCAAATTTAAAGATTTTTCTTGTACTAAGATTGCCAATTAAAGATAAAATATCAATAAGTTCATTATTTTCTATATTTTTTGAATCTATTACTACTAAATTAATAGTTCTTGAAGGTTGTCTAAGTTATGAAAGGTGGTTGTACAAAAATCATCAAATAAATATGATCAAATTTCTATCTAAGATCATATTTTAATGTGGTGATCTTGGATTCCTCTGATTTTTCAAGGGACAATAATACATAGACATTTACATCCATCTTAAGTACTATTTTCCATGCCTAGAGATGTTCTCTTGCTCTCTACATGTTGTCAAACAAGTGGCTTGACCACTTAGTGGATCCTAAACACTCTTTTTAATTAGATATTTAATTGAAGTAGAATTAGTTGTTGAGCTTAAATCTAAAGTAGTCATGGTTACCTTCATAACCTAGTCCTCATATCCCTATCTTTTATCATTTTCACTCACATGCTCAAATCCTATATTGAATCAAAGGCAAGAGGTATGAGGTTGAATGTGTACTAGAAAAACCAAAAAAATCCTCTTCATCCCTAACCTACCCAATGATAAATCTACTCTTAAGTTTTCATATGCCAAAAAACAAAATTCCTCGTTAGTATCATAATAAAGGATTGTTAAAAACTCCTAATCCCAAGTGGGGAAGGCATAAGTGGTCTAATTATGTTTACTAGGTCAAGATCACATTGAAAAAGGTAAGGTTATGAATGTTGATCCTCTTATAGACATTGACATGGGCTCTCTCAAGCAACCATGCATAGCTACAATCTAGGTTAGTCTATCTATGCAATAACATGCAATGCTTACTACTTTACTTAAGGAGTATAAATATGCCTTTACTTGGGAATAATTTGACATACCTTGAATTAATTAGGATCCATAACATTGATACTTATAAATATGTCAATATCATACAATAAAAGAAAAGTAGGTTCTCTCCTCTCATTCAATATTTTATCCAAGATTGAAATTCAAAAGTTTTAGATGCTAATTGTATCAAACCTATCAATTATTTAGGATGGGTGTGTAACATGTTTTCAATAAAAAATAAAGAAAAAAATGTTATTTAGATTTGATATGATTTTAGAAATATCAAACTAGCCTATCCTAGAGATAAATTCCATTTACCTTCCATTAATGATATTGTCAAATCTACCATAGGGTATGAAATATTATCCCTTATGGATAGTTATTCAAGGTAAAACTAAATTTGAATCGCCCTTGAGGATCAAACTAAAACAAATTTTACTACACCCTAGGGCACATTATTCTATATTGTCATGTCACTTATGTTAAATAATGCTAAAGATACTTATCAGCAGGCCATGAAAACTATCTTTCATTACTTAAGTACGAAGACAATGGAATCATATGTTGATGATCTATTTGCTAAGTCAAAGAAATGGGTTGACCATCTCACTGACCTTTATGCCATATTTGAATGGTTATGTCATTATAAAATCATACTTAACCTAGAGAAATGTGCATTTGATGTCATTAGTGGTAAGCTTCAAGGGTTCATGATGTATCATAGGAGTAAATATGTAGACAAAAATAAAATCAAAGCCATTGATTATATGCCTCCCCCTCATATTATCAAAGATATCAAATCTTTCATAGGGAATATTGGAGCCATCTAATAGTTAATCCCTAAGTTAGCATTGAAATATTATCTAATGAATCAATTACTTTAGAAATATGTCTATTTCAAATAGGATGAAAGTTGTAATAGGTTATTCCTTGAATTTAATAAATTTATTTTATAAGTCCCAACTCTTCACCCACACAACTCAAATAAGTAATTTTTTTTATACACTATTTGTAAGAAAAATATATTTCATATTATTATACAAGTTAATACAAGATAACCAAAATGCTTAAAATAAAATAGAATAATATTAAATTAACAATTAGATCTTAAAACTATATTAATCCAAGCATAAGTGAAAGTAGGACATTCAAGAGTGAACTACAATAAGATTATCCATAAATAAAGCAAAGGCTAGGGCTAATCCAAATGCAAAAAAACATATTACTCAACACATAGGACATCAAGGAAAATAATTTTCATAAAAAAAATGATAAATAACTCATTATTACCCTACCCTATTTGCTATGTCACCATAGTAAGGAAATATCACACCTAGAATATATGAAGAGTGTTCGAATTGCATTAGAAACCTATACTTGAATGGCAATTAGTGACCTTTGGCTACAAATCCTAGTATATTGTCATATCATTCTCCATGGAAGGTAACATACTAGTGGTTGATGAATTTGGTTGTACCTATAAGGAGAGAGAGAGAGAGAGAGAGAGAGAGGTATAAACTTGAGAGAAATATTAGTAATAAAAATAATCATAAATGAATGTATAGTAATAGTATGATGAATGTATAGTAATAGAAATATTGTGAAAGCAATAGAGGTATAAACTTGAGAGAAATGTTAGTAATAAAAATAATCATAAATGAATGTATAGTAATAGTATGATGATAAAATGAGGAGGTGAAATGGGTATATATAGTGGATGAAATGAAATAATTTTTCTTTGGAGTTTTTATTTAATAGGTTGAAAAGCAGAGGTATATCAAGGGCCACCCTTCCTGTGAGTTGAACTTGGGTATCCGCTAAGAGAACCCAATGACTTTTGTCATTGTGGTGTCCTTGTCAGGACTTTTACAAAATATAAGTTTTTATGAGGGGTCATGGTCCCCTCGTACTAACTGGGGTTTGAATCTTGTGCCTCCCCAAAGAGAGGCCAAATACCTTACCACTATAGTAATATTACAACTCTACTTTTTCTTTGGAGTTGATGGCTATTTTTCAATATTTTTTGATCCATAAAATCATACCATCAGCCCAAACTATGCATAATTTCAACCCTAGGTTTAAAAACATGCTAGAATTGGGATTGTGCATAAAAAACCCTAAAGTTCATATGATGACCAATATCCCAACTTAAACTGGTGGTCTTCACACCATCAAATTTTTAAATGTGCTTTGGGAAACATATGTCAAATATCCATTAATATTCACTTTATCCTTTATTTTATAGTTTTGGAAAAGTTAGCAAGCAAAAATGTCAATAAAGGTGGCAAAAAAATAACAAATGGGTGAACAAAGGGAACCAAAACCACTAGCCAACATGGCTCATTGTTATGTTAACTAATGACCAATAATTTTAGTCCACCCCTATCCCAAGTATAGGAGGATAAAACTCTCCACCACCTACAAAGTCAATTGTTAGTTCTCTTTTTACAAATACGCATTGCCTCTCCCAAAGGACTTTGGATGACACTAAAATGGATAGCCACTCATGAGTCCTTAGGTGAAAAAATAAAATAGCAATATGTGATATTTGAAGCAACAAAAATAAAAATTATATGATATGGAGCAAATACATAATAATTATTTTTATATTGTTTTAATACAAAAATGCAAAAATGCAAAAAAAAAATAGCAATAAAAGAATGCAAAAATCATAGCCAAAAATGAAAAAATAGAGGAAAACATACTTGATACTTACTTGTACATACCCCTAAACATTTTTGTTGGAAGAAATTGAATTGTTCATGCCTCATGTAGTTGGAAATGAGTTTACCAATAAAAATACCCCAAATACTAAAAATGCTAGTTGGGTGTGAACTAGAAAAAAATGGAGTGCATAGGTGAATTCGGAGCATTCCAAAATACCTAGAATAACTATCCCTATGATATCCTTACAAAACTTGACAAATTATTTTTGTAATAAAATATTCAGAAATATATGTTTGGGAGGTAAAACTTAAATTTCCAATGTTATTTTTACACACTCTTCTAGCCTTCCAATGAGCATCATACATTTGCACAACCTTGAAATTGAACACAAAGATAATCGATGGTGAAAAATAATGGGGATGGTGTTGGAGAGGTAGGTTTCCCATCCTTTTTGTATTTTTTTTAATTTTTGCAAAAGTAGTGATCATAGTCAAACCAGGTTATCTTAGAAAGTCATAAAAAATGGTGATCAATGACCAAAAGGATGATCATAAAGAAAAATGGGGATGATCATGGTCACCCTAGAGAAAGAGGGTAATTATGGTTAAAATTGATGATTGCAACAAAAGACAATGATTAAGACCACACACCAAAAAGGGATGATCATAGGCCTATTGATGAGGCCTGAAAATGCCTCATTTTTACACTATGTTTGACATATAAAAACTGTCATATTATTAAGTTAAATTCCAAATAGTTGATTAGAATATATATTTGTTAAGTGTTTGCATGATTTTATGTTAGGAGCATTATATCTCTGTTTTTGACTATTTTCAGCATTTTGTGACTGCTTTTGCTTGATTAAGTAGCAAATAAAAATATGCATTTCAAACAGCCAAATGTGGTATGCTGATATCCATTAACTTCACAATGGTTTATGAATGTTTTCCTGCCCTTCAACTTGTTTGAAGTCCACATTGAAGCCAAATTATTAGGACTATTCTAAATCTAGAAATCTGCAAAAAACAACCATATAAAAATCAGCAAGCTGTCACTTTATAGGAGCACCTTGAAGTTGTCAAGAAAAGCATGAGGAAATGGATGGAATGAGTTTAGAAGGACTACAGAAGACATCTGACCTATTTAGAAGCATTCCCACATGGTCTAAATAGGCAACAATAGGGTATAACAGAGCAGGGACAATTGTGCAGCATTGTTGCACTATTTCAGCATGGTTACTTGGTGAATGAAGTGTATAAATTTAGTAGCAACTTGATGTACTCCTTCATGTTGATATTTGAATAATTTTTCCATGTTCTAATTTGTTTGAATTTGCAAGAAATGCCAATATTTTACAACTGTGTAGCAAAGCTGGAAAATGCAGTAATTTACCATGTAAATTCCAGCAAGCTACCAATGAATGGCAAGGCATGGAATTCACACATGGAGAGGAATGAAGGCTATTGCAATCTGATCCTGAGGGCTAATCCACCTGAGAAATGCAGCTAAAATCACTTGAAGAGCACACAGTTGGTCATTTCGAAGATCTTCGGATTGAACAGGTATCTTCGGATTGAGAAATATAGTCTCTTCGGATTGAGAAATACAGTCTCTTCGGATTGAGCCACTTAGCTCCGGATTGAGAACAGAAAGTGCTTTTTGACTTTTTGACTATTTTTTGATGGTGGAAAAAGGGAAAGAAGGTTGAGAAGGTTAAGGGAAAATATCCCCTAGTTGTCTTTGTCGTCCTTGCCGTCCAAAGCCACCATTCATGGAAAAAGATCAATTGATCCTCTTCTAGGATAAACCCAGAAATAACTACAGCATAATAGGAAGTTGTTTGCAAGATAGAAATGGCATATTATGAAGTGGAGAAATATGTGTGAGATATTTCTAGACTCCTCCCACGTACTCCCACCACTGAAGATGCTTTCTAAGGGCCAATGACTACTACTGCAACACAAACTGTCCAGATTTGCATTTATTTCAGATCCAGAATTATTGGCAAATCACTGTAAAGTAGCACATAGGCTGATTTGAGCATGGGATATGTTGTAAATATTTATATAAATAACACAGCTCCCTCCTTGGTTGAGCCAGTTAGGAATTAGAATAGAGGAGAGTTTTCAATAGCAGCAATTAGGACTGTACAATAATTTTTTGTAACAGTTTTCAACATGTTTTGTCATCAATAAAAGTGTAGTTATTTTATCATTTTCTGTTCTGAGTGTTAATTAGTTAAGGAGTGCTTTTCACCTCCTTCTAGATCAGGAAGTATGGGCCCACTTTCAGATCTAGAAGGAGGATTTTTATGGCAGGTTTTAATCTATAATTTTGCTGCAACATAATTAACAGATTACTTGTCAAGTTTACTTTTCTTGTTTTAAGTTTGTATAATGTTCTTTATGTTTTCTATTATGTTTGTGTACAAAATTTGTGTGTGTGTCAGCTGAAAAATTATATTAAGCATTTTTCCTTTGCTTTCCATGTTTTCCCTACTTTTTTGTTTTAGCAACTTTCCATTTTCAGCATATTTCATTTTGTTGTCAATTCCTGTAGCAGAAGCTTGACGACCTTTTGTGGTAGGACATTGATAGGTGTTTTTAGCATAAGTTTCATTTACAAGCATCATTTCAATTATGCAAGAGTAACTAGGTTTCAATTCTGCAAATGTAACTTAGGATTTCATTTCAGCAACATTTAAATTCAGCAATTTAAATTCTATTATTTTAATTCTGCAAAAGTAGATTAGACTTTCAATTTAGCAATTCCAATTCCTGCAATTGTAGTTAGATTTCAATTCCTGCAACTTAGAATTAGTTTTTAGTTCCTGCAAGTTTCCATTCTGTAGATTAGGTTTAGTGTGACACCAAAAGGCTAAACCAAATCTGTCTCACCCAATAAATGCTTGAAATCTGAATGCCTGAATTGTACTCTGCCCTAGCCTTCTATCATAGACAACCTTGGACACCACCCCAGATTGATAAGATCTTTGAGATTTAATGATGTGCTTAATGACAACGCATCATTTTGGCATCGTTTTCGGGGAACACGGTGTTGTTAGAGGGTAAAAGTAGCCCAATAATTGTTAATTATACTAAATTGTGAACTTTAGAGTAAAATATAGATAAATGATTGGTATTAGTAATAATTTTTGATAAATTGCATTTCAGTCCATTTAGAAAACAAGCAACCACAGGGAGGTGATCTTCACACCTAGGGGTTAAATTGCTTATGTTTGAAATTCTTGATAAAAATTGAAAGAATTCATCATCCTCATTATCAAGAAACATAAGATCTCTTAGAGGAGCCATCTCGCTAGTACTTGCCATTTTTATATCCATATCATCAAGGTAGTATAAACAAATTTGTACTAGGTGTTGGGAAGACATCATGGTAGATATACAAGACTATCCCTTGAACAAAACAATCATATCAGCTACTTGTAGCATTTGTTCACAAGGACATATCACTGATAAATGCCATTTACTTCCACAACTCAGAGATGCAAAATTTGTTGCCTGGTCTAAATTCTTCTCAAGGGAGATCCCAACAACAACAAACAGAGCAAGTAAAACCACTACCTCCAGCCCAACCTGTGGTCAATATGAATAATACAGGACAGGTAACCCCTGTCTATGTAAGTTGAGTCAGTTAAAAAAAAAATCACAAAAATTTTGCACAATCAAAATAGAAGTTTACAGCTTAACAGTGATCCTAGAGTTTTGCCATTATTGCTTAAATATTGTTAGGGTTTTACCATGCTAAACCGCAACCTAACAATTCTTAGCCTACATCGACAATAGTTGATCTCATTAGAGGTGATCCTACCTGACAAGTAGTTGATCTACTAAAGTTGTACACTTCTTGTCTTATTGTGCAAACCAAAAATATGTCTTTTTTAGCCCAACCTGTGATCAATCTGAATAATACAGGATAGGCAACCCCTGTCTATGTAGCTGAATCTGGTAAAAAAAAAAAACCTACAGGAAATGTTATTGATTGCAGCAACATCCAACTGTGCTCAAACAAGAACTTACCTGAGCTTGAAGAGACAAAAATCAATGGAGATACACAGAAAACCTTTAGTCCAAACACACAAAAATTAGCCTTGGATAAAGGAGAAAAACTAGAAAAAGCTGCACATAGAAAATTTACTTCCATTGAACTCCTTAGTAAGAAATTACAAAGGGTAAATTTTGTCCTCCTAGGAATGAAATAAATTGAAGTACAACCAAGAAAATTCTTGAACATTATTAGCTGGTTGACTTATGAACAAAAAGCAAAATTGTTTGTTATTTTGAAACAATATTTCAATCCCTTTGCATGGAATTACAAGGGTATATCAAGATTTTATCTTGATGTAAGCACTTAACATCTTTTGGGAATTGGTATTGAATTGTTTCAAGTACAGATTGACAAGATTTTGCAGACTAGGAGGCATGGACAACACTTGATTGAAGAAGTTTTTAGATATGGAGCAGTGCTTCTTTCTCCCATTGGTAATTCATGGAGGATGTTAGTGGTGAATGGACATTGCCTTCGGGTATACCATGCACCATTAACTAAGGAGGAGTTCTTGAAGGAGATTCCATTGGATGTACACATAATGGAAGAGAATTTCTCTTCAATATCAGATTCAGAGTGATGATAAAAATTTTGACAAAAAGAAAAAAATACAAGAAAAGCAAAAAGAAGAATAGTCTTGTTTGTGAACTTCCTTCTTGGGTACAAGCAAGACAAGAAAAATTAGAAAAAATAAAAGAAAAAAGAGAAAAAATCGAAAAAAAGGCATGTCCCACAAAATGGGGATACATGAGGACAAGCATCAATTTCAGCATGGAGGAGGAACAATGGAGCCAACACTTCATTTCCAGCAATAAGGAGGCAATTATGATGACATAAGAAGATTCTTACTACTCATCTAGAAAGGAAGGTTGCATCATTGTTACAGATTTCAACAGAAAAAGATGGTGTTTTCATACAAATATTGACATGTTTTTGCAGAATAAGAATTGTTCTCATCCAAATAAGATTGAGAGACATTCTCTCTCATTGTAGCCTCATGAGAGACACTCTTTTATTGAGGCACTTGAAAAAAAATGATAGAACTTGGTTGAAAACCAGAAATGGCAGCCTCTTCTGATGAAAAAAAGAGATGAAAAAAAAAGAAGAAAAAAAATGAAAAAAAGAGAAAAAAATGAATAATTCAGTAGTGAAAACCTCCTTGAGGCGCTGTTGAGTTGGCTTGCATGAAAACCGGTTTTTTGGCGTGCATTGCCGTGTTGATCCACCCATCCTTGTTTCACCATTGTACAAATCTCACACTACACATGTGTATATTTATGTTTTCAAATAGCTTGCTAACAATCATCAAAAGCAACTTGTAAGGTGCATGATCAATTTTCAGGATAGTAAGGTATGTGTTTCTTGCATTTAAGTCATAGTAAGCATTTAGCATTTAATGTATGATAATCGGTATTTGGCATAAAACTATTCATACAATATTGACAAGTTGAAAATGGAACATGTTTAAGATGTCAAGAAACACCCCCTTCTGCCCTTAGTTGCATGGGAGCATCTGAAGATTCTATTTTACTACTACTGCAATAAAATAGTAATGAATAACATCTAAACAAAAGGATAGAGATGAGATTTTTGATGTTATGGAAGGCTTACATACCCTAGAGATGGATCCAAAATAGAATTTGTAGCTAACTTTTGCATAGAAGGTCATTTTTGCATTTTTGGATGAATCTTCAGAATAAAACAGGTTATCTTCGGAATGAACAAGATATCTTCGGAATAAGCAAAAACTATACCAAAATTGCTGAAAATGTTGCAGAATAGTAAAAAGAGTAGGGTACATCAAATATTGAGGTTCCTAAGGCTCTACCACATGTAAGTACATCCCTCAAGCATTTCAAAATCAAAATTTTATCAATTTTGTTCAAAAGGTGCAAACAATAGAAATAGGCATTCAAGCTGAAATGTTGTTAAGAATAGAAAATTTCACCAGTAGTAGTGCATCTGCCAAATATGGTTCCACAATAAGGCTATTGCAAGATGAATCACATGATACCAAGCCTTTAAGAGGTACCTTGCAACACTAAAACTTGTAGAAGGGCAGAAAAAGAGTTAAAATTGCAGTAGTTGCAGAAATTGCAATATTGAAGGATGAAAGTGCAGAAGTCAAAAAGTTGCAAGTTGCAAATGAAAAAAAAGATATGCAAGAAAAGAAAAAAATAGAATAAAAAAAATTGAAAAAAATTGATTGAATTTTTTTTTGCAAGGTTGTAGAAAAGTGAAATACCTGTGCTTAAATTGAAAAATGCTTGGTGTAGTGCAGCAAGGAGAAATTTCTCAGGTAGCAGGTGGCAAAGGATGTTTTTCACAAGGATAAAACCAGCATATTACTATGGCCTACTAGGATGCATGAGGGCATGCATCAGTTCAAGCTAGGGGGGATGATGAGGCCTAAAAATACCTCATTTTTACACTATGTTTGACATATAAAAATTGTCATATTATTAAGTTAAATGCCAAATAGTTGATTAGAATATATATTTGTTAAGTGTTTGCATGATTTTATGTTAGGAGCATTATATCTCTATTTTTGACTATTTTCAGCATTTTGTGACTGCTTTTGCTTGATTAAGTAGCAAATAAAAATATGCATTTCAAACAGCCAAATGTGGTATGCTGATATCCATTAACTTCACAATGGTTTATGAATGTTTTCCTGCCCTTCAACTTGTTTGAAGTCCACATTGAAGCCAAATTATTAGGACTATTCTAAATCTAGAAATCTACAAAAAACAGCCATATAAAAATCAGCAAGTTGTCACTTTATAGGAGCACCTTGAATTTGTCAAGCAAAGCATGAGGATATGGATGGAATGAGTTTAGAAGGACTACAGAAGACATATGACCTATTTAGAAGCATTCCCACATGGTCTAAATAGGCAGCAATAGGGTATAACAGAGCAAGGACAATTGTGCAACATTGTTGCACTATTTCAGCATGGTTACTTGGTGAATGAAGTGTATAAATTTGGTAGCAACTTGATGTACTCCTTCATGTTGATATTTGAATAATTTTTCCATGTTCTAATTTGTTTGAATTTGCAAGAAATGCCAATATTTTACAACTGTGCAGCAAATCTGGAAAATGCAGTAATTTACCATGTAAATTCCAGCAAGCTACCAATGAATGGCAAGGCATGGAATTCACACATGGAGAGGAATGAAGGCTATTGCAATCTGATCCTGAGGGCTAATCCACCTGAGAAATGCAGCTAAAATAACTTGAAGAGCACACAATTGGTCATTTCAAAGATCTTCGGATTGAACAGGTATCTTCGGATTGAGAAATACAATCTCTTCGGATTGAGAAATACAGTCTCTTCGGATTGAGCCACTTAGCTCCGGATTGAGAACAAAAAGTGCTTTTTGAATTTTTGACTATTTTTTGATGGTGGAAAAATGGAAAGAAGGTTGAGAAGGTTAAGGGAAAATATCCCCCACTTGTCTTTGTCGTCCTTGCCATCCAAAGCCACCATTCATGGAAAAAGATCAATTGATCCTCTTCTAGGATAAACCCAGAAATAACTACAGCATAATAGGAAGTTGTTTGCAAGATAGAAATGGCATATTCTGAAGTGGAGAAAGATGTGTGAGATATTTCTAGACTCCTCCCATGTACTCCCACCACTGAAGATGCTTTCTAAGGGCCAATGACTACTACTGCAACACAAACTGTCCAGATTTGCATTTATTTCAGATCCAGAATTATTGGCAAATCACTGTAAAGTAGCACATAGGCTGATTTGAGCATGGGATATGTTGTAAATATTTATATAAATAACACAGATCCCTCCTTGGTTGAGCCAGTTAGGAATTAGAATAGAGGAGAGTTTTCAATAGCAACAATTAGGACTGTACAGTAATTTTCTGTAACAGTTTTCAGCATGTTTTGTCATCAATAAAAGTGTAGTTATTTTATCATTTTCTGTTCTGAGTGTTAATTAGTTAAGGAGTGCTTTTCACCTCCTTCTAGATCAGGAAGTATGGGCCCACTTTCAGATCTAGAAGGAGGATTTTTATGGCAGGTTTTAATCTGTAATTTTGTTGCAACAGAATTAACAGATTACTTGTCAAGTTTACTTTTCTTGTTTTAAGTTTGTATAATGTTCTTTATGTTTTCTATTATGTTTGTGTACAAAATTTGTGTGTGTGTCAGCTGAAAAATTATATTAAGCATTTTTCCTTTGCTTTCCATGTTTTCCCTGCTTTTCTATTTTAGCAACTTTCCATTTTCAGCATATTTCATTTTGTTGTCAATTCCTGTAGCAGAAGCTTGACGACCTTTTGTGGCAGGACATTGATAGGTGTTTTTAGCATAAGTTTCATTTACAAGCATCATTTCAATTATGCAAGAGTAACTAGGTTTCAATTCTGCAAATGTAACTTAGGATTTCATTTCAGCAACATTTAAATTCAACAATTTAAATTTTGTTATTTTAATTCTACAAAAGTAGATTAGACTTTCAATTTAGCAATTCCAATTCCTGCAATTGTAGTTAGATTTCAATTCCTGCAACTTAGAATTAGTTTTTAGTTCCTGCAAGTTTCCATTCTGCATATTAGGTTTAGTGTGACACCAAAAGGCTAAACCAAATCTGTCTCACCCAATAAATGCTTGAAATCTGAATGCCTAAATTGTACTCTGCCCTAGCCTTCTATCGTAGACAGCCTTGGACACCACCCCAGATTGATAAGATCTTTGAGATTTAATGATGTGCTTAATGACAACGCATCACCTATTGAACCATGGATGATCTTGACCCTGATCATCTATTGTAGTCAAGCTTTCTCTTTTTTGATATTAAGCATATTTCACACATGACCTAACAAGGTGAGGTCAATCAAGGAAAGGATTGAGGATGAGTCTGAGGTTGATATGATGTTGAGGTAAACATTAGCAAGGATACAATAATAGATAGGTAAGGGTATGACCACCTATGGAAGCATAGGGAACCCTTTTAGATGTAGGAGTGGCTCATATAGGGATGACACCATGTGTATAGGAAGAGCTAGGACATGTCAAATTAGACTAGATAGAAAAGATGTCTTACATACACCCACATTGGTCGTCATGCTATGAGTTTATGTTATTTTAAATCACAATGACTAACAAATTTTTGTGAAGGCCCAAACAATATGAGGTCATCAAGATGATAGTTACCTTAAAGGTTGTGTACTTTATCATAGGATTATCAATTACTAGATAGACTCTCCATATAACCACCATAGAGCAGTTTTGACTAAGGATGGTAGAGTGGGCTACTAGGAAGAGATGAATAGAAAAATAGAGGACCATCATACTAGAATTCATCTAGTTAGCCATAATGGTGCCTTTTACATTATGTGCAGGGATCCTCCTTGTATTTGCCTACATGTTCTAGCATAAGGTCATGAATAGTATTCTAGCATCATTGATTTATCCACTATATCTAGCCATGGAGGAGGGTCATATAGGAGGAGAGAGGAGTTTTACCTATGGAGGACCATGTTAGCACTCTTATACCATAACCTATATTGTATTTAGGACCATTGAGATTACACTATAAGCTTAGTATTCTTACATTAGGTATGAGTATATGATCACTTTACTATGTATCGACTCCTAGGCTTACCCTATGACATATCATTAGAGGAGACCAAAATGAAGTATTAGGGACATATTGTAGGGATAGCATGGCCACAAGTACCACCATTGACATAGATTCCTAGGATCATATTGTAATGACCCAAAAACACACAAACAAAAACATACAAAAATAGAAAGAGTTTTTTTTTCCTAAGGAGAGAGACTCATGAACCCTTCATGAACCCCTAACCCAACCTAATATTTACCTAATATTTAAATCCCCTAAGTTTTCTTGAAAGCTACATCTCACGAGATACCCTACCGCAAATCCACTTTGCGTAGGCGTAACATGTGTTACTGCAAACAAGTCTATCTATCTCATCACTCTTGATGAGTTAGACTTATCACCCTCAGTCAATCGAAGGTATACACGCATCACCATACCATACACAAGCCATTATGTGTAGGTATGCTATGAGTATCATGAGTTAAGCTATCCATATCATCTATCTGATGAGCTATCTTAACTCAGATGTAGTCTCTCCACAACTTAGTCTTTTATCTCCCTAAGGGGTCTCAATTCCCTTAGGTCTCCTATGTTCACCCTAAGGGGTTCTCAATTCCCTTAGGTCACCTCTGAGTTCACCCTAGAACTCTACTCTTGATCTTATCATTCCAATCAAACAAGAATACACCTAGATTTTAAAACAAGCAAAGCATAGTCACTAAGCATCCAGAAAAGAAAAGAAAATAAGGATCAATACTAAAAGAGAATATCATCAAAGAATAGAGAATCATACACATTTTAAATCCAAATATAGTATTAAAGTAAAAACACCTTCTCTACACCAATAACCAGTTATTGCATTAAATATTTGCATGGTAAGTCCATCTTACTCTAAATATTATTACTGTCAGCATTAGGGATATCTCCCCATAATTCTAGACTACTTGAGCATAAGTAAATAAATATAAAATACAATTACCTAGTCTTTGGTTCCATTGAACTCCTCGCTTCTCCTTGCTTCCCATTGGTTCTTTGAGGGTAGTAGGGGATCAGGATACTCATGGTTCAAGATAGGCATACCTCTAAATGCATCTATTCATTTACTTTACCAAATTGCAACTATACAAAATTTAATTAAGTTTACAACCATCTAATGCATAATGGATTTTATAAAAGACCCTTTACTTTTATTTTCACCTCTCATGTTCTCTTAGAGAGTCATCCAACATGTGCCACTTAGTTCAAGGTCTCACTTCAATCAAATCTATTCATGTTTTAAAGCATTAAAGTCCCATACCTTTAACCTCTAAAACAAGTCCTTCAATCATTCCCTAAATCAAAGCCCCATAAATTTAATTCAAATAATAATTCTAATCATCCACTTAATTCATATAAGCTCAATCAAATCCAACCATGTTTTAAAGCATTAAAGTCCCATACCTTTAACCTCTAAAACAAGCCCATCATTCATTCCCTAAATCAAAGCCCCATAACTTTAATTCAAAGAATAAATCTAACCATCCATTTAATTCATGAAAGCTCAATCAAATCGAATCATGTTTTAAAGCATTAAAGTCCCATACCTTTAACCTCTAAAACAAGCCCATCATTCATTCCCTAAATCAAAGCCCCATAACTTTAATTCGAAGAATAAATCTAACCATCCATTTAATTCATGAAAGCTTTGTCATCAATTCTATAACAAATTATGTTACCTTATGAAACACTCTAAAATAAAACCTACATCATAGACTTACTTAATCAAATATTTACAACCTTATTGGAAGATTCATAACCTTAATTCAAGATTCTTAACCTTATCCAAAGACTCACTACTTTAATTAACAAAGTAGCCTCTTCATGATCTTACTGAGCAAAGGTCTTACTTTAATTAAAGTCACATAGTTTATATCTTTATTTAAAGGTCATACTTTAATTAAAAACTCCTAAGATAATTTTCAACCATCAAAGGTTTATTTTTAATTAAGGACCCATAAGGTGTTTCATAAAATCAAAGGTCTGTTTTAATATTTATTCCATAAGACATCTCATAATAATAAAGGTCTGCCTTAATATTTATTTTATAAGACATCATATAATATTCAAAGGTCTGCCTTAATATTTATTTTATAAGACATCATATAATATTCAAAGGTCTACCTTAATATTTATTTTATAAGACATCATATAATATTCAAAGGTCTGCCTTAATATTTATTTTATAAGACATCTCACCTTACTATTATCTAGGACCTTAGATTACTGAAATCATGGTGGCAGTAATATAGCTTCAGCAAGGAGGTCAACGATGGCTACCTTGGAGTTCAAGGAGAGAACAACTAGTCACTCTCCACTCTACCTAGGGTTTCATTAACTCAAATGTTTCCTTGCATGCATGATGGCCTTCCTAGCCATGGTGCTTCCTCACTCTTATAGTGGGAAAAATATAGCTACAACATTCCCATAATCGCTTATTGGCTCTTCTAGACATGCTTCCTCACTCATACAGTGGGAAGTCACAACGTTGCCATCAATGCTTGGTGGCTCTTCTAGACATGGCACTATACTTCCTCATGTAGTGGGGAAAAACATAGTGTTGCCATCAATGCTTGGTGGCTTACAAGACACAACACTTCCTCACGTAGTGGGAAAACACAATGTTGCCATCAATGCTTGGTGGCTTACAAGACACAACACTTCCTCATGCAGTGGGGAAAAACATAGTGTTGCCATCAATGCTTGGTGGCTTACAAGACACAACACTTCCTCATGTAGTGGGAAAAACATAGCGTTGCCATCAATGCTTGGTCTATGGTGAGGCCAAACTTTCATAAAAGTAAATAGTAAAGATGCTCACAGGGAGCCCAAACCAGCCATAGATTTTTTCCTGTGTTTAAATTAAAACAACTAAGCTTCAAATATTCGGAGGAACTTAACATGCTACAAGGGGGTTTTAACCAGGTTCCATACTATTTTTCACATCATAAAAATAAAGCATGCAATGGTAAGCTTAGAAACCTCCAACCTTTGTTCTCCTACGTGCTAGAAACCAATAGCTCCTTCGTTAGTTCCCTCCTTTGCTCGTTGTGCGCTCCTCTACGTTTTCTCCCATTTCCTCTACCTCTCTCCTCTCTGCGTCCCCTCTCCTCTTCCTTTTCATTTCTTTTTCCTTCCTTACCTTACGTACCCTTGCTCCTAGGTGGCCCATCTACATCCACATCTCTTGAGATCCATGCCATCCTTGCACCTCCTTTCCCTTCAATGTTGTCATCCCTCATCTCACCTTACTCTGATGGCACACATTCTCCTATCCCTTATTTCCATTTTGGGAAAGAATAGAGCCTCCAGGTCATTTACGTAGGTTGCACTTCATATGGAGAAAAGACATTATAATTTTTAAATGAAAGTAGCATCCCTTTCAAATAAAATATCCCTCAAGATATTTTATTTCCACTTAAAAAATATATTCCTTTCTTTTTTATTTAAAACAATTTCCTAATTGTTTTTTTTCTTTTTTTGAATAAAATATTTCTATCTATTATCAAATGGATTTCTTTCATTTTTTTTTATTTATTTCATTTCACTAAATTTTATTAATGAATTTGCAATATCATTAAAATAAACTTCTTCAATTACTTTTAAATGAATTTTTCATTTATCACAAAGATAAAGTTTATTAATGAGTTTAAATGAACTCACATCATCATTTAATCAAACCTCATTAATTTGTTTAAATGCACCTTCAATTTTCATTTAAACCTAATCCCTTTTTTCTTCATAAAAACTGATGCTCACATAACATTTCAAAATAACCATTTACTTTATGCAACTACATGCATTTTTGTAGTTGTTCTACTATTGAAATTCCAACATTAAGATACCCAAGTCATAATGCAGGAAAGAGCAATCAAGTTTACAAAGCAACAAAGAGGGAATCTTTCCATCAACCCAATCACCCATCTCAACCAAATATTTTATGATAGCTACTAGGCTATCAACTAAGGCTCAAGGCGATCAGTCATTGATGATTATCCCTTCCGATAATGCATGCCTATATGAAGGTATCTATCCATGTTACCTCCGAGTACCTTAATCATCATTTCCCCTGATCTTAAGTACCCTCATTTTTGGTGGATGTTTCTACCTTCTCCACCTATGAGTGTACCTGATCCTGCACACTTGGCAATATGTTAGCAATAACATGCCCTTCTAAATCAACTAAACATCATATAGTTGGTTCAATTGTTCAAACTAGGTATCACCACATCATAGGTTAATACATTGTTTCTTTGTGCCAAATTGTCCGCTAGGGAGGGTCATGACATCCTCCCCTGCTAGAACTAAACATCATCCTCGGTGTTTCCAGTTTCTTTAGTTTTTGATAGAAAAATAAAAATTATTACATTATATATCTTCAAACAAAAAGGGAAAATATTTTTGCATAACCTCCACTTTCTCCCAAGTGGCATTTTTCTCAGAGAACTGGTCCCACTGGACCTTACATTGTTCAAGAGTCCTATTCCGCATGGACTTAGAATGAAACTCGAGAATCTTCATCGATAGTACTTCAATGGCCTTCGAATTTGCCATCTACAAATTAGAAACATCCCACACATGTTCAGGGTCAACAACATACTTCCTAAGCAAGTATATGTGAAAAGTGTCATGGATTTTGGATAGATTTGATGGTAATGCAAGTCGGTATGCAACCAAACTGATATTTTCCATGATTTCAAAGGGTCCCACAAAATGTGGATCCAACTTCATGGATTTAATAGCACTCTTCTTCGGCTTAACCCTTAAGAACACCTTATCTCCAACAGAATACTCTCTTGGAGTCCTTTTTAGATCTGCATAACTCTTCTACCTATCCGCAACCTCCTTAAGCCTTTGCCTAATTTCCTTTAGCTGATATTCCATTACCCTAACCATTTTTGGCCCAATCACAACTCGATATTCTAGGTTATCCCAAGATAATGGTGTTCTACACTTTCACCCATACAAGGCATCGAAAGGTGCCATTCCTAGCGAGGAGTGATGTCCATTATTGTAGGTAAACTCTACTAAAGGTAGACAATATTCCTAGTGAGACTTGTGATCCATGTAGTACATGCGAAGCATGTCTTCCAGAACTTGGTTTACCCACTCCGTTTGGCCATCAATTTTAGGGTGGTAAGCTGAACTCATATTCAATTTCGTACCAACTACACTATGAAGGGATTTCCAAAATTCAGAAGTGAATTTGGAGTCTCTATCTGAGATAATTACCTCAGGGAATCCATGCAATCGAAATACCTCTTTGATGAATCTTCTAGCTACTACTTGAGCATCATCCTTAGTATTCCCTAGTATGAAATGAGCAACCTTAGTCAATTTTTCGACCACTACAAATATGGCATCATGTTGGTACCGAGTTTTGGGTAAACCCACTATAAAATCCATGGATATAACCTACCATTTTTGCGTAGGTATCTCATGCAAATATAGTTTTCCTATAGGATGCTAGCATTCTGCCTTAACCTTCTGAAATTCGAGGCATCGAGCAACAAAATCCATGACATCCTTCTTCATTCCTACCCAAAAGAAGGTTCTTTTCATGTTTTCTCGCATTTTGGCTCCTCCCAGATGAGCAAAATAAGGAGATCTATGGGCTTCTTGCATTATCAAGTTCTTTAAATCACCCATATTTGGTATGATGACCCTTCCCTTATAACATAGAAAGTCATCTCTCATACTAAATTCCTTATTTCCTTCAGGATATCTGTTCATCTTAACTCGAATTTCCTGGCAGTACTCATCCCGAGATTGCTCCTGTCTCACCCGATCCATAAGGTCCAAGTGAATTTTAGTTATAGTTGCTATATATTTTCTCCTACTTAAAGCATCAATGACTTTATTCTCCTTCCCTTTTATGTATTCAATCTTGAAATCATACTCAACGAGGAATTCCACCCATATTCTCTGTCTCGCATTGAGTATTGGTTGAGTGAATATATACCATAGACTTTGATGGTCAGTATTTAACTCAAAGGGTCTTCCCACCAAGTAGTGGCACCAAACCTTTAAAGCATGCACCACTACAACTAATTCTAGATCATGCATAGCATAATTAACTTCATGCTTTTTGAGCTTCCTTGAAGTATATGCCACTACTGACTCTTCTTGTGAGAGCACCCCTCCTAATCCTTCTATTGATGCATCTGTGCATACTGAGAAGTCCCCTTGTGGATCGAGAACCTTTAGTATTGGTGTGGTAGTAAGCTTTTGCTTTAGTAGTACAAAAGTAACCTCACACCTTTCTGACCACTTGAATTCCTTTCCCTTCTTCTGAAGGTTAGTTATGGGTCCAATAATTTTGGAGTAATCCTTTATATAATGTCTATAATAGCCTGTTAACCCCATGAAGCTTCGTACTTCAGTCACATTAGTAGGGGGTGGCCAATTTAGGATAGCCTCTATCTTCTTCGGATCCACAACAATTCCTTTTTTTGATATAACATGTCCAAGATATCGTACCTCTAGAACATAGAATTCACTCTTAGCCAGATTTCCATAAATTTGATTCTTCCTTAACAATTCTAACATGATCCTAAGATGTTTATCATGTTCTTATTTATCTCGAGAGTATATAAGGATATCATCTAGGAATACCAAGACAAACTGGTCCAAGTGTCTTCGAAACACATTGTTCATCAAGTTCATGAAAGTATTTGGGGCATTAGTCAGTCCAAAGGGTAGAACCGTAAACTCATAATGCCCATACCTAGTCTTAAATGTTATTTTGTGAGTGTCTTCCTCATGAATCCTTAACTGGTGATACCCTGACCTCAGATCGATCTTAGTAAACACCTTGGCATCCTTTAGTTGATCAAATAAATCTTCAATCCTAGGTAAAGGATATCGATTCTTGATTGTAGCCTTATTTAGCATCCTGTAATCAATACACAATCTTAGCGAACCATCCTTCTCTTTCATGAACAAAATCGGTGCACCCCATGATGACACACTTGGTTTTATCAAACCTTTCTCCAATAATCCTTGCAATTGAACCTTCAGTTCTTGCATTTCAATAGGATTCATCCTATATGAGGATCTATGAATAGGTTCGACTCCCATCATAAGTTCAATTGTGAAGTCAAATTCTCGTATAAGAGGTAGTCCAGGTAGGTCCTCTAGAAATACATCCTTAAAATCTTGCAGAATTGGGTGTTGCCTTAGTATTTCACCTTTCTCATGGTCTTCCACTTCATTAAGTTTTACTACATACACTATTCCTCCTCTCTTTAGGGCCTTTTTTAGTTGCATAGCTGACAACATCCAAGGCTTAAATACCCCTTGCTTGCTATGAATTTTGAGTCTCCTCCTGCCTTCTTCTACATACTCAATCCATCGGTCTTGAAAATTAATCAAGGCTTTATGAGCTTGTAGCCAATCCATCCCTAGGATCACATCAAAGGCATGAAGGGGAGCTACATATAAACAACATTCTGTAATCCCATTAGATATAGCGACTTCTACCATAGGATAACATTGGTTCACCGAGTAGGTCTACCTAGAACCATACTCAACCTTCCACCCTTGAGCCAAATGTCCTGGCCTTTCCGACACAGTCCTTGCTAGACTAGATGAAATAAAACTATTAGTGGCTCCACTATCTATCAAAATGTTTACTTGCTTATTAAAAACCTTACCTTTCACAAGTAATGGGGTGGCTTGTCCCTCTAGCTTCTACTTCTCGATTGTGGCATAGATCCGATGTTCTGGTTCCTTTCCTTTTTCATTAGCTATGCTAGTCCCTACTCGATATGGACACTGATTATAGTAATGAGGTCCCCAAAAATTGTAACACCCTTCCTTAGGTCCTTGCTATTTTTTAGGTTTTTGATTCCCTGTCTTAACTGCTGGAGCTGGAGCTTGCAACTTCTATTGTTGAGGTTTGGTATTATTGGGTTTGTGATCCTTCTTATGAAATCTCTTCTTGAACTTCTTCTGATTTCCATTAGGTTTCCTCTCAAGATTTTGGGGGTTCTTAGCCTTTCATTCTTGATCAGCCTCCCATTTAACAAACCCATCACTATTCCTCTTCTTTAGCTCCTATCGAGCTTGCTCGGATAAGGTGTCATACTTAAAATATAAGTGTGACTCTACCTTCTTTTCTAGGTCATACACCTTTTACAATGACTTTGGCTCCTACATGTCTACATCATGCTTTATCCTAGACTCCAAACCAAGAGTGAACTTGTGGACCCACATTTTCTCATTATAAATAGGTACATACTTAAACAATCTCACCAACTTCTTGTAGTACACTTCCACTATGTTGGTTCCTTGTCTTAGACTAGAAAATTCCTCAAACTTCAAGGTATAGAAATGCTCTATTAGGAATATTTTCTTAAATATTTTTATAAACTCCTCCCATGGAGTGTCAATAGGTTCAATCTTAGTTTCCTCATAGTGGGTTTCCCACCATTCCAGAGTAGCCCCTTCCAGGTTGATCATAGCCCAAAGTGTTTGAGTTCCTGATGAGTAGCCCTTTACCATAAAGTGAACCTCTACTTCTCTCAGCCATGCTTCCATTGCATCCCCTTCACCCTCCCCATAAAACTTGGAGATACTAATGTTTTTCATGTCCCTAGCTATCTCCTTTTATTCTAGGTCTTTAGCTTGCACTTGTTCTATAGTTAGTCCACTACTTGGACCGACCTCTGAGCCTCTAACTTGTGAATTTTGGTTTGTAGTTATTTCCAACAATTGTCTTATCTGATCTTGCATAGCAATGACTATTGTGATGAGGTCTTCTACCTCCCTATTGGGGCTTGTTGGTCCCCCATCTTGGTTTTCTTCTTCGACATTACTTTGTCAAGTTTTCCTAGGTGTAGGCCTCCCTCTTCTAGTCTTAGGTGGCATCTTAACCTGATTCCATCCAAGAAAGAAGATTAGATTACAGTTTTATCTAAGTTGTATCTCTAATTCAAGCCATAATACAGAGTTCTCTTGCTAGATGCATTAACAAATCTAACTAGGGTAATATCCTAGGTTAGGATGTATCACTAATATCGAAGCCCATACTAAGGCATCCTACATCCACTCACCCTTGGGGTTGATTCCCATCAGATCTTAGCAAATAGGGTTTTCTAGGTCATCCCAACTTTAGCCTTTACCTTAAGCAAGCCTTCAATGGAGATATCTAATTCCCTTCAGCACACATAGAAGCTCTATACCCTCATACCTATTGCTCTGATACCAAATGTAATGACCCAAAAACATACAAAAATAGAAAGAGTTTTTTTTTCCTAAGGAGAGAGACTCATGAACCCTTCATGAACCCCTAACCCAACCTAATATTTACCTAATATTTAAATCCCCTAAGTTTTCCTGAAAGCTACATCTCATGAGATACCCTACCACAAATCCACTTTGCATAGGCGTAACATGTGTTACTACAAACAAGTCTATCTATCTCATCACTCTTGATGAGTTAGACTTATCACCCTCAGTCAATCGAAGGTATACACACATCACCATACCATACACAAGCCATTATGTGTAGGTATACTATGAGTATCATGAGTTAAGCTATCCATCTCGTCTATCTGATGAGCTATCTTAACTCAGATGTAGTCTCTCCACAACTTAGTATTTTATCTCCCTAAGGGGTCTCAATTCCCTTAGGTCTCCTATGTTCACCCTAAGGGGTTCTTAATTCCCTTAGGTCACCTCTGAGTTCACCCTAGAACTCTACTCTTGATCTTATCATTCCAATCAAACAAGAATACACCTAGATTTTAAAACAAGCAAAGCATAGTCACTAAGCATCCAAAAAAGAAAAGAAAAGAAGGATCAATACTAAAAGAGAATCATACACATTTTAAATCCAAATATAGTATTAAAGTAAAAACACCTTCTCTACACCAATAACCAGTTATTGCATTAAATATTTGCATGGTAAGTCCATCTTACTCTAAATATTATTACTATCAGCATTAGGGATATCTCCCCACAATTCTAGACTACTTGAGCATAAGTAAATAAATATAAAATACAATTACCTAGTCTTTGGTTCCATTGAACTCCTCACTTCTCCTTGCTTCCCATTGGTTCTTTGAGGGTAGTAGGGGATCAGGATACTCATGGTTCAAGATAGGCATACCTCTAAATGCATCTATTCATTTACTTTGCCAAATTGCAACTATACAAAATTTAATTAAGTTTACAACCATCTAATGCATAATGGATTTTATAAAAGACCCTTTACTTTTATTTTCACCTCTCATGTTCTCTTAGAGAGTCATCCAACATGTGCCACTTAGTTCAAGGTCTCACTTCAATCAAATCTATTCATGTTTTAAAGCATTAAAGTCCCATACCTTTAACCTCTAAAACAAGTCCTTCAATCATTCCCTAAATCAAAGCCCCATAACTTTAATTCAAAGAATAATTCTAATCATCAACTTAATTCATATAAGCTCAATCAAATCCAACCATGTTTTAAAGCATTAAAGTCCCATACCTTTAACCTCTAAAACAAGTCCTTCAATCATTCCCTAAATCAAAGCCCCATAACTTTAATTCAAAGAATAATTCTAACCATCCATTTAATTCATGAAAGCTCAATCAAATCGAATCATGTTTTAAAGCATTAAAGTCCCATACCTTTAACCTCTAAAACAAGTCCATCAATCATTCCCTAAATCAAAGCCCCATAAATTTAATTCAAAGAATAAATCTAACCATCCATTTAATTCATGAAAGCTTTGTCATCAATTCTATAACATAAACTTAGTCATCAATTCTATAACATAATTATGTTACCTTATGAAACACTCTAAAATAAAATCTACATCATAGACTTACTTAATCAAAGATTTACAACCTTATTGGAAGATTCATAACCTTAATTCAATATTCTTAACCTTATCCAAAGACTCACTACTTTAATTAACAAAGTAGCCTCTTCATGATCTTACTGAGCAAAGGTCTTACTTTAATTAAAGTCACATAGTTTATATCTTTATTTAAAGGTCATACTTTAATTAAAAACTCCTAAGATAATTTTCAACCATCAAAGGTCTGTTTTTAATTAAGGACCCATAAGGTGTTTCATAAAATCAAAGGTCTATTTTAATATTTATTCCATAAGACATCTCATAATAATAAAGGTTTGCCTTAATATTTATTTTATAAGACATCATATAATATTCAAAGGTCTGCCTTAATATTTAATTTATAAGACATCATATAATATTCAAAGGTCTGCCTTAATATTTAATTTATAAGACATCATATAATATTCAAAGGTCTGCCTTAATATTTATTTTATAAGACATCTCACCTTACTATTATCCAGGACCTTAGATTACTAAAATCATGGTGGAAGTAACATAGCTTCGGTAGGGAGGTCAACGATGGCTACCTTGGAGTTCAAGGAGAGGACAACCAACCACTCTCCACTCTGCCCAGGGTTTCATTAACTCAAATGTTTCCTCACATGCACGATGGCCTTCCTAGCCATGGTGCTTCCTCACTCTTATAGTGGGAAAAACATAACTACAATGTTCCCATAATCACTTATTGGCTCTTCTAGACACGATGCTTCCTCACTCATACAGTGGGAAGTCACAACGTTGCCATCAATGCTTGGTGGCTCTTCTAGACATGGCACTATACTTCCTCATGTAGTGGGGAAAAACATAGCATTGCCATCAACGCTTGGTGGCTTACAAGACACAACACTTCCTCACATAGTGGGAAAAAACACAGTGTTACCATCAATTCTTGGTGGCTTACAAGACACAACACTTCCTCACGTAGTGGGGAAAAATATAGCGTTGCCATCAATGCTTGGTGGCTTACAAGACACAACACTTCCTCACGTAGTGGGGAAAACATAGTGTTGCCATCAACGCTTGGTCTATGGTGAGGCCGAACTTTCATAAAAGTAAATAGTAAAGACACTCATAGGGAGCCCAAACTAGCCATAGATTTTTTCCTGTGTTTAAATTAAAACAACTAAGCTTCAAATATTCGGAGGAACTTAACATGCTACAAGGGGGTTTTAACTAGGTTCCATACTATTTTCACGTCATAAAAATAAAGCATGCAATGGTAAGCTTAGAAACCTCCAACCTTTGTTCTCCTACGTGCTAGAAACCAATAGCTCCTTCGTTAGTTCCCTCCTTTGCTCATTGTGCGCTCCTCTACATTTTCTCCCATTTCCTCTGCCTCTCTCCTCTGCATCCCCTCTCCTCTTCCTTCCATTTTTTTTCCTTCCTTACCTTACGTACCCTTGCTCCTAGGTGGCCCATCTGCATCCACATCTCTTGAGATCCATGCCATCCTTGCACCTCCTTTCCCTTCAATGTTGTCATCCCTCATCTCACCTTACTACGATGACACGCATTCTCCTATCCCTTATTTCCATTTTGGGAAATAATAGAGCCTCCAGGTCATTTATGTAGGTTGCACTTCATATGGAGAAAAGACATTATAATTTTTAAATGAAAGTAGCATCCCTTTCAAATAAAATATCCCTCAAGATATTTTATTTCCACTTAAAAAAATATATTCCTTTCTTTTTTATTTAAAACAATTTCCTAATTGTTTTCTTTTCTTTTTTTTGAATAAAATATTTCTATCTATTATCAAATGGATTTCTTTCATTTTTTTCATTTATTTCATTTCACTAAATTTTATTAATGAATTTGCAATATCATTAAAATAAACTTCTTCAATTACTTTTAAATGAATTTTTCATTTATCACAAAGATAAAGTTTATTAATGAGTTTAAATGAACTCACATCATCATTTAATCAAACCTCATTAATTTGTTTAAATGCACCTTCAATTTTCATTTAAACCTAATCCCTTTTTTCTTCATAAAAACTGATGCTCACATAACATTTCAAAATAACCATTTACTTTATGCAACTACATGCATTTTGCAGTTGTTCTACTATTGAAATTCCAACATTAAGATACCCAAGTCATAATGCAGGAAAGAGCAATCAAGTTTACAAAGCAACAAAGAGGGAATCTTTCCATCAACCCAATCACCCATCTCAGCCAAATATTTTATGATAGCTACTAGGCTATCAACTAAGGCTCAAGGCGATCAGTCATTGATGATTATCCCTTCCGATAATGCATGCCTATATGAAGGTATCTATCCATGTTACCTCCGAGTACCTTAATCATCATTTCCCCTGATCTTAAGTACCCTCATTTCTGGTGGATGTTTCTGCCTTCTCCACCTATGAGTGTACCTGATCCTGCACACTTGGCAATATGTTAGCAATAACATGCCCTTCTAAATCAACTAAACATCATATAGTTGGTTCAATTGTTCAAACTAGGTATCACCACATCATAGGTTAATACATTGTTTCTTTGTGCCAAATTGTCCGCTAGGGAGGGTCATGACACATATCATCCAGACCCCTTATCACCACCTATAATAGAGTGTACTTTGGGATATTCAATAGTTAGTATAGGAAAGGTAGGTAATCATGGTACAAGATCACTAGTCGAAGGTCTAAGAACCTCATAGGGTAGAAAGGGTCTTATGATAGTTCAAAGACCTATATCCATGTAGGGAAACTTGGATACTTAGTCCATGAAAATGACATAAACAAGATAGGAAAATAGATAGGAAAAGTTGACTACCACCATCATGGGGATACTACCAATAGAGGAGAGATCCATAGGGGTTCCTATGACACAACATCAAAGGTTCCTATAGAGGCCATCATCATAAATTCATTACAAAGTGTCCCAACCAATATGACATCTCTGAAGATTTTGAGTACTATTAAGGAGTCTCTAGGGAGGAGGGGATACTAACAAAGTAGGCCATAATAGAGGGGGTGATGGCCAAGGATGATATGATATAAGAGGAGGATGTTGAGGAGGTGGCCAAGGAGACTACTCCAAAAGAAAGAGGGCTTAGAGGAGGATATGGATGTAGAGGAGCTCCACCTCTATGAGGTTGGGGCAGACACTATGGACCTTCAATATCCTTCCTCTAAGGAGACTGACTCCACCTAGTAGCTAGGCGACCTAGGTATAATATCCTTTGCTTATCTAGCATGGTATTTTATTTAGTTCATCTTGAATGTATTTGCATCCATAAAGTTAGATTTATATGATATGATTTATTGTATGATGATTTATATAACTCATGTCATTTATTAGTGATTTTAGAGACTTTCCAAAAATTGTATGAGATTATTTATAGACTACATTGAATCACATGGAAGGGCCTTAGAATTTGATAGTCTACCATTGGTGTTATCTTCATAGGCTAGGCCATTAAAGAGGTTGGCCAACCTATAAAATATATTACACCAACTTGGTGTTATTTTGACTCAAGTGCCAAGGGGATACAACACAACATGCCAACTCCATGAGAGGGAGTTGGACCTATAGCTTTGGAAGAGGCAAGATAGAGGGAACATGCACTACAACAATAGCAGATATAGGCATAGCTAGACCTAATACAAGCATAGGGAGAGCTATCAAGGTTCACTATATCTATTTCATGGTAATCCTACATAAGTACCTCCTTAACCATGGTATAAGTGTGCAACATATAGTCAAAGGTATATAAGGGATGATTTTATGGCCAAAATTCTTGATTGTATATATATGAGATCATTATATTATATCCAACATGGAATCCATAGTAGTATGTATATGGGAATATCTAGGTGATGGGGCTATGTAATTGGTACACAACATAGTTTAGGATGATGACACATGGTGTCCCATATACTATATTGTACAATGATGTATTATGCTTTTCAATACATATGAGAGATTCATTCATTTATAATGTTTACATTGTGTTTATATATATATATATATATATATATATATATATATATATATATATATATATATATATATATATATATATATATATATATATATATATATATATATATATATATATATATATTATGAATTTTCTACTACATGTATAACAAAAGTATATTATTTGTGTAGCATTTGATGACATGCCTATTTATATATGACATACACTCAAGATTTGTGTAGCATTCGATGACATGTCATTTTTAATTGTGTATGTATGATTTGAGTAGAATTCAATGTCATGCATCATAGAGATAGCATATATGATTTGTAGCATTCAATGACTTGATTTATGAAATATAATTGATAAAAAGCATAAAAAATTTGGGTAGCATTCAGTGATATGCTTTATGAAATTTAACTAATCTAGAGCATGAAATATTTGGGTAGCATTCAATGGCATGTTCTTCATACATTGCCTTCCTCTAGTATTGGCTATGTATAAGATGATATGCCAATGATACATACCAATATAGTAGATAGGCCACATGCACTATCCAACAAGTGTTATAGGATACATGCCACTATAGCATTCAATGACATATCAATTTTAATTGTGCATGTATTACTTGAGTGGCATTCAATATCATGCATCATAGAGATAGAATATATGATTTTTAGCATTTAGTGACTTGTTTTAGGAAACATAATTGATCCAAAGCACAAAATATTTGGGTAGCATTCAATGATGTACTTTATAAAATTTAATTGATCTAAAGCATTAAATATTTAGGTAGAATTCAATGACATGTTCTTTATACATTGCATCCCTCTAGTATTGGCTATGTATAATGTGATATTCCAATGATACATATCATTGTAGTAGACATACCACATGCACTATACAAAAGTGTGAAGTACTAATAAATATAATTGTCACTACCACTAAGTAGATTAAGAGAATCCCACCCATGCCATGTATAGATATAAGTATTTATCCCCTAATCCTAACAAAAACTATAATATATGCACAAATGGATAATATGATAGTCAATTATGTACACCTACTATTGTGGGGTAGCCCAAAGAATTCCAATCTATGCCATGAATGGTATGTAATCTTATGTCCCTAATACAGACTCATGCCTCATCATTAATGATGGATATGGTTTTTGATAAGGTATTCCTACCACAATAGAGGGAGAAGAAATAGAAAGGAAGTAAACATAGGATAGATACCCACTATAGCATATGCTAGGGGATGGATATCCCATGAAAAGAAAAATTATTGTGTCCCTACCCCAATTGGGTTCACCATTTTAGTATCAAATAAAGCATGTTGTTCAAAAAGGTGTGCATTCCACTACAATGGGACATCAAAATTATTGACTAATTAGAAATTTTGTACGTGGGATGAAAAATTAAATTGGAATGTTGCCTTGGTGTTTCAACCATGTACCATATAGGAAATTGTATGGGTTGAACTAATGTGTTTGCTTGATGGTACTTAAAGTAGGGTCCTAACAAAAATAAAAAGAACTAGAAGACATCATGGTGCCCCTTACTAGCAAGAGCAACACCTTAATGTAGGAATGGAAACAAACTACAAATAAAGTTAGTAGCAATAAATCCAATAAAAAAGGACAAAAAATACTAAGAATGAGAAAATAGAAACAAGAAAAAATAGACCAAAAAGAAGCTAAAAATTCAAGATGACTAAGATCACCTCTTTAAGTGACAATCACAATTAGGAGAAGGAAACTAGACAAACACCAACCATAAAATTGCCAAATCCAAACCTAGCAAAAAAATATCAAATAATCAAGATTACCGAGATCACCACATAATAGGGTGATCTTGGTCACAAGAGGAAGATACATCACAAAAAATATAAATATGTGTTAAACTAAATAACATAAATTATTGATGTTTACAAACAGTAGTCAATATAGTCAAAGTAAAAACAAGACACCAAAGTCAATAAATAAATCAAGATATATGCAAAGACTACACAAATGGGTCAAAAGGGAGCTATGCATAAAAGCATTTGGCATGAATGGAATTTATGGGTTCATCCAACTCAACTCCATACATTGATTACAATTTCATTGCCCTATATCCAAACAACTCTTTTATAGTATATGGGCCAAGCCATTTCTATACAAACTTGCCCTTGTGCTTATTATGCACATTATTGAGCTTGAGGATAGGATCCCTAACTCTAAAATCATGATGATAGACTTTATTGTTGTATTACTTAGCAACACAACTCTTATAGGCTCTATTATGTTCAAGGATATGTAAAAGCCTCTCATGAAGAGTAGTAAGCTTCCTAATACTTCTGATGGTATTCATCATTACTTAATACATTCTTCAAATAAATGTACAAAGAATATGATTCAATTTCAAGTGATAAAATAGATTTAGTACCATAGACCATAGAAAATGGGTTGCCCTTGTAGATATCCCAATACTTCTTTGGCATATCTAAAATGTAGGATATAACTTTAAGTGTCAATATTTCTTTGATTCTTTAATTATATTTTTCAAAATGTTTATCAAAATCTTATTGCTAGATTTAGCTTGACCATTTTATTATGGATAGTAAGGCATGGGAAAATTGTGTTTAATCCCTAACTAAAAATTTAATTCTTGTATTTATTTATTTATTTTTTAAAGGAGTATCATTATATGAAATAAGAGTAGAAATAACACCATAGAAACACAATCTAACTAAATATAAATTTGGAGATGATGAGGGCTATATGATTTATCAGTGGCATAGCTTCCATTCATTTTATGAAATATTCTATGGTTGTGATGAACTTGTGCCTATAGGAGGACAAAGGATAAAAAGGTCCTACAAGGTCAAGGCACAAAGTGAAAATTACCAAGGAGACTCAATTAGATGAAGAACTTGAGCAGAGGCACAAATTTCATCCTAGCCAAGCTGATAGTTATTGTAAAATTTGACATACTTATTAGCATCAACTTTCATTTTTGACCAAAAGTAACCTATTATTAGTATTTTAAGAGTTATGATATGACCACTAAAGTGTCCTCCATAGTGATCAAAAAGAGATTTGGATACTTTGGATTCTGTAAGCCATCACAAGAGAACACTATCAATATTTTGGTAGTATAGGACCTTGCTTAGAACAACATATAGAAATTCTCTCTTAAGGATGCGAGCCTACTACTTAATAGTATTCATTGGTAGATAAATTTGATTTTCAAGGAAGCATAAAATATTTCAATACCAAGGATCATCATGAGGGATTTTGCAATAAAAAATATTGAACTTAATTGTATGCACATCCATTGGGCCATCAGTGATGGAAATAAAAATCTCATCATGGAATTTTACCACAAAATTAGTTTTAGTAATGCTTTCATGTGCTATGAATTTGCTAACCAAGTTTTCTAGGGAGTTGGCATTGGTATTTTTTGCCCTTGAGGAATACCTAATGAAAAATATTTAAAATTATTAATCACATTTGTAGCCACTTTATGGTAAGGAATAAAATGGGAAAATTTAATAGTGTACTCACCAAATATTGGATAGACCATAATTTGAGATTTGCCTATCATTTTATGTGTTTAACATTAATATATTAGGAAACCATAAATCATAGGATTAAAGCCTCATCCTTTATAACACTATTAGTAATATTAAAATAATTTAGGTAGAAGTCCATAGCAAGAGCTAGGTTAGTTGGTGTAGAGGGGGAAAATTGTCTTGTCGTGTACGATTCTCGATTGGATCCCCTAGGAGCTGAGGTGGTCATGGGGGTGTGTTATATTCTCTACACTCTAGGGCTTGGGGATTGAAGGGTTCATCAGGAATGTTTTAAGGACTCTCTCCAATTTTGGGGTGGAAATATTTGATGTGTATATTGAATAAACACCTATGTTTGGCCTTTCTAAAATATAAGATATGGAAATGAAAAATAATGCAAGACAACCGAAGATGTAAGAATACAATAAATTAGCCCTAGAATGGTTCTTGATTTTTAGTGATGACTAAACCCTAACTTGCAATAAAATAGATTTGTTGTATTTTGATCAAGGATTTAAGAGAATGCACAAATAAATTTAACCCTAGGATGCAAACTACATGCTTTTACTCTTTCAAATGCCTAGAAATAAAAGTCAAATATTTTATTTTTCCTTTTATGATCAAAATCTAAGATACAAACGAACAAAGACACTCAAAAAGTAGACTACATATCTACTAGGGAACTTACCTGATCTAGTGGTTGATCCTAGCCTTAACTTATGTCCAAAATATCCAAACAACTTCAAACTTGTAAAATACTTACAAAACCTTAGAAAATTTGATCAATATTTGGAGGCTTGCTTAGGCCACTATATGACTAAGCTTGGAGGCACAACAATCAAGCCCTCTTGGTCCTTTTAGATAACCATTTAAAAATGAAATGATCTTTGACATTTCAAACAAGCAAAAGAAAAATGAAATGGACATGCAACAACAAAAGAGAATGGAAATAGGATGCAGGCAACAAAAAGCAAAAATACAAGCAGTGAACTAGGGTTTTGGGAAGTAATATTTTGGTCCCAATCCCTAGTTGTACAAATGTATTCCTTGTAATTATGAGGGATGAATTTGGATTACCAAATTCACACCTTGTATGGACGAGGAACAAATCTAGTTCAAATACAATTTTTGGGTCCCAAAACGCTAAAAAATACGATGTAAAATAACGACAATAGACCAAATAACTAATAATGAAAGTAAAGAATCTGGTTATATTATGGAGGAAACAAGGAGCAATGAGAAGATGAATGAAGCACCCCAATATGGTAGACCTATCCAATCATCAAGACTCCACTTGATCCCAAATGGTAGCTAACACCAAAGCAAAAAAACAACAAAATAGCAATCCCACAGCAGAAGAGCACTTATGAGCATGAACAAATGAGAAATTCAAGATTAGGATTCTCAAGAAGATTGATTAGGGGAGATATGAATAATGGGAATCTAATCCTCTATTTATAAGAGTTTTAGAGGGCTAAAAGTATGGTAAAATAAAATTTCACCACAGGAAAGGGTCGATGCCAAAACAGGCCGATGAGGGGAGGGGTTTTTGAGAGAAAAATCCTAGAACACCAAATTCATACCCAATAATTATAGTATGTGAATTTGGAAATCCAAATTCATGACCCGAATGGATCAATCATGAATTAGGTAAGGTTAGGTAAAAGGGACAAAGGAAGAGGGGAAAAGGGGCCCAAATTTACATTTAGCAAATTTGGGTGGATTCCTAAGGATCTAAGGAAAAATTAGCTTATTTTGATGGATCAATTTTCCATGTCTATATTTTTCTCCCTCTTTGATTCATTTATGGCCAAATAAATGCATCAAAGAAATATGTAGACACCTATGGGCAAAAATAGTGAACACAAAAAAGGGGTGGCCAAGTTTGGACAAAGGGGCAATAAAAAAAAGGGTGTTATCATAAACACAAATTTACACACAAATCAAGGCATTATTTCCATTAATGCCTCTAAGGCTAGGGTGCCCCCTCAAGTTTTATAAGGAATATTAAATTCCTAAAAATAAATAAAAAAGGTAAACAAAGAAAGTAAAAATGAGAAAAGAAAAGGAGAGAAAGAGAAAAACAAGGGGAGAGGAAAAGAACAAGGGGAGGAGAGAGAAGAAAATGAGGGAAAAAAAAAGGAGGGAAGAAAAGAGGAAAATGAGGTAAAAGGAGCTAATTTTCACCACACAAGGATGAGAAAAGAGCTCTGGAGAAGAAAAAGGATAATGGCACTCCTAACTCATCATGCTTTCATGGTTAGAGGTAATGTTGGAACTATTGCAAACTGAGCAAAGGTACATATCAAAACCCATTTCTAGGTTAGGCTAGATTTAGGTTTTACCTACAAAAAAGTTGAATTTTGTTAGTAATTTTTTGACTTTTTAAAATTTTTGAATTTTTTTTTGCAAAATTTATCATGGAGCACGAATTTGGTCAAGTGGCCATGCTAAATTCATGCTTGGGTATCCCATGGCATGAATTTGATTAAATTTACAAAAAAAATAACCCTTATTTTTTAAATATTTTCTAATACTTTAAGGTTGATTATGTAGCTAGATGTACTTGAGAGTAGGGAGTGGCAACCGAGCACACTTAGGGAGGTTATAAGAGATCTTACAGTAGTAGATAGAGATACATTAGAGAATGTGGGGCTACTACATATGGTATAGATACCCCACGTTGAGGCTGATAGGGCACTACTAATGACTCTGGTAAAGAGATGGTATCTAGAATCATCCATATTCTAGTTATCGATAGGGAGATGATCGTCACACTAGAGGATGTGTGGCACATCTTGAGGATCCCCATAAAGGGGAGGACTATTTACATGATATGAGTATTGATGGTGGTATCTGAGATGATATCGATAAATCCAACACATGTGATATAGTAGAGGGGATTCCACGTCAATGAGATGCTACATCAATATGGAGTTGGGGCACTAATATCTGTACTATGTGGCATGGTGGGGATACTATTGTGCCACACTAGAAAGTGACACCTACCATGGGAACTTATGGGAGTAGTGGTAGACATGTGATATTAGGAGTTAGATTCACATGGGAACCATATGTGTTGGTCTGCTTATACCGAATGTTACACGACATCATGCATAAGCTATAAATAGGGCTAGTTTGTACAATGTTGCTTCAAGTTTGGTTTTGGGAGCACATAGCAGTTCAAAGGTTGAATGTACTACTAGATCCATCTCCCAAAGAGGAGTGACCAATAGTATATAGGTGGAGCCAACACTATGAACATGGGCATAGGCCTTACATTGGTGTCTTACCACTAGGAAGGTGGGTGATAGATGAGCTATAGAAGTACCAGATCATATGGAAACCATAGCATCTACACCCTGGTTGAGTAGAGGATACGAATAAGTTATCTTAGGTATGGAGCATTTGATGGATCACCACTAAGAAGGAGAAGTGATAGGTATATCGATTTTATTGAACACAACACTTGTTCATAATTCTATAGGATATTTTGGAGCTCGAGGAATATTTGTTTTTATGGGTGCAACAAGATCCATTAGGAGTTAGATGTGACCATGAATTAGGCAGATGGATAGAGGAGGACCTAAATGACTTGCTATATAAAAATCCAAGGATGGATAATTTTAGGGTGGCCCTCAGGTATGAGAGATGGTATAGGGGAATTACACCCCTAAGGATATCCCCATGAGTGTCAGTGTAGAGTCACCAAGTTATGAGACAACAAGTGCAACTACCAATTTAAGAGACCACTCAACATACCATGGAGTGATAGTAGATGGAAACAAGCCCATCAATATTGGCATGGGTATAGGTTCAAGTGGAGATAGTGATGATCATGAGGAGGACTATCACCATATCAAGCTTAGGGGGAGGAGGAACTTTAGGAGTTGTTCCCTTGGTGACATAAGCGATATCTAGTGAGGTTATAGGTCTAGATAAGTAGGAGAGGAGGATAAAGGTACTACAAGCCATGATGGAGGCTATGCAAGTGAATATGGAAACCATCCATATAGTGCTAGACTAGAGCTGAGCATAGTGGGATATAGTGAGAGCTGAGGTAGAGTATCTTAGATGGGATATGGATCAATTGGAGTGAGAGCAACAACAAGCCCTGACAAGGGATATGGGTATAATTTTAGATAGCCAATAGAACAAGGGAGGCCACCTACTATTAGTAGAATGGTAGAGGGTGAGGGATTCATACAATATGGTAGTGCAGAGGGAGACCTACTACTGGATGGCATATTTCCATGTTATCCTAAAAGATCATAGGGTTCTATCATCATCATCTTTATGATCATAGAGTTTCTCATAGCCATGGGCACAATCTTGTCCATATTCTATGAACATGACTCCACCACCACCTTCAACAAGTAGATTAGAGGGGATAGGATCACATGGTTAGGGTAGGAATTGGGATGATATATCAATTTTTATTATGGTATGCATCCTTGGAGGTGGTCAAGTGTGCCAAGATCTTTACTATGGCACACCAATCAGATGGCATGCACTTAATGCATTCAAGTAATACAAGCTAATTTATTTTATTATGTATTAAATGTGTGTTTCTTTATGTGTATGATCTTATTTGTTTTATTTTTAATGATGCATGGTGATCACGAACATGATGAGTGAAATGCATGATGATCCTAACTAAATAAAATGCATGAATCAATGTAACTAATACAATTCAATCTAAAATGAATGGATAGATAGGTATTAATGTGAACATAATTACAATCATGGAATATTCGACTAGACTTGCATCATCATATTAACCGATTAGAAAGCAAGAGGGCCAGTCCCCCACACACATGTCCAAACTCAATGTTAGTAGGGGTGAGGAATACCACAAAGTGGGACCAAGGACTTGCATCTTTAAGCCTTATACCCCATTGGAAGAGAGTATGGCAAGTATTGGGTTTTATAAACCACTCAAGTCCCACAACACAGTTAATGTAGGATTATTCACAAACACACACACAAATTACACTAATAAGATAGATAGGTATTAACATAAATAGAATTCCAATCATGGAATATGCCATTGGACTTGCATCATCATATTAATCGATTAGAAATAAAGAGGTCTAGCCCCCCACACACATGCCTAAAATCGATGTTAGTAGGGGTGAGGAATCCCACAAAGTGGGACCAAGAACTTGCACCTTTAAGCCTACTACCCCATTGAAAAAGATTATGGCAAGTTTTGTGGTTTATAAACCACTCAAGTCCCACAATATAGTTAATGTGGTATTATTCACAAACACACACGAAAAGCCAAAATCCTAACCATTGTGTTATTCTTGTTAAACTAAAAATCCAAAACCCTAACCATTGCATTGTCCTTATTAAACTAAAATAAAATGCATGGATGAGGCGATGGAAAGAAGAACGAATAAAAAGAAAATATAAGGTAAGAAGGAAATAAATTATGATGGGAGAAAAATATATGAAAGAAGAAGAAATCAAAGCTCCAACAGGTCAAAAAAAGGAATGGAACCCTATAAGGATGTATGCTCACAAATGACTGAATGAAGGTTACCCATCACTTGTTGCCATGAAGCTATCCTGTAAGGGTGCTACGCTTGCAAATATGGTCAAGTATGGAGTGATACCCACTATGGATTTAGTGATCGCTAATTGCCAAAGATGAAGAGATACTCACTAGGATGTAAGCTCACAAATGGTCAATATGGAGGCTACCACTCACATGTGGCCATGAAGCTTATCCTGTATGGGGTAAATGATGTGATTGATTTACCAAAATGAGCACTACCCGATAGGTGTGTGGTGTGTGCAAAAAGTGTATGAGCAAATCAAAGTATGGCAAAATAGTGTGAGTGTGTGTGTGTGTTAGAAGAAAGAGACAGAAGAAAGAGAGAAGTGATAAGCAGAGAATAGTGTGTGTGAGTGTGTCCTTATTCAAATTTCAATAGCTAATATGTGTGCATAAGATAGTCAGTGGCCACATGAAAACCATAAATAATATTCACACAATATCTATCCTATCCTAATAGGACCATTTAACAATAAAAATATCCAAAGGTGTGATCAAAAGTAACAATGAGCATATAGAAGGAACGTATATCCTTTGTCTTGATGAAAAGAAAAAATAAAACATGCAAGGACAAGGATATACAAAGAGAATAACTATAATCCTTGACTTGGAGAAGAATTTGATGATCATGTTATATTTTCAAATATCGAGGAATATAAGAGAAGATAAAATAAGAAGAAGATATTGAAAAATACAATGATGAGAATGCACAGATATGGGCCCTAGGTTGAGGATTCGCTAGGCATAAGAGCCTTAGTATGAGTGCAATACATATTAACTAATACCTAACTAAGTTTTATAACTTGTTGTCCTCATGAAGTCCCCAAAAATATATGATCAAGCAGTCATGCAAATATGATCAAGCAGCAATGCAACTATATGATAAGCAAATATTCAAATGGAACAAAATGTTAAGAAAACCATGTAAGACATGATAGGTAGTCATGCAATATGAAAAAGCAAATTAATTGCAATATGAAAACTAAGCTAAACATAATATGAGAATGCAAATTCATGCATAATACCTTTTTAGATGCATTATTTTCATTGATTATTTAAGTTCTTTACTATCTAAAGAAGTTAAATGATGCACTTCTAAGCCAAAATTGGTTGTTATAACAAAGGGACCTAACCAATTCGGCTAGACTTTACCTTTAATATTTGATCAAGAATTGGTGTTCTTTTGGTTTTCCTTGAGGGCAAGGTCCCCAATCTCAAAAGAATGATTGTAAACTATCTTGGAATAAGATTGCTTGATCATATTCTGATAGGCTTGCAAATTATCTAAGGCATGAATACATTTTCATCCAGTAGCTCCAATTGGTGCAAACAATATAAGTGATAAGAATTTTTTATTGAGGCATCTTGTAGCAAGATGTGCAATGAAGGGACCTCTAACTCGAACAAAAAAATGACCTCAATCTCATAGACCAAAGCATACATGGAGGCACATGTAGGAGTTCGCACACTGGTGCAATAGGCCCAGAAGGTAGAATAAAGCTAGATATGCTAGTCGCGACCAGTGTTACTAATGAACTTCTTAAGTATCTTGATCAATGACTTTTTAGAAGCTTCGACTTGACTATTACCTTGAGGATAATACAAATTTGATCACTTATGTTGAATCTTGTACTCAGCACAAAGTTTATAGACATCCTTATTCTTAAAAGGAGTATCATTATAAAAACAATAACCAAAGGAATTCAAGGGGGAACCAAAATTATCTCATTGAAAAACATAATGTCTAAGGGATAAGGTAGAACCTCATCCTCATCACTCCACTCCAATCCTTGATGATCTAAATATTCAACATAAATAATAAGGTGATCATCATCATCAAATAGTAAAGGTTGGTTTTTATTGGGTATGTAGCCTATGTTACATCTCCCAAGTCAAACCTCAACTTCCAAAAGCTCTTGAATGCCTTTCTATTGTGGCCCTAAAATTTTACCTATATATCCCATACTAGATAGGATTTGCTTGGGAAGTGAGTAATAATTGGAAAGGTAACAATGAGAAAAAGAACACTCTATAGGAAGAGGGTTGATACCATAGATATTTTCTTCGAGGGTTGTACTCATGAAGATAAAGGTACACATGCCAATGTGTATGACTTCACCCTTTTTATGAGGTAAAACCATAGTCCTCAATGAAGGTCGTAGCTTGGATAAATCTAGAAGAGGCTCCTAAAAAATAGATTGAATTGATCTTGTGGTGAAACATTGATTAGCGGTTCCTCACTCACCTTTAGACTTTTGAGTTGCTTTACAATGTGAGATGAAGAAATAAATGGATATAAATTGGGACTAGATTGAGCTTGCTCAACCATTGAATAATATTGGAATGGATGAGGGTCACCCATAAATGGTGACAAGTTGATATTTGAATTTAAACTTTAAACTTTTATTAAGAGTAGAAGGGATAAACCTCATCAAATGAATCCAAGGGCATCCAAGAATAAGATTAAAATATGTGAGGCAAGGCACCACATAAAACAAGGTATCTAAGATATTAGATCTAATCCTAAGGGGGAGGGATATAATATCACAAGCCTCTTGGGACTCATTATTGAAATATTTGATTATGACATCTTATTTAATTAAATATTCCTCTTTTAATCCAAAATTTTGAAAAACTTGATAAGTGCATATATTGAGGGAGGAACCATTATCTATCAATATTCACTTGATAAATATTTCCCCAATAAATGCAGACATGTAGATAGAAGAATCCCCTTGCAAATCTGATAAATAAATACTATCATACAAAAATGTGATATGATGTATCCCAAGGGAACCTACAACATCAGCTATAACACTAGGATAAATTTCTTGAGAAATAGATTGTTGGCTTAGAATCTTTATTATAGCTTCCCTATAAATAGGAGAAGTTTGTAAAATATCTAAGAGGGAAATCTTGGTTGGGTATTGTTGGAAATAGAGTCTATTCCATAATTTGGGTTATGTAAATGTATCCTCCAAGATACATATCTATATTACTTCCTATGCAAGTTATCTAGTTACTTCATGCAATGTAATAAATGCACAAGTGTCAATGTGCAAGTTGTACATGTGCAATTTATCCCTTGCACAACTAGATAGAGTGTTGACCAAGTATCTTATTTTACCTATATCAGGATGGCCCCTTAGATAGATAGTTGAGAGAGTCGAATGACATAGTGAGATAGCTTAGCTTATTGGATAGTGTAGTTCTATATGCCATTCCATTCAATGGTGATGGATATAATTTATATCTATAGCTTTGTTAATGGAGTGGTCACTTTCTCTATAGCTACATTGTAATTTTTTATATGATATATATTTTTATCATACTTCAGTCATCTAGCAAATTTACTTTCTTTCATGTTATTCTACATCTTGTGAATGGTATCTCTCATGGCTCATTCATAAAAATCTAAAAATGGTATCAGAGACATGGTAGATCTAGTATGTGCAAGTCAAGAGGGAAATCACCATTGTTGGTTAGCCTAAGATTTTTTTTCAAACTAATGCGCCATTAGACCAGCTACTGACAAAAGATATCAAAAGTATCTAGGTGGTAGATTTTGTGAGATTCACAAAGATAGGACTAAAAGGAATCTCAGTTTTAGAAAATACTGAGATCATTTTTGTCTAGAGTCTTTTCCACAGAGTTGTTATGAAAAAATATGAAGACTAGGACTCGACACTCAATCCAGTAGATTGATGAATCATCTAGTGAATATCATCCAAGTTATCTAGAATTTTTTAACTAATGCCTAAATTTTCTTTTGTTGCAGGAAATTAATTCTCAAAGGATTAGGACTCCTCCTACGATAGAAAGCTAGGAGACTCCAACTTTGTTGCTCGATGGTTGATGTGCCCTCATAGTATAGAGGTTAGTTCATTGTCCAAGAGAAGAATTCTACAAAATAATACTTTTGGTGAAGGATCATGGTGAAGATAGGAGATTGAAGATCTCCATTACTAGATTGCAAAATTCCACATTTGAAGAATAGGCCATAAGAACCTTGATATAGAAAGGCTATAGAAGCCTTGAAGAATAAACCACAAAAATCTTGATACTAAAAAGGTCACAAAATCCTTGATAATAAAAGGTAATAGAAGCCTTGATACTAAAAAGGCCACAAAATCCTTGATATTGAAAAGGCCATAGAAGCCTTGATACAAAAAATGCCATAGAAGCCTTGGTACTAAAAAAGGCCATAGGATCCTTAATATTAAACTAGGGCATAAAAGCCTTGATCCTGAAGAATAATTTGAGAAGAATATTTGATTCAAAAGTAGAATAAAATATTTCAGTATTAATATCTTTGTTGCAAGAATAGAATATTCAGTGAGTTGGGAGACTTCCTACAAGAAAGTTAGGAAGAGTATCTTCTTTAGAATCAGCTCAGCCCTGAAGCAAAAGTGAAGAGATCAAGAGAATATCTCATTGAAGAACTTCCAGTATTGGAAGAAGGACTATGAGAGTCCTGCTCAAAGCTAGGAGTAGTAGAATTAGAATATCGAAGAGAATATCTCACCACTAACACTTCTAGGAAGCAAAATGTTGAAGAAAATATCTCAAAGAAGACCATCAAAAGCTACCAGATCAAATATCTTGTGAAGATCTCATCGATCATCCAAGAAATGCTAGGAGAGCCTTGATGAATATCAAGAGAGCTCTTTGAGAAATCATTGGAGAAATCAACTATCTAGGTTAAGTCCTTGATAGTGAAGGACTTGGTACAATTATCGCCATATGACAACAAGCCCAAGAGGAGAATTTTGCAAGGAGTGCCAAATACTAGAAGAAGATCCTACTTGAAGTCAGAATTTGACAAGAAGAATTGAAGATAGAAGAAGCTCACCAAATATTGGAAATTTGAAGATTGCCTCTCACAAAAAGAAGGCACCACTTTAGAGAAATAGACTTCTCCAAACCTATAGTAGAATGAGGAGAACAAGCCACCAAATCCTAGACTCATGAAAGAAAGTTCGATACCATCATCTGGTGAAGGATTTGTTCAAGATATCCTACTTGAAGCAACAACTTGGGGTTTTTAGACACCAAGGTCTATATCCTCTACAAAGGTGGGATAAGAGATACAAAAAAATGTATGCAACTTATGGTGCAAAAAAATTCTTTAATTGGATTATTTATCAGATTTATTAGAGCACCTGAATTTGGATTAAAGTTGCAAAAAGAAAATTAGATTACAATCTTCTAAAAGTACAAAAAGAAAAAAATTCTTTTAAGAGTTCATTTGCACATTTATTAGGAGTTTATTAGATTTCAAATTAGCTTCTATCAGTTGCCTATTATCTATTTTTGAAAAATAAGACTAAGTCCTACAACATTGATTGTAGTGAAATTGTAGAATAACTCCTAAAGATTCATTTTAGGTTTTTCTTGATTAGTTGCAGTAAATTATTAGTGCATGACTTTTATGAGAAAATACACCCATTAGATTCATAATCATAAGAAATTACAATGCTTTTATAGCACTCCAATCAGTTTGAAATCTCTACTATTATGGAGATCTTACTTGTTCCTACTATGTTTAGAAACACTCTAAACAATTCCCTATATGCTCTCACAATAAAATTGATTTCCTCTCAAATAGTAAAGTTGGCGAAACTATATTTAAATGAATGCTAAATATTTAGAACCTGTATACTTTAGGGAAGATACTCTAAAGTATGCTCTATAGTCCAACATTCTCCCCCTTAAAGTTGAGAGGACTGACTAGACAGTCTCTCAGCTGTATATACTGAGATTTCACAACTCCTTTGGTGAATATGTCCACTATGTTATCCAAAGTGTTGCAATATCATAGCTCAATCACCTGTTTCTCCATCATGTCTCGAATGAAGTGATACTTCATGTCAAAGTACTTTGACCTGCTATGGTGTATAGGATTATGTACCAATTGTATGGCACTCATATTGTCACAATATAATATAGTAGGACCACATTGTCTTTCTCCTATTTCTTCAAGTACTTTTCTCAACCATGAAGCTTGGGTACTAGAATTTGTGATTGCTATGTACTCAACTTCAGTAGATGATAATTCTACAATAGTCTACTTTTTGGAACTCCAAGTAATTAGTCCTAACCCAAGACTAAAACAATTCCTTGAAGTAGATTTTCTATCATCTATATTGCTGCCCCAATCACTATCACTAAATCCAACTAATTTTACAGAATTACATTTGTGGTAATGGATCCCAAAATCCAATGTACCCTTTACATATCTCAAAAAAATTTTAGTTGCTTGTAGATGAAGTTCAGATGGATCAACCATATACCTTGAAACAAAAGAAACTACATATTAAATATTTGGCCTTGTGTTGGTGAGGAACATTAGAATTCCAACCATGCTCCTATAAGTGGTCATGTCAACTTTTGGTGCTCCATATTATTTGCTCAATTGGATCTCATGACCCATTAGACTTGCAACAGACTTGCATTGCTCCATAGAAAATTTATTTATCATATCTTGAGCATATTTGTGTTGACATATGACGATCCCTTTACCTGTTTGATGTACCTCCATGCCTAGGAAGTAATGTATCAAGCCTAGATATTTCATTTAAAATTATTTCATCATGGATTTTTTGAACTCCTTATTCATCTTAGAACTACTACCCATGAATATTTGATCATCCACATATAATCATACAATGAGAATATCTTTACCTTGTTTCATGTAGTAGAGAGTAGGCTCACTTTTGCATACCTTTGAAAGTAGCCATCAATGTATGAGTACCATACCCTTGGTGCTTTATTAAGGCCATACAATGCTTTCTTTAATTTATAAAAAAGATGCTCCTTACCTTGTTCTTCAAATCCTTGAGGTTGTTGCACAAAAACCTCTTAATTCAAGTACCCATTAAGAAAGGCACTTTTAACATCCATGTACTGAATTTTCCACTCTTTGTGAGCAGCCAAGGAAAGTACTAGTCTGATTGTATCCTATATAGAAACAGGAGCAAAGGTATCCTCATAGTCAATCCCATACTTCTGAGTAAGCCCTTTTGCTACTAGCCTTGCCTTGTGTCTTTCAATGCTCCAATTAGCATTGAACTTGGTCTTGTAGATCCATTTACATCCAACACATTTCTTGCCTTTAGGAAGCTCCACTAGCTCCCAAGTATCATTCTTTTTTATAGAGGTCATTTCCTCTTTCATGGCATGTTGCCATACATTATGAGTGCATGCTTTTTCATAACTAGATGGCTCTAGTTCTATACTAGTCATTAAAGCATAGTTTACAACATCACCCTTAGGATCTTGAGAGTCATAATCACCATACATGTGTAAATTTTTATGTCTTTTCAAAACTGCATTCATCTCACTAGATTGGCTTCTAGTGTACCTTTTTTGGAAATTCTTATCCAAAATTTGAAAATAATGATGGTGCTGAAGTATTCTCTTACCTATTGATGGAGAATCAATATCCATTGGTGAAGAACTTACTAATATTTGTGGAGAAGGAATTGGAGTAGCATCAATTGTACTTGAAGTAGTACTCATACTTGGGCTTGGAGGAGGACTTCCTTTTTTGTTTTTGGGCTATAATTACTACACTTGAGAGGAACTTGCATCATGAGATCCATCATCAACAAAAAGTTTTTGATGACCCCATACTCTCCCTTCATAAAAAATAACATCTCTGGAAATTACAACTTTATGTGTTTTTGGATTGTAGATTCTATATGCCTTTGAAGACTCACAATACCCAATGAAAATACATGCTTGAATTTTGGGGTCAAGTTTATTTCTTGTTTCATCAGGAATGTGTGCATATGCAAGACAACCAAAAACTTTGAAATATTTTACAATTGGATTTTTTTTATACCAACCCTCATAAGGAGTCATCCCATTTAAACTAGAAGTAGGACTCCTATTCAAAATGTAAACACTTGTTCTAACAGCATCAGTTCAATACATGTTACTGAGTTTCTTTGATTAAAGCATTGATCTAGCCATTTCTACAATAGTGCAGTTCTTTCTTTCAGCCACACCATTTTGTTGTGCGATGTAGGTAGTAGTTAATTACCTTTTGATCCTACAATATTTACAATATTTAAGAAATACATTTGAACAAAATTCCCCTCCTCTATCAGTCCTTAATATCTTTACAACATACTCACTTTGATTCTCTATATTATTTTGAAATCCTTGAAACATTCAAAAGCTTCATCTTTATTTTTCAAAAAATAAATCCAACACATTCTAGAGAAATCATCAATGAAAGTGAGAAAGTAAGAATTGCTACCCAAGATTTTAGTATTCATTGGACCAAAAATGTCCACATATACCAATTGTAGTGGATGGATTGCTCTCCATGCTTGTCCTCTTGGAAACTTGGTTCTTGAGTGTTTTCCCAAAACATATCCTTCACACACCTCCTTGTGCTCTTCAAATTTTGGCAATCCACATACTATAGCTTGTGAAGTCAACAACTTCAAGCTTGCAAAGTTAATATGACCATATCTCAAGTGCCAGAGCACACTTGGATTTTCTATGGCCACATTAGCAAGTTGAGCACCTCCTTGTTCCCCAAAATTAAAAGGAAACAACCTATTATTTGTCATAGGCACTTATGTAACAACTCTATTACAATTGTTTTTGTCAAAAATTACACATTTTCCATCTTCAAAAACAAGCTTGTAGTTCTTTTCCATTATTTATCCAACACTAAGCAAATAATGTTGGATTTTGGGGGTGTAAAAAATGTTGTTTACCTTCTTTGTGCCTTATTTTGTTGGAACCTCCATGGCTCCCATGCATTAAACTTGTAGTGCCTTGTCATCTCCCAATTTGATTTTTGACTTGTAGGTGGAATCCATTGTAGCAAAAATCTCTTCTTTGCCACTCATATGATTTGAGCAATCAGTATCCAAAATCCAAGTTTCATTGAGACTTTGATCTAATTTGTCATAGGTGAGAAACATATTTGAAGAAATTCCTTCCTATTCTCCATAATTTCCATAATTATTACCTTACCCTTCTTGAGAAGTTTTGGACCAACAATCTCTAGAAAAGTGACTAACCTTGCCACAATTGTAACAAAATTTGTTTATTTTATCACCTCTTCATCTGCCTTGATTGCCACCTCTTGATTTACCTCTGCCTCTTGCTCTTCCTCTTCCTTGTCCTCTTTCTTGACCTCTTCTTTGTCCTATACCTTGTCCTCTTCCATAAGCCTCACCTTCCTTGGATGAGAATTCTTTGTCATCACCTCCAAAGCTTGATGAAGTAGAACCCTATAATCTCTCTTCATGAGACATCAAAGAACCAATTAGAGAATAAAAAGTCAGAGTAGACAAATATTTAGACTCTTAAATAATGATATAAATATGGTTCTATTTATGAAGAAGTATTCTCAACACTTTCTTCACCACTAATTCAGTTTTGATGTCTTCTCCAAGGGTTTGCATATTGTTTACAATGGCTTTCACTCTAACACAATAGTCACCTATATTTTTATCATTTTGTATTTTTAGATTCTCAAATTCCCTCTTCAAGGTTTGAAGCCTCACTTGCTTCACTTGATTGTTGCCTTGATAGCTATCCTTAAAGTCACCCAAAGCATCTAGAGCTGATGTACATGAAGCAATCCTTAGAAAGATGCTTTTCTCCAAGGCTTCTTGGAGATGGTAAAGGGCAAATGAGTTTTTCTTTTGGGCATCCTTTTTATTGGTTCTATTAGCTACACTCAAGGTGGTCCAATATGCAAGTTAATTGTATCCTTCTTCTACAATATCCCATAACCCCTTGCCTATGATTAAGGTCTTCATCTTGATAGACCAATACTTATAATCTAACCCATTAAATTTAGGAATGGGAAGATTGTTATTGGCAGCCATTGATGCTAATCAAAAAAACTTTGGAATAATATAGATAGATTCTAATACAATATTTTTGCAATAAATAGCAGTAGCAAATCTTCTTTTACTCAATTGACTCAACCTATTAAGTCAATCTCTCATAATTAACCTCTGATTACAAAAATACATGCTTCTTATTTATTTACCAAAATCTCAAGCACCAAATTTATCATAAATCGACCAATTCTGATTGAAACAACTGAAATTTTTAATGTAGACTTATGATATATGTATCTAAAAATACACTAAGTTTCAGAAGCAAATTAACACAAATGAGAAATATGTGATCAATTTACTTTTGCCCTTTCTAGATCTTAGAGTATTTTTTGAGACAACCTCAATGTTTTTCACATAAATCAATCCATACAGCTCCAAAATTTCTAAAAATTAAAATTTGTATTCCTAAGAAAATAATATTAAAACCCTCTAAATTTTAGAATAAAATTCACAAAGGTGAAAAATATGTGATCATTTACTTTTTCCCTTTTTATCACAATTTCGGATCTAGGATTTTTGAAGAAAAAATCAATATTCACACAAATCGATCAATACAAATCCAAACGACCTAAAATTTTGTTTGAATTATTATTTTATCTAAATAATATTTCTCCAAAAATTTTAGAAGCAAATACCTTGTCTTCCACCTTATACGACCATTTTACTGCAAAACTCAAAATACTAATAAAATCAACAAATGAGCTCCAAATTACTTGAAATTTTTACTACATCCTCTTGATACAATTATATGATAACCTTAAAAATTTAATTAGAAAATACCTCATGATGCATGATATATTAATTATTTACTCGATCTCTTCCTTGCAACTTTACTGAGTGCTGGCCACTTGAGTTTCTCTAACAAAGTGCGTGCTTCAGATATCTTCACACCGCTCTCCATAGGCTTTGATCCATATGAGCAAACCTGGCTCTAATACCAAAATGATAAAATAGAATCATTATATTCATAATCATAATAACTTACAATGCTTTTAAAGCACTCCAATCAGTTTGAAATCTCTACTATTATGGAGAGCTTACTTGCTCCTACTATGTTTAGAAAAACTCTAAACAATTCCCTATATGCTCTCACAACAAAACTGATTTCCTCTCAAATAGTAAAGTTGGTTCAACTATATTTAAATGAATGCTAAATATTTAGAACCTATATACTTTAGGGAAGATACTCTAAAATATGCTCTAGAGTCCAACATTTGAGAGTTGATTGAAGTGATAAGGTGTAATATTAGTGCATTAAAAGTGGAGAACTTGTACTATTATATCACTCTCAAAAAGAAAATTAGTTTTGTGTTACAAATTCTGATTCATATCAAGTGTCTAAAGACACTATTGAAGCACACAAATCTATAACTTGAAGTGACCATTAGAAGCCACCAAAAAAGGTTAAAATCCTCTAGAATTTGGAGAACTTAACTATTCAGAAACAGAAATAGAAGCTTATGAAAATGAGACTTGGTGAGTCTCAAAATAAAAAAATCATTACAAATTTGAATGCAAGGAAAGTGAAAAAAAATGCATTAATTAAAAAGCTTATATTTACTGTTATTGAATCTTGGACTTGCTATCAAAAGTATCCAAGCAAAAATGGAAAGGTGTGTCTACTATTAAAGACAACCTCAAACCCTTGTATAGCAGAAAAATATGCCAGAAAAACAGAATTTTATATCTAGAAATAGAATGCAAAAGAAGTTATAATAAAAGCCTTCTTATACAACATTATAATACATTATATGCACTACTCTAATCTGGTTTTTGATAGCATAGGAGCAGATTTGAAGTGCCAAAAAAATGACATATTTTTCTACAGGAAAAAAGGCCAACATAGGCCAGACATCAACACTCTTCTTCACAAGTCATAAGGAGCCACTCAAGAGATCGCCTTGGATGTATGTACCTATAGAATCAAATCTCATTTCAGATCATTCATGAGCCACATTTATGTAGACAAGCAAGTGCATATCAATTTTAAAAAGTATTTCAAAATTATTTAAGGGATTGAATACATTTGGAGGCATAAAAGAAAGAGAGAATGGTGTTACATTCATGGTCTCTAACTTGGAGAATACCACCTATAAAAGGAAGCTCCAAATCATTGTCCAAGATCCAAATTGTAGTGTCCATACACCTACAAAAAAAAGCTTTCTTGTTGACCAAGCAACATTGCAAAGAAAAGGGATTATGGAGTTATAATATCCATCTTCGAAGACATTACAAGAATGGAATCCATGCAGATATAACACTTGGCATTTTGGTCATCATTCCTCTCAACATTCTAGAAACTTCCACGTAGGAGTTACAAGCAAAGACATGCCACTTGGTATTCTCCACTAGCTTCACACAAGGACCCATACATTTTTTAATCTCTTTAAGAGCATTAAATAAAGGAATTGGAGTGTTACATAAAGAAGGGATAACTCACTTGTAATGGACGTAACACTTGTCACAATATCTATGATCAATTGCCCTTAAAAGGTATTTGAATTCCAAGTTCAATAGGCATGAGTGAAGTGTAGTCAAAGACATCCAAAGAAGGAGCGTAGCATAGTTAAGGTCTGAGAGAAGCATAGCAGAAACATTCAAAGTGTAGCATGGAATATAAAGAGGAAGGATCATTAAAAGCTCCCCATATTTGAAGGTCAACTTTCAGTGACATATGTACCAGCATTCAAAATCATCCACTCCAAGGAATCTCCATTAAATCGAGCACCAAAGGTACCTTTTACATGTTGTTATACTCAACCATAGAAAGCACCAAATTTTGAGGAGATATTACATCTAAAAGGTAAGGTCTAAATCTAATTTATTATTGCTTTCATAAGTTGGAGATATAAGGGTTATAAACCAAGGTTAAAACTTAGATATTGAAAGCTAAAGGGGTGACTTATCTTATTAATTTAATATTTTAATATTTGCAATCTTACTTAGGAGGAATAAGTAATTTAACTTGGATTAAATTATATTACAAATATTATTATCATTTCTATAATTTTCCAAACTTGGGAGTCATAAGGATTACTCCATCAAACTTATTTTATAGAAAATTAAAAATAATCCAAGGGATATAAAAGAGGTTTTTAGGGTTTCAATTAACATTGGATATATACATACGTATATATATATTTATTTAATTGCTTGTCTCAATATTCAAAAAAAGGACAAAATAATTCCAACATCAAAACCTCTTTAGAATTGAAAAAGTGTTTAGTTCAATTAGGAGTAATAAGGTGTTAAAAAGTTGATTTTTGACTCTTACAAAACTTGTACAAAATCAACCAAAATTGAACTATATTTTTACAAAAAGCACTATTACAGTGTAGGGAGACATAAGGAAGTCTACAAATATAAGTCTTGCTATTAGGAATATTTAAAATGGCATATAACAAATTATTCCTACCAGAATCTCAACTTCTCAAGGGTCCTAATTATTTTTCTTGAAAAAATAAAGTGAAAGCAATTTTAGTATATGAAAAAATTTGGGATGTTGTCAAAGGTAAAACATAGAAACCTACCACAGGTGAAACATAAATATTAAAGTTTGAATAAAATGATTCAAATGCCTTAATGATAATAACTTTTGCTATCATTGATGAGATTCAACCATATATAAGTTCAACCAAAACATCTTCAAATGCATGGGTAAGCCTAGAAAAAATATTTGAAGGAAATAATAAGGTAACTATTCTTCATTTGCAAACTCAAGTTCACTCATTGAAAATGAACAGTGAAGAGAGTATAAAATTGTTCCTAAGAAAGGTAGTTGATAGTAAAGGGAAATTTTAACCTTAGGTGAAATAGTTAAAGATTAACTTCTTACTCAAGTAACCATGAGAGCACTTCCAGATAACTATAACCATTTGGTAACATCTTTGTGGGTCCTAAGTAAGATACATCTTTTTATGATTTAGTCAATATAATTCAAGAATATGAAGTAGAAAATACTATGAAATATGAAATGAATAACATTGCTTTGGCCTCAAAAGACAACCCACGGGGAAATATTGCTTCATTAGCAAGAGGATGGAAAACATGGTATTGTTAGATCTGCAAAAAGAAAAGATATAGTACCAGCTATTATAGATATAATCCTAAAAATTAGAATAAAAAAAATTAGACAAATTATAGGAATCATTTTGAGCCATGACAATACCAAATGAACCCTCATCAACAACAGTTTTAGTGACCTGCCAATTATCCTCAACTTGAATATCAAAAGAAAAATTAGAAAGGTCACCCAGTTCAGAGGATAGAAGAATTTGAAGAACTGGAAGAACCCACAAAGTATTTTGAAATAAAATCTCTATTAAAAAATGTAACATACTAAAAATATACTAATTATTTTCTTAAACAGGTTACAAAGAATGCAGAGGAAGAAGACTATGAAGATCAAGTAGAAGAAGATGAAGAAAATCCATATTGAAGACTAAAGTCTTCAATACCCAAATAATGTAATATAGGGGGTGTTGGAAATAGAGTCTATTCCATCATTTGGGTTATGTAAATATATCCTATAAGATACACATCTAGATTACTTCATGTGCAATTTATCTAGTTACTTCATGCAATGTAATAAATGCACAATTTTCAATGTGCAAGTTGTACATGTGCAAGTTTTCCATTTCACAACTAGATAGAGTGTTGGCCAAGTATCCTATTTTTCCTATATAAGTATGGCCCATTAGATAGATAGTTTAGAGAGTTTGAGGACATAGTCAGATAGTTTAGCTTAGTGGATAGTATAGTTTTGTATGCCACACCATTCAATGGTGATGGATATAATGTAGATCTATAGCTTTGTTAATGGAGTGCTCACTTCCTCCATAGCTACATTGTAATATTTTATATGATTTATATTTTCAGTATACTTCAGTCATCTAGCATATTTAATTTTTTTCATGTTATTCTGCATCTTGTGATTGTTATCTCTCATGGATCATTCATCAAAATCTAACAGGTACTAGCTAACTATTGTTGGATGTTGAAGGAGACTTTAGGTTGAGATTTCAAAACTAAGGGTGGGTTTTCTACTCGCATGCTCATTTTTTGGATACTCTTAAAAACTAAGGGAGGTTTCCAAAATTTATTGGATGTAGAAATCATTGCCTACTAAGAGCATTGAGTCAGTTGAGCTTGAGCTCATTATCTTAAGGTTACTACTATCATACCCACCATGTTATTGTAAGGAGGTGGCACATTACGATATGACAGTTAGTTTGTTGTTACCCATGATTAGGTAGGGGGTCTTGGAAGATCTGGATGTTTTTATTAGTTATGGGTGCTTATTTAGTAGAAGTTTTATTGTTTGTTAGAGTATTAGGTTGAGGACCCTCTATAACAAGATGATATGCATCAATGAAGTTCTAAACCACATGTTTCAACCTATTACATGAAATTGTCATGTGCCCCTCCACTCTGTGATAATCATAATGTTGACTAGGCTTATACAAATTATTAATGGTGTTAGATTACCTTATGGGAGGTAACTCAATCATATTAACTTCCAAAATTTTCTTTAGGACCACCTTCATAGGTGTGTTGAGTCTTGTGATATTCCTTGGTGAGATTTTTTGAGGTTGGCTAAGCACCATTTCTTGTAGGGTGTTAACAACACTATTAATAGGTCTATTATCCATTACCCCATCACCAACTACATGTTTGTTATTATACTAAGCTTTTGTGGTCCTATATTATTTCTTATTTGGCTTAATTTGACCTCTTCGAATAAGGGCTTGCTCTACTATCTTTGCTAGATCTATTGCTTGGTCAAAAGAGGTGATAATTGTTGTTTCCAATTCATATGATATTTTCTCTTATAAATTTGCAATGAAAACCTCTAGCATATCTTGAGGAGGTAAATTATATCTCAACCATCCAACTAAAATTCTCCAACGAGACAAGAATCCTGAAAAAAGTTTTATCTTTACCTTGTTTCAACATATAAACATTGTTTATAGTCATATTTTTCTCAACATAAGCTTTGAATTGTTGAACAAACAATTATGTTGTCTCTTAAAAACTCCTCAAAGAATTATGAGGCAATTGATAATACCATTCCAATGCCATACTACCAAGGCTCTTAGGAAACCTCTTTAGAAACAACATGCCATCATATATAATGTCATGGCACATTGTCCTAAACATCCTTAAATGTTCAATTGGATCCTTTGTTCCCTTATAATAGGTAAAATGGTATTGAAAAATGCTTAGGGTAGGGCTTAAAAGTGAAAATGGGGTCTAAGGGTTGGTTGCACATTTCTTTATAATTGTAGGTGAAACTTGGAGGTTGAATCATATCCACTCTTAAGACCAATTGTTTCATCATATTTGTCAAGCTTTGCATATCATGATTGTTTTTGTGCAATGCCCCTAGGTTCCCTAAGGGAGGTTTATAGGTAGGTTATTGAAAGGGAACTTGGTCAATTTTGGAGGCATTGACATTTTTATGGTGTGGGTTGTGATATATGGTATCTTGCTATGAAGGATAATTAACATTTGGTGGAATATAACCATGAATGTTGAGATGAGAAGAATGAGGAGGAAATTGAGTGTAATCGTGAGATGCACTACTAGTTGGAGGAACTTGTAGAATTATTCCACTTTTGGTGGTCATAGTAGTATTATGTGTTGGTTTATGAAAAGTATTAACATGATTTGAAGACTCAAACAATTGATTTTTGTGAATATTCCAAGGAGAAATGGTCGAAGGATAAGATGTCCCAGTCCTTTTTAGGTGGGCTTATTCATCCATAGTCTTAACCAAAGCCTCCCTATGGAGTTTCAGGAAACCCTATATGTGTTCATATAATTGAAAGATAATACCTCCATTACGCCCCTCAAGAGGATCAAGGTCAACCTCAGTTTCTACATATTCTTCCTCTTTTGCATATAGATTAGGATTCTCTCCATCAAATTTGGAGCCATTCATAGAAATAGAAATAATAGAGGATAAAGATAACAAAGCATACACACACAATAATATTTCTTAAGATGTTTTAACTATTTTATAACTCTAAGTAAACATAATTAGTGGTCTTGCTTAAAGTTTTCAAAATAAAAACAAAAGGAAGAGACTTCCTAATTTGGCCACTAAGACATGCGTTCACATCAATTTCACCAAATATTTAGAGGGATAAAACTATCCTATCATGTATGATTCTTGGCGGGACCCACTTGGAGCCAAGGTGACCATGGGGATGTGTTATATTCTCTACACTCGAGGGCTTGGGGATTGAAGGGTTCACCAAGAATGGTTTAGGGACTCACGTTCGGGGTGGAAACATTTTATGTGTATATTGAACAAACACCTATGTTTGTATTTTCTAAAACCTAAGCTATGGAAATGAAATAACAATGCAAGACAACCAAAGATGCAAGAAGACAAGAAACTAACCCTAGAATGATTCTTGATTTTCAATGGTGACTAAACCCTAACTTGTAATAAAATAGATCTTTTCTCTTTTGAGCAAGGTTTTAAGATAATGCACAAATAAATTTAACCCTAGTATGCAAACTACATGCTTTTACTCTTTCAAATGCCTAGAAATAAAAGTCAAATATTTTCTTTTTCCTTTTATGATAAAAATCTAAGATAGAAAAGAACAAAGACACTCAAAAAAAAACCTAAAGATCTACTAGGGCACTTACCTAATATGTTGGTTGATTTTAGCCTTTTGCATCCAAAATATCCAAACAACTTCAAACCTACGAAACAACTTACAAAACCCTAGAAAATTTGATAAACGTTTGGGGGTCTACTTAGGTCGCTATATGACTAAGCTTGGAGGTATAGCAGTCAAGCCCCCTTGGTCCTTTTAGCTTACCATTTGAAAATGAAATGATCTTTGACATTTATAATAAGCAAAAGCAAAATTAAATTAAGATGCAATAGTGAAATAGAATGGAAATAGGATGCAAGCAATAGAAAGAAAAAATACAAGCAAGGAACTAGAGTTTTGGGAAGCAATTTTTTTCCCCCAATCCCTAGTTGACAAAATTCATGTCTTATAATTATGGGGTATGAATATGGCTTGAAAAAATTGCACATTGTATGGGTGAGGTATGAATCTAGTTTAGATACCCTTTTTAGGTCCCAAAATTCTAAAAAATGTGATGTAAAACAATGAAAAATAAATCTAATAACTAATAATGCAAGTAAAGAACCTGGTTAGCTGATGTATGAAGCAAGGAGTAATGAGAATATGAAATAATCACCCTGAGATGGTATAACTCTCCAATCATCAATATCCTCCACTTGATACCCAAGGGTAGCCAACACCAAAGTAGAAAAACAAAAAAGAACAATCCCATAGTAGAAGAGCACTTATGAGCATGAACAAATGAGCAAGTCAAGATTAGGATTCTCAAGAAGATTCATTGGGGGATCTATGAAGAATGGTAATTCAATCCTATATTTATAAGAGGTTTGGAGTGCTAAAAGGATAGGAAAATTAAATTCATCTCAAGCAAGGACTGACGCCAAAACAGGCTGACGAGAGGAGGGGTTTTTGAAAGAAAAACCCCTAGAACACCAAATTTGCACCTAGTCATTATAGGGTGTGAATTTAGAAATCCCAATTCATGCCTCATATGGACCAGAAATTTTTTTGGTAAGGCTATGGAAAAGGGACAAAGAAAGAGAGGAAAATGGGCCCAAATTTACACTTAGCAAATTTGGGTGGCTTCCTAAGGATCTAAGGAAATATTGACTCATTTTGATGGGTCAATTTTCCATGTCTATAGTTGGAGACTTGAGAAAGATACTATCTCCTATCCCAAGCTCATTACTTGTGCCATAAAAGTGGAGGATGTAAGTATCAAGGTGGTGGTTTTCATTAGATTCTTTGGAAGTGGAAGGAGTGTTATATTTTTCTTTAGTGTTAATTTTATCATGCCTCTCAATAGCCTCATAAGACTCTAAGAGAGATTTTCCCTATTCAATAAATTCATAAGGCACATACTCCTAAATAATACTTGAGGTAATGGAATAAGGAAACATGATAGCAATTAGGAGCACATGATATAACCATTATGTCCCCATCATTTAATACCTCTTTTAAGGTTTGATGTGTAGGATTACTAGTTACTACCAACTAATAAAAAATCACCTAGGCCTTCACATCTTTTTGTGTTGTAATAAGGAGATGAAATTATTGCATCATGGTGATCTATTTTTTGTATTGGGTGTCACTAGGTATGTAAGGCCTTTGTAACAAGTGCCTTAAGGGGTCATTTTCAATGACCTTATAAGTTGTGTGATACAGCATATAATACATTACCGTCAACATGCAAAGTATATGGCTAAATACTCTTTTCTCATGGGAGTGTATCAAGTTTATAAAGGAAGTATTGTTCTATTAATTTAATATATGGTATAGTCTCTATTGTGATCTTATTGAGTAAGTACTGCTCCCAAGGAAACCTAGATAAATGAGGTGTATAATATAAATGGCTTATCTGGGTTGGGTGGGCAAAGAGCTGGAGTCATAAAATAATTTTTTGAATTCAATAAGGCCTTATTACAAATTCCATTCCATTTGAACTCAATAAATTTCTTAAGCAAGTGATTCAATAGATAAGATTTGAAATCTAACTCAAAAATTAACTGCCTAGAAGCTCCGAGCTCCCCCAAGAAGGATTTAATATCCTTAATAATTTGAGAGGGAGGCATAGCATCAATGGTTTTAATTTTATCTTGATTGACATCTATGCCCTATGAGACACCATGAATCCTAGTAGTTTTTTACTAGTAACACTAAACACACATTTCTTAGATTTAAGCCTAACCTTATAGTAACATAATCACCCAAAATTGATATAAAGGTCAGCTAGATAGTCAGGTTATTTCTTAGACTTACCCAAGAGATCATCCATATATGGTTTAACTTTCCTATCAGGTCATGAAAGACCATTGTCATAGCATGTTGTTAAGTAGCACTAGCATTATCAATTCAAAATGAATAACATAACAAAATGTACCCTAGGATATACTAAAAGTTGTTTTAGTTTGATCCTCAGGGAAAATCTAGATCTGGTTATACCCTAAATAGCCATCCATAAGGTACAACATTGCATACCCTATGGTAGAATTAATTATAACATCAATTGATGGCAAAAGAAAGGTATCCTTAAGACAATCTAGGTTTATGTTCCTAAAATAACATAGATAACATTATTTTATTCTTATTCATAGGCACAATGTTAGATACCCAACCTAAATATTTGAAAGGTCTAATAAAATTAACATCTAATAACTTTTGTATTTTGATTTTGCATAGGTATTGAATGAGAGGAGAGAACATCCTTTGTTTTTTTTCAAATGGGAGCAATGTCCTCATAGGTAACAATGTTATAGAACACCAAATACTCATCCATTCCAAGCATGTTAGAATATTCTCTAGGAAAGACATCCTTGTACTCCTTATGCAAGGTAATAAATATGGCTTGCTCCTTAATAGATATACCATCCCCAATATTGACTATGCATGGTTTCTTAGGGGTACCTATGTTAATATTTATAAGAGGCTTGGCATTCATGATATTATCTTCTTTGAAATGGTCTAAAGTAGTAGGAATATTCTCTAATTTAAAATTAATCTCAACCTAGAAAACATAATCAAACCACTTATAACTTCCCCAATTAGTATTGGGTTCTTGAAGGAACTTTCTCTATTGCTAGGGAATTTTTCCTCTATAGAATATAATAATTCTAGGATGGCTTCATTATTGGATAATTATGGGACAAAGAGGATATTGTTGGGGATTTAAATTATTGGTTCTTCTGCATACCTCTTAACTCTAATCCTAGATAGGATGTGAGCATATCGTTAGGTATTGAGAAGGAGATCTATGTGGGGGACAAGACATGGTTCTAATTACTTGTAAACCTTCATCAAAGCATTAATAAAAAATATAGTTTTTAATTTAAAAGAAAAATTAGATTCAATCAAATTTCTTGTTGGACAAGAGGGTGTAGGATCAATCAAATAATTAATCTAGTTTTTAGATAGCCTATTTGATAAAGAAAATATTTCTAGATTTAGAAATGGGTTGATTGGGATAACAGTGAATTCCCAAGCATTTATTATTTCATAGAAAATAATAGGAACTAGAATCACCACATTAAGGGTCAATCTTAGTATATGTGATTTTATTCTACTACAAGGTTCATAATAGATATGGATAGAACATCAGATTTTTTGGATTCTCTGGAAATTTTGAGGGGGGTCACAGTTCAACACTTTTCATCATTTTACCTCTAGGTACTTCCAATTTGCATTTGAAAATTCTACCTATTTTCCTTTGATTTTTGAATTTAAAATGGGGAATATTCTATAGAGTATTCCCTATTTAATGGGGACAAGGCACCATTGGGTGCATGAATGTCATGTTGATGCATGCTTGGAAATGGGGTGGCTATATGTCTTTAGCATGTTAAGTTTTGTTCTTTTGCTTTCACTCCCAAGGAATGTGCTTGGGAGGACAGTTATTATGCCTGGTGCTAATATGTTTGAGGGATGTCTTGAGTTTGAACCTCCTCCTCTATTTTAACTATGAAATCTATATATGATATGTTATCAACAATAATGACATGAAAGCATTGAGCATTCTAGTTGATGGCATGAATAGTGATGTGGCAAAAGACATGGCACCTTTTTCTTCCCAGAGTGATGTCATTGCAGGACAATACAAATATCCATGGAATCTTGTATAATAGAGGTACCATGATTCCTAAAGTAATACATGGTAGTACATATGGTCAAGTTGGCAAGTGCATGCATCCTAAGGTGATACATGGCAATCCAAACATACATCTCCAAGCAACACATGGTCATCTATATATGTGCCTTGGTAGGTTATGCATGAATCATGAGGTAAAACATGGTTGTTTTCTAGGGTGTTAGAGTGGCACACACTTCAAGGTAACACATGGCATGTTCTAGTTGGCCTGACATTATTGTTTGTATAGTGGTCAACATGGTAGTTTGTATACCACTTGGTTCCAATAAAAATGGGATTGACCAATCACATTCCACCATATCATCAAAATTGACAAGAAACTTGCACAGTCAACAACAAACTTGGTGACACACATATTTTGAAGTGAATAAAATAACATCAAGTTGCATAGTGTGGTTAGTTAGTACCCTACATAATTAGCATACAGTAAACACCCTCTTAGCCACTCATTTTTTGACACATGGTAGTCTCTCATTTGTTGTAAATGTTGAATTTTTTTTTAAAAAATCAAAATTTTTTTTGGGGAATTATTGCGATTTTGGGGCTAAACTTCTAGGGGTCATAACTTTTTCATACAAAAGTGTTTTCAGCCTATTTTTTAAAATCGTACGTTTTTTTGAGCTATATTGGTAGTTTTCTAGTCACAATTTCTTGTATATTTTTTATTTTTAGCAAAAATAATATGGATCACCATGTATCCTTGTTGAGTGGTCCAAACAATACTACATGGAAAATTCAGATTAAAGCTTTGCTTCAAAGCAATAGGCTAGTCAAATATGTGAATGAGTAGCCCAAGGATACTGATCCTAAGGAGGTAAAGTAGTTTTAAATATATAAGAAGGATAAATGCCATGGTGTGATTGCTCTCCATGTGGACAATGTGTATGATACCTATATAAGCAACACCATCGATCCTAAGGTTTTGCTTGTAAAATTTTAGAAACTTTGTATTTGGATTGATTCCACTTACATAAGAAAATTAGAGGTAAATATTACAACTCTATCCATGGATTCATTTGACACCATTAATCAACACATCAATTGATTCAAGAAACAACAAGAGGACTACCCAGGGAAAGGAGAGAAGGACAAGATCATTAGAGAAATATAGGAACATAGAGTTACTCAATTTATGTCAGAAACATATGAGATAGTTATCATGGTCTTTGAAATATCATGTTGTACTTCCTATATTCTCTTGCACCACCTTTTTTTTTTTTTTTGTGGAAAACATCCCAAAAGGGATGCCACTTTCGGGTAAGACCCAAGGAGGCAGGGGTATTCTCTTGCACCACTTATTAATGAGGTATTTAAGTATTTATTGCATCATAAGCTAGAATAAATATATGTAAGGGCAATTCCATTTTTAATCAGACACATCCAAAAGAAACTATGGTTAAAAATTAGAATGACAAAAAGGCCAAATAGAATGAGAAAAATCTAAGAAACCCTTCAAGAAACCTACCTATGAATTTTGCAAGAAAGAACACAAGGCAAAATTTTGCAGGCTTTGGATCAAGAAGTTAGAAGAGGTAGAAATAAATGGGGTGTTGAAATTACTCTCTTCTATACTTAAGGAGAAGAGGGATTTGAAGAAGAGTCTCATAGGCTTATGTTGTAGTCCATTCTGTATATTGGACATCCACCTCCTTGGATGTGTGGATAGCTAATTCAGGGGCAAATAGACATATGATGAAGCACAAGCACCTTCTTCAAGGCTACAATAAGATTCATGTAGAAAAACATGTTATGATTGGGGATGTCTCTTCATTGCAAGTATCTAGAAGTGGAGACATCATGATTTGATCTTCGTCATTTGATGAGGTACTTTATGTTCCCAATGTTGGTCATATCCTTTTATATATATATCACATTACTCACAAATAAAAATTAGAATTATATCCTAATAGTTAGGTAATTAAGGATATAAACAACATATTTAGGATTGTTGCTTCTAGATATTGTGATGAATCTAATAAAATGTATAATTTGGGTGAAATACCCACTCCTTCCTATTCCTCCTATAGAAAAAATGTTTTGTTACAATGATAGTACATGTTGATGATGAGAGTCAGAAGTGGCATCATAGGCTTGGATATCTCAATTATGGTTCCTTGAGGGATGATTCAGTATGATATGGTTATTGGGATTCCATGCAGATCTCATCCAAGTGGTGTTTGTGAGGGATGCATTTTGGGAAAGCATCATAGGGAGATATTTTTGAAAGGATTTTCCAAAAGGTCATATCATTCTTTAAAGATCATTCATAGTGATATTTGTGGATCTATGGGTACACCTATTTTAGGAAACAAGTACTTCCTTCTTTTCATTAATGAATTTTCTAGATATGTATGGGTATATACTATTCATACCAAGGATGAAGTGTTTGAGATATTTGAAACTCTCAAGGTTATTATTAAAAATATCTAGTGTTTAAGGATAGATGGGGGTGATGAATATGTTAGTCATGCTTCCTATAATTTCTTGGCCACTCATGGAATAGCATATCAGAGGACTATTCACTACACTCCTAAACATAGTAGTGTACCAAAAATAAAATGGGAAATAATGGATATGGCTCATTGTATGATTCATTGCAAGGGACTAGATCATAGATTTTGGTGTGAGACAATCACTTGTGCAAGATATACAATCAACAGGATGCCTACCATGGTTGTTCAATGAATGATATTTCTTGAGAAATTGATAGGGGATAAGCCAAATGTGTCTATGTTCCAAATATTTTGGTCTTTAGCATAATCTCAAATTGTAACACCTCTCCTTGGTAGGACCTATTCTTATGTATGGTTGCATGGAAATTTAATGTATAGCTTATTTTTGTGATACCAATAAATATGGTAGTTACACTTGATGATTAATATTTATTTTTGGAATATGCTACTACTGATGGCATTATGGTTGCAAAACCAGTTACTCTCAGTGATGGGTTGAAAAGAGAGCAACCACCTAAGTTAAGAGAAGAATTTGGGAAATGATGGTGATGATTCAATCATCAAAAACGAAGAGTAACAAAATACCCTTCATATAGGTGCATTGAATTGTTTTTATTGTATGTTCACACCATTGGGCTAGGAAGTTGCTTGTGCAATGAGTCTCCTTAATAGGTTGGTGATAGCAATAGACTATCTTAAATAAAAATAGCCACCCACATAAGGATAAAAAAATGGTGTGTAATATTGTGTGTATGTGTGGCATATACGCTTGTGTGTGGTAAGCATAGAACCAATTAATTTAAGGAGTATTGATACTTTTTATCATCATTAATACTTGAGAATATTAACATTAATATTAATAATGAATATTAAACATTGATATTAATAAAGGTTGCAATAAATTATTTAAAGAAACATTTAAGTAAATTATTATATCTCATTAAGCTTGATAAAGCCTCCATAATTATAAATTATCATGATTTAGTGGACACCCTACATTTAAAGAAAGAAAAAAGTGGCAATTAATGAATATTTTATTAAAAATGTGCATACGCTACCTAGCCATGCAAGAAGGCCACACCCAAACCTATTTAAAATGAGGTAAAATGGGTTTTGGTTGTTGGATTTGGAGGTTAGAGTATTTAGGCTTGGAAGGACACCTCAGTGTAGATCAAAACCAAGGGATGTTGAATAGCCTGTTAAGGTAGTTTCAATGATCCTTGGAAAAGAAGCAACATATTATCTTCTAATTCTTTGTATTTCATTTTCCTATTTTGTGAAGCATGGCAATATTTTAAAGTATTATTTTACTAGTTCATTTGATTTGGTTGAACCCCTACTTGTATGTGAGGTATGGTAGTGTTATTTTGCTGGTTCATTTGAGTTGGTCAAACCCCTGCTTGTTTGTGAGGTGTGGTAGTGCTTTAGATTCATCTGGATTTTATCATTTTATCTATAGGTTGGATCTCCTTTTTTATTGCCTAAACATATTTGCTAGGTGATCATATTGTTACCTTAGCTTGTCTAACCTGGTTTGTTTTCCTACCTTGTTGTTCAACCTCAGATTGGTAAATAAAAGTGGCATCTTCGATTTACAATATGGTTAGTATTTTATTAAGTATTTTTTTTATCTAATGGTTGGTTTTAGATTACCCCTTTAGCTTGATATGCTATTGGTTCTCAAACCCCATAGAAGATTTTTGTATCTTTGTTTTGTTTTTCTTTGGAAGGGCCATTTTTTTATCCTCTATTAGTCTTACAATGGCACTGAGATGGGGGGGTGAATCAGTGTAGTTATTTAAACTTAAATTCATAGCTCTTAAAACTGAAATAATGAAACCTTAAAACCAGATAAAGCAAGTGTCACAAGAGAACATCACACAACACAAGATTTAATGAGGTTCACCAATTTGGCTACTCCTCAAGAATGACTACTTGGACTACCATCCAAATCCAGCCTTTGCAAAGCACCAACTTTACAATCAATTTACCAGCACCCACTGGAAGGAGCACCAACCCATTATTTATCTACACCAATAGAAAGGAGCACCAACCCTTGATTTACCAGCACCTACTAGAAGGAGCACCAACCCCTGATGCCAAGCTACAACCTGGACTTCAATTTTGAATCTAGAAGTTTAACAAAAAAATACCTTCGCTTTTACAGGACCCTGACTGGTCTATTGCTTACCCAATCTCTCTCAATGTTTATGGAACAGACACATCTTCTACGATCTATAGCTGCACTTTGCCTTCTTTGAGTCATTTCTCTATGCACCCTCTGTGCACTGTCTTCGTACACTCTGCACCCTTAGAACTGCACTTTGCATTCGTCTTCACCCTTTGCACTCTCTGTGCCTTCTGCTTTCTCTACGCAATCACAACCACACTTGGTTGAATTTCAACCTTTTTGCTCTCTGTGCATTTTGCTCTCTCTCCGCACTCACAGATGCACTTAGGACAATTTGACATGACTCTTCACTCACTTTGCGCACTTTTCCATCATCTCGCCACTTCTACGCTTTTTGTGCTCTTACGACCACATTTCACACTTCGACACGCATTCAACGACTTCTCCAACAACACCACAATTCTCCAAATAACCCTCCTTTTATAACAATATTTTCATTATGAAAACCCTAATCTTAGTCGGCTTTCATAACAAATGTAAACCCTAATATTAGTCGGTTGTCATCGGTCTTAGTCGACTTCAACTCATGAAGATATATAGTAATTCCATCGCTCGAATATTTCATTCGGTAACAGTCCCTGTAGCCGCCTCACTGACTTTTGTTCACTCTTCATATTTTAGCTACATGAATTCACTCTGTATCTGCCCCTGTAAATGCTGTAGAGATTTCGGTCCACTATTATACTTCTCATTTTAGTTGGGTTCTTCTTCTTGTCTTGCGCACATACAACCTGTCACAAAATTGTGACATTTTTGCCTCTGTAGCTTCTTTTGTTGTTGTTGCCACAAAAATACATGTCACGATATTGTGACACTTTTTCTTTCTCTCTCTTTCTCTTTGCATCGGACCATGAAAATGCTACATGTCGCGATATCGCGACACTTTTTCTCCTTGCTCTTTCTCTTTGCATTGGACCGCAAAAATACAACATGTTGCAATATCGCGACACTTTTTCTCCTTGCTCTTACTCTTTCCATCGGACCGCAAAAATACAACATGTCGCGATATCATGACACTTTTTCTCCTTGCTCTTACTCTTTGCATCGGACCGTGAAAATACAACATGTCGCGATATCGTGAAACTTTTTCTCCTTGCTCTTTCTCTTAGCTTTGGCCCGCGAAAATACATGTTGCGATATCGTGACACTTTCACCTCCGTACACTTTCTCTATTCTTTTATCGCAATATCGTGACATTTTTTCCTCTGCAAACTTTGTCTTTTCTTTTGTCATGATATCACGACACTTCTGCTTCCATAGTCTTTGAATTTGCTTTTGTTGTGAAATCGTGACACTTTTGCCTTCGAAGTCTTCTTCTCTACTTTTGTCGTGAAATCACAACACTTCTGCTTTTGTACTTTACTTCTTTTATTTTGTCATGAAATCACAACACTTTTGCCTTTGAAGTCTTCTTCTCTGCTTTTGTCGCAAAATCACGACACTTCTGCTTTCGTACTTTACTTCTTTGATTTTGTCGTGAAATCACAACACTTTTGCCTTTGAAGTCTTCTTCTCTGCTTTTGTCACAAAATCGTGACACTTCTGCTTCTGTACTTAACTTCTTTGTTTTTGTTGTGAAATCGTGACACTTCTACCTTCAAAGTCTTCTTCTCTGCTTTTATCATGAAATCATGACACTTCTGCTTTCGTACTTAGCTTCTTTGCTTTTGTTGCGAAATCTTGACACTTCTACTTCTGAAGTCTTGCTTTCTTCTTTTGTCATGAAATCACAATGATTCTGCTTTCGTACGCTTCCTCTCTTTCTTTTGTCACGAAAATGCGACATGTCACGATATCGTGACACTTTTCAAACTTACTTTCTCTCTCCTATTTTAGTCGTGAAAATGCGACATGTCACGAAATCGCGACACTTTTCTTACTTGTTCTCTTTCTTCGAACTTGTCGTGAAATCGTGACACTTCTTCTTACTTTCTCTTTTTCTTCCAACATGTCACAAAATCATGACAATTTTCGACTTGCCTTTTTCTCTTCCAACATGTCACGAAATCGCGACAGTTTTTCCTGCTTTCTCTTTCTCTTCCAACATGTCGCGAAATCATGATATTTTTTCCACTTGCCTTTTTCTCTTCCAACATGTCACAAAATCGCGACAGTTTTTCTTGCTTTCTCTTTCTCTTCCAACATGTCATGAAATCATGATAGTTTTTCCACTTGCATTTTTCTCTTCCAACATGTCGCAAAATCGTGATAGTTTTTCCTGCTTTTTATCTCTCTTCCAACATGTCACGAAATCGTGATAGTTTTTCCTGCTTTTTCTCTCTCTTCCAACATGTCATGAAATCGTGACAGTTTTTCTTGCTTTTTCTCTCTCTTCCAACATGTCACGAAATCGTGATAGTTTTTCTTGCCTATTGTATATGTCACGATATCGTGACACTTTTCTTACTTATCTTTTTCTTTGATATTTTGCATATGGGCCACTTTGGTCTTCTTGGAAAATCACTGTACATACTCTGAATAACCTTTGAACTCCTGTATTCTACATCTGAATAGCTTTTGAACTTCTTATCCACTGCATCAATAGATCTATCTAACTATGTTGACAACAATGACAATACTGTTGCTGCACCTTGCTCAACAATCTCCACCTTTGGAATTGTTGGCAACACGTGCAATTTCCTGTAACTCTTCTCCCACTTTGAAAATAATACCAAAGGGCTACTGCAGACTCCCCCTGAGTCCATGCACAACATTCTCAGGCATAATTTATTACACTTAGCAAAAATCATGAACATGAGCAAAAAGATAATCAAATACTTAAATGCTCCCCCTAAGAATGTGATCCTTGTAGCTAGTCAATTCTTGGGAAGTGTGAACACTCCCAATTTATTGCGAAGGTACTCAAAAACTTCCTTGGGCAATGGTTTTGTGAAGATATCTGCTACTTGCTCTATATTTGGAACAAAATCCATCTTAACCTCACCTTCTACAAATTTCTCCTTCAAAAAGTGATACCTGATAGCAATGTGTTTTGTGCGTGAATGCATAACCGGATTCTTGGAGATGTTAATGGCACTGGTGTTATCACACTTAACTGATATTGGCTCACTGAAGCTAATACCAAGTTATTTTAGGGTTTGTTTCATCCACAATACCTATGTACAACATGTTGTCGTTGCAATATATTCTACCTCTGCTGTCGATAAAGAAACTGAATCTTGTTTCTTATTGTGCCACACGACCAATCTATCTCCAAGATAGAATGCACCTCCACTGGTACTCTTTCTGTCATCTACACATCTTGCCCAATCTGCATCTGAATACGAAATAAGGGTGAAGTCTTTATCTTTCGGATACCATAACCCATACTCCATAGTACCCTTGAGGTACCAAAGAATCCTCTTCACTACTGTCACATGAGTCTCCTTGGGTTTAGCCTAAAATCATGCTACCATGCATACTTCCTGCAAAATATTTGGTCTGGTAGCTATCAGGTATAGTAAGCTTCCAATCATAGATTTGTACATGGTTTGATCAACAGGTGGAGATTTGTCATCCTTGCTCAACTTGCAACATTTCTTAAACCTTTGTTGAGTGAGATAGTTGTCTAGCCTTGCATACCATGCTCGGGGTGCCTGTTTGAAGCCATATAATGCTTTCTTCAACTTGCAAACCAAGTTGGGATCATCACCAAGTTGGAAACCATCTGGCTTCTCAATATAAATCTCTTCTTCAAGCTTCCCATTCAAAAATGTTGATTTCACATCTGTAAAAAAATTGTCAAGTGACTCACACTTGTACCAACTTTTGTCCAACACTGTACCGACACTACAATTTTACTGCCAACTCTATGCAAGCATCAAACATTGTACCACAACACCAACCAAATCCCTTTTTACATTTTCAACTTGGTCTATGTTTTCTACAATCACCGCTGGTCACACCTTACTTTCAACTGTTCGAATCAAGAGACAACATTTTGTCAAACACTTCACGGCCAACTATAGTGCACCTTACTCAAACTCATACTTCTGGACCTCGGATAGGTATGATTATGTTGTAATCACAATGACACTGAGAGGGGGGGTGAATCAGTGTGTTCTTTAAAAAATTCTAAAACAATTAGATTATAAAACCAGCAGCAGTTTAAAGCAGATAAAAGAGATACTAAATGCATCAATAAAGCATCACACATAACACAGCATTTTAACGAGGTTCACCAATGTGGCTACTCCTCAAAAATACTGCTTGGACTACCATCCAAATCCAGTCAATGCAAAGCTACAACTTTACATAATCCTTTACCAAGACCAACCTGGAAGGAGCACCAACCCCTTAACTTTATCCGCTTCAACAGAATGGAGCACCAACTCCTATTTTACCAAGCACCCTACCGGAAAGAGGCACCAACCCCTTAATTTTCCAAGACCAATTGGACAAATTGTTTACCAGCACCAACTGAAAAGAGGCACCAACCCCTTAATTTTCCAGCACCAACTGGACTTCAATATTGAATAAAAACTGTTTGACATATACCTTTGTTATTGCAAGACTCTAATTGGTTTACATCACCTTTGCAATATTTATGCACTCTGCTCTCTCTTGCACAATCACTTCACACAGTTTGTGTCGTTTCACATTCTGCTCTCTGCTCAACACGAACTTCACTTTCACAAACACTATGCTCGCATTCGCACTTTATCTTTTCACCCCATTGTTCAAACTCAAAATACCCTTGCTTTTATAGAAGTTTTAGGAACAAACCCTAAAAGAATGTTGACTGAGAAACCCTAGAATTTGTCAGCTGCCAAACCCTAAAATCCGTCGGCCCAGATTTAACTTTGTCGGCCTCAAACTCTTCTCCACCTTCGTTACCTTCCTGTAGCTTATTGCCACGAAATAGTAACACGTCGGCCCTTTTTAATTTAATTTAATATTCTAATTTAAATTTTTAATAAAATAAAAATTTAAACTAAATATTTAAAATTAAATATCTTCAACACCGGGGCATCTTTTTCAACAAAACGAAGAGCCAACTTGGGTTTTAAGAAAAACCCATTTCAAGTCTGTTATCCATTGCATCCTTGGATCTGACTGCCTGTGTTGACAACAATGACAATCCTTCTTGCTCAACAATATCCCCCTTTGGAATTGTTGGCAACACCTGTATACATTTTTGTAACTCTTCTCCCCCTTTGTCAATAATACCAAAGGGCTGCTGCAGACTCTCCCTGTGTCCATCCTCAATCTTCTCAGGCATAGTTTGACTCCCCCTGAGTCCATCCTCACACTTCTCAAGCACAATTTGACTCCCCCTGAGTCCATCCTCAAACACTCAAGTGCTCCCCCTGAGAAGGTGATCCCTGTAGCTAGTCACTTCTTAGGAAGTGTGACTACTCCTAATTTGCTTCGAAGATACTCAAATACTTCCTTGGGCAAAGGTTTTGTAAAAATGTCTGCTACCTGTTCTGTAGTTGGGACATAGTCCAATATGACTTCTCCTTCTGCAACTTTTTCTTTCAAGAAATGATTCCTTATAGCAATATGCTTTGTCCGTGAGTGCATTACTGGATTCTTAGAAATTTTGATTGCACTGGTGTTGTCACACTTTACTGATATTGGTTCACTAAAATTAATACCAAGATCTTTCAAGGTCTATTTCATCCACAAAGCTTGTGTGCAACATGTTGCTGCTGCAATATACTCTGACTCAGCTATAGATAAAGACACTGACTCTTGCTTCTTACTGTGCCATGCAACCAATATGTCCCCCAAATAGAATGCTCCTCCACTGGTACTCTTCCTGTCATCAACACATCCAGCCCAATCTGCATCTGAATATGATATAAGAGTGAAATCTTTGCCTCTTGGATACCTCAATCCATACTCCATGGTGCTTGTCATTATTGTCAATAGATTCAAAAATCAAAGTTGCTCATATTGATGAGCTAAACATGAATCAATGATCAGAATTCAATATTTTTCACCATAGCATCATAATAGATCTAACAATCTTCACGTCAATGTGTAGTTCAAATACACACTGCTTTTATCGAAATATATATATGCGGCTAGGGCAACATTCTTTCTCTAACCAAATTATCTAAACTGTTATAATCCTTAACTTTGGACAGTGGTAGTAAGAACCATCACCAGTACAACAATGACATATAACAATACTACCAATAATGACAACTCTCAATTTAATCACCACCCTTCATGACACTTCCACAAACAACTACATGAACTGAAAACACACTTCGACAACTATACGAAAACTTCCCTAACTACTTGCCTTTCATCCTCAGGTAATCAAAAAAATACATAGGAGCATTAAAATGAAACTTCAATATTGCTCCCCTTGAGGATGTGCTACCTAGAGTTGCTTAGTGCAATAGCGGAGTAGTCTCCTTCAGTCCAAGGAGACACAATTTCCTTTCTTCTATCTTTCTCTAAACATTCTTGAACTTGGGCTTGGATTTCTCAACTACATCCTTGTTTTGCACCTTTTCATGAACTCGAACATTTCTCTTGTGTGGTTGTCTCTTGTGCATCCTTGATGAATGATTATTTTCCTTTCATTTATGTACATGATTTATTCCCTGTCTATGTTGTGTTCTCTGATGAAATCTACTATTTTTCCTTGGATTAGATACAAAAATGCTTGGACAAAACCTTTCTATGTGCCCATGACCATTACATTGAAAATATTGTACATAGTGTTCACTTAGAAGCGCAAATGTATTTCTACCAGTAAAACTCTTTGATTTATTATTCAATCCACAATAAATTGCCTTGTGACCATATTGGTTGCATCTGAAACAATAGCCATTAAAAGTATTATTATGAATAGATTGAGAGTGATAGAACCTCTTTTGTTGTGGTTGCTTTGCTGTAGATCTCCTTTGATATTTTCTTCCTTTTGAAGATTCAGCTTCAAACTTTTCTTGCTTCGATCCTTCAACAGTGAACTTTTTCTCTGCAGAGTTGGAAGATGAAGGTTGTTCAGCTTCATATCTAAGACCAAGCTTATCCATGGAGATTCTTTGTTGGCTTATGATTTTATCTAGCAACTCTGTGCTCTTCTTGAATTTGAGATTTGTATTGGCCTCTTCTAGTTGTTTCTTCAATAAAATAATATCTTCCTCTTGTTTGCAGCAACCAATATCTTTCTCATTGATCTGTGACCTGAGAGTTTATTCAATCCTTTTGAATTCTTCTACCTGTACTTTCAAACTGGTTATTATTTCATTTGCATCCTCAAGCTTTCTTGATATTTCCTTATTCCTTTTTCTTTCTATCTTCAATTCATCCAGAGCTGCAATTAGTTCCTCTTTCAAATTTATTTTTGCATCAATTTCTTCTTCATCACATTCCTGTTCTTTTTTTGTTTCTTCTTCGAGTGTCATGAAAATACCTCCACCTATTTCCTTTTTAGAATCATCCTCTAGGACTTCATTAACTCTCAACATATATGCCTCTATGTTCTCATCGTCATTCAACTTTAAAGCTTCGAACTGAGCTTGATGTGTTTGTAACTTGGCCTCCTTGATCTCATCGTCTCCTTCATGAATACTCCTTAGTTTTTCCCATATTTCTTTTTCCATTTTATAACTCATGATCTTTACAAGTTCACTGTATACTAATCCACACTTGATAGCATTCTTTGCTTTTGAGTCATTCTCAAACAGATTCTTATCGACAGCATCAGTTGGAGGAGTGATGGGTATTATGTATTCACTATCTACTGAATCCCAGATGTCATATCCCAAAGCATAAATATATGTCTACATCTTGATTCTCTAGACCATGTAATTAGTTTCGTTAAACAAAGGTGCTTTGTTTGATGAGAAGCCTTCATCACCTGCCATTGTGTTACTTCCAAGATCACCCTAACCAATTAAGCTTGTATAGGAACTTAGCTCTGACCAATTGTTAGTCTTACAATGGCACTGAGAGGGGGGTGAATCAGTGTAGTTATTTAAACTTAAATTCATAGCTCTTAAAACTAAAATAATGAAACCTTAAAACTAGATAAAGCAAGTGTCATAAGAGAACATCACACAACACAATATTTAACAAGGTTCACCAATTTGGCTACTCCTCAAGAATGACTGCTTGAACTACCATCCAAATCCAGCCTTTGCAAAGCACCAACTTTACAATCAATTTATCAGCACCCACTGGAAGGAGCACCAACCCCTTATTTATCTGCACCAATAGAAAAGAGCACCAACCCTTGATTTACCAGCACCTACTGGAAGGAGCACCAACCTCTGATGCCAAGCTGCAACTTGGACTTCAATTTTGAATGTAGAAGTTTAACAAAAAAATACGTTCACTTTTACAAGACCCTGACTGGTATATTGCTTACCCAATCTCTCTCACTGTTTACAGAACAGACACATTTTCTACGATCTATAGTTGCACTTCACCTTCTTTGAGTCGTTTCTCTACGCACCCTCTACGCATTGTCTTTGTACACTTTGCACCCTTACAGCTACACTTTGCGTTCATCTTTGCCCTTTGCACTCTCTGCGCCTTCTGCTTTCTCTACACAATCATAGCCGCACTTGGTCGAATTTCAACCTTTTCTCTCTCTGCACACTTTGCTCTCTCTGCGCACTCATATACGCACTTAGGATAATTTGACACGACTCTTCACTCACTTTGCACACTTCGCCATCATCTCGTCGCTTCTACGTTTTTTGCACTCTTACGACCACATTTCACACTTCGACATGCATTCAACGACTTCTCCAACAACACCACAATTCTCCAAATAGCCCTCCTTTTATAATAATATTTTCATGATGAAAACCCTAATCTTAGTCGACTTGCATAACAAATGTAAACCCTAATATTAGTCGGTTGTCATCGGTCTTAGTTGGCTTCAACTCATGAAGATATTCGGTAATTCCACCACTCAAAGATTTCATTCGATAACAGTCCCTATAGCCGCCTCACTGAATTTTGTTCACTCTTCATATTTTAGCTGCATGAATTCACTCTGTATCTGCCCTTGTAAATGTTGTAGAGATGTCGGTCCACTATCATACTTCTCATTTTAGTTGGGTTCTTCTTCTTGTCTTGCACACATACGACCTGTCACAAAATCATGACATTTTTGCCTTTGTAGCTTCTTTTGTTGTTGTTGCCGTGAAAATACATGTTGTGATATCGCGACACTTTTTCTTTCTCTCTCTTTCTCTTTGCCTTGGACCATGAAAATGCTACATGTTGCGATATCACAACACTTTTTCTCCTTGCTCTTTCTCTTTGCATCGGACCACGAAAATACATGTCACAATATTGCGACACTTTTTCTCCTTGCTCTTACTCTTTGCATCAGACCGTGAAAATACATGTCACCATATCGTGAAACTTTTTCTCCTTGTTCTTACTCTTTGCATCGGACCTCGAAAATACAACATGTCATGATATCGCGACACTTTTTCTCCTTGCTCTTTCTCTTATCTTTGGCCCGTAAAAATACAACATGTCGTGATATCATGACACTTTCACCTCTGTATGCTTTCTCTATTCTTTTGTCACGATATCGTGACATTTCTGCCTCCATAGACTTTTTCTTTTCTTTTGTTGCGATATCGTGACACTTTTGCTTCCATAGACTTTGACTTTGCTTTTGTCGCAAAATCGTGACACTTCTACCTTCGAAGTATTCTTCTCTGCTTTTGTCATGAAATCACGACACTTTTGCTTCCATACTTTACTTCTTTGCTTTTGTTGCAAAATCGTGACACTTCTGCCTTTGAAGTCTTCTTCTCTGCTTTTTTCATGAAATCATGACACTTCTGCTTTCGTACTTAGCTTCTTGCTTTTGTCACAAAATTGTGACACTTTTGCCTTCAAAGTCTTCTCATTTGCTTTTATTGCAAAATCGTGACACTTCTGCTTTCGTACTTAGCTTCTTTGCTTTTGTCATGAAATCATGAAACTTCTGCTTTCGAAGTATTGTTTTTTGCTTTTGTCATGAAATCACGACGGTTCTACTTCTGTACGCTTCCTCTCTTTCTTTTTTCATAAAAATGCAACATGTCACGATATCGTGACACTTTTCAAACTTATATTCTCTCCTGTTTTAGTCACGAAAATGCAACATGTCACGAAATCGTGACACTTTTCTTACTTGTTCTCTTTCTTTGAACTTATCATGAAATCGTGACACTTCTTCTTGCTTTCTCTTTTTCTTCCAACATGTTGTGAAATCGTGATAGTTTTTCCACTTGTCTTTTTCTCTTCCAACATGTCACGAAATCGTGACAGTTTTTCCTGCTTTCTCTTTCTCTTCCAACATGTCGCGAAATCACGACAGTTTTTCCACTTGCCCTTTTCTCTTCCAACATGTCATGAAATCGTGACAATTTTTCCTGTTTTCTCTTTCTCTTCCAACATGTCATGAAATTGCGACAGTTTTGCCACTTGCCTTTTTCTCTTCCAACATGTTGCGAAATCACGACAGTTTTTCCTGCTTTTTCTCTCTCTTCCAACATGTTGCGAACTTGTAACAGTTTTTCCTACTTTTTCTCTCTCTTCCAACATGTCGCAAAATCACGATAGTTTTTCTTGCTTTTTCTCTCTTCCAACATGTCGTGAAATCATGACAGTTTTTCTTGCCTGTTGTATATGTCGCAATATCGTGACACTTCTGCTTCCATAGACTTCAACTTTGCTTTTGTCACAAAATCGTGACACTTCTACCTTCGAAGTCTTCTTCTCTGCTTTTGTCACGAAATCATGACACTTCTGCTTTCGTACTTTACTTCTTTGCTTTTGTCATGAAATCATGACACTTCTGCCTTCGAAGTCTTCTTCTCTGTTTTTGTCATGAAATCACGACACTTCTACTTTCGTACTTAGCTTCTTTGCTTTTGTCACAAAATCATGACACTTCTGCCTTTGAAGTCTTCTTCTCTGCTTTTGTCGCAAAATCATGACACTTATGCTTTCGTACTTAGCTTCTTTGCTTTTGTTATGAAATCATGACACTTCTGCTTCCGAAGTATTGCTTTCTACTTTTATCGTGAAATCGTGATGGTTCTGCTTCCGTACGCTTCCTCTCTTTCTTTTTTCATGAAAATGCAACATGTCATGATATCACAACACTTTTCAAACTTACTCTCTCTCTCCTATTTTAGTCACGAAAATACATGTCACAAAATCGTGACACTTTTCTTACTTGTTCTTTTTCTTCGAACTTATCGCGAAATCGCGACACTTCTTCCTGCTTTCTCTTTTTCTTCCAAAATGTCGTGAAATCGCGACAGTTTTTCCACTTGCATTTTTCTCTTACAACATGTCGCGAAATCACGACAGTTTTTCCTGCTTTCTCTTTCTCTTCCAACATGTCGCTAAATCGTGACATTTTTTCCACTTGCCTTTTTCTCTTCCAACATGTCGCGAAATCATGACAATTTTTCCTGCTTTCTCTTTCTCTTCCAACATGTCATGAAATTGTGACAGTTTTTCCACTTGCCTTTTTCTCTTCCAACATGTCGCGAAATCGCAACAGTTTTTCCTAATTTTTCTCTCTCTTCCAACATGTCGTGAAATCGCGACAGTTTTTCTTGCTTTTTCTCTCTCTTCCAACATGTCACGAAATCACGACAATTTTTCTTGCTTTTTCTCTCTTCCAACATGTTGCGAAATCATGACAGTTTTTCTTGCCTACTGTATATGTCGCGATATCGCGACACTTTTCTTACTTGTCTTTTTCTTTGATCTTTTGCATATGGGCCACTTCGGTCTTCTTGGAAAATCACTCGTACATACTCGAATAACCTTTGAACTCCTGTCTTCTGCATCTGAATAGCTTTTGAACTTCCTGTCCACTACATCAATAGATCTATCTAGTTGTGTTGACAACAATGACAATACTGTTGCTGCACCTTGCTCAACATCCTCAAGGTAGCACCAAGGCATTCCTAAGGGAGTATTCCTTACTATTGCCAATTTTTGAATTGGTATGGCACAAATATCTTATTTTTTATTTTAGTTGCCTTAGTATTTTTAATGTTTCTTTTATTTTAGCCTAAAGGATGTTAATTTATTTTTTAAGGCTTGGATATCTTTTAAGAAGAAAATAATTTGGTTAATATTTTTTTGATTATAGTAGAGGAATCGGTAAATCGTTACAATTTTTTATGCCTCTTCATGGGTTTGAATATCGATCCTTATTGCCACTATAACATCCAATTGCATTGGGTAAACCTTTTATGTAGCCGTCTACGCTAACGTGACATGCCCACCGGTACTACAAGGCCCAAGGGATTGGAACCCTAGTCTCCACGCTCCTACAAAAGCATTTTGATCATTGAACCAAGCCCTTAGACCCATAATTTGGTTAATATTAAGATAAGATAATAATTAATTAAATTATATGTGCTTGAAAAGTCTTTATTTTAATCAATGGGAAATTAAAATAGAAGCTTGCTATGTTGTTTCTTTTGTAACCACAAGGTTTATGATTAAGGGGTATTCATATTAAAGAAACAATAATGTTGGTTGTGATAAAGGAAACTAGTTCCTTTACAATTACTTGATAGATTAGATGAATGCTTGCATTTTATTTATAAAGGTTTGAGATCAATATTTATGCATTTATTAATAAATAATGTAAAAGTATTGCTTTGCTATGATGAAGGAAGTTAGTATTCTTATAGTACTTGATTGATTTAGATTGAATGCTTGCATTGGATAAGTTAAAATTATATAATGGACTCCTGAGACTTGAGTAGGTAAAGGGGGCCATTATAGAGAGAAGTATGGGATTCTCTCCTTGTTGATTTAGTTGTATGCATGCATCTTTTGGGGTATGTTAAAATGTTGGTTTTGAAAAATATATAATGGACTCCTAAGACTTGAGTAGGTAAAGGGGACCATTATAGAGAGAAGTATGGGATTCTCTCTTAGGTTGGTTGCTTTGTAATGCTTTATGCATGGTTGCTTTCTTAGTATTAAAAGCATGATTAAATAGAATTGCATTTGGATTTGTCCTGATCCCTAAGTATTCCTCAAGTTAGGGGTAACTTCTTACTTAAAGAAGGTTGTCAAAGGAAGGTGGTACAAAGGCCATTTAGGTGGAATGGCATTGTTGTATCTTGGATTGAGAAATGGTTATGCAAATGAGAATTTGCTTTGTAATTTTTAGAAAGAAATACTTCAACTATTACTTCAAGAATAGTAGTTTTGTATTATGGGAATAGTTTATTTTTTAGCAATAGCAAAATATTATTTGGAAATTATGTGGTCCTCATGCTCATTGATTTTATTGTCGCTATAAACATATGATCTTGTGATTAAATGTTAATGATATCTAAGTGGAATTTGATAGCATTATGATTATTTGTTTTGAGAAATCTATTGAAATGCTTCTTTATGAGATCTCTTTAATAGTCCAAATATAGCATGTGGATTATTATAAATGTGTTAGCTTAGATGAAGCTTATGTTAAAATTGAGATGCTTATGATTTCATTCTCATGATGCTATAGCTTAAATGTTATTGAGTTTCAAAGCTTTTGATTTACTTAGAGAAAGTTTTGTTTTTCTCCTTGGGTAGAAATAAGTTCTTGGGTTGAATCTAGACCTTCTTTTAGGACCTAAGCCCCAATCCTGGGAGGAGTTGTGAGAATGCAATAACCAGGTGGAAGTGAGTCCTAGAAGGAGTTGCGAGAATGCAATAGCTAGGTGCTCATAAGTCTAGAAGGAGTTGCAAGAATGCAATAGCTAGATACTTGTGAATTGATACACCTTGAATAGAGAGGATCAGGTGTCCCCTTATCTAGAAGACAATAGGAATCAATTATAAGATAACAATGGTGGTACCTCAAATGTGTAGGTTTAGGAGATCATGTTCATTACCAATTGAGGGGTAATGACCTTAGTTAGCCCATGGAGGTGTGGTAACTAAGCACCAAGGCTTTACACCTGATTAACCTACCTAGATGGACTTAGGTTAAGGTTAGGGAATATGCATTCCCCTTTAAGTGTTATGGGCCTTAAAGGATAATCCCTACACTATGGTCACATTATCCTATATTGGTGAGGGTATGGGAAAGGTGGGGGGACCACTTTTGGAATCCTTCTAAATGAGGAGGTTTAGTAAGGTGAACCCCAAAAAACATGGGAGTTGGCCACTCCTATCCACTGAGTGTCATCTATAGTGACTTGGAACTCAAATGTGGTGAAGCCTTGAATGTTGAAGAAATAAATGTTGGGTCTTCTTTGAGAACCTTTACCTTTTAAAAAAATAAGCTTCTAGGTCAGTAGGGCTAGAAGCTTCTATGGAGTGTGCCTAGGATGAGCCTTGACTTGATGTGCTACTTTGGGAATGGCACCTTGAATCATTATCAATTGAGTGATAATAATCTATGTTAGTTCATGAGGAGAATGAAGCTAACTAATTGTAAGTACAATTGAGGAAAAATTGTAACTTACCCAACTCCTTTTTGTGGATAGGATATGGCACCTATTTTAAAAGGAAGTTCATCCAAGAAAACTAAAATGGTTGCATAAGAGGGAAATGCAGTGCAAAATTTTGGATGAACTATGGACTCCAACAAGAAAATTGGGAGAACAATGACTCCTAGTAAGAGGTCTAAGAGGACAATGAACCCCAATAGGGACACTAGGGGAACAATATGTTTTGATGGGAGAGTAGAAGATCTCTCTTCCATGGTGAAGTTGCTTCAAGAATGGTTGGATCAACAACAAAAATTAATAGAAACCTTGATCAATAAGGAAGTCGGTACTATAAATATAGAGGGTAGATAGGAAGAGAACCTTGTTAGAAGAAGCCAAGAGGGTAAAGCCTGGATAGAGGTTGAGCTGGCTAGAGACCTTAAGAATGTTAAAGTAACCAAATTTAATGGGAAAGAAGGAGGAGATGTGGTCGAGTCATGGCTGAAAGAGTTAGAAACCTTCTTTTCCATGAAATGTTACTCCTCTGAGACTCAAACTATGTGGGCTACCCTTCATCTTCTAGATGCATCCCTAGAATGGTGGGACACATTTAGTATAGGAAAAATATCCAAGCCATGAAACTTAAGTGGGATGATTTTTTTGGGGATTTTAAGAAAATATTTCTTTCTGATTAATTTTATGTAGAGAAGTTTGAAGAATTCTCTACACTTCAACAAGGATCACTATCGATAGAGGTGTATTTTTAGAGATATGTGAAACTTTTGAAGTATGTTCTAGAGTACGAGAGTAATGAGTATCTAAAGGTGCATAAGTTCATTTTAGGGGTAGACCCTAATATTAGGATAATAATTAATCTACTCAAACCTAAAACTTTGCAAGAAGCTTATGACTTGGCTAGACAAGAAGAGACTAATCTCCAAACTAAAAAGTCTTTCTTCAACTATTCAAGGTTGATAGAGATAGAGAGATAAGAGCTTAAGAAAAGAAAGAGTGTAGGATTTATGAAATGGGATAAGGAACAAAATAAGAGAAATAAAGGAAACCTAAAGTTTAGTAATAGGAACAATGGGAATCAAGGGTAAAATAAGAAGAAATTTTAGAAAAAGGATAGTTCCAATCCTCATCCTCCAAAGCAAAATGAGTCAGCACAAAAAGAAGAAATAGGGGAGAAAAGGTAGGAGAGATCTTAGGCACCTAGGGTAGGTTGCTACATATGTGGGGGTCCTCATTATGCTAAGAAGTGTCCCCAAAGATTAGAGTTAAGTTATAAATTAGAGGAGTAGTTGCACCGAATATATGTTACTATTAGGAATTAGAACTTGGATGGACAAGCTACATCGATGTTACTTAATGGTAAGTTGTTTGATAAAGATGTTAAAATTTTAATAGATAGTGGAGCTATAGATAGTTTTATTTCCACTAGTATTATTAGGGATATGCTAGAAAGACCTAGATTTTTGGCACAAGGGTGGAAATTTGAGTATGGTTCTAGATAAACCTACTTAGTGGATCAATGTTTTCCTACAACTGAGATAACTTTACCCAATGGATCCACTATATGGCACTTGTATGTAGCACCACTCCATGCTTTTGATGTTATCCTAGGGATAGATTGGTTAAAGGCTCATGGAGCCTTAATCAATTTTCAAGATAGGTGGATGGAGTACACCGATAAGGATAAGAGGAGAGTAAGAGTTCAAAGTAGGCAAGGTTCTTTTCAACCCCATTTGTTATCATCTATGCAGTTAAAGAAAGCCATTAAAAGAGGTGGTATGTTGTATGTAGTGAAGATCAATGGAAAGACTAGAGAAAATGGGGATGAAGAAGTATTTAAGAAACATCCAATTCTTCATGAATTTTAAGATGTATTCCCTAAAGATCTTCTAGGTCTACCCCCTCGATAGGAATTTGACTTCACTATTGAGTTAATGCTAGGGGTTGAACCTATTGCAAGGACACCTTATAGAATGACCCCAATTGAGTTGCAAGAATTAAAGGTGCAACTTCAAGATTTGTTAGAAAAGGGTCTGATCAAACCTAGTGTGTCACCTTGGGGTGCTCTAATATTATTTATGAAAAATAAGGATGGTTCCTTGAGGTTATGCATAGATTATAGAATGTTGAATAAGGTAACCATTAAGAATAAGTATCCTTTACCAAGGATTGATGACCTCTTTGATCAACTAAAGGATGCTACTATATTTTCAAAAATAGATCTAAGATCTAGATATCATCAGTTAAGGATTTAAGAAGAGGATACTCACAAGATAACCTTTAAGACCCGATATAGACACTATGAGTTCATAGTATTACCATTTGGGCTAATAAATGCACCAACAACTTTTATGAATTTGATGAATAGTGTGTTCTAAAAGTATCTAGACTGGTTTGTCTTGGTATTCTTAGATGATATCTTGATATATTCTCACACCAAATAAGAACATGACCATCATTTGAGGTTAGTGTTAGAGGTGTTGAGGAAAAACTAGCTATATGGAAAGTTGTCCAAGTGTGAGTTTTATACCTCACAGGTACAATATTTGGGACACATCATCTTGATAGAAGGAATTGTTGTGGATCCAAAGAAAATTGAGGCTATATTAAGTTGGCCTACACCAACAAATGTGTCAAAAGTTAGGAGTTTTATGGGACTCACTAGTTATTATAGGTATTTTATGAAAGATTACTCTAAGGTTACCTATTCAATCACCAATCTCTAGAGAAAAGGAAAAGAGTTCAAATGGATGGATAAGTGTGAGGCCACCTTTGAGGCTCTAAAAATAAGTTAACTATGACACCGATTCTCAAAATACTAGATCCTCTTGGGAATTTTACTATGTGTATAGATGCTTCCTTAGAAGGTTTGGGTGGGGTATTATCTTAGGAAGAGGCTATAGTAGCCTATGAGTCTAGAAAACTCAAGAAGCATGAGGTAAACTATGCTACACATGACCTAGAATTGGCAATAGTTGTGCATGCCCTAAAGGTCTAGAGATATTATTTGTTGGGTAAACCATTTGAGCTAAGAATAGACCATCAAAGTCTAAGGTATATTTTTACCCAACCTATGCTGAATGCAAGATAGAGAAGATGGATAGAGTTCTTAGTAAAATATGACTTTGGTATTGAGTATATCAAAGGGAAAGAAAATAAGGTTGTAGATGCCTTGAGTAGGAGAAGGCACATAACAACACTAACTTGAAGTCATATAGACTTGATGGATAGAGTTAAGGAAATGCAATTACAAGACCCATACTACATTGAAATCTGAGATAAAACTAAGAGAAATCTTGAAGAGAGTAAGGATTTCAACATAAAATATGGACTTTTATGCTTCAAGGATAGGGTAGTTATACCCAAAACTAGTGATCTAAGGAGATTGATTATGCAAGAGGCACATAATTCTCCTTATTTTGCTCATCTAAGAGGGTCAAAAATGAGGGAAAATATGAAAAAGACCTTCTATTGGGCCGAAATGAAGCAAGATATCACTAGTTTCATTGCAAGATGTTTAGAATGCCAGAAGGTTAAGGTAGAATATCAACACCCAATAGGAAAATTATACCCACATGATATACCTATACAAAAATGGTAGGTAATTTCTATGGATTTTATTGTGGGTTTACCTAAGACTAGGTACCAACATGATGCAATCCTAGTAGTGGTTGATAAGTTGACCAAGGTTGCACACTTCATACCGAGGAACATCAAGGATGATGCACCAATAGTGGCAAATAAGTTTTCCAAAGAAAATTTTAGGTTACATGGGTTTCCTAAGGTGATCATATCAGACAAGGATTCTAGGTTCACATCAAAATTTTGGTAGGCTCTTCACCATGCAATGGGCACTAAGTTAAATATCAATTTTGCATATCATCCAAAAATAGATGGTCAAATCGAGAGGGTAAACCAAGTTTTAGAGGACATGCTTCACATGTATTGCATGGACCAAAAGTTCAAATGGGAGGACTTTTTGCATCTTGTAGAATTTGCATATAATAATGGTTACCATGCATCTTTGGGAATGGCCCCATTTGAAGCCTTGTATGGTAGAAGATGTAGAACATCTCTATCATGGGATAATCTAAAGGATCAAGTAGTGATCGGACCAAACACTATCAAAGATATGGAGGAACAACTCAAAGTGATTTGACTTAGGCTCAAGGAAGTGATCGATCACCAAAAGAGCTATGCTGATCTAAAAAGATCACCAAGAGAATTCTCTGTAGGAGATAAAGTCTTCTTGAGAGTTAGACCCATGAAAAGTGCCATCAAGTCAACTAAGTTGGATCCTCACTATGTTGGGCCCTTTGAGATCATTGATAAGATTAGTCCAGTAGCCTATAGGCTCGCCTTACCACCCAACCTATCAAAGATCCATGATACTTTCCACATATCCCTACTTAGGAAATATGTTGTTGATCCTACTCACATGTGGAATGTTTCTAAATTGTAGATGGTAGATCCCTTAGCCATTGAGGTGAGACCAGTAAAGATTCTAGGGTTTCATTCCAAGATGTTGAGGAAATGAACCCTAGATCAATGTAAGGTCCAATGGGACCAGTATTCTAAAAAATGTGCGACTTGGAAAGATGTTGAAGAAATGAGAAAGCAATTCCCATTTTTATTTGAATAAAACTTGTGTATACATTTTTATTTTGTAGGAAAACATAGAGGATTGTGTTTAGTCCAAGGGGGGAGTATGTAACACCCCTCCTTGGTAGGACTTATTATTATGTATGGTTGCATGGAAATTTAATGCATAGCTTCATTTTGTGATGTCAATAAATATGGTAGTTGCACTTGATGATTGAATTTTATTTTTGGAATATGGTACTACTGATGTGTTTGTGGTTGCAGGACTAGGTACTCTCATCGGTGGGTTGAAAAGGGGAACCACCTAAGTTGAGAGAAAATTTAGGAAAATGATGGTGATGACTTGTTCATCGATAGCTCAAGGTAACAAAATACCCTTCATATAGGTGCATTGCATTGTGTTTATTGTATGTTCACACCATTGGATTGGGAAGTTGCTTGTGCAATGAGTCTCCTTAATAGGTTGGTGGTAGCAATAGACTATCTTAAATAAAAATAGCCACCTACTTAAGGATAAAACAATGGTGTGTAATATTGTTTGTTTGAGTGGCATATATGCTTGTGTGTGGTAAGCATAGAACCAATTAATTTAAGGAGTATTAATACACTTAGCATCATTAATACTTGAGAATGTTAATATCAAGGTTAATAATTAATATTAACCATTGATATTAATAAAGGTTGCAATAAATTATTTAAGGAAAGGTTTAAGTAAATTATTATGGCTCATTAAGCTTGATAAAGCCTCCATAATTATAAATTATCATGCTTTGGTGGGCGTCCTACATTTAAAGAAAGAAAAGGTGGCAATTAATGAACGTTTTCTTAAAAATGTGCATACATTACCTAGCCATGCAAGAAGGTCACGCCCAAGCCTATTTGAAATGGGGTGAAATGAGTTTTGGTTGTTGGCTTTAGAGGAAGGAGTTGTCACAACCTGCCCATTAGGACTTTCTAAAAGATATTAATTGATCCGAGGGATCAATTAATACTTGAATTTTAATATTAACCTAACCTTACTAATGTTGCCTAGCATTAATAAGAGGGTCTAATTGATAAATCTAGAGGATGGTAAACCCTAATTATCCTATAAAATCCCTAATTAAAACTAATTACACTCTACCAAGTTAATTGGGAGATTTTTTGGATGCAATTGGGATTTTATAAGGTTTGAAGAAATTAAAATAAGACTTTTTTGAAAGATTAATTTGGGAATTTATCTTTTACAAAAAGTAACTTAGTATAATAAACCTAATTTATTACAATTAGGTATTCACAATTTTTTTCCAAATTTAAATGGATCCAAAAAGACCAAGGTCATGATTTAATAATAAAAATATATATTTTTAATAGTGGATGAACTATTCTCCATTCCACATGACTCCTTCCAAATAGTGATAAGGTTGACCTTGTAAGTTGCCCTAGGAAAAAGGGAGGGCTAAAAATGAACAAGGTATTCCCACCTTATCTCCTCTTGTCCCTTCTCCCAATTTTTAAATAACAAAAATAAATATCACTATTTGGGTTGACCCTAAAAAGGCTACTTTTAATATTTTAATAATAAACCCACCTTCTTGCTTATTAAGGAAAGATAAGGTGGGAAGATTTATAAAAGGAGAGACAAGCAAATGATAAAGGGAGGAAATTTTGGAGCTTAGAGAGTATGCTCTCTACCTTGGTAGATCAGAAACCAAAAGGCTTTGAGAAAGTACTAGGTTTTTAATAAAAGGGCATTTGGCCAATATGGGTGATATTAGGATCCATATTTGTAAAAGCATATTAGAGAAAGATATGAAGGAGGAAGAATGAAGAGGGTTCAAAGGTTAAGGGCTTCATCGAGGTAACCTTGGGGAACAAATGGATATTATGAATCAGGTCATTCCTACATTTATTATACTCTATTTGTCATTATATTAAGTTACTTCGAAACTTTATTATATGAATAGGAAAGGTAACCTTAAATTATAATTCATTTCATGAATTTAATGGGTAGCCCTCCTATTTTTCTGAATATAATTGGTAACCCTCGAGAATGACCATTAATATGGCCATATAATAAGTATAGGTCTATATAAGGCTTGGTTGTGGAATTGATTGATGACCACTATGGCTTGGTAAAGCATGTAGATTTAATGTTTTATCATCGAGTGTATTTCATGTTAAGCCTTAAATATTCATAGTCTAAACCATTAAAGTGTTCTTCAATCAAGCCTCTACCACCGTTTGGTGGTTACCTTCTCTAGTGTGAAAACACCTTTAGAGTGCTCTTCATCGACACTATTTTAAATTTGGGATATATATATATATATATCCCAAATTTAAAATAGTGTCGATGTAGAGCACTCTAAATGTGTTTTAAAGAGTCAATTAAGAGGTGTTTTAAAGAGTCAATATCCTCCAACAATTAAGGATAACTGGTTTGGATTGCAGAATCAAATCTGTCATGCCTGAGATAGTGAGGTTTTAAAACTTACCCAAATTAGCCTCCTGTGTGCTCTAAGTGAGATAGGTACCTATAAGTACCCCTTATGCACACATACGGGCTTTTTGGGACTTGAGAAAGGATTCTATATCTAGCCTAAGTCTACTACCTAAATACTAGGCCACCTCATTTTGACCTCAATACCCATCCCATGTGAGATTACTACTAAGTCTGTTTTGGGATATACACTTGCCAAGGTGTCTTACTGCAATCATTCAAATTTTATAACCCTCGTTCAAATATATGCTATGAATATTGTATCTTCATTAGTCAAATCATATCTAGGCTACTTAAACGATGTGAAAAGCTATTGATCAAACCAACCATCCATCTGCAACAAATTCACCTATTAGAAACTCTTGATTGGTTTGAATCACATCACATTTGGATTGGACCAAAGAGAAATATATATATATATATATATATATATATATATATATATATATATATATATATCAGTATGCATATTGATTTATTTCCCTTTGGATTGTTTGGATATATTCTTCTAAACTATCGAAGTAAACCCTTGAAGAGGGTAGTTGTGTGAGCTCTTGGTTTAGTACATAAGAAACCTTTGTAATTATACTCCCTATATCTAACTCATGCCTCTTCCCAAACTCCAAATCATTGTAGTAAAAATGTAGAACATGCATGATGAGTCTTAAAAGTTACCCAAGGTTAGGGAGGTAATGATTAAGTATTTCATGCGTGTGAGCCACCAACGCGAGACGTAACGATTGTGATGATAGGCAAAAAGGATAAATGCCCATCTAGTCCTTTTATCCCACACATGTCATGTGGTGAACATAATGTGTTTAAAAAAAACATGGACCCCCCTTGGTACTTGATCACCACTCGATGATCAAATCGTACGCATTCCAATTGAAAGTTCTCTTAACCAATAGTCACATGGTTTAATAATTGATTCCATTTTGCCATGTGGCTATTTTTGGTTGGTCACTTATGCATGATCAACTCATCATGCATGAATTGTTAGTTGTCTATGCTGTGAGGTGGGCTACATCATGGGTAGTTCACCGATGGTTGTACCTCAAGGTAGACCAGTTTGATCCACTTGTGAATCCATGAATTATGGATCACCATGCGTTTGCCTAGTTTATCTGAAGCTAATTGACCCACCCAGTTGCTTGGGATAAAATCAAATAAAATTCTTTTAATGATTGACTATTTGGGATTAAGCATAATTAAGATAACCATTGATACTTGACTTGCATAATGGATACTTAATGTATGATACTGTTGGATCATGTGTCTCAAAATGTATCTCCAAAGTGACTGTTAGGTCATATCAAACGACCATGTATATAGAAATATTACTAAATGTCCCTTTAAACAAGACTACTATACTCCTTGTAAAGCATAGGAAATTACCTTTTATAAAAAAAAAAACAAAGGAAATAACCCTCCTATAATGTAAAAAGGCAAAAATATAAATATTGAAGTGATTTTGCACCTTCGGATATCCTTTCGAAAGGAGATCAAAAGAATACTTTTGATATTAAAGTGTGAATCAATTAAATATTCTCTTGGATCAATTGAATACATCTTTGGATCAAACTTAGGGGTAAGTTTGATAATCAAATTTGGAAAGCAAATGAATGCAACCTTGGATCAAATTTTGGAAGAATTGATAATCAATTGTGAGGCATTTGTAAAGGATTTGGTGATTCAATTAAAGTATCTAAAAGTAAATTTTCATGGAGAAATTTGAATAGTAGATACATTAGAATTGATGGTAAAATATTATTATATGAGATCAATTTTTGGTAGAAAATTGATAATGATCCAAGTTACAAATTTGTAGGAAGGAAATACAAATTTGAAGATAATCCTACTGTAAATATTTTATCAATCTTGTGAATAGATCAAATAAATTGGATTTACATATAATGATATTTAGAAATACTATTTTATGGAAAGGGTATAGTCAAGGAAAGAATTGAGTGTGGGACTCATTCTTTGAGGAAATTATGGGGTTTCCTCACTATGTTCGATCATACAATTAATGTTCCTATATGACCCTTTTCTAGTGATGATTCTAGGATATATGGGTTGGTGAAATTAGTATGATCTTAACCTTGAAGGATGGAAGGGTAAGGACAAGGATAGACAAGGTTCTATTCTTGGATCAAAATTATATGTATAGTTTACATGGATAAGTTATTGTCATATTTGGGTTAAGCTTCTCAATATTGATATATTATGATTGAAGATCTAATCTTGAGGAATGGATTTCCTCTTTATATGCTTATATATATAATGTAGATGTAAGCATGATTGCCTAATGAACTCTTCTAATGTAGCTAGAAGAATTTATCTCATTGAGGGTTGAATGTTTATCAACCTTGGAGAATGAATGTGGGATTCATTCTCGAGGGAATTATGGGGTTCCCTCTTTGATAATTGATGAGATTTCTCCTTAATATGAATCCGATGATCATTCATAAACATGTAGATATAAGAATTTGTGAGATTCTTATGTATTGTATTGATGGCTTAGAGAAAGGAAATGTGGAATTTTCTTATTTGCATCATGATTTGAAAAAGGAACAAATTGATTCCTTTAATTGTATATTTGATTTAGAAAAGGATCCATGGGATGCCTTTCTATATTTGTATTTATGACATCTTAAGTTTATGAAATGAGAGGAGAAACATATTTTGGAGGTTGGGTTTATTCCCCGTGAGGGTTCCCAGGATATATGTTGTGTATCTCTATTTTATGGTTTGCAATTATTGTTATGCATGGATGTTATACTTGCTTTCTATTATGATGTTAATTAGATAGATCGTGGATATTGTATGAGATGGAATTTAAATGTTATTTACTTTCCAATGAGATGATGCATTTACATTCTTATAAGATGATCACTAGAATGTTATATGATGCATGATTTTGTTAACAAGCAATGTTCCATAAGTGAGAATGGTTTATAATTGCACTTGAGGTTATTAGATCTAATAATGAATGGTGCCTTTGCTTTTCCAATGAATGGCTCTTTTAATATGATGTAATGGTTTATGCTTTGAATCAAGTAAAAGTCTTGATATGAGTAAAGCAATATTTATGTATTGTTTTAATAATACATGCATGGTATTCCACTACAAATAATAGAATTAGGAAGTAAGATTGAAATTACATTCAATTGGTTAAGTAACTAAACTTCCTAATGAAAGAAGATATAGAAATAATTAAACAAAGGAGATCAATAAACATCATGATGGAATGTGAGGTTAGATAGGATTTGGTCACTCCTATCACGAGAGTTGACACTGACCATGTCATAATTCTCTTGGTTACTTGCTATCCTGATTGATGTTGGTTCAAACATACTTGAATGCAAACTGACATGATAGATATGTTTCAAAAAAAAATTCTATCTCGAGTTTGGTTGGTAATTTGGGGTTGTTATAGTTGGTATCAGAGCCCAGGCTAGCTAATGGACTCTAATGTTAGGTCTAGGCTAGCAAAGATATGGGCTTTATTAAACTTTGGGAATAAATATAAACCTATAACTGTCCTTGATGAACTCTAAACTGATAAATGCTTAGTAAGGGAAGAATAAGTGCTTGGAAGCTACTAATGTGCAAGTATTTTCTCCCATACCTGTATTCACTAGTGAATCAGAATGGAAGAGTGAGGGAATCTTCCACAACTTGTGGAGTACCCAAGAGATCATTGAGAAATGGTACTTGGCATATGTAGTATTGAGCTAAGCCTCTTCCTTACTAAAGTATTGTGTGATAAATAGATTTAAGAATGATCAAGTGGGGGAAAAACTTAGATTTTATCTCATATCATGGAGATTAAAAGTTGAATAGAGCAAGTAAGGTAAAATGGTAGACATTGGAGTGTCTATGAGGGTTTGTGTGATAACCCCCTTAACTCCCATTGTGTGATATGGGGAGAGAGTTAAGCATTGCAAATGATTGATGTTCTATCTTTATGGTAGGATGTTTAGTCTTCAAGGCATACACCTAATGTATGGGTTGAAAGAGACCTAACATGAGTCTAGCTTAAGCTAGAAGGGAAAAAGGTATTCCTATTGAAATAGATAGGAGAATTCCCAAAAGCGTGGTATGTTTGATTACCCGTTGGTCTTAATAGGAGGGTTGGCCACTCCTATCCATAGGATAGACATTGACCATGTTGATTTCTATGAAGTGCAGCCTTGGACTTACTTGAGTATTCATATTTAAGAGAACCACATGGAGATTTTTCTAAAGTAACCCCTTGATCATAAACTTAACTATGTTAGCTATAAAGTTTCCTAAGAATGTTGGGTATTGAAAGTTATCTATGGAGAGATAATCCATAGAGTAAGTTTTGGAAAATATGAAGATAAGATCCCCTTTGAAATTGCAAATGGCAATACTACCTTGTGATGAGGCAAGAGTCTGGATAAGATCATGGGATCAACAAAAGAATATTTTATTTATTTACATTTTTTATCAATGTTACAATACACTCATGGCCTTTGGCAAGAGCAATGAGTTTATTAGCTCAACAATGGTGAAGGAGGGCAAGGATGGGGAAACTTCATATTTAAGCATGGAAATCATCCAAATATCACTAGAAACATCTTCTAACATGAAATTTTGGTGTGAATAATATATGGACTCCACTAGACAGCTTTGATACCTCAATTTTCACTGCCACATGATACTTTGTCAACCTCCCCAAGTATCCTGACTTCGCAAAAAAGTATACCACCCGGGTGGTGGTCAAGTTTAATAAGGTGTTGTACACTATTTAAATAAGGAATTACTCACTACACAATGCATGTGGTATTATTATCCGCATAGGATAACCTAGGGGCATAAAACTTCAATAGTTGGTTTAAGCACAAAGACCCCTCTGAGTTATTCCAAAATGGGAAAAGAGTTCCAACTTGAGAGATTCAAGGTAGTAATGTTGTAAATATGTCTACAAGAATGTTGGACTTAGTAAGGATAAACTTATAGAACCAATAGAAGAGTAGTTGTTGGAGATTATGAGATCACAAGAAGACTTCTTGGAAGATAGGAGTTACCTTAGAATTCAAGTAACTCTTAGAATATCTTGCATGGAGCAAGCATACCTCTAGCTTAAGTAAATTATCTGATAAATGATAATGGATTAAGCATACTTAGAGATAGTTTCTTGCATAAGGTAAGAATAACTATAAACTATGTCAAGTGACGAGATGAGTTGATGACTAAACTCAACTTTACATAAATTTGAATTATTATCAAATAAATGACCATGATCAAGGTTTTATGATGGTACCTTGTGTACGTGTAAACACAACCTAGATAGTTGGAAATAATATAATAATGGTCACAACTTCTAAAAGTAAGGTGCATAGGTAAATGCACACTCATCCGATGGAGCCTTTGAAAGGGTAATGATAAGACATCCTGAGGCCATATTAATGGGACACCCATAAAGAGGAGATATGACCACAAGTATTTTGGAAGGGAAAATTATTACCTTGGAAACTAAAGAAGAATTAAGATGGGATCAGTGATATAGGACATACGCATCGATCGAGACATGATCGATGATGGATGTTGAATAGAATTTGAATAATCAAGGTACTTCGATCAAATTTTTGATCAAACTCAATGTACCATAAACTGACAACTAGCTAAACATTTGGGAGAACCGAAGATGCTTTATTTCATAAAAAATTCAGAAAGCAAGATTTCTACCCATGGAATACAATATGGTAGCACTTATATTGGGGTTGGTGTTGTTATTTATGGACACAATGGGAACAAGCCCCATAGTAATTCTTATGATCATACTCCTAGTGCTTGTCAATCTGTTGGTACATACTCTTTGAAGAAAGGAAATGGCTTTTGGTGGTGCCGAATCAAGTCAAGGAGGTAATGTAGTTGCAAAAAAAGATGTGGTTATGTTGGTAGAGCAATTGAAGGAATAATTTAAAGAAGAGCTTCCTGAACAACCAATACAAAGAGAGTAGGCCCAAGAAGATTTATGGGCCCAAGAAAGGATGAGACTAGAGGTTGAGAGAGATGCAGCCATAGCAGAACGGGATAGGCTCAGATTAGTGGAAGCACAAAGAAATGACTGGAGAGCCACAACAATGGTAGCTTTATACACAAAAAATGCACAACTACATTAGGCAAGGAATGAATATAGTACTACATTTTTGACTACCTATTTTGGTGCACTAGTGAGCCATGGACTAATCATCCCATCTCTTCCAGTAGGCTATAGAGCACAACGTGGGTGAGGGAGAACCACATGAGCAGCTCGAACAATGACCTAGGGTAGAGGTCGGGTGACCTCTAGAATAGTTGCCCCAACACCTTCTCCAATTGAAGGCTTAGGTCCAACACAAAATAGTGATAGGACCGAGAGGTAGTAGCCTTGAGGGCTATAGAAATGGCTGAAAGCCACCAATTGTATATTATAAGGATGATAATTGTAACCCAAGGGGGTTTTTGCTTATGTAAATATGTATCCTTGTTATAAAATATAATGAAAATGTTTATACAATGCTTGGTTTAGATTATTGTAGCATTAATAATCTATCTAAACAAGAATGTTTTTCTTAAGAGTAATACTCTTGATTAGATTTCATTAAGAGTTGGATCGGATGATCCCAATACTTGAGTCTTCTTGTTTTGAGTAGTGGCTCAGAAGGTTCCAAATAGTAGGTAGCTTTTGGAAGGTCCTAAGCAGGTAAGCTTGGACTAAATATCCTATCAGGCATGTCGACCACTTGAGTGTCATCTGCAATGACCAGTTCTCAAGTGAGGAATGCCTTGGAGGGTAAGAAGGGGTATTTCGGGATGCATCTATGTGTGAGTCCAACGAACTTAATGAAAGAAAATCTTGTTCTAGTTAAGATTTAAAATTAACCTAAATGAGCAAGATTAGACATGAGAGTTCTATTCATAGTTAAGATTGGAACACTCTTAGGAGGTATAGATAGGGAATCTATCCTTAAAGAAGAGTGTGGGATCCTCTCTTAAAATTGAAGAAATCATGTTCTAATGCTTGGTATGACACCTTACATGGAGTAAGTGTGGTCATAGGTATTATCAGTGGATGATAATATGTTTGGTATGACACCTTACATGGAGTAAGTGTGGTCATAGTTATTATCAATGGATGATAGTATGTTTGGTATGACACCTTACATGGAGTAAGTATGATCATAGTTATTATCAGTGATGATAATATGCCTGATATAGGTGTGGTCATAGTTACTATCAGTGGATGATAGTATGACTAGGATGACACCTTACATGGAGTAAGTGTGGTCATAGAAACTATTAGTGGATGATAGTATGTTGGGGATAATAATATGAATAACATGGCACCTTACAAGGGGTAAGTGTGACCATGGATATCAGTATGATATCTTACACATAGTAAAGATGATCATTGCTATTGCTAATGGATTTTGATACTCAGAGACTACATATGTTCAAGTTCTTCTCCTCCCACTATTGAGCCACTAGTGAATCAAAGTGGAAGAGCTAAGTGAACCCTCCACATTATGTGGGTCTTAAGCGGTGTACCTTAGGCTCTTTTGAGGATTGCACTTGACATTTGTGTCTCTTGAGATATGAATCTTGCAATAGGCTGATTAAAGATGTTTACCAAGGGACATCAAGGATGATGCACTGGTGGTGGAAAATGAGTTTGCCAAGGTGATTTCAAGATATATGGGTATCTTGAAGTGAGATTTATGAAATTATGTCTTTGTCTTTGATGACACCTATTTATATCAGGTTAACTCATAAAAAGGACTATCAAGGTATAGTGTGATACTCCTTTGTGAGAGTTTTTGATGCATCTAATTAGATAGATTGTGTCTAACTTATTATAAAAACATAATTTCATGTCATCTCTATGAAAATATTCTATAGTTCTATTGTTGCAGTACTCTATTATCATTGACTATGTAGTGATAGATGTTTTGATGCTTTGATTTTATGATGAAAATTGTGTATTGATGATGTTTTCAATACTTATTGTTGATGCAATATGGATGTTTTATTGCTTTAAGGACATGGTACTACTGATAGTTTGTATTCTTGCAGGTCTAGGTACTCTCATGGATGGAAGATGTTGCTTACCATCAGGAACGAGACACTAGAAATAAGGAAAAGGATGATGGTTCTAACTGTTTTGTAAAGAACTAATGCTAGTTTTATTGATTTTCTGCATTAACTAAGCTAGGAACTAATGAGAAACACAGAGGACTGTGTTTAATCCAAGGGGGGAGTATGTCATAGCCCACCCATTAGGACTTTCTAAAAGATATTAATTGATCCGAAGGATCAATTAATACTCAAATTTTAATATTAACCTAACCTTACTAATGCTGCCTAGCATTAATAAGAGGGTCTAATTGATAAAATCTAGAGGATGGTAAACCCTAATTATCCTATAAAATCCCTAATTAAAACTAATTACACTCTACCAGGTTAATTGGGAGAGTTTTGGAATGCAATTGGGATTTTGTAAGGTTTGGAGAAATTAAAATAAGGCTTTTGTGAAAGATTAATTTGGGAATTTATCTTTTACAAAAAGTGACTTAGTAGAATAAACCTAATTTATTACAATTAGGTGTCCACAAAATTTATCCAATTTTAAATGGACCCAAAAAGAGCAAGGTCATGATTTAATAATAAAAATGTATATATTTTATTAGTGGATGAACTATTCTCCATTCCACATGACTCCTTCCAAATAGTGATAAGGTTGACCTTGTAAGTTGCCCTAGGAAAAAGGGAAGGCCCAAAATGAACAAGGTACTCCCACCTTATCTCCTCTTGTCCCTTCTCCTAATTTTTAAATAATAAAAAGGAATTTCACTATTTGGGTTGACTCCAAAAAGGCTCCTTTTAATATTTTAATAATAAACCCACCTTCTTGCTCATGAAGGAAAGAGAAGCTGGGAAGAATTATAAAAGGGGAGACAAGTAATTGAGAAAGGGAGGAAATCTTGGAGCTTAGGGAGTATGCTCTCTACCTTGGTAGATCAAAAACCAAAAGGCTTTGGAAAATGACTAGTTAATAAAAAGGTATTTGGGCAATATGGGTGATATTAGGAGCCATATTTGTAAAATCATATTGGAGCAAGACATGGAGGAGGAAGAATGAAGAGTGTTCAAATATTAAGCGCTTCATAGAGGTAACCTTGGTGAAAAAATGGAGACTATGAATCAGGTCGTTCCTAAATTTATTATACTCTATTTGCCATTATCTTAACTTACTTCAGAACTTTATTATATGAATAGGAAAGCTAACCATAAATTATAATTCATTTCTTGAATATAATGGGTAGCCCTCCTATTTTTTTGAATATAATTCATAACCCTTAGGAATGACCATTAATATGGCCATACAAAAAGTATAGGTTTGTATAAGGCTTTGTTGTGGAATCGACTCATGACCACTATGGCTTAGTAAAGCATGTAGATTTAATGTTTTATCATTGGGTGTATTTCATGTTAAGCATTAAATATTCACATTCTAAACCATTAAAGCGTTCTTCGACCGAGCCTCCACCATTGTTTGGTGGTTACCTTCTTTAGCATGAAAACACCTTTATAGTGCTCTTCCTCGATGCTATTTTGAATGTGGAATATATATATATATATATATCCACCAAGAAATTTTTAACTACGCAATGACAAGGTTTTTTAAAGAGTCAATATCATCCAACAATTAAGGATAACTGGTTTGGATCGCAGAATCAGATCCATCATGCCTGATATAGTGAGGTTTTAAAACTTACCCAAATTAGCCTCCTGTGTGCTCTAAGCGGGATAAGCACCTACAAGTACCCCTTATGCAGATATATGGGCTTTTTGGGACTTGAGAAAGGAGCATGTATCTAGCCTAAGTTTGTTGCCTAAATACTAGGCTACCTCATTTTGACCTTGATGCCCATCCCAAGCGAGATTATTACTAAGTCCGTTTCAGGTTATACACTTGCCAAGGTGTCTTGCTGTAATCATTCAACTTTTATAACCCTCATTCAAATCTCCACTATGAATATTGTACCTTCATTAGTCAAATCATATCTAGGCTTCTTGAACGATGCAAAAAGCTACTGATAAAACTAGCCATCCACTTGCAACAAATTCACCTATTAGAAACTCTTGATTGGTTCGAATCATGTTGCAGTCAAGTTGGACCAATGAGAAATATATATATATATATATATATATATATATATATATATATATATATCAATATGCACATTGATTTATTTCCCTTCATATTGTTTGGATATATTCTTCCGAACTATCAAAGTAAACCCTTGAAGAGGGTAGTTGTGTGGGCTCTTGGTTTAGTACATAAGAAAACTTTGTAATTATACTCCCTGTATCTTACTCACACCTCTAATAAAACTCCAGATCATCAAAGTCAAAATTTAGAACATGCGTGATGGGTCTTAAAAGTTACCCAAGGTTAGGGAGGTGATGATTAAGTCTTTCATGTGTGTGAACCACCAATGTGAGATGTAACGATCATGAAAATAGGCAAAAAGGGTAAAGGCCCATCTAGTCCTTTTATCCCACACATATCATATGGTGAATATAGTGTGTTTAAAAAAATAAGGACCCCCTTGGAACCTGATCACCACTCGGTGATAAAATCGCACATGTGCCAATTGAAGGTACTCTTATTCAGCAGTCACGTGGTTTAATAATTTATTTCCTTTTGCCATGTGGCCATTTCTAGTTGGTCATTTATGCATGATCAACTCATTGTGCTTGGATTGTTAGTTGTTTATGCTATGAGGTGGGCTATCTAATGGGTAGTTCATTGATGGTTGTACCTTGGGGTAGACCAGTTTGATCCACTTTTGAATCCATAAATCATGGACCGCCATGTGTTTGCCTAGTTTGGCTGAATCTAATTGATCCACCCAGTTGCTTTGGGTGAAAGAAAACAAAATTATTTATGTGATTGACCATTGATACTTGACTCATATTATGGATACTTAATGTATGATACCATTGGTTCATATGTCTCAAAAATTTATCTCCAAAGTGACCATTAGGTCATATCAAATGATCGTGTATATAGAACTATTACTAAATGTCTCTTTAAACAAGACTACTATACTCCTTGTAAAGCATAGGAAATTACCTTTTATAAAAAAAGAGGAAATAGCCCTTCTACAATGTAAAAATGGGAAATATAAATATTGAAGTGATTTTATACGTTCAGATATCCTTTTGAAAGAATATCAAAAGAATACTCTTGATAATAAAGTGTGAATCAATAAAATATTCTCTTGGATCAATTGAATACATCTTTGGATCAAACTTAGGATAAGTTTGATAATCAAATTTGGAAAGCAAATGAATGCAACCTTGGGTCAGTTTTGGGAGATTTGATAATCAATGATGAGGCATTTACAAAGGATTTGATGATTCAATTAAAGTATCTAAAAAGGTAAATTTTCATGGTGATACTTGAATAGTAGATACATTAGAATTGATGATAAAAGATTATTATACAAAATCAATTTTTGGAGAAAATTGATAACAATCCAAGATACAAATTTGTAGGAAGGAAGTACAAATTTGAATAGAATCCTACTGCAAATATTTTATCAATCTTGGGAATATATCGAACAAATTGGACTGATGTTTAGAAATGCTATTTTGTGAAAAAGGTATAGTCAAAGAAAGAATGAGTGTGGGACCCATTCTTGAGGAAATTATGGGGTTTCCTCATTATGTTCGATCATGCAACTAATGTGACCCATATGACCCTCTTCTAAGATTTAAATTCTAGGATATATGGGTTGGTGTAATTAGTATGATTTTAACCTTACCAATAGAAGGGTAAGGACAAGGATAGACAAGGTTCTAATCTTGGATCAAAATCATATGTATAGTTGACATGGATAAGTTATTATCATTTTTGGGTTGAGTTTCTCAAGATTGATATAATATAGAGTTTTAATCTTGGGGAATGTATTTCCTTTTTATATGCTTATATATAATGTAGATGTAATCATGATTTCCTAATGAACTCTTCTAATGTAGCTAGAAGAATTTATCTCATTGAAGGTTGAATGTTTATAAACCTTGGAGAATGAATGTGGGATTCATTCTTGAGGGAATTATGGGATTCCCTCGTTGATAATTTATGAGTTGTATTCTTAATATGAATCCAATGATCATTCATAAACATGTAGATATAAGAATTTTTGAGATTGTTATGTATTGTATTGATGTCTTAAAGAAAGGAAATGAGGAATTTCCTTATTTGCATCATGATTTGAAAAAGGAACAAAATTGGTTCCTTCAATTGTACATTTGATTTATAAAAGGTTCTACAAAATGCCTTTCTATATTTTCTATTATGACATCTTAATTTTATAAATGTGAGGAGAAACATATTTTTGAGGTTGGTTTTATTCCCAATGAGGGTTCCCAGGGTATATGTTGTGTATCTCTATTTTGTGGTTTGCAATTGTTGTTATGTATGGATGTTATTCTTGCTTTCTATCATGATGTTAATTGGATATATCATGGAAATTGTATGAGATGGAATTTAAATGTGATTTTCTTTCCAAAGAGATGATGCATTTATATTCTTATAAATATGTTCACCAGAATGTTATATGATGCATATTTTTGATAACAAGCAATGTTCCATAAGTGGAAATGGTTTATAATTGCACTTGAGGTTATTAGATCTAATAATGAATGGTGTATTTTCTTTTTCAATGGATCTATTAATAGAATGTAATGGTTTATGCTTTGAATCAAGTAAAAGTCTTGATATGAGTAAAACAATATTTATGTATTGTTTTAATAATACATGCATGGTATTCCACTACAAATAATAGAATTAGGAAGAAATATTAAAGTCTCATTCAATTGGCTAAGTAACTAAGTTTACTAATGAAATAAGAGATAGAAATAATTAAACAAAATAACTAGTAAACATCATGATGGAATGTGAGGTTGGATAGGAGTTGGTCACTCCTATCACAAGAGTTGACACTGACCATGTCGTAATTCTCTCGATTACTTGCTAGCCTGATTGATGTTGGTTCAAACATGCTTGAATGCAAATTAACATGATAGATATGTTTTAAAAAAAAAAATATATATATATATATATATATATATATATATATATATATATATATATATATATATATATATATATATATATATATATATATATATATCTTGAGTTAGGTTGGTAATTTGGGGTTGTTACAGGAGTATTCAAGATTTGAATAAGGATGCTCTAGTGTAGATCAAAAGCAAGGGACATAAAATAGCTTGTTAAGGTAGTTTTTATGATCCTTAGAAATGAAGTAAAATGTTATCTTCTAAGTATTTTTATTTCATTTTCCTATTTTGTGAAGCATGGTAGTATTTTAAAGTATTCTTTTGCTGGTTCATTTGGTCATGATCCTCCCTTGGCAAGATTTTTCACATGTTTGACTTGTCATTTTTTATGTTGTTTTGAAGATAGATTAAATGGTATTAAGTTGATTATTTGCAATGTATGATTGGTTTATTTAAGAATATGGTATTTTTGATAGTCTGCATGGTTGTAAAAATATGAATCATTCACATAGAGTGGACGAGGGAGTCACCATTGAGGATGAGAAAGAAGGAAAAGGTGGATTAATATTCATAATGGTCTTAATGATGATTTAATATTAATTAAAATTTTAATTAATTAATTATGATTAGCTTTAAATAGATGATTTGATCATTTAGCCTATGTTTTTAAAACAGGAAATTGAGTTGGAATTGGGTGACAAAGAGGGAGAAGAAAGAGCATCTTCCCCTTGGAATAAAATAATAGTTTACCAAATTGACCCCTCCTCCAAATGAAGGGAGGAGGATTGGCATCTTTGCTAATGGGAATTTAATATTGATTAAATTAAGGCATCTTACTATTTCAATAGTAGTCCTTTTAAATTTAGCAAAGGGACCAAAATTAGGGAATGACTAATGGATTTGGACACCCTCCAAATGAAGGGAGGAGGATTGGCATCTTTGCTAATGGGAATTTAATATTGATTAAATTAAGGCATCTTACTATTTCAATAGTAGTCCTTTTAAATTTAGCAAAGGGGCCAAAATTAGGAATTAAATAATGCTTTTCAAAATAGACCCCCTTTTCAAACCAAGGGTGGAGAAAGGGCATATTAATTAAAGCATTACAAAAATAGGAGTCATAAACTCTTTTTATGGTAATCTTCTCCAAATTAAGGGAGGAGAGTAAAAGGGGGGCATAATGGAGGATCTTTCTATCATTTAATATTAACTCACCTTTATGACTCATAAAGGGATAAATTAATAGTTTAATAAAGGCATCTTTCAAGAAGACCTATTAATAAGCATAGAGGGCTTAGTTGGGAGTTAATTTAGCACAAGAAGAAGACTATGCTAAGGAGAGAATGAGGAGGGCATATAGGTTAACATGAGAGGGAAATATTGGAGATTTTGAAGGGGATTTTCCTTATTTTTTCTCCATTGCTTAGGTAGTATGCTCTCCACTTTTATGGATAAAAAACCAAAATCTTTGTGAGAGCAATGATTTTAGGGAAAATATGTATTCTGGTAGAGGAATTTAGGAAAGGAAACCTTGGAAGTATGTGTTAGACTTACAATGGCACTGAGAGGGGGGTGAATCAGTGTAGCTCTTTAATCATGAATTAACAGCTCTTAAAACAGTAGCAGTTAAAACTTATAAATAGATACAACAAGTACAACAAGAGAACATCACACAACACAAGATTTAACGAGGTTCACCAATGTGGCTACTCCTCAAAAATGACTGCTTGGACTACCATCCAAATCCAGCCTTTGCAAAGCAACAACTTTTACAAACAGTTTACCAGCACCCACTGGAAGGAGCACCAACCCCTGATTTATCTGTACCAATAGAAAGGAGCACCAACCCCTGATTTGCCAGCACCAACTGGAAGGAGCACCAACCCCTTATGCCAAGCACCAACTTGGACTTCAATTCTGAAACTAGAAGAATGATAGTAAGATACCTTTGCTTTTACAAGACCCTGACTGGTCTGCTTCACTTTTTTGTCCTCTGCGCACTCTGCTCTCTCTATGCTATCACTTCACAATCTGCTGCTTAATTGTCGAATGATCGTCTTCTCCCCTTTGCGCACTCTGCTTCCTTTGTGATCTTCACACTTAGAATGATTCGACGACTTGCACACTGCACTCTACGACCGAACTTTGCACTCTGTGCACTCTCTCCGAACTTCGCACTTCTCAACATCCACAACTCTTCAAACATCCTTCCTTTTATAACAATATTTTCAAGATCAAAAACTCTAATCTTAGTCGTTGTAACCCTAATCATAGTCGGCTACAAACCCTAATCTTCGTCGGCTGCAAACCCTAATCTTCGTCGGCTAACATCGGTCTTCGTCGGCTTCAACTGCCCCTATAACTCTTCTGTTGTTGTTGTCGCAAAAACACATGTCGCGATATCGTGACACTTTCGCCTCCGTACGCTTTCTCTTAGCTTTGGCCCACGAGAATACAACATGTCGCGATATCGCGACACTTTTGCCTTCTTACTTTCTCTCTCCTCTTTTAGTCGCGAGAATGCGACATGTCGCGATATCGTGACACTTTTTCTCCTTAGCGCTTTCTCTTGCCTTTGGGTCGCGAAAATGCAACATGTCGCGATATCGCGACACTTTTTCTCCTTAGCACTTTCTCTTGCCTTTGGGTCGTGAAAATGCGACATGTCGTGATATCGTGACACTTTTTCTCCTTAGCGCTTTTCTTGCCTTTGGGTCATGAAAACCGACATGTCGTGATATCATGACACTTTTCTCCTCGGACTCTCTCTCTACAACATGTCGTGAAATCACGACACTTTTTCTCTTACTTTCTCTCCTAAATGTCGTGAAACACTTTTCGTTCGTACAACCTTCCTTGCAATATGTCATGAAATCGTGACACTTTTTGTCGTACAACCTTCCTTGCAATATGTCGTGAAATCGTGACACTTTTTCGTCCGTACAACCTTCCTTGCAATATGTCACGAAATCATGACACTTTTTCTTCTGTACAACCTTCCTTGCAATATGTCGCGAAATCGCGACACTTTTCGTCCGTACAACCTTCCTTGCAATATGTCATGAAATCGTGACACTTTTTCATCCGTACAACCTTCCTTGCAATATGTCATGAAATCGTGACACTTTTTCTTTCTTCTTCTCTCTCTTCCAACATGTCGCGAAATCGTGACAGTTTTTCTTTCTTCTTCTCTCTCTTCCAACATGTCACGAAATCGTGACAGTTTTTCTTTCTTCTTCTCTCTCTTCCAACATGTCATGAAATCGTGACAGTTTTTCTTTCTTCTTCTCTCTCTTCCAACATGTCATGAAATCGCGACAGTTTTTCTTTCTTCTTCTCTCTCTTCTAACATGTCGCGAAATCGTGACAGTTTTTCTTTCTTCTTCTCTCTCTTCCAACATGTCGTGAAATCGTGACAGTTTTTCTTGCCTGCTGTATATGTCGCGATATCATGACACTTTTCTTACTTGTCTTTTTCTTTGATCTTTTGCAAGTGGGCCACTTCGGTCTTCTTGGAAAATCACTGTACATACTCTGAGTAACCTTTGAACTCTTGTCTTCTGCATCTGACTAGCTTTTGAACTTCCTGTCCACTGCATCAACAGATCTATCTGACTGTGTTGACAACAATGACAATATTGTCGCTGCACCTTGCTCAACAATCTCCCCCTTTGGAATTGTTGGCAACACATGTGCAATTTTTTGTAACTCTTCTCCCCCTTTGTCAATAATACCAAAGGGCTACTGCAGACTCCCCCTGAGTCCATGCACAACATTCTCAGGCACAATTTGTTACACTTAGCACAAATTATGAACATGAGCAAAAAAATAATCAAATACTTAAATGCTCCCCCTGAGAATGTGATCCCTGTAGCTAGTCAATTCTTGGGAAGTGTGACCACTCCCAATTTGTTTTGAAGGTACTCAAACACTTCCTTGGGCAATGGTTTTGTGAAGATATCTGCTACTTGTTCTGTGGTTGGAACAAAGTCCAATTTAACCTCACCTTCTGCAACTTTCTCCTTCAAAAAGTGATACCTGATGGCAATGTGCTTTGTGCGTGAATGCATAACCAGATTCTTGGAGATGTTAATGGCATTGGTGTTATCACACTTAACTGATATTGGCTCACTGAAGCTAATACCAAGATCTTTTAAGGTTTGTTTCATCCATAATACCTGTGTACAACATGTTGTCGCTGCAATGTATTCTGCCTCTGCTGTCGATAAAGAAACTGACTCTTGTTTCTTACTATGCCACACGACTAATCTGTCTCCAAGATAGAATGCACCTCCACTGGTACTCTTTCTATCATCTACACATCCTGCCCAATCTGCATCTGAATACGAAATAAGGGTGAAGTCTTTACCTTTCGGATACCATAATCCATATTCCATAGTACCCTTGAGATACCGAAGAATCCTTTTCACCGTTGTTACATGAGTCTCCTTAGGATTAGCTTGAAATCATGCTACCATGCATACTGCTTGTAAAATATCTGGTCTGGTAGCTATCAAGTATAGTAAACTTCCAATCATGGATCTGTACATGGTTTGATCAACAGGTGGAGATTTGTCATCCTTGCTCAACTTACAGCCTGTCGTCATGGGAGTGCTAAGCTGGCTTACCAGTCCTCCATTGTGAACCTTTTTAGCATCTCTTTTACATATTTAACTTGAGAAATAAATATGCCCTTCTTACTTTGATTAACTTGCAATCCGAGGAAATATGACAGTTCTCCAATCATTGACATTTCAAATTCTTTCTGCATCTTATCTGCTAAGTCCTTGCATGACTCATCTTTGCTGTTGCCAAATATGATATCATCTACATAGACAACAAGAACAATAAGATGCCCATTTTCTATTTTGACATACAGATTACTATCCACCATACCTTTCTTGAACCTTTGTTGAGTGAGATAGTTGTCTAGCCTTGCATACCATGCTCGGGGTGCCTGTTTTAAGCCATATAAAGCTTTCTTCAACTTGCAAACAAGGTTGGGATCATCACCAAGTTGGAAACCATCTGGTTGCTCGATGTAAACTTCTTCTTCAAGTTTCCCATTCAAAAATGCTGATTTCACATCCATTTGATAAACTTTGAAATTCTTGTAGATTGCTAAAGCCAAAAACATTCTAATTGCCTCTAGTCTCGCTCTCTGGTGCAAAAGTTTCCTCAAAATCAATGCCTTCAACTTGTGCATAACCCTTGCAAACTAATCTTGCTTTATTTCTGACTACCTGTCCATCTTCATTCAGTTTGTTTCAAAAAATCCATTTAGTTTCGATGATATTTTTATTTGCAGGTCTAGGTACTAGCTCCCAAGTGTCGTTTTTCTCTATCTGATCTAATTCTTCATTTATTGCCTTCATCCAACTTTCATCTTTGCTTGCATCATCAATATTTTTGGGCTCAATGCTGGATAGTAGAGAGTAGTTACTTACTGCTCTTCTTCTTGTCTGAACTCCAACTTTGGGATCTCCAATGATTTGCTCTCTAGGATGATTTCTCTGCCAGCTACCTATTTTGAATTTCTTATTTTCTTCCATTTCTCACATCATCATCTGAGTCAATTTTTTGTATCTTTTCAATTTTGTTTTCCTCATCTCCTTCAATAACCTCTTCATAGATTGGGTAGTTTGTTTCATAGCTAATTACTCGTTCTCTACCTTCATCAAATTTAACATCGGCACTTGTCCACAATTTTCTTTAGCCTTTTGTTGTAGCATTTGTAAGCTTTGCTTCTAGATGAATAACCAACAAAAATACCTTCATCTGCTCTATCTTCAAACTTACCAAGATTATCTTCAGTTCTTTTGATGTAGCACTTGCTTGCCAAACACTTTGAGGTATTTTGTTGTTGCCCTTTTACCGAACCACAGTTCATAAGGAGTTTTGCTTTCATGTGTTCTCAGCATGTACCTATTTTGGATATACACCGCAGTATGGACTGCTTCTTTCCAAAATCTGTCTGCTACTCTGCTTTCAGCCAACATAGATCGTGCCATTTCTTGCATAGTCCTGTTCTTTCTTTCTACCACTCCATTTTGCTTGAGGTGTCTTGGCTGCTTGAGAACTGTCTCTTGATACCGAATTTCTCACAGTACTCTGCAAACTCCTCTGAAATGAATTCTCCTCCTCTGTCTGATCTTAGACATTTGATCCTCTTTCCTATTTCATTCTCAACTTGGTTTTTGAAAATCTTGAACATATCAAAGGCTTCCGATTTATGCTTCAAAAAGAATATCCATGTCATTCTGGAATAGTCATCAATGCACAACATAAAATATTTGTCACCATTTATGCTTTGTGTTCTCATGGGACCACATAAATCAGTGTGTATTAGTTCCAAAGGTTTGCTTGTGTAGTATTCTTTGGTTTTGAATGTGACTCTAGTTTGCTTCCCCTTTTGGCATGAAGCACAAATGCTATTTGCAGGTTTGCTGATGGTTGGAATATCTCTCACTGCCCTTTTTGAGGTGATCTTTAGAAGATTATCAAAACTGATATGACCAAGTCTCTTGTGCCACAACCAATTTTCTTCTTCCTGTCCAATAAAACAAGTTCCTTTTGAAGTCTCTGAGAGCGTGTACAGGTTACCAGATGTTCTTGACCCTGTTGCTATCAATTTTCCACTATTTGTTTTTCTGACTTCACAACCCTGCTTCATAAAGACTACTTCATGACCTTTATCACAAATCTGACTTACACTCAATAAATTATGTTTCAACCCATCCACAAATAAGACTTCTTCTGATTTAATCCTTCCATCACTAATTTTGACTGAGCCTTTGCCGACTATCTTGGCTCCATCATTATTTCCAAATTTTATTGATCCTCCTTCATATTTCTGTAACTTTTCAAATTTTTGTTTGTCACCTGTCATATGACTGGAGCATCCACTATCTAGTATCCATGGTACATATTTATTCTGTGCTTTGAATGCAGTTTGAACGATTAAGGATTCCTTTTCTTCCTTCAGTCGCTCTTTTCCTTTCCACACTGTTTTGATAGTAGTTTTGGGCTCTTGTTTTGCCTTTCCCTTATCAGTAGTTTGAGCATGTTTTTCGGGAAGCTTTCTATTTTGACTCATCCTGTATGGTTGAAATTTTCTTCCCTAAAACTGATTTGATGTAAATGTATTTCTATAGTTTCTTGCAATGTGCCCAAAATTATGACAGTTATAACATTCTACTGTATAATTCATCAGAGGAGAAAAAACATTTCTACTGGTGAAATTCCTTGGTCTTACATTATATTTGGAGTCTGAGATTTTATGCCCATAGCCATTGCATTTAAAATAGAAACCAGAGAAAGGATAATTGAACCTGGGTGATGGTCTTTGCCATGTTGTCGTAGGAGCCATAGGTCTTCTTCTTCTTTGATGTGTGATATTGGTGAATCCATCATTGTCAATTTTCCTTTCGTGCCTGGCATTAATGCTTTCTTTTGCATGAGACATTTTTCCTTGATCAACCTGTCTCTTAGCTTCATTCTTTGTGGATTCTATATTTCTGGCCTTTGATCCACTTGATGATTCTCCTTCGATGAAACCCGGACCAAATTTGATGCCTGCAGGTCTTTGGTCATTTATGATCTTATCCGACTTCATAGAACTTTCTTCACGTTTGTGATAACAACTGATTTTCTTATTCATCTCTTCTAGCTGCATTCTTAAACCAACAATCTCTTCTTCTAACTTGCTGCAAAGATCTATTTTCATAGTTAATTGCACTTCGAGATCTTCGGAGATTTTCTTAGATTCTTCTATCTGTACTTTTAAGTTGGTTATGATTCCATTTGTATCCTCAAGCTTTCTTGATAGTTTCTTATTCTTTTTCTTTTCTATCTCCCACTCTTCAAGTGCGAGATATCAACTCACCTTCTAAGTCTACTTCAGCCTCGAGATTTTCACCACAAACTTCAGAGGTCACTCCTTCTTTCTGATTTAACTTCTTCAAATGCCATAAAAAGAGCTTCATCTCTTTCTTCTTCAGACTCTTCACCGGAGCTATTTTCTGATGAACTAACATTCTTGGAGATGAAACTTTTCTTTTTGAAGTTGCCTTTTCTGAAATTTGTTTTCATCTTCCAGTCACTTCTTTCTTGGTGGGATCCTTCATCATTTTTGTTCTTCTCTTTCAGTGGACATTTAGTCACAAAATGCCCAACGCCTCCACAGTTGAAACATTTAAATGGAAGCTTCCCTCTGTATTTTCCTTTCCCCTTTTTTAGTTTTCTAACAAAGTTTGCTTCCATTTCATCTGATGTCTCTTCTTCCTCGGACTCTTGTTTTGTGTTTTTATTTTTAAGGGCTTTGAAATCTGCTTCTCTGTCAGTGGGTTTAGATCTTCCTATCCTCATCTCATATGCAGTTAAAGAACCATACATTTCATCTATACTAAAATAATTTAGATTTTTAGCTTCTTCTATCGCTGAGACTTTGGAATCAAACCTTTGAGGAAGAGATCTTAATACCTTTTTCATGATAGCAGAGTCATCGATATCCTCGTCGAGTCCTCTGATCGCATTGATGATTCCATTAACTCTCAACATGAATGCCTCAATGTTTTCATCGTCATTCATCTTCAATGCTTCGAACTGAGCTCGATGTGTCTGTAACTTGGCTTCTTTGATCTTATCATCTCCTTCATGAACACTCTTCAATTTGTCCCATATTTCTTTTGCCGATTTACAGTTCATGACCTTTACTAGTTCATTGTCTGCTAATCCACACAAGATGGCATTCGTTGCTTTTGAATTATTCTCAAACAGTTTCTTTTCGTCTGCTTCTTTTGGAGGAGTGGTGGGAATTGTGTATCCACTAACTACTGAATCCCAGATGTCGTATCCCAAAGCACAGAGATATGTCTGCATCCTGACTCTCCAGAATGCATAATTAGATCCATCAAACAATGGTGCTTTGTTTGATGAGAAGCCTTCACCACCTGCCATTGTGTTACTTCCAAGATCACCCTAGCTGGTTAAGCTTGTACAGGGACTTAGCTCTGATACCAATTGTTAGACTTACAATGGCACTAAGAGGGGGGGTGAATCAGTGTAGCTCTTTAATCATGAATTAACAGCTCTTAAAATAGTAGCAGTTAAAACTTATAAACAGATACAACAAGTACAACAAGAGAACATCACACAACACAAGATTTAATGAGGTTCACCAATGTGGCTACTCCTCAAAAATGACTGCTTGGACTACCATCCAAATCTAGCCTTTGCAAAGCAACAACTTTTACAAACAGTTTACCAGCACCCACTGGAAGGAGCACCAACCCTTGATTTATCTGTACCAATAGAAAGGAGCACCAACCCCTGATTTGCCAGCACCAACTGGAAGGAGCACCAACCCCTTATGCCAAGCACCAACTTGGACTTCAATTCTGAAACTAGAAGAATGATAGTAAGATACCTTTGCTTTTACAAGACCCTGACTGGTCTGCTTCACTTTTGCGTCCTCTACGCACTCTGCTCTCTCTGCGCTATCACTTCGCACAATTTGTTGCTTAACTATCGAACGATCGTCTTCTCCCCTTTGCGCACTCTGCTTCCTTTGTGATCTTCACACTTAGAATGATTCGACGACTTGCACACTACACTCTACGATCGAACTTCGCACTCTGCGCACTCTCTCCGAACTTCGCACTTCTCAACATCCTCAACTCTTCAAACAACCTTCCTTTTATAACAATATTTTCAAGATCAAAAACTCTAATCTTAGTCGGCTGTAACCCTAATCTTAGTCGGTTGTAAACCCTAATCTTCATCGGCTGCAAACCCTAATCTTCGTCGACTTACATCGGTCTTCGTCGGCTTCAACTACCCTTGTAACTCTTCTATTGTTGTTGCCGCGAAAACACATGTCACGATATCGCGACACTTTCGCCTCCGTACGCTTTCTCTTAGCTTTGGCCCGCGAGAATACAACATGTAGCGATATCGTGACACTTTTGCCTTCTTACTTTCTCTCCTCCTTTAGTCATGAAAATACGACATGTCGCGATATCACGACACTTTTTCTCCTTAGCGCTTTATCTTGCCTTTGGGTCGTGAAAATGTGACATGTCGTGATATCGTGACACTTTTTCTCCTTAGCACTTTCTCTTGCCTTTGGGTCATGAAAATGCGACATGTCACGATATCGTGACACTTTTTCTCCTTAGCACTTTTTCTTGCCTTTGGGTCATGAAAACCGACATGTCGCGATATCGCGACACTTTTTCTCTTGGACTCTCTCTCCTACAACATGTCACGAAATCATGACACTTTTTCTTTTGGACTCTCTCTCCTACAACATGTCACGAAATCATGACACTTTTTCATGCAACCTTCCTTGCAATATGTCATGAAATCGTGACACTTTTTCGTCCGTACAACCTTCCTTACAATATGTCACGAAAATCATGACACTTTTTCTTCGTACAACCTTCCTTGCAATATGTCACGAAATCATGACACTTTTCATCCTTACAATCTTCTCTTGCAATATGTCATGAAATCGTGACACTTTTCTTCAACCTTCCTTGCAATATGTCGCGAAATCGCGACACTTTTTCTTCGTACAACCTTCCTTGCAATATGTCACAAAATCGCGACACTTTTTATTTCTTCTTCTCTCTCTCCTCCAACATGTTGCGAAATCACGACAGTTTTCTTTCTTCTTCTCTCTCTTCCAACATGTCACGCGAAATCGTGACAGTTTTCTTTCTTCTTCTCTCTCTTCCAACATGTCGTGAAATCACGACAATTTTTCTTTCTTCTTCTCTCTCTTCCAACATGTCGCGAAATCATGACAGTTTTTCTTTCTTCTTCTCTCTCTTCCAACATGTCACGAAATCATGACAGGTTTTCTTTCTTCTTCTCTCTTCCAACATGTCGCGAAATCGCGACGTTTTTCTTGCCTACTGTATATGTCGCGATATCGCGACACTTTTCTTACTTGTCTTTTTCTTTGACCTTTTGCAAGTGGTCCACTTCGGTCTTCTTGGAGAATCATTGTACATACTCTGAGTAACCTTTGAACTCCTATCTTCTGCATCTGACTAGCCTTTGAACTTCCTATCCACTGCATCAATAGATCTATCTGACTGTGTTGACAACAATGACAATATTGTTGCTGCACCTTGCTCAATAGTATGAGAGGGATTCTTGGATATGCATGAGAAGGAAGATACTAGGATGCTAGCATGAGGAGAAGGATAGAATAATGCTAGAAGGACTTGGCCAAAGTACAGAGCTTGGAATATTGAATGCAACGAACATTTGGAGCTCAAGGTTGGATAATATCACCTTAATTGCATTTTTTTTTAAGGAGTTTACTACGCTTTGGAAATGAATGATTGTTTTTGTATTGCTTTCTTATGATTTTGAACCCTTCTAAATAAATTTATGGAATCAATTCTCTTTCCTTTGAATTTAGTTTAGGATATAAGGTTTTTAAAGTTAATTTATCTTTAACTTCTTTCAATCAAATGATATGGTTTCCAAATTGCTCTATTTGGATAACTTGGAGTTGTTATGTGTATTTTTCCTTGGATGGAAGAATACATTAGACTCTTGGAAGAAAGATGTTCCTCGAGTATGGATTAAAATATAGAGGTTATCGGGGAGGACCCTGTCCCAAATTCCCTGCTTCCTCCCTTCCATTCTGTGCATTCCTAGTCAGGTATGACCCTGTGTCAACCCTGTTGTGCTTCCTAATTCATTACGGGATCATCCTGGGGCCTTCCAAATGGTGTTTTCCATCCTAACGTAATTACTAGAGCTTGGCTAGAATGTCCCTAAGTTTTTCCATAGTGGCCTTCACTAGTAGTTGGTTTTAGGTGGCCCGAATTAGGAGTTGGAGCTTTGGAGTCTGTATCAGCTATCCTTTTGGCTTTGAGAGGAGCTTGTGTTTTTTTGCTTATCATCAATTTATTTTTGTTGCTCTGTTCTTGGATTTGATATCTAAAGGGGTTCTTATTTTGTTTGGTCATGCTATCTCAGCTTGGGGTTTACTCTCTGCTTCTTTCTTGGTCTTCGGGTTGGGCCACAATTTTATTGTTCATAGTTGAGTGGATCTTGATCGTGGTCGATGTGGACCCACTGAAGCAAGTTTTGGTGTCCATATTGGGTTTTTTTGTGTTCCTCTCCCTACTACATCTTTCTAGCCTCTGGGGTAGAGCCCTGAGTTTCTCGTGTTATTATAGATGTTGAAGTTCTTAGATCTCATTTATATGTACAATTGGTGGGGTTGGTGGGTATCCTTGCTCTAGGGCTCTCTTTTGGATTTCATATTTGCCTTTTTTTGGCCTTGGCATGGCTCGATGTGTGCATGCCTACTGCTATTGATGATATCTTATTGGCAGTCTTGGTGGCTTGATCTCTTCTAGCCATGGAGTTCCATGGTTGAAGAACACAAGCTTATACTAAGAGGGGAGGGGTGAACAATATAAGACCTCTTTTTACTTTCTATATTTAACTTCAACTTCGCAAAGCAATGAACCAATAGCAATATCAAAGCAATGCATAAAGCAACACACAATGAGACACCAATTTTAACATGGTTCACCCAACATGGGCTACATCCACAAAAATTTTCTCTAAAAAGCTTTCTCAAAGTTCTTTGGGAATCCTTCCCAATTAAAATTTTTATGAGCCTCAGCCCAAATGAAAAACCTTCCCCTACTCAAGTATTTATGAGCCTCTACCCAAAGGAGAATCCTTACCCTCCTCACGAATTTATGAGCCTCCTTCCCAAAGGAGAATCCTTCCCCTCCTCATGAATTTATGAGCCTCCTGCCCAAAGGAGAATCCTTCCCCTCAGCTCTGGAAATGATACTTTAGAAGATCACCTACCTCTTATTCCGCTAGCACATGGAACTCCTTTCCATAGAAGACCTCCTATCCTCAATGCTCAGCCTCAAGAGACCTTTGTCCTCATTGATCACCTCCACAACAACTCATCAACATGTACTAAACACAGTCAGTCGGTCCAACACAAGTCTTCCTCACTCTGTCAGATCTGTCCCAAGCTCAACTCATAAAGCTTGAACAAATCAATCTCTACTACACACAAGCCTTCTCAAAGACTTGTCAAAACTATCCTCGGGTTCTTCTCAAAGAACCACTTCAACTCTATCCTCAAGTCCTCTGCTAGGACCTGTCCTAATCAGCTCACAAGTCCTCCCTAGAACTTGTCCAAATAAGCTCACAATTCCTCACTAGAACTTGTCCAAATCAGCTCACAAGTCCTCACTATAACCCATCCAAATCAGCTCACAAGTCCTCACTAGAACCTATCCAAATCAACTCACAAGTCCTCACTAGAACCTGTCCAAATCAGCTCACAAGTTCATCAAGAAAAACTTGCTTAGCATGAATCCACAAATAGAATTGTTAGAGACCCAATGTGATTCATCAACCTCATAGAAGCATAAATAATATTGTTAGAGACTCAATATGTTCTATACTTAACTCCAAATCTCAATCTCAAATCTCATATAAACATAAAGAGAATTGTTAGAGACTCAATATGTTCTACACTTAACTCCCAATCTCAATCTCAATCTCAAAAGAATAAGATAGATGTAGTATGCTTTTCTCAAGAACATGAAACACAACCCAACAATTGCCAACCATGCAATATCTCATATAACCATGATACTCATGTTCTTTCCACAACCAATATCTTTTCTCAACCAATTAGGGCTTTAACAACAATGCTTATAGACAAGGTTTAACCAACATCATTCAACTCAACATTAACCTTGAAGCATTCAACCAATCACTACATGAAAAGGAAACTAGTAGACATCATTTTCCCTCCAAATATATTTGAACAAAATAGCCACCAACATAAATCACCAATGCAAAGAATAACTTGCTCAAATCAATCTCAATGGAGTAAGCCCAAATCATGTATCAAGTAAAGCATTAACTTGATCAAAACAACCTCTATGGAAGCAACTCAACCATCAATCTCAAAACATCCAACTAAGGGTTTCACCAACTCAAAGCAAGTAGCAAGACTTACTAACATAAACCCTAGTGCAAAAATTCTTCCTCTTCCTCAACCAGAATTATGCATTCACCCAAAAAAACTCATCAATGATTTTAATGCATAAACAATCTTCAATATCTAGAAAATGGGATTTACACCAACAAGAATACCTAGTAGACAACCTTTTCACTCCAAACTCAATTTCATAAAATACACCATCAACAATATACATAGAAGAAGTTGCCAGGAAGAAGAGAATAGTTCTTCAACCTGTTACCAACACCACCCTCAACTTTGCCACCAAGTCAAGGTTAGATCATAAAAGTAACCACAAAAATATTTATTCTATAAAACACCTTATGACTCCAATCCTTAGAAGTCAACTACCAAAAATATAAAGCATACAAACAATATATCCTTTTACACCTTATTTCTCCAAATTAATTAAACCATGCTCAAGTAATAATAGCTTCTAAGCAAATCTCACTCAACAATCAAGCCAAAAATCTCAACCACACACTATCAACCTTATATCTCCAAAGAAGCATTTAACCTTAAAAATAATTTTAAATAAATTTGCCCAAAAAAATGCTTCCAAAAATTGTGGGTCAACAGTGCCTCCGAAAAAATCGAAGCGCAAAAAACTCTTCTCACACTCCACAAGGGGAGTCGAACGCTTGACCTCCCTTCAAGCGCATTTGCAGAATAGTCATTGCCACTAGGCCAATGGCGCTATATTGAAGGCTAACAAGAGTCTCCTTCTCCTTAACCCTTTGGCAGCGGATAAATGTGGCAAAAAAATGATAGCCATAGCTTTTACTTCCCAACATTTGCGCAATTCCAATTTCTTTGACACCTTTGCTTTGGACTATAGGTTATGGATTATATAGCCAAACTTCCATGCTATGCACGATGTCGGTGGGAGGATTAATTCGAACTTTTCAAATTAATATTATTTTGGTCCCTTCGAAACAACTTTAGGGTTTATGAAACCCTTTTGATTATTTAAAAAATAATCAAAGGTCTTTTAGACCTTAGACCTTAGGTGGAGAACCCATTAAATTATTAAAATAATTTAATCACTAAATCAAATAAATAATTAATTAAAAAACCTTTAAAAGGTTTTATTAATTAAGTTATTTAATTAATAAGTGTCTCCAGCCTTTGCATTAAGCTGAGAGTGGTTTTGAGAAAAACCCTTAATGCATCCACCTGGTTTTAATAAAAACCCTTAAACCTGCCATGGTTTTGATAAAAACCTTTTCATCTGTCACATGGAATCTCTCCGAAATCTTCTAGAAAATATTCTTTGGAATCTTCAACCTTTGAAGCCAATAAATTCTCTTGACATTAATGCCAGTTCCTTTTGACATCAATGACAACTCATAGACAAGAAGCTAGGATCTCAAACCCAAAATTGCCAACAATCTCCCCCTTTGTCATTGATGGCAAACCATGCTTCTCAACAACACTGAAACTCAAAACTGCTGTATAGAAATCAACTCCTCCTAACTTGAGGCTCTCCCCCTTACTCATATCTCTCCCCCTTTGTCATCAATGGCAAAAGGTCACCTTTGGGGCTTGGGACTAAGAATGAGCCTATTAGCTTAGTCCCTCCCCCACCTCCTGTTGAGGTGATTAATTCCGGGGTGGGAGTAAAACTCCCATTAGGCACTGATCTTCATCAGTGTCTATAGCTTCCTTACCATGTCTTCTCTTGTTCTCCTTGTCCATATTCTTGTTCTTGTTCATGTCACTATTGTTGTTCTTATTATCATTCCTATTCTTATCCATGTCTTGATTCTTGTGCCTGTTCATACCCATGTTCCTGTTCATGTACCTTGGAATTTCAGCTCTACACTGTCTAGCTATGTGACCTTCATTAATGCACTTATAAAAACTAACAATGTTATTTATTTGAGGCATACCTGATCTTTGACTCCATCTATTCTGACCAACCCTATTCCTGTTATTAGCCTTGAAATAAACAACCTTGTGCCCAAACTATTTACAAGAGTAGCAATACCCTTGAAAGAAATTACCACCTCTGAATCTATCATTTACCTTCCTCACTTGAGTCATGCAATGTGAAGCCATGTGACCAAACTTGTGACAAGCAAAACATCCGCCATTAAACTTTCCTTGATTTGACCTCTTAGGTCCTGTAAACTTTCTCCCCTTTTTCTGATTCATGTTTTCTGATTCTATGCATCTATCACTCAAGGACTCTTTTTCTAAAGTACTTTCCTCATCAGAACTCTCTTCCTTTCAAAATCTCTTACTAGATTCCCCAGCAGAGTCGCCAACCTGTTCCATGTGTTTCTTACCAAAACCAAGACCTGTTTTATCTGTTGTCCTTCTTTGATCTTTGATGATTGACTTTACCTTTTTGGTGCTATCTTCAAACCTGTAAAGCTTCTCCTTGTACTCTTTAGTTTCCTCTTTCAAGGAAGCCACTTTCTGTTCCAACTCTCTACACTCAAGAACCTTAGACTCTAACTTATCCTTAAGTTTTTGTGTCTTAGCTATAGAGAAGTCAAGACTTTCTATAAGCTCATCTCTCTCAATACAACATTCATCCAATTTATCATTGAGTCTAGCATTCTTCTTTCTTTCCTTTTTCAAAGCACTAAGAGCACTAACAAGTTTAGCTTCAAGATCTACTTCACCATCCTCTATAACTTCCTCTATTTGTTTGCCTTTTGAAACATCAATGACTTTTTCAAATTTCTTATCACTAGAGGTGCTACCCTTTTCTAAAGCCATACAAAGATCTTCCTCACAATTTTCTGAAGCATCCTCATACATAGTATAACTAGAAATCAATCCATTATTTGTGCAATCATCCTCAATATGTCCAAAATTTCCACATCTAAAACATTTCATAAGGACAAATCTATGTTTCTTTTCTTCTTCTTTTTCTATTAGGAACAACATTTCATTTCCAACATCACTTGAAGAACTTTCACTATCACTACTAGAACACTTACTTGCCTTGTTTAGGTAGAAACTTTTCTTGTGTTTGTGAGAGTACCTCTTTCCTTGATTGCTTTGCTCATCTTTATTCTTCTTTTGATGCCTGTGCCTTTCAGAATCCTTGCTCTTATAATCCTATTTATCTTCATCACTTTCATCCTTGGTAGCAGTACAGTTAGTAGCATAATGACCAAAATTTCCACAATTGAAACACTTGACATATTTCATACCTTTGTGGTTTCTTGAGAACTTGCCCTTCTTGCTATAATATGCCTATTCATTACTAGAAGACTCATCACTATCTTGAAGCTCTTTACCCTTGGATTTCTTGGTAGCCTTGAAATTTGCCTCCTTCTTAACATCAACCTTCACTTGAGTTCTCAACTCAAATGCTGCAAGTATACTATGAAGCTCATCCTTTTTCAACTTATCCAAATCCTTAGCTTCCTCAATAGCAGAAATATTTTCACTAAATATATTTGGAAGAGACCTCAAAATATTATCACAAATATCATTTTCAGCAAGCTCAAAACCTAGTTCCTTCATAGATTTAACAATATCATCCATAAGAAGCATATAGTCACTAATATTTTCTTCATAATTCATCTTGAGTTGTTCAAACATACCTTTGAAGTGTCTCAACTTGGCCTTTCGGACATTTGCATCACCTGTATGAACCACCTTCAACTGTTTCCACATTTCACTAGCTATCTTGTAGTGAATCACCTTGGTAAGATCTACCTTCTATAAACCCTTCAGGATTGCATTCATTGCCTTTGAATTGCTATGATGTAGAAGCCTCTCTTCCTTAGTAGAATGACCATGCTCAAGAATTGTATAATCATCCTCAATCACTTCCCAAACTTCATTTCCAAGAGCCATAAGATGAACCTTCATCCTAGCACTCCAAAGCCCAAAATCTGCCTCATCAAGAATAGGTGTTGCATTACCACTTGTATATTCCATTGTGTTATTTACAATCTTTTCCTTCAAGCTGTTAAACTTTTTGAAGGAACCTGCTCTGATACCAATTGAATAACACAAGCTTATACTGATAGGGGGGGTGAACAGTATAAGATCTCTTTTTACTTTCTCTATTTAACTTCAACTTCGCAAAGTAATGAACCAATAGCAATATCAAAGCAATGCATAAAGCAACACACAATGAGACACCAATTTTAACATGGTTCACCCAACATGGGCTACATCCACAAAATTTTTCTCTAAAAATCTTTCTCAAAGTTCTTTGGGAATCCTTCCCAATTACAATGTTTATGAGCCTCAGCCCAAAGGAGAAACCTTCCCCTACTCAAGTATTTATGAGCCTCTACCCAAAGGAGAATCCTTCCCCTCCTCACAAATTTATGAGCCTCCTGCCCAAAGGAGAATCCTTCCCCTCCTCATGAATTTATGAGCCTCCTACCCAAAGGAGAATCCTTCCCCTCAGCTCTGGAAATGATACTTTAGAAGATCACCTACCTCTTATTCCACTAGCATGTGGAACTCCTTTCCAAAGAAGACCTCCTGTCCTCAATGCTCAGCCTCAAGAGACCTTTTTCCTCACTGATCACCTCCATAGTAACTCATCAACCTATACTAAACACAGTCAGTCGGTCCAGCACAAGTCTTCCCTTCTCTGTCAGATCTGTCCCAAGCTCAACTCATAAAGCTTGAACAAATCAATCTTTGCTACACACAAGCCTTCTCAAAGACTTGTCAAAACTGTCCATATGTTCTTCTCAAAGAACCACTTCAACTTTGTCCTCAAGTCCTTTGCTAGGACCTGTCCTAATCAGCTCACAAGTCCTCCCTAGAACTTATCCAAATCAGCTCACAAGTCCTCACTAGAACCTGTCCAAATCAACTCACAAGTCCTCACTAGAACCTGTCCAAATCAGCTCACAAGTCCTCACTAGAACCTGTCCAAATCAGCTCACAAGTTCATCAAGAAAAACTTGCTTAGCATGAATCCATAAATAGAATTGTTAGAGACACAATGTGATTCATCAACCTCATAGAAGCATAAAGAGAATTATTAGAGACTCAATATGTTCTATACTTAACTCCCAATCTCAATATCAAATCTCATAGAAACATAAAGAGAATTGTTAGAGACTCAATATGTTCTATACTTAACTCCCAATCTCAATCTCAACTCAATATTAATCTCAAAAGAATAAGATAGATGTAGTATGCTTTTCTCAAAAACATGAAACACAACCCAACAATTGCCAACCATGCAATATCTCATATAACAATGATACTCATGTTCTTTCCACAACCAATATCTTTTCTCAACCAATTAGGGCTTTAACAAAAATGCTTATAGACAAGGTTTAACCAACATCATTCAACTCAACATTAACCTTGAAGCATTCAACCAATCACTACATGAAAAGGAAACTAGTAGACATCCTTTTCCCTCCAAATATATTTGAACAAAATAGCCACCAACATAAATCACCAATGCAAAGAATAACTTTCTCAAATCAATCTTAATGGAGTAAGCCCAAATCATGTATCAAGTAAAGCATTAACTTGATCAAAACAACCTCTATGGAAGCAACTCAACCATCAATCTCAAAACAGCCAACTAAGGGTTTCACCAACTCAAAGCAAGTACCAATACTTACTAACATAAACCCTAGTGCAAAAATGCTTCCTCTTCCTCAACCAGAATTATGCATTCACCAAAAAAAACTCATCAATGATTTTAATGCATAAACAATCTTCAATATCCAGAAAATGGGATTTACACCAACAAGAATACCTAGTAGACAACCTTTTCACTCCAAAATCAATTTCATAAAATACACCATCAACAATATACATGGAAGAAGTTTCCCCTACCTTTGTGTGAGGAATAAGATAATAGTTCTTCAACCTGTTACCAACACCACCCTCAAATTTGCCACCAAGTTAGGGTTAGATCATAAAAGTAACCACAAAAATATTTATCCCAATAAAAAACCTTATGACTCCAATCCTTAGAAGTCAACTACCAAAAATATAAAGCATACAAACAATATATCCTTTTACACCTTATTTCTCCAAATTAATCAAACCATGCTCAAGGAATAATAGCTTCTAAGCAAATCTCACTCAACAATCAAGCCAAAAATCTCAACCACACACTATCAACCTTATATCTCCAAAGAAGCATTTAACCTTAAAAATAATTTTAAATAAATCTTCCCAACCACTTCTTCTTTAACAAAAATGCAGATTTTATTTAAAAAACCTTACCAAAAAAATTCTTTCGAAAATTGTGGGTCAACAGTGCCTCCGAAAAAATCGGAGCGCAAAAAACTCTTCTCACACTCCACGGCGGGAGTCGAACGCTTGACCTCCCTTCAAGCGCCTTCGCAGAATAGTCGTTGCCACTAGGCCAACGGTGCTAGCTTGAAGGCTAGCAAGAGTCTCCTTCTCCTTAACCCTTTGGCAGCGGATAAACGTGGTGAAAAAATGATAGCCGTATATTTTACTTCCCAACCTTTGTGCAATTCCAATTTCTTTGACACCTTTACTTTGGACTATAGGTTATGGCTTATATAGCCAAACTTCCATGCTATGCATGACGTCGACGGGAGGATTAATTCGAACTTTTCGAATTAATATTATTTTGGTGCCTTCAAAACAACTTTAGGGTATATGAAACCCTTTTGATTATTTAAAAAATAATCAAAGGTCTTTTAGACCTTAGACCTTAGGTGGAGAACCCATTAAATTATTAAAATAATTTAATCACTAAATCAAATAACTAATTAATTTAAAAACCTTAAAAAGTTTTTATTAATTAAGTTATTTAATTAATAAGTGTCTCCAGCCTTTGCATTAAGCTGAGAGTGGTTTTGAGAAAAACCCTTAATGCATCCACCTGGTTTTAATAAAAACCCTTAAACCTGCCATGGTTTTGATAAAAACCTTTTCATCTGCCACATGGAATCTCTCCGAAATCTTCTAGAAAATATTCTTTGGAATCTTCAACCTTTGAAGCCAATACATCCTCTTGACATTAATGCTAGTTCCTTTTGACATCAATGACAACTCATAGACAAGAAGCTAGGATCTCAAACCCAAAATTGCCAACAATGGTGTATTGATTTTTAGGGTTTTCTTATTTGCTACTTTGATCTTCACCTCCTTTGTAGTGAGACCTCAGTGCTTGATGAGATCTCTCCTAGGTACATGATCTTTTTCCATGTTAGTCTTGTGCCTTCTTGTATGGGTTTATCATTTACAGGATTTCCTCGTACCTTCTTGGATGGGCTTTTCATTTTTAGGCTTTCCTTGTACCTTCCTGAATGGGTTCTTCATTCACTGGTTGTTCACATGCCTTCCTGGATGGGTTTTTCTTTTTTTACAATTTTTGGTTTTCCCAAGCAGGTTTCTGGGGTTCAGTTTCATCCTGGGCTATTTTATTTTGGGCAGGATGCCTGACTTCAAACTGTGTTGGCTAGTCTTCTTTTCTCAAGATTTTTTGGGTGGGGTTTTGATTTTTAAAATTCAAATTTTAAGTCTATTTTTAGTTTATACCATTTTGGATGGGTGTATCCTCTTGTTATTTGTCTTGGGCTACCACTAGCCAAGTTTTTTTAAGCTATTTTTTCTATTTATCCTAGGCTCCCTTTGTCTGGGTTTTAATATTGTTGTTAATATTTTTCCTGGGCTCCCATAAGTTGGTCTTACTTGCTTGTGTTGTGTGGGATGGTCCCAACTTTTTATTTATGATATTGTTCCACCGAAACTGTCTCTTGTTCTGTGTTCACTTTGTGGAGACCCTTTCCCTATGGATATCCTCTTCTTGATCCATTTGTATAAGGTTTTGGGGACCTTTCAAAATCCAATTATCAATAAAAAAAAATATAGAGGTTATCTTTAGGAGAATGAACTTGGATTTCACTCGAGGGAATTTATGGAGATTCCTCATTGTTCTTGAAATTTGAGTTAAAGGGATCAAATCACGGTGTGGAGCATAAGAAGTATGGGGTTCTTGTGCACCCATGATTTGTACTAATGATTTGAGAGAAGGAATGGTGTGATTCCTTGTAAGAATGTAGTAGAGACTAATTTGACAAGTAATGAAAATTAGACCTTGTTGTAGACCTTTGACCAGGGTAGGTTAAATGGATGGCCACATGGTGACCAAGAGCTAGGTGTGAGAGAGGGCTTAGGTAGCCAAGGAGGTTAGTGAATAGTAAATGAATAGTAGAAATGTGAATAAGTAATAGTATAGTAATTCTAGTGCAAATGACTAGAATTTGATGTTTGTAGATGTCGATTGTGTGTAGGAGGATGAACGTGGAGTTCATTCTATAGTGAATAGTGAATAGTGAATAGTAAATGAATAGTGGATATGTGAATAGTTGATAGGGAAAGGAAAACCCTATTGTTTGAAGACTAGTTGACCTTAGAGATTAAATGGACTAATCTCTTCCTTTGGAATAATTAGAGATTAAATGGACTAATATCTTTTTTTGAAATAATTTGAGATTAAATGGATTAATCTCCTCTGGACTAATCTCTTATTTTGAAATAATTTGAGATTAAATGGATTAATCTTCCCTTTTTGGAGTAATTAGAGATTAAAAGGACTAATCTCTTCTTTTGAAATAATTTGAGATTAAATGGATTAATCTCCCCTTTTTGGAGTAATTAGAGATTAAAAGGACTAATCTCTTCTTTTGAAATAATTTGAGATTAAATGGATTAATCTCCCTTTTTGGAGTAATTAGAGATTAAAAGGACTAATCTCTTATTTTGAAATAATTTGAGATTAAATGGATTAATATCCCCTTTTAGAGTAATTAGAGATTAAATGGATTAATCTCTTCTTTTGGAATAATTTGAGATTAAATGGATTAATATCCCTCTTTGATTTACTAAGAGATTAAGTGGATTAATATCCTTTTTTATTTAATTGAATGCATCCTTAGGTCAAATTTTGGAGAAAATTTGATAGGATTTGTAAAAAATTTTGTGGAAAAATTGAATGCATCCATAGGTCAAATTTTGGGAAAATTTTGATAGGATTTGTAAAATAAATCATGGCTTGATTGTAAAGATAATTTAGAGAAAATACTTTGCTTATTGAATGGTTGTAGCCATTCATGGATAGAACTGTGGAAGTTTTAAAATGATGATAGAACTATGGAAGTTCTAAACTAATGATAGAACTATGGAAGTTCTAAGATGATGATATGAACATGGAGTTCATTCTAGAACTATGGAAGTTCTAGGTTTTTGATAAAACAATCTTTGGGAAAGAATGAACATGGAGTTCATTATTGAAGGGATTATAGGGTCCCTTCTTGAAACTTATTTTATACAATATGATATGAACGTGGAAGGGTTATATATAATATGATATGAACATGGAAGGGATAATAGGTTCCCTTCTTGAAATTTATTTTATACTATATGATTGTTGAAAATATGTTACCTTGTTTTGATGAAAATAAGTTGTTATTGATTATATTTGGAAAGAATGGTGTTCTTTCGTAACATAAAGAATTGTGGAAATTCTTATGTAATATATTGATGATTTTGGAAAATGGAATTATGGAAATTCCTTAAATTGATTTTATTGGAGAAAATTATGATTATATAATGAAAGGATATTTTTGAGGTTGGGTTTTTCCCTTTAGGGTTTCCCAGGATAAATGTGGTGTTATCTTTTATACTTGCATCTACTATTTTAGTTTATTGTATGCTCTTTAATGAAAGGTTATTAACATGAAATATGAAAAATATTTTGCTAATATGGAATATGAATGAAATCATGTTTTTTATATGATAAAATGTTTTATATTCACTTGAGAATGCTTTATTTAATGTAATTTTTCCATTGCAATGGTTTTATGAAATATTAAAGTAAAGGAATATAATATGCTTAGAGAGATATGGTAAATTATATGTGGTTTATTTATGTTCATGTGGGGGTACTTGGGAATACAATACTTTAGACATATTCTCCAATACCTTGTCAAGATATTTCCACAATTTAGAACAATCGTGAGGATGTGACTACCAAATCGATTGAATGTACATTCTAGGTTGTAGCCCGAATGTGTTTGGGTTGTAGCCCAAATGATAGTTACAAGGAGGTAACTAGAAATCATTGGAAATAGAACATTCTAGGTTGTAGCCCAAATGTGTATTTTGGGTTGTAGCCCAAAGGTGTTTGAGTTGTAGCTCAAACAAGTTCTTACATTCCAAGTTGTAGCTTGAATGTATGTGTTGGGTTTTAGCCCACATGTGTCTAGGTTGAATTCCAAAAGACAAGAACTCTAATATATGGGATATTGATAAGTCTTGTCCACTTGAGTGTTGTAAGCTATAGTCAATCTTAAAAGTGGTTATACCTTACATGAAATAAAAATATCTTGTGAACCTTACTTGTGCAACCTTTGCATGTGAATTCCATAATTAAAAATATATTCCCTCTTGGGTTGTTTTGAGTTGAGTAACATTGGGGTTGTTACAGTTGGTATTAGAGTATAGGCTAGCAAATGGATGCTAGTATAAGGTCTAGGCTAGTAAAAGGATGTTGGTAAAAGAACCAAAGGTTGGTTCAAGACTAAAGGTTGCTCAATTTGAGTTTAAGGTTGTTTGAACCATTGATAACAATGTTTCAGTTGTTAAATCTCTAGGTTGTAGGACTAAAAGCTTCCATGAATAAGCTAAATATTGCTTAAAATTGATCCTAGGAAAGGTAGCTTTACTTTGATATGGTACCTTGTGTGAAGCAAGAGTGACCATCATTATTAGGTGAGTGATAATGTATAAGCTTACCTATGAGTAGTATCTTGCATGGAGCAATAATAACCATAATCATTATTGGATGAATGATAATGAGAAAATCTAGTTCATATGGATAAATAAATAACTATAAATAATTAAACTTAACTTTTTGTAACCCTATTCATTATAGAATGAATAATTAAGTGCTAAAATTTTAAGATGGCAACTTGCAGGTAGGTAAGCATGATCTAGATCATTATCAGTGGAGTGATAATGGTCAAATTAAAAATGGCACCCAAGGATAAGGTGTATAAATAGATTTATACAGGATGGATTGATGGAATTATATGATGAGATATCAAATGGGTTAAAATGCCATAAATGTGGGACACACATGAAGAAATAATAGGTTTTCAATCATGTTGGGTAATGTTGTAGCCTCGAGAAACTTAGAGAAATGATGTCCCTAGTTAATTAATAAAAGAATGATTATGGGTAGCATAAGAGGAATAAGGTGGCTCGAGATGATCAAGATGTGATCCATGGAGGATGAATGTGGAGACTCAAGATGATCGAGATGTAATCAAATAGATGGTTGAGCAAGATCAATGTATTTTAAACTGATGATTGGTTAGACACTTAGCATTGATTGAAGAAGTAATGCTAACTCTACAGCTTCAAGAAAATGGGCTAAAAATACAAAAAAATATTGGAGGATTTTTATTCAATGTTGGGGAAATAATTAATATCAACTACTCATGGCATTTTATGTGATTATACTCGTATTAGGATTTTCGTTATCGATATTTATTATATTCAAATAAAATCCCATAGTATGCTTTGTATTGCTACTGATTATCGACCTACTAGTACATAAAATTTGAGAAGAGAAGATGACTTTTGGTGGTAATGGATCAAGTTAGGGATGTAATGTAGATCTAGAGGAAATAAGGCCATTAAAAGTTGTAAGACCACATCACAAATTTAGAGAAATATTTTGAAATGTGAGGGATATGTTGAATGATTATGACTAGCAGTAGTTGAGAGCGATAGGATTGGAAGGAGCTATGCATCTAGAGCTAGTGCATGTAGATAGATGTTATCTATTGGTATTGATCAAAATATGGAATCCCGATAGGGGGACATTATAATTACCCAATAGAAATATGACCATAAATTTGGAAGACATATATCAAATATATCGATTACCAATAGAGGGATGTAGGGTAATCACTGTAGATGAAGCAAATAAGGGGTGGTTATTGGAAATAATGTTTGGATTAAAATGGAGAGATGTGAATATTGATAAGGCTAGTATAATGTATGAGTTGTATTATGTGTTGGGAAGACTAACACATAGATAGACTATGGTGATAGTGCTTATATCAAGTGTTATTTTACCTGATTAATATGGTGCACGATTTTCCTAGCACATGCTAGGAATGGTGTAGGATCTAATGGAGAGTTCAATCATGTTTGCATGGGCAGAAACTTTGTTGAATCAAACTTATAGATATTTATTCAAGGTTCAAATGATGAAGCAATAAGGGATGAGTTGTAGTCTCTTACTACAATTATGGGCCTGGGGACATGTGGTTGTGGAAAGACCTTGAGGATTAACTTATGATGCATAAAGTTTGGCGGGACCAAATATGCCTTATTCATTAATATGGTAAAGGGGAAAAGAGATGAAGGTTAATAGACCACATGAAGGCAATAAAGAGTGGTATCACTCTATATGTGAAAATTTGAGACCATGATATGTGACCTGGCATCCATGAAGAAGGGGCCCAATGTGGATAGAGAATGAAGTACAACTAGATTGATTGCGATGAATAAGGTGGATGATTAGATGACAAAGCATGCTATATGAGTATTTTCAATATACTCAAGTATTACGATAGTTTGGTATTAGACAAAGAATACTAGATCCACCTATGATCTATACGAGGAAGGGGAGGAATATAGTAGTACCACCATGAATGGAACCATTGACCATAGAACCAGATGAGGATATATGGACTCTAGATGATGATGATGTTGGTACAACCCTAGAGTACAATAGATGGTAGGCCACTCAGTGATGTCAATAAGAGGAAGATATATAGGAAGATGTAGATATGGAGGAAGCTTGTGAAGCAACTGGTGAAATAGCGAATGTTGTTGGTAGTGAAGAGGAGCTTCCTAGATGACATGTACATCATTGGGTAGAGATGAAAGTAGGTCCATCAGATTTTTAAGAAGATGATGGATGGTATTTGATGATGGATGGAATGCATGAGGTAAAGTCTTTGAGGAAGCAAGTTTGACAACTGTAATTACAACAGTTTGAGCAAGAAGGCTTATGGGTACAAGAAAATATGAGGCTTGAGGCTAAGAAATATGTTGTTATAGCAGAGCAATATAGGCTCCATCTGGATATAGCATAAATAAATAGTTGAAGAGTGACAGTAGAAGCAACCATACAAGTAGAGAATGCACAACTATAACAAGCAAGGGAATAATATAGGACTGCATTCTTGGTCTCATGTTTTGATGCATTGGTGAGCCATGGTATGATCATTCTCTCATAGCCAGCTATTAGAGCATAGTGCGACCATGGAAGTACAACATGAGCAATTCAAACAATGTAATAGGATAAAGCTCAGATAGCTTCCTAGATAGCTTCTCAAATAGATTCATATGAAACCTCCTAGATAGGATAATTAGGTCCAACACATAATGGTGAAGGGATCGAGAGGTAGATACCGTGAAGTTTTTTTTTTTGGTATGTATTCCAGTGGATTTTGTAAAATATAACCAATAAACATGAAGTAATATATATATATAAATCAATTCTTGTTTAAGTTTTGATCATGCTTAATGAGAAATAATAGAAATGGAAAATTCTATTCTTAGTTAAGTTTTGACTATACTTAAATGGGATTCTCTCATTAAGTATGATAAAGTATGTCCCATAACATGAATTTTATGAGCAATATAAGATACATAAGTCCATATTAGGAATGAAAACTAATATTAAAACGAGATAAATATGTTCAATTTTAAGTCCTTGAAAAAGACTTATAACTATTTTGACCCATAGTCATATTGACTTAACGAATTAAGTCAAGAGAATGCAATATCAGGATGGAAATTACAGTGAAAGTTGGACCAAAATAGAAGAAAACCTAGAGAGGGAAAATATTTTGATATAGGGGTGGACTCTTATGTCCTAAATATCAGGTAATTATACCCAAAATTAGAATCTAAGGAGATGGATTATGTGGTAAGTGCATAGTTCTCCTTATTTTACTCATCTTAGAGGGGCTAAATATGAGTGAGAGTATGAAAAAGACCTTCTACTAGGAATTTATGAAGAAGAATGTCATTGATTTTATTTCTCAATGATTTGGAATGGCACCTTACATGGAGTAAGTGTGACCATTGCTATTATCAACGGATGATAATATTCTTGGACTGACACCTTACATGAAGTAAGTGTAGTCATAGATATTATCAGTAGATGATAATACTTTGGAATGACACCTTATGTGGATTAAGTGTAATCATAGATATTATAAATGGATGATAATAATATTGGAATGACACCTTACAGAGTAAGTGTAGTCATAGATATTATCAGTGGATGATAATATTCATGGAATGACACCTTACGTGGTGTAAGTGTGACCCTTAATACTATCGATAGATGGTTAAGAAGAGGATCTTCTTAGAATTCATGGTCGGCTAGTTAGGATGAAGCTAAAATTAGACCTCAATGGGATAGTTTGAGGAATCCCAATTGAGAGATAGAAAGTCTCACCATCATAGTTTATGGATATCCTAAAGTGAGATTTATGACAATATGTTTTTATCTTTGATGACACTTATTTTATATGAGGTTAACTCATGATAAGGACCATCAAGTCATAGGTTGAAAATTCTTTGTGAGATATTTTGATAAACCTAGATACATTTAGACATGTGTCTAAACTATTATGGAAATATGTTTTTATATCTTCTCTATGAAAATAAAATAAAACAATGTTGAACAATGTGCCACTTGTGGAAAAATAAGGTTATGAAAACCTATGTTCATATATGCTTTGTATTGCAAGCAAACACGGAGGACTACGTTTATTTTAATGGGGGTAGTATGTCATGACCCTCCCTTGGAAAGCTTTTTCACATCTTACTATTTCAATAGTAGTCCTTTTAAATTTAGCAAAGGGGCCAAAATTAGGAATTAAATAATGCTTTTCAAAATAGACCCCCTTTTCAAACCAAGGGTGGAGAAAGGGCATATTAATTAAAGCATTATTAAAATAGGAGGCATAAACCCTTTTGATGGTAACCTTATCCAAATTAAGGGAGGAGAGTAAAATAGGGCTATAATGGAGGATATTTCTATCATTTAATATTAACTCACCTTTATGACTCATAAAGGGAGAAATTAATAATTTAAATATGACATATTTCAAGGCCTATAAATAAGCATAGAGGGCTTAGTTGGGAGTTAATTTAGCACAAGGAGAAGACTAGGCTAAGGAGAGCATGAGGAGGACTTGGAGGCTAGCATGAGAGGGTAATCTTGGAGCTTTTAAAGGGGATTTTCCTCATTTTTTCTCCATTGTTTAGGGAGTATGCTCTCCACTTTTGTGGATCAGAAACCAAAAAGCTTTGTGAGAGCAATGAGTTTTAGGAAAATTTTGTATTCTAGAAGAGGTATTTTTAAAAGATAACCTTGGGAGTATGAAAGGGATTCTTGGATAAGCATGAGGAGCAAGATACTAGGAGGCTAGCATGAGGAGAAGGCTAGAAAGAGGCTAGAAGGAGGCTAGAAGGACTTAGCCAAAGTGCAGAGCTTGGAAGATTGAATGGAACGAGCATTTGGAGTTCAAGGTTGGATTATACCACCTTAATTGCCTTTGTTTTTTAAGGAGTTTATTACGCTTTGGAAATGAATGATTTTTTCTGTATTGATTGCTTATGAGTTTGAACCCTTCTAAATAAATTTATGGAATCAGTTCTCTTTCCTTTGAATTTAGTTTAGGATATAAGGCAATTAAAAGTTAATTTATCTTTAAATTCTTTCAATTGAACGATGTGGTTTTCAAATTGTTCTATTTGGATAATTTGGAGTTGTTATGCATATTTTTCTTTGGATGGAAGAATACATTAGACTCTTGGAGGAAATATGTTCCTTGAGTGTGGATTAAAAGATAGAGGTTATATTTAGGAGGATGAATGTGGAGTTCACCCGAGGGAATTTATGGGGATTCCCTCATTATTCTTGAAATATGAGTTAAAGGGATCAACTCACAGTGTGGAGCATAAGAAGTATGGGGTTCTTATGCACCCACAATTTGTACTAATGATTTGAGAGAAGGAATGGTGTGATTCCTTGTAATAATGTAGTAGAGATCGATTTGACAAGTAATAAAAATTAGACCTTGTTGTAGACCTTTGACCAGGGTAGGTTAAATGGATGGCCACATGGTGACCAAGAGCTAGGTGTGAGAGAGGGATTAGGTAGCCAAGGGGGTTAGTGAATAGTAAATGAATAGTGGAAATGTGAATAATGAATAGTATAGTAATTCTAGTGTAAATGACTAGAATTTGGTGTTTGTAGATGTCAGTTGTGTGTAGGAGGATGAACGTGGAGTTCATTCTATAGTGAATAGTGAATAGTAAATAGTGAATAGTGAATAGTAAATGAATAGTGGATATGTGAATAGTTGATAGGGAAAGGAAAACCCTATTGTTTGAAGACTAGTTGACCTTAGAGATTAAATGGACTAATCTCTTCTTTTGGAATAATTAGAGATTAAATGGACTAATCTCTTCTTTTGAAATAATTTGAGATTAAATGGATTAATCTCCTTTTTTTGGAGTAATTAGATATTAAAAGGACTAATCTCTTCTGTTGGAAATTTTGGGTACTTTGGGTACATTGCCTTTGCTCAAGTATATAAGTTGTCATTGATGTCAAGAAGCTTTTGAAGGAATTTGATTTGATGTCAAATAATTTATTTTGATGAAGGTTACGGCATAACAGTTTCAAAGGTCTTTTGCAAACCCCAAGCCGACAGGTTCGAGAGAAAGAGCTCGCAAAGAAAAGTGTCACGATTTCACGACAATTTGCAAGAGGGTTTGTACGGACGAAAAAGTGTCACGATTTCACGACAGGTTCGAGAGAAAGAGCTCGCAGAGAAAAAGTGTCACGATATCGCGACATGTCGGGTTTTCGCGACCCAAAGAAAAGAAAAGCGCTAAGGAGAAAAAGTGTCACGATATCACGACATGTCGGGTTTTCGTGACCCGAAGAAAAGAAAAGCGCTAAGGAGAAAAAGTGTCACGATATCGCGACATGTCGGGTTTTCACGACCCGAAGAACAGAAAAGAGCTAAGGAGGAAAAGTGTCACGATATCGCGACATGTCGCATTTTCGCGACTTAAGCAAGAGAGAGAAAACAAGTTAGAAAAGTGTCGCGATATCGCGACATGTCACGATTTCATGACGGGTTACAAGGAAAGCGTACGGAAGCTGAAAGCGTCACGATTTTGCGACGGGTTGCAAAGAATGCGTACGGATGCAGAAAGTGTCACGATTTCATGACAAGCAGAAAAGAAAGCAGATGAAAGCAGAAGTGTCACGATTTCATGACAGAAACTGAAAGTAGGTCTTCTATAGGAGAAGTGTCACGATTTCATGACAAAAGCAGAGAGGAAGGCTATGAAGACAGAAGTGTCACGATATCATGATAGAAGTGAAGACGAAGTCTGTAGAGGCAGAAGTGTCACGATTTCATGACAAAAGCAGAAAGGAGGTCGATGAAGGGAGAAGTGTCACGATATCGTGACAAAAGCAAAGTTGATGCTGACAAAGATAGAAGTGTCATGATATCGTGACAAGAGCTTAGTTGAAGTCGACAAAGGCTGAAGTGTCGTGATATCATGACAAAAGCCAAAAGAAAGTGTACGGTTGCAAAGGTGTCATGATATCACGACATGTTGTAGTTTCACGACAAAAGCTACATAAGAGTTATAGAGGTAGTTGAAGCCGACAAAGTTAAATGTGAGCCAACGAAGATTAGGGTTTGTAGTTGACGAAGTTTAGGGTTGTGCAGCTGACTAAAGATCAGGGTTACAACTGACTAAGATTAAGGTTTTGATCTTGAAAGTGTTATTATAAAAGGTAGGCTATTTTGAAGAGTTGGTGGAATTGTTAGTTGCGACGTTCATAGATAGAGCACAGAGTGAGAAGTTCGATCATCGAGAGCAGAGTGCAAAATTTGATCGAAGTGTGCAGAGTGAGCGAAGAGTCATGGTGAATTGTTCTAAGTGCCGTTGTGATTGCGTAGAGAGTGCAAAGGTTGAAGTTCGACCAAGTGCGGCTATGATTGCGTAAAGAGAGCAGAGGGCGTAGAGAGCACAAAGGGCAAAGATGAACGTGGAGTGCTATTGTATGAGGACAGAGGTGCACTGGTTCTTTGAGAAGAACCTGAGGATAGATTTGGCAAGTCTTTGAGAAGGCTTGTGTGTAGAGGATTGATTTGTTCAAGTGTTGGATAGATCTGACAGACAGAGGAAGACTTGTACTAGACCGACTGACTATGTTTGGTACAGAGTTGTTGAGCTACTGTGGACGTGATCATAGAAGGCATAGGTCTCTTAGGCTAAGCATTGAGGATAGGAGGTCTTCGGTGGAAAGGAGTTCCACGTGCTGGCAAGAGGTAGAGGCAGTTGATCTTCTGAGGGATCATTTCTAGAGTAGAGGGGAAGGTATCTCCTTTGAGCAGAGGCTCATAAATCTAGAGCAGAGGGGAAGGTATCTCCTTTGAGTAGAGGCTCATAAATTTTGATTGGGGGAAGGTATCTCCTTTGGGCCGAGGCTCATAAACATTGTAATTGGGAAGGATTCCCAAAGAACTTTGAGATAACTTTTAGAGAAAAGTTTTGTGGACGTAGCCCAACCATTCCGGGTGAACCACGTTAAAATTAGTGTCACTTTGTGGATGATATTGTGCATTGTTTTGATATTGCTTTGGGTATATTGCTTTACTATTTTGAAGTATAAAGGAAAAAGTAAAAAGAGGTCTTATACTGTTCACCCCCCTCTCAAGTATAAGCTTGTGTTCTTCAATTGGTATCAGAGCAGGTGCCTTCGAAAAGTTTAATAGATTGAAGGAAAAGCTAGTAAAGAACACAATGGATCATTCAAGTAGCAATGCAACACCTATTCTTGATGGGTCAGATTTTGGTCTTTGGAGTGCAAGGATGAAGGTTCATCTAATGGCACTTGGTAATGAGGTATGGGAAGTGATTGAAGATGAGTACACTATTCTCGTACATGGTCCTAATACTAAAGAAGAAAGGCTCCTACATCACAGCAATTCAAAAGCAATGAATGCAATCCTGAAAGGCTTACGTAAAGCAGATCTCACCAAAGTGATTCACCGCAAGACAACTAGTGAAATGTGGAAACAGTTGAAGGTGGTTCATACAGGTGATACAAATGTCGAAAGGCCAAGTTGAGACACTTCAAAGGTATGTTTGAACAACTCCAGATGAATGATGATGAAAATATTAGTGACTACATGCTTCGTATGGATGAGGTTGTTAACTCCATGAAAGACTTAGGTCTTGAGCTTGCTGAAAATGATGTTTGTGATAAGATTTTAAGATCTCTTCCTAATAGATTTAGTGAAAATATTTCTGCTATTGAGGAAGCTAAAGATTTGGATAAGTTGAAAAAGGATGAGCTCCATAGTATACTTGCAAGATTTGAGTTGAGAACTCAAGTGAAGGTTGATGTCAAGAAAGAGGCGACTTTCAAGGCTACCAAGAAATCCAAGGGTAAACAACTTCAAGAGAGTGATGAGTCTTCTAGTGATGAAGAGGCATATTACAGCAAGAAAGGCAAGTTCTCTAGAAAGCACAAAAGCGTGAAAAATATAAGATGTTTCAATTGTGGAAAGTTTGGTCATTATGCTACAGATCGTACTGTTCCCAAGAATGAAAGTGATGAAGATAAACAGGATTCTAAGAGCAAGGATTCTGAAAAGCACAAGCATCACAGGAAGAACAAAGATGAGCACAACAATCAAGGAAAGAGGTATTCTCACAAGCACAAGAAGAGTTTCTACCTAGACAAAGCAAGTAAGTGTTCTAGTAGTGATAGTGAAAGTTCTTCAAGTGATGATGAAAATGAGATGTTGTTCATATCATAAAAAGAGGAAGAACCGAAACATAGATTCATTATCATGAAATGTCTTAGATGTGGAAATTTTGGTCACCTTGAGGATGATTGCACAAATAATGATTTGGTTTCTAGTATGTATGAGGATGCTTCAGAAAACTATAAGGAAGATGCTTGTATGGTTTTTGAAAAAGGTAGCACCTCTAGTGATAAGAAATCTGAAAAAGGCTTTGATGATTCAGAAAGCAAACAAATAAAGGATCTTGAAAGTGAACTTATTAATGCTCTTAGTGCTTTGAAAAAGGAAAGAAAGAAGAATGCTAGACTCAAGGATAAGTTAGATGAATGTTGTATGGAGAGAGATGATCTTATAGAAAGTCTTGATTTCTCTATAGCTAAGACACAAGAACTCAAGGATGAGTTAGAGTCTAAGGTTCTTGAGTATAGTGAGTTAGAACAGAAAATGGCTTCTTTGAAAGAGGAAACTAAAGAGTACAAGGATAAGCTTTACAGGTTTCAAGATAGCTCCAAAAAGGTTAAGTCACTCATCAAAGGTCAAAGAAAGACAACAGATAAAATAGGCCTTGGTTTTGTTAAGCCACACAAGGAACAAGTTGGAGAGTCTAGTAAGAGACTCCAAAAGGAAGAGAGTTCTGATGAGGAAAGTATTTCAGATCATGAGTCCTTGAATGATAGATGCACAGAAATAGAAAACAGAATTCAGAATGAGAAGAAGAAGTTTTCAGGACCCAAGAGGTCAAATAAAGGAAAATTTCAAGGCAGATGTTTTGCTTGTCATAAGTTTGGTCACATGGCTTCACATTGCATGGCTCAAGTGAAGAAGGTAAATGACAATTTCAGAAGTGCTAGTTTCTTTCAAGGGTATTGCTACTCTTGTCAATAGTTTGGGCACAAGGCAGTTTATTGCAAGGTAAATAACAGGAACAGGTTTGATCAAAATAGGTTTGGTCAAACAGGTTTGGTCAGAATAGGTTTGGTCAGAACAGGTTTGGTCATAATAGGTGGATTCAAAGATCAGGTTTACCTCAGAGAAACAACATCGTCAAGTGTTTCAAGTGCAACAATGAAGGTCACATAATCAGACAGTGTAGAGCTGAAATTCTAGATTACAGGAACAGGAACAGTGGCATGATCAGGTCCAAGGATCAAGGCATGGACAAGAACAGGGATGAGAACAAGAACAAGAACAAGTGACAAGAACAGGAATATGGACAAAGAGTTCAAGAGAAGGCCCGACAAGGAAGTTATAGACGCTGATGATGATCAGTGCCTAATGGGAGTTTTACTCCCACCCCAGAATTAATCACCTCATCAGGAGGTGGGGGAGGGACTAAGCTAAGAGGCTCATTCTTAGTCCCGAGCCCCAAAGGTGACCCTTTGCCATTGATGACAAAGGGGGAGAGATATGAGTAAGGGGGAGAGCTTCAAAGTGAAGAGGAAAGCTTCAAGTCAGGGGAGCAAAACTTCAAAGGACGTTGGTCAGTTGTTAGCATAGTTGGTTTCAGCTTTGGCTCTTGAGAAGTGTTTTCAGTAAAGGTTTGCCATCAATGACAAAGGGGGAGATTGTTGGAAATTTTGGGTACTTTGGGTACATTGCCTTTGCTCAAGTATATAAGTTGTCATTGATGTCAAGAAGCTTTTGAAGGAATTTGATTTGATGTCAAATAATTTATTTTGATGAAGGTTACGACATAATAGTTTCAAAGGTCTTTTGCAAACCCCAAGCTGACAGGTTCGAGAGAAAGAGCTCGCAAAGAAAAGTGTCACGATTTCGCAACAATTTGCAAGAGGGTTTGTACGGACGAAAAAGTGTCACGATTTCATGACAGGTTCGAGAGAAAGAGCTCGCAGAGAAAAAGTGTCACGATATCGCGACATGTCGGGTTTTCACGACCCGAAGAAAAGAAAAGCGCTAAGGAGAAAAAGTGTCGCGATATCGCGACATGTCGGGTTTTCGCGACCCGAAGAAAAGAAAAGCGCTAAGGAGAAAAAGTGTCACGATATCGCGACATGTCGGGTTTTCGTGACCCAAAGAACAGAAAAGAGCTAAGGAGGAAAAGTGTCACGATATCGCGACATGTCGCATTTTCGTGACTTAAGCAGGAGAGAGAAAACAAGTTAGAAAAGTGTCGCGATATCGCGACATGTCGCGATTTCGCGACGGGTTACAAGGAAAGCGTACGAAAGCTGAAAGCATCACGATTTCGTGACGGGTTGCAAAGAATGCATACGGATGCAGAAAGTGTCACGATTTCACGATAGGCAAAAAAGAAAGCAGACGAAAGTAGAAGTGTCACGATTTCACGACAAAAACTGAAAGCAGGTCTTCTATAGGAGAAGTGTCACGATTTCACGACAAAAGCAGAGAGGAAGGCTATGAAGATAGAAGTGTCACGATATCACGACAGAAGTGAAGACGAAGTCTACAGAGGTAGAAGTGTCATGATTTCGTGACAAAAGCAGAAAGGAGGTCGACGAAGGGAGAAGTGTCACGATATCGCGACAAAAGCAAAGTTGATGCTGACAAAGACAGAAGTGTCACGATATCGTGACAAGAGCTTAGTTGAAGTCGACAAAGGCTGAAGTGTCACGATATCATGACAAAAGCCAAAAGAAAGTGTACGGTTGCAAAGGTGTCACGATATCGTGACATGTTGTAGTTTCATGGCAAAAGCTAGCAGAGGGTTGAGTTGAAGCCGACAAAGTTAAATGTGAGCCGACGAAGATTAGGGTTTGTAGCCGACGAAGTTTAGGGTTGTGCAACCGACTAAAGATCAGGGTTACAACCGACTAAGATTAAGGTTTTGATCTTGAAAGTGTTATTATAAAAGGCAGGCTATTTTGAAGAGTTGGAGGAATTGTTAGTTGCGACGTTCGCAGATAGAGCGCAGAGTGAGAAGTTCGATCGTCGAGAGCAGAGTGCGAAATTTGATCGAAGTGTGCAGAGTGAGCGAAGAGTCATGGTGAATTGTTCTAAGTGCCATTGTGATTGCGTAGAGAGTGCAAAGGTTGAAGTTCGACCAAGTGCGGCTGTGATTGCGCAAAGAGAGCAGAGGGCGTAGAGAGCACAAAGGGCAAAGACGAACGCGGAGTGCTGTTGTATGAGGACAGAGGTGCACCGGTTCTTTGAGAAGAACCTGAGGACAGATTTGGCAAGTCTTTGAGAAGGCTTGTGTGCAGAGGATTGATTTGTTCAAGTGTTGGACAGATCCGACAGACAGAGGAAGACTTGTACTAGACCGACCGACCGTGTTTGGTACAGGTTGTCGAGCTCACTGTGGACGTGATCATAGAAGGCAGAGGTCTCTTAGGCTAAGCATTGAGGATAGGAGGTCTTCGGTGGAAAGGAGTTCCACGTGCTGGCAAGAGGTAGAGGCAGTTGATCTTCTGAGGGATCATTTCCAGAGCAGAGGGGAAGGTATCTCCTTTGAGCAGAGGCTCATAAATCTAGAGCAGAGGGGAAGGTATCTCCTTTGAGCAGAGGCTCATAAATTCTGATTGGGGGAAGGTATCTCCTTTGGGCCGAGGCTCATAAACATTGTAATTGGGAAGGATTCCCAAAGAACTTTGAGATAACTTTTAGAGAAAAGTTTTGTGGACGTAGCCCAACCATTCAGGGTGAACCACGTTAAAATTGGTGTCACTTTGTGGATGATATTGTGCATTGTTTTGATATTGCTTTGGGTATATTGCTTTACTATTTTGAAGTATAAAGGAAAAAGTAAAAAGAGGTCTTATACTGTTCACCCCCCCCTCTCAGTATAAGCTTGTGTTCTTCATCTTCTTTTGAAATAATTTGAGATTAAATGGATTAATCTCCTGTTTTTGGATTAATTAGAGATTCAAAGGACTAATCTCTTCTTTTGAAATAATTTGAGATTAAATGGATTAATCTCCCCTTTTGGAGTAAATAAATATAAAAATGTCTAATCTCTTCTTTTGAAATAATTTGAGATTAAATGGATTAATCTCCCCTTTTGGAGTAATTAGATATTAAATGGATTAATATCTTATTTTGGAATAATTTGAGATTAAATGGATTAATCTCCCCTCTTTGATTTGCTAAGAGATTAAGTGGATTAATCTCCATTTTTATTTAATTGAATGCATCCTTAGGTCAAATTTTGGAGAAAATTTGATAGGATTTGTAAAACATTTTGTGGAAAAATTGAATGCATCCATAGGTCAAATTTTGGGAAAAATTTGATAGGATTTGTAAAACAAATCATGGCTTGATTGTAAATATAATTTAGAGAAAATACTTTGCTTATTGAATGGTTGTAGCCATTCATGGATAGAACTGTGGAAGTTCTAAAATGATGATAGAATTATGGAAGTTCTAAACTAATGATAGAACTATGGAAGTTCTAAGATGATGATATGAACGTGGAGTTCATTCTATAATTGTGGAAGTTTTGGATTTTTGATAAAACGATCTTTGGGAAAGAATGAACGTGGAGTTCATTCTTGAAGGGATTATAGGGTCCCTTCTTGAAACTTATTTTATACAATATGATATGAATGTGGAAGGGATTATAGGGTCCCTTCTTGAAACTTATTTTATACAATATGATATGAACATGGAAGGGATTATAGGGTCCCTTCTTGAAATTTATTTTATACTATATGATTGTTGAAAACATGTTACCTTGTTTTGATGAAAATAGGTTGTTACTGATTATATTTGGAAAGAATGGTGTTCTTTCATAACATAAAGAATTGTGGAAATTCTTATGTAATATATTGATGATTTTGGAAAATGGAATTGTGGAAATTCCTTAAATTGATTGTATTGGATAAAATTATGATTATATAATGAAGGGATATTTTTAACATTGGGTTTTTCCCTTCGGGGTTTCCTAGGATAAATGTGGTATTATCTTTTATACTTGCATCTTTTGTTTTATTTTATTGTATGCTCTTTAATGAAAGTTTATTAACATGAAATATGCATAGTCTTTTTTTAATACGAAATATGAATGAAATCATGTTTTGTTTATATGATGGAATGTTTTATATTCACTTGAGAATGCTTTAGTTAATGATATTTGTCCATTGCAATGGTTTTATGAAATATTAAAGTAAAGGAATATAATATGCTTAGAGAGAGATGGTAAATTATATGTGGTTTATTTATGTTCATGTGGGGGTACTTGGGAATACAATGCTTTAGACATCCTGTACAGTACCTTGTCAAGATATTTTCACGATTTGGGATAGTCGCGAGGAGGTGACTACCAAATCGGTTGAATGTACATTTTGGGTTGTAGCCTAAATGTGTTTGGGTTGTAGTCCAAATGATAGTTACAAGGAGGTAACTAGAAATCATTGGAAATAGAACATTTTGGGTTGTAGCCCGAATATGTATTTTGGGTTGTAGTCCGAAGGTGTTTGAGTTGTAGCTCAAACAAGTTCTTACATTTCGAGTTGTAGCTTGAATGTATCTGTTGGGTTGTAGCCCACATGTGTCTAGATCGAAGCCCAAAAGATAAGAACTCTAAGCTATGGGATATTGATCAATCATGTCCACTTGAGTGTTGTAAGCTATGATCAATATCAAAAGTGGTTATGCCTTATGTGAAATGGAAATATCTTGTGAACCTTACTTATGCAACCTTTGCATGTGAATTTTATCTTGGGTTGTTTTGAGTTAATTAATGAGTGATTTATTACAACTTGTATGTGAGGTGTGGTAGTGTTCTTTTGTTGGTTTGTTTGAGTTGGTCAAACCCCTACTTGTTTGTGAGGCGTGGTAGTGCTTTAGATTCTTCTAGCTTTATTGTTTTGTTCGTAAGTTGGATCTCCTTCTTTAATTGCCTGAATGTCTTTTCTAGGTGGTTGGATTGTTATATTAGCTTGTGTAACTTGGTTTGTTTCCCTACCTTGGTGTGCTACCTTCAGTTGGGAAACAAAAGTGTCCTCTTCAAGTTACAACATGGTTAGTCTTTTGTTAGAAGTTTCGTTGGTCTGATGGCTAGTTTTAGCTTGCTTCTTTATCTTGATATGCTTTTGGTTCTCGAACTCCATAGAAGATATTTGTAGCTCTATTTTATTTTTCTTTGGAAGGGCTATTTTTTCCATCCTCAAGGTAGCACCAAAGAATTCCTAATGAAGTATTCCTTACTATTGCCAATTTTTGAATCAAGATGGTGCACATATCTTCTTTCTGGTTTTAGCTACCCTAGTCTTTTAATGTTTCTTTTATTTTAGCCTAAAGGATGTTAATTTATTTTTAAGGCTTGCATATATTTTAAGAAGAAAATAATTTGATTAACATTAAGATAAGGGGATAATTAATTAAATTATATGTGTTTGAAAAGTATTTATTTTAATCAACGGAAAATTAAAATAGAAGCTTGCTATGTTGTTTCTTTTGAAAACCACAAGGTTTATGATTAATGGGTATTCATATTAAAGAAACAATAATGTTAATTGTGCTAAAGAAAACTAGTTCCTTTACAATTACTTGATAGATTAGATGAATTCTTGCATTTTTTTATAAAGGTTTGAGATTAAGATTTATGCTTAACCTATCAAAGAAAATGTGTTTCTTTTTTAATATAAAGGAAGTTAGTATCCTTATAGTACTTGATTATTTTATATAGAATGCTTGCATTGGGTAAAATAAAATTTATAATGGAATCTTGAGACCTGAGTAGGTAAAGAGGGCATTGTAGAGATAAGTATGGGACTCTCTCCTTTTTTATTTAGTTGTATGCTTGCATATTTTGGGGTATGTTAAAATGTTGTTTTTGAAAAAACATAAAACATAATGGAGTCCTGAGACCTGAGTAGGTACATTACAGAGAGAAGTATGGGATTTTCTCGAGGTTGGTTGCTTGTAATGCTTTATGCATGGTTTCTTGCTTAGTGTTGAGGGAATGAATAAATTGCATTGCATTTGGATTTTTCCTAATCCCTAAGTATTCCTCAAGTTAGAGGTAAATTTTGAATTAAAGAAGGTTGCCATAGGAAGGTGGTACAAAGGACATCTAGGCAAAATGGCATTGTTGTATCTTGGATTGAGAAATGATTATACAAATGAGAAATTGCTTTGTAATTTTGTAAAAGGAAACACTTCAACTATATTTCATGAATAGTAGTTTTGTATTATGGGAATAGTTTGTTATTGAAGAATAGCAAAATAGTATTTGAAAATTATGTGGTCCTCATGCTCATTAATTTTATTATCGCTATAAACATATGATCCTATGATTAATGTTAATGATCTGTAAGTGGAATTTGATAGCATTATGATTATTTGTTTTGAGAAATAAATTAAAATAATTATTTATGAGATATCTTTAATAGTACAAATATAGCATGTGGATTATTATAAATGTGGTAGCTTAGATGAAGCTTACATTAAAATGGAGATGTTATGATTTCATTATCATGATGTTATTGCTTAAGTGTTATTGAGTTTCAAAGCTTTTGATTTACTTAGATAAAGTTTTGTTTTTCTCCTTGGGTAGAAATAAGTTCTTGAGATGAATCTAGACCTTCTTTTAGGATCTAAGCTTCAATCCTAGGAGGAGTTACGAGAATGCAATAACCAAGTGGAAGTGAGTCCTAGGAGTTACGAGAATGCAATAGCTAGGTGCTCATAAGTCTAGAAGGAGTTGTGAGAATGCAAGAGCCAGATACTTGTGAATTGATACATCCTAAACGGAGAGGATCAAGTATCCCCTTGTTTGTAATAAATAGGAATCAATCACAAGATAATAGTGGTAGTACCTCGTATGTATAGGTTTAGAAGACCATTTTTATTATCAATAGAGGTGTAATGACCTTAGTTATCCCACGAAGGTAATGTAACTAAGCATCAAGGCTTTATGTCTAATTAAATTATTTAAATAGACTTAGGTTAAGGTTAGGGAATAGTTGTTCTCCTTTTAGTTTTATAGGTCGTAAAGGATAACCCCTACACTATGATCATATTTTCGTATGTCGGTGAGGGTATGGGAAAGGTTGGGGGACCACTTTTGGTGTCCTTCTAATTGAGTAGGTTTAGTAAGGTGAACCCCAAAAAACATGGGAGTTGACCACTCTTATCCACTAAGTGTCATTTGTAGTGACTTGGAACTCAAATGCGGTGAAGCCTTGAATGATGAAGAAATAAATGTTGTGTCTTATTTGAGAACCTTTGCCCCTTTCAAAAAAAAAAGAAAAAAAATTGGATTGGTATTTTTGGGTTGTTATAGTTGGTATCAGAACTCTAGGTCATAGGGCTAGAATCTTTTGTAGAGTGGGCCTAGAATGAACCTTGATTTGATGTACTACTTTAGTAATGGGACCTTGCACGAAGGAAAGTGTGACCCTGATCATTATTAATTGAGTGAAAATAATCTATGTTAGTTCATGAGGAGAATGAAGCTAACTAACTATAAATACAATTGAGGAAAAAGTGTAACTTGCCTAGCTCATTTTTATGGATAGGATATGACACTTGTTTTAATAAGAATTTTGTCCAAGAAAATCAAAATGATTACACAAGAGAAAAATGCAGTGTAAAATTTTGAATAAATAGTGGACCTCAGCAAGAAAACTAGGAGAACAACAACTCTTAGTAAGATTCCTAAGAGGACACCGAACCCTGATAGGGACACAAATGAAACATCAAGTTGTGATAGGAGATCAAAATAAATCTCTTTCATGGTGAAGTTGCTTCAAAAATGGTTGGATCAACAACAAAAATTAATAAAAACCATAATCAATAAGGAAGTTGGCACTATAAATATAGAAGGTAGACATGAAGAAGACCCTGTTAGGAGAAGCTAGGAGGGCAAAGCTCAGATAGAGGCCGAGCTAGCTAGAGATCTTAAGAATGATAAAGTCACCAAATTTTATAAGAAAGAAGGAGGATATGTGACTAATTCATGGTTGAAAGAGTTAGAAACCTTCTTTTCCATGAAATGTTACTCCTTTGAGACTCATATTGTGTGGGCTACCCTTCATCTTTTGAATTCACCCCTAGAATGGTGGGACACATTCAGTATAGGCAAAAATATCCAAGCCAATGAACTTAAGTGGGATGATTTTGTTGGGGATTTTAAGAAAATATTTCTTTTTGACTAGTTTTATTTAGAGAAGTTTGAAGAATTCTCCATACTTCAACAAGGATCACTATTGATAGAGGTGTATTTGTAGAGATATATGAAAATTTTGAAGTATGTTTTGGAGTACGGGAGCAATGAGCATCTAAAGGTGCATAAGTTCATATTAGGGGTAGACCCTAAGATTATGATAATAATTAATTTCCTCAAACCTAAAAATTTACAAAAATATTTTGACTTGGCCAGACAAGAAGAGGCTAATATCTAGACTAAAAAGTCTTTCTTCAACTATTCAAGGTTGATAGAGACAGAGAGACAAGAGCTTAAGAAAAAAAAGAGTGCAATATTTATGAAATGGGATAAGGAATAAAGTAAGAGAAACAAAATAAATTCAAAATTCAGTAGTAGAAACATTAGGAATCAAGGACAAAATAAAAATAAATTTTAGAAAAAGGATAGTTCCAATACCCATCCTCCAAAGCAAAATGAGTCAACACAAAAAGAAGAAATAGGGGAGAAAATCAAGGAGAGGTCTCATGCACCTAGGTATATTTCTACATATGTGGGTATCCTCATTATGCTAAGAAGTATCCCCAAATATTAGAGTCGAGCTATAGAGCATAGGAAAAATCGCACTGAATATATGTTGCTACCAAAAAATAGAACTTCGATGGACAAGCAACATCGATGTTACTTAATGGTAAGTTGTTTGACAAGGATGTTAAAATTTTAATAGATAGTGGAGCTACATATAGTTTCATTTCCACTATTGAGGATATGCCAAAAATACATGATTTTTATCACAAGAATGGAAAGTCAAGTATGGTTTTGGATAAACCTACTTAGTGGATCAATGTTTTTCTAAAACTAAGATAACTTTACCCAATGGATCCACCATGTGGCACTTGTATGTAGCACCACTCTATGCTTTTGATATTATCCTAGGGATAGACTGGTTAAAGGCTCATGGGGCCTTAATCAATTTCCAATAAAGGTGGATGGATTACATCGATAATGAAAAAATGAGAGTAAGAGTTCAAAGTAGGCAAGGGTCTTTTCAACCTCATTTTTTATTAGCCATGTAGCTAAACAAATCCATTAAAAGAGATGGTATGTTGTATGCAACAAAGATCCGTGGAAAGACTAGAGAAAAGGGGGATGAAGAAGTATTTAAAAAATATCTAATTCTTCATGAATTCTTAGATGTATTCCCTACAGATCTTCTAGGTCTACCCCTCGATGAGAATTTGACTTCATTATTGAGTTAACACCAAGGGCTAAACCTATTGCAAGAAAACGTTATAGAATGGCTTCAATTGAGTTGTAATACTGAAATTGCAACTTCAATATTTGCTATAAAAGGGTATAATTAAACCTAGTGTGTCACCTTGGGGTGCTTTGTTATTATTTATGAAAAATAAGGATGGTTCCTTGAGTTTATGCATATATTATAAAATGTTGAATAAGATAACCATTAATAATAAGTATCCTTTGCCAAGGGTTTATGACCTCTTTGATCAGCTAAAGGATGCTACTATATTTTTAAAAATAGATTTAAGGTTTAGATATCATCAGTTAAGGATTCAAGAAGAGGATCCTCACAAGACAACCTTTAATACCTGATATGGCTACTTTGAGTTCATAGTATTATTGTTTGGATTATAGGATGCACTGATAACCTTTATGAACTTAATGAACAATGTGTTTCAAAAGTATCTAGACCAGTTTGTCTTGGTATTCTTAGATGATATCTTAATATATTCTCATACCATTGAATAACATGGCCATCATTTGAGATTAGTGTTAGAGGTGTTGATAAAAACCAGTTATATGGAAAGTTGTCTAAGTGTGATTTTTATACCTCACAAGTATAATACTTGGGACACATCATCTTGATAGAAGGTATTTTTGTGGACCCAAAGAATATTGAGGTTATATTAAGTTTGCCTACACCAAAAAATGTGTTAGAATTCAGGGGTTTTATGGGACTCACTGGTTGTTATAGGTGTTTTGTGAAATATTTCTCTAAGGTTACCTATTCAATCACCAATCTCTAGAGAAAATGGAAAGAGTTCAAATACACATATAAGTGTGAGACTGCATTTGAAGCTCTAAAAAATAAGTTAAAAATGACATTGATTCTCAAAATACTAGATCATCTTGGAAATTTTACTGTGTATAGATGTTTCCTTAGAGGGTTTGTGTGGAGTATTTTCTCAAAAAGAGGTTGTGGTAGCCTATGAGTCTAGAAAAATCAAGAATTATAAGGTAAACTATGCTACACATGATATAGAATTGGCAAAATGTGTGCATGCCCTAGAGGTCTAGAGATATTACTTGTTGGGTAAACCATTTGAGTTAAAAATAGACCATCAAAGTCTAAGGTATATTTTTACCCAACCTATGTTGAACGCAAGGCAAAGAAGATGGATAGATTTCTTAGCAAAATATGACTTTGGTATTGAGTATATCAAAGGAAAATAAAATAATTTTGTAGATGGCTTGAGTAGGATAAGGTGTGTAGCATAATTAACTCGAATTCATATAGACTTGATGGATTGAGTCGATAAAATGCAATTACATGACCCATAATGCATTGAAATTTAGAATAAGACCAAGGGAAATCCTAAAGAGAGTAAATAATTCAACATAAAATATGGACTTTTATACTTCAAAGATAGGGTAGTTATATCCAAAACTAGTGATATAAGGAAATTGATTATGCAAGAGACACATAATTTTCCCTATTCTACTTATCCAAGAGTGTCAAAATGAGGGAAAACAAGAAAAATACCTTCTATTGGGATAGAATGAAGCAAGATATCACATGTTTTATTGTGAGATGTTTAGAATTCTAGATAGTTAAGGTAAAAAACTAACACCCAATGGGGAAATTGTACCCACATGATGTATCGATAAAAAAATGGTAGGTAATATCTATGGATTTTATTGTCGGTTTACCTAAGACTAGGTACCAGCATGATGCAATCATGGTAATGGTTGATAAGTTGACCAAGGTTGCACACTTCATACTAGGGAACATTAAGGATGATACATTGGTAGTGGCAAACAAGTTTATCAAAAAAAAATTAGGTTACATAAGTTTCCTGACGTGATCATATCAGATAGGGATTCTAGATTCACATCAAAATTATGGTAGGCTCTTCATCGTGTAGTGGGCACTAAGTCGAATATTAGTTCTATATATCATCCAAAAATAGATGGTCAAACCAAGAGGGTAAACCAAGTTTTAGAGGATATTTTTTGCATGTATTACATATACCAACAGTCCAAATGGGAGGCCTTTTTACATCTTGTACAATTTGCATACAATAATGGTTACAATGCATCTTTGGGAATGGCCTCATTTGAAGCCTTGTTTGGGCGTAGAAGCATAATATCTCTATAATTGGATAATCCAGAGGATCAAATAGTGATCAAACTAGATACTATCAAAGAGATGGAGGAACGACTCAAAACGATCCAGCTTAGGCTCAAGGAAGCGATTGATCACCAAAAGAGCCATGTTGATCTAAAAATATCACCAAGAGATTTATTTATAGGAGGTAAAGTCTTATTGAGAGTTAGACCCATAAAAAGTACCATCAAGTTAGCTAAGTTGGATCCTCGCTATGTTGGGCCCTTTTAGATTCTGATAAGATAAGTCCAATAGCCTATAGGCTCGATCTACCACCCAACCTATCGAATATCCATGATACTTTTCACATATTCCTACTTAGAAGATATATCAGTGATCCTACTTATATCTGAAATATTTCTAAATTGCAGATGAAAAATCTCTCAACCATTGAGGTGAGACCAGTAAAGGTTCTAGGGTTTTATTCCAAAATATTGAGTAAATAAATCCTAGATCAATGTAAGGTCCAATGGGACCAATATTTTGAAAAATGTGTGACTTGGGAAGATATTGAAGATGAAGAACACAAGCTTATACTGAGAGGGGGGGTGAACAGTATAAGACCTCTTTTTACTTTTTCCTTTATACTTCAAAATAGTAAAGCAATATACCCAAAGCAATATCAAAGCAATGCACAATATCATCCACAAAGTGACACCAATTTTAACGTGGTTCACCCAGAATGGTTGGGCTACGTCCACAAAACTTTTCTCTAAAAGTTATCTCAAAGTTCTTTGGGAATCCTTCCCAATTACAATGTTTATGAGCCTCGGCCCAAAGGAGATACCTTCCCCCAATAGAAATTTATGAGCCTCTGCTCAAAGGAGATACCTTCCCCTCTGCTCTGGAAATGATCCCTCAAAAGATCAACTGCCTCTACCTCTTGCCAGCACGTGGAACTCCTTTCCACCGAAGACCTCCTGTCCTCAATGCTTAGCCTAAGAGACCTCTGCCTTCTATGATCACGTCCACAGCAGCTCAACAACTGTACCAAACATAGTCAGTCGGTCTAGTACAAGTCTTCCTCTGTCTATCATATCTGTCCAACTCTTGAACAAATCAATCCTCTGCATACAAGCCTTCTCAAAGACTTGCCAAATCTATCCTCAAGTTCTTCTCATAGAACCAATGCACCTCTGTCCTCAAGTTCTCTGATAGAACTATCAAACTCAGCTCACAAGTCCTCTGCTAGGACCTGTCCAAATCTGCTCACAAGTCCCCACCAGAACCTGTCCAAAAATGCTCACAAGTCCCCACTGGAACCTGTCCAAAAACTCAGCAAGCTCACCAAGAAAAACTTTCTTAGTAGGAAATCACAAAGTGAATTGTTAGAGACCCAATGTGATTTGTCAAACTCATAGAAGCATAAAGAGAATTGTTAGAGACTCAATATGTTCTATACTCAAATCCCAATCTCAAAACTCAACTCAAATCAACTCAGCTCAATCTCAATCTCAAATCTGAAAACTCAACTCAATATCTGAAATGGATAGGATAGAATGTTTTCTTTCAAGAACATGAAACCCCAACAATTGCCAACTATGCAAAGAATCACATAACAATGATACTCATGTTCTTTTCACCATCAATTAGGGTTTCAACAACAATGCTCATCAAACAAGGTTTAGTCAACCAACACCATTCAACTCAACATCAACCTTGAAGCATTCAACCAATCATCACAAGAAAAAGGAAACAAGTAGAAATCCTTTTCCCTCCAAAGATATTTGAACAAAACAGCCACCAATACAATATCACCAAATGCAAAGAATAACTTGCTCAAATCAACTCAATGGAGTAAGCCCAATATCATGAATCAAGTAAAGCAATAACTTGATCAAACAACCTCTATGGAAGCAACTCAACCATCAAACTCAAAACAGCCAACCAAGGGTTCCACCAACTCAATGCAAGTAGCTAGACTCACAAATATAAACCCTAGTGCACAAAGCTTCCACTATCTCAAACCAAAAATTATGCATTCACCAAAAACTCTCCTTAAGGATAACAATGCATAAGTAGTCTTCAACAAACCAGAAAATAGGATTTACACCCAACCAAAGGAAACCTAGTTGAAAACCTTTTCACTCCAACCTTATTTCAGAAAAACATACACCAATCATACTTATAAGAAAAATGTGCCCATACCCTTTTTGAAGATGAATAAGCCCTTGAAAATCTACCACAATTAATAATTTTGATCTTCCCTAAAAATTATTAACCCAACATTGGCATGTCAAAATAACTCAACCACCATGGCAATTATTTCCCCTTTAATTTTCAATCCGACTATAGCAAAAATATTAAGCTTGCATTCCTTATACCTCCCAAAGCTAACTTTATAAAACCTTAGCAAGCAAAATATTAAAATTTAATTGCCACTCTTTCTACAAAAATTGGAGCGCATACCTTTGGTAAATATCCCACGAATTTCGGAGTGCATACACTACCCTCAAAAGGGTCTTCGGTGATTCGAACCGCCGACCACCATGCTACTAAGTCCTTTGGCCACGCCGCATGGGCTAGGAGAGCCCACGTGAGGGAGAAGGGAATTCTCCATTCTTATCACCGCGTGCGCCTCCTCCTTGGCGCCAAGACCAACCCGTCACACCTTTGACCACGCAACGCTTGTCTTCCTCCTTCGCTGGCACAGGGGCTTCGATGTCGAAATCGAAATGCTCAGGGATTAATGTCGAACTCTTGGCCAAACATAAATGAATTCATTTGCCTCATTTTATATGCACTTTGATGCATTTCCAAACACGTCGGCTGAATTCGAAAAGTAATTTTGAATTTAATCGAAATTGCTTTCTAAAGGGTTTAAAAACCCTTAAGATAAATTAAAAATAATTTCTCCCTTAATTAATTAAATAATTAAATAATTAAAACCTTGAAGGGTTTTAAATAATAATTAAATAAATAATAAAGAGAACCTCCATTGGTTTTAATAAAAACCATTTAACTTGGTTTTAATGAAAAACCCTTGCCAATGGAATCTCTCCGGATTCTCTTGGAATCTTCCACCTTTGAAGCCAACACATCCTCTTAACATTAATGCCATTTCCTTTTGACATCAATGACAACTCATAGACAAGAAGCTAGGATCTCAAACCCAAAATTGCCAACAATCTCCCCCTTTGTCATTGATGGCAAACCATGCTTCTCAACAACACAGAAACTCAACATAAACAGCTCCCCCTGTCTTGAGGCTCTCCCCCTTACTCAAATCTCTCCCCCTTTGTCATCAATGGCAAAGGGTCACCTTTGGGGCTCGGGACTAAGAATGAGCCTCTTAGCTTAGTCCCTCCCCCACCTCCTGATGAGGTGATTAATTCTTGGGTGGGAGTAAAACTCCCATTAGGCACTGATCATCATCAGCGTCTATAACTTCCTTGTCGGGCCTTCTCTTGTACTCTTTGTCCATATTCATGTTCCTATTCCTATCACTGTTCCTGTTCTTAACCATGCCTTGATCCTTGGACCTGTTCATACCACTATTTCTGTTCCTGTACCTTGGAAGTTCAGCTCTACACTGTCTAGCTATGTGACCTTCATTGTTGCACTTATAACAAGTAACAATGTTATTTCTTTGAGGCATACCTATTCTTTGAATCCACCTATTCTGACTAACCCTGTTCTGGCCAAACCTGTTCTGACCAAACCTGTTCCTGTTATTTGCCTTGCAATGAACTGCCTTGTGCCCAAACTGTTGACAAGAGTAGCAATACCCTTGAAAGTAACTAGCACTTCTAAAACTGTCATTTACCTCCTTCACTTGAGCCATGCAATGTGAAGCCATGTGACCAAACCTGTGACAAGCAAAACATCTGCCTTGAAACTTTCCTTTAATTGACCTCTTAGGTTCTGAAAACTTCTTCTCATTCTGAATTCTATTTTCTGTTCCTGTGCATCTATCATTCAAGAACTCATGATCTGAAATACTTTCCTCATCAGAACTCTCTTCCTTTTGGAGTCTCTTACTAGACTCTCCAACTTGTTCCTTGTGTGGCTTAACAAAACCAAGGCCTGTTTTATCTGTTGTCTTTCTTTGACCTTTGATGAGAGACTTAACCTTTTTGGAGCTATCTTGAAATCTGTAAAGCTTATCCTTGTACTCTTTAGTTTCCTCTTTCAAAGAAGCCATTTTCTGTTCTAACTCACTATACTCAAGAACCTTAGACTCTAACTCATCCTTGAGTTCTTGTGTCTTAGCTATAGAGAAGTCAAGACTTTCTATAAGATCATCTCTCTCCATACAACATTCATCTAACTTATCCTTGAGTCTAGCATTCTTCTTTCTTTCCTTTTTCAAAGCACTAAGAGCACTAATAAGTTCACTTTCAAGATCCTTTATTTGATTGCTTTTTGAATCATCAAAGCCTTTTTCAGATTTCTTATCACTAGAGGTGCTACCCTTTTCAAAAACCATACATGCATCTTCCTTATAGTTTTCTGAAGCATCCTCATACATACTAGAAACCAAATCATTATTTGTGCAATCATCCTCAAGGTGACCAAAATTTCCACATCTAAGACATTTCATGATAATGAATCTATGTTTCGGTTCTTCCTCTTTTTCTGATATGAACAACATCTCATTTTCATTATCACTTGAAGAACTTTCACTATCACTACTAGAACACTTACTTGCTTTGTCTAGGTAGAAACTCTTCTTGTGCTTGTGAGAATACCTCTTTCCTTGATTGTTGTGCTCATCTTTGTTTTTCCTGTGATGCTTGTGCTTTTCAGAATCCTTGCTCTTAGAATCTTGTTTATCTTCATCACTTTCATTCTTGGGAACAGTACAATCAGTAGCATAATGACCAAACTTTCCACAATTGAAACATCTTATATTTTTCATACTTTTGTGCTTTCTAGAGAACTTGCCTTTCTTGCTGTAATATGCCTCTTCATCACTAGAAGACTCATCACTATCTTGAAGTTGTTTACCTTTGGAATTCTTGGTAGCCTTGAAAGCTGCCTCTTTCTTGACATCAACCTTCACTTGAGTTCTCAACTCAAATGCTGCAAGTATACTATGGAGCTCATCCTTTTTCAACTTATCCAAATCTTTAGCTTCCTCAATAGCAGAAATATTTTCACTAAATCTATTAGGAAGAGATCTTAAAATCTTATCACAAACATCATTTTCAGCAAGCTCAAGACCTAAGTCTTTCATGGAGTTAACAACCTCATCCATACGAAGCATGTAGTCACTAATATTTTCATCATCATTCATCTTGAGTTGTTCAAACATACCTTTGAAGTGTCTCAACTTGGCCTTTCTGACATTTGTATCACCTGTATGAACCACCTTCAATCTGTTTCCACATTTCACTAGCTGTCTTGCAGTGAATCACTTTGGTGAGATCTGCTTTCTGTAAGCCTTTCAGGATTGCATTCATTGCTTTTGAATTGCTGTGATGTAGGAGCCTTTCTTCTTTAGTATTAGGACCATGTACAGGAATAGTGTACTCATCTTCAATCACTTCCCATACCTCATTACCAAGTGCCATTAGATGAACCTTCATCCTTGCACTCCAAAGACCAAAATCTGACCCATCAAGAATAGGTGTTGCATTGCCACTTGAATAATCCATTGTGTTCTTTACTAGCTTTTCCTTCAAGCTGTTAAACTTTTCGAAGGCACCCGCTCTGATACCAATTGAAGAACACAAGCTTATACTGAGAGGGGGGTGAACAGTATAAGACCTCTTTTACTTTTTCCTTTATACTTCAAAATAGTAAAGCAATATACCCAAAGCAATATCAAAGCAATGCACAATATCATCCACAAAGTGACACCAATTTTAACGTGGTTCACCTAGAATGGCTGGGCTACGTCCACAAAACTTTTCTCTAAAAGTTATCTCAAAGTTCTTTGGGAATCCTTCCCAATTACAATGTTTATGAGCCTCGGCCCAAAGGAGATACCTTCCCCCAATCAAAAATTTATGAGCCTCTGCTCAAAGGAGATACCTTCCCCTCTGCTCTGGAAATGATCCCTCAGAAGATCAACTGCCTCTACCTCTTGCCAGCACGTGGAACTCCTTTCCACCGAAGACCTCCTGTCCTCAATGCTTAGCCTAAGAGACCTCTGCCTTCTATGATCACGTCCATAGTAGCTCAAACCTGTACCAAACATAGTCAGTCGGTCTAGTACAAGTCTTCCTCTGTCTGTAGGATCTGTCCAACTCTTGAACAAATCAATCCTCTGCATACAAGCCTTCTCAAAGACTTGCCAAATCTGTCCTCAGGTTCTTCTCATAGAACCAATGCACCTCTGTCCTCAAGTTCTCTGATAGAACTATCAAACTCAGCTCACAAGTCCTCTGCTAGGACCTGTCCAAATCTGCTCACAAGTCCCCATCGAACCTGTCCAAAAACTGCTCACAAGTCCCCATTGGAACCTGTCCAAAAACTCAGCAAGCTCACCAAGAAAAACTTTCTTAGTAGGAAATCACAAAGTGAATTGTTAGAGACCCAATGTGATTTTTCAAACTCATAGAAGCATAAAGAGAATTGTTAGAGACTCAATATGTTCTATACTCAAATCCCAATCTCAAAACTCAACTCAAATCAACTCAGCTCAATCTCAATCTCAAATCTGAAAACTCAACTCAATATCTGAAATGGATAGGATAGAATGTTTTCTTTCAAGAACATGAAACCCCAACAATTGCCAACTATGCAAAGAATCACATAACAATGATACTCATGTTCTTTTCACCATCAATTAGGGTTTCAACAACAATGCTCATCAAACAAGGTTTAGTCAACCAACACCATTCAACTCAACATCAACCTTGAAGCATTCAACCAATCATCACAAGAAAAAGGAAACAAGTAGAAATCCTTTTCCCTCCAAATATATTTGAACAAAATAGCCACCAATACAATATCACCAAATGCAAAGAATAACTTGCTCAAATCAACTCAATGGAGTAAGCCCAATATTATGAATCAAGTAAAGCAATAACTTGATCAAACAACCTCTATGGAAGCAACTCAACCATCAAACTCAAAACAGCCAACCAAGGGTTCCACCAACTCAATGCAAGTAGCTAGACTCACAAATATAAACCCTAGTGCACAAAGCTTCCACTATCTCAAACCAGAAATTATGCATTCACCAAAAACTCTCCTTAAGGATAACAATGCATAAGTAGTCTTCAACAAACCAAGAAAATAGGATTTACACCCAACCAAAGGAAACCTAGTTGAAAACCTTTTCACTCCAACCTTATTTCAGAAAAACATACACCAATCATACTCATAAGAAAAATGTGCCCATACCCTTTTTGAAGATGAATAAGCCCTTGAAAATCTACCACAATTAATAATTTTGATCTTCCCTAAAAATTATTAACCCAACATTGGCATGTCAAAATAACTCAACCACCATGGCAATTATTTCCCCTTTAATTTTCAATCCGACTATAGCAAAAATATTAAGCTTGCATTCCTTATACCTCCCAAAGCTAACTTTATAAAACCTTAGCAAGCAAAATATTAAAATTTAATTGCCACTCTTTCTGCAAAAATTGGAGCGCATACCTTTGGTAAATATCCCACGAATTTCGGAGTGCATACACTACCCTCAAAAGGGTCTTCGGTGATTCGAACCGCCGATCACCATGCTACTAAGTCCTTTGGCCACGCCGCGTGGGCTAGGAGAGCCCACGTGAGGGAGAAGGGAATTCTCCGTTCTTATCACCGCGTGCGCCTCCTCCTTGGCGCCAAGACCAACCCGTCACACCTTTGACCACGCAACGCTTGTCTTCCTCCTTCGCTGGCGCAGGGGCTTCGATGTCGAAATCGAAATGCTCAGGGATTAATGTCGAACTCTTGGCCAAACATAAATGAATTCATTTGCCTCATTTTATATGCACTTTGATGCATTTCCAAACACGTCGGCTGAATTCGAAAAGTAATTTCGAATTTAATCGAAATTGCTTTCTAAAGGGTTTAAAAACCCTTAAGATAAATTAAAAATAATTTCTCCCTTAATTAATTAAATAATTAAATAATAAACCTTGAAGGGTTTTAAATAATAATTAAATAAATAATAAAGAGAACCTCCATTGGTTTTAATAAAAACCATTTAACTTGGTTTTAATGAAAAACCCTTGCCAATGGAATCTCTCCGGATTCTCTTGGAATCTTCCACCTTTGAAGCCAACACATCCTCTTAACATTAATGCCATTTCCTTTTGACATCAATGACAACTCATAGACAAGAAGCTAGGATCTCAAACCCAAAATTGCCAACGAAGAAATGAGAAAGAAATTCCCATTTTTATTTGAGTAGAAACTTGTGTATACATTTTTCTTTTGTAGGAAAACACATAGGACTATGTTTAGTCCAAGGAGGAAAGTATTTAATGTCCCTCCTTAGCAAGATCTATTATTATGTATGGTTGCATGGAAATTTAATGCATAGCTTCTTTTTGTGATGCCAATAAAATGGTAGTTGCACTTGATGATTGATCTTTATTTTTAGAATATGGTACTATTGATGCGATTGTGGTTCCAATACCAGGTACTCTAAGTGGTGGGTAGAAAAGGGAGCAACAACTTGAGTTGAGAGAATAATTTAGGAAATGATGATGATGAGTATTCATTGATAGCTCAGGGTAATAAAATACCCTTCATATAGGTGCATTACATTTTTGGTGTGGTAGTGCTTTAGATGTGTCTGGATTTTATCATTTTATCCATAAGTTAGACCTTCTTCTTTGATTGCTTGAACATCTTTGCTAGGCAGTTGTACTGTTACCTTAGCTTGTGTAACTTGGTTCATTTCCCTACCTTGATGTGCTACCTTTGGTTTGGAAACAAAAGTGGCATATTCGAATTACAACATGGTTAGTCTTTTGTTAGAGATTTAGTTGTTCTGCTGACTAATTTTAGCTTACCCCTTTAGCTTGATATGCTTTTGGTTCTTGAACCCCATAGAATATCTTTGTAACTCTATTTTTTTTTTCTTTGGAGGGGCCAATTTTTTTCATCCTTAGGGTAGTGCCAAGGCATTCTTAAGGAAGTATTCCTTATTATTTCCAATTTTTGAACTAGTATGACACACGTATCTCTTTTCTAGTTTTAGCTACCCCAATATTTTTAATGTTTTTTTTACTTTAGCCTAAAGGATGTTAATTTATTTTTTAAGTCTTAGATATCTTTTAAAAAAAGAATAATATGGTTGATATTAATGTGACCACCGAAAAGGCTCACACCTATTGATGTCCTATGGTAATAATTGACAAAAGCATAACATGGATACAAGAACAAGAAATTGACAATAGATGAATCAATAAAACACGCTTTATTCCATTATATTCAAAGTCAAAATCAAATTACAAGTACATCCCTCTTAGGGATAATCATCTTGATACAATATTACAATAGGAGTGTGTAATTGTTTCCCTCTTAAGGGTAGGTGTGATCAAAATGCCCCTCAGGGTGACACGAACTGCCTTGGGGTAGAGCTAACCCCCTTCTCCGTGATGTGGAAGGATTATGATATAGGCTCCTTTCTGCACCTGTCTCCCTACGAACAAGAAACAACAATGCATGATTATATAGATTGATAGCCTCTCATGATGAGGCCCTTTAAAGGATTATACATGTAAATGCCATCAAACTAATGAAACAAGAAAGCATAAAGAAAGGTTCTACGCTATTCTAATTGTATCAAGAATTACACTACAATATACAAAACATGAATAAAAACATGATGCATTGAACAAATATTGAATTGAAAGCAATAAAGCATCAAAAATATTCAATGTACTTCTAACCACTACAACACGTAAAATGCCTAATTCCTACGGTCAGAGTTTCTCTAAAAGTGCAATTTAACCTATGAAAGAACTAATCTGACTAACCTATGCAGTAAAAAGTAGATTGAGTAAGGTGATCTCTAACCTATTGCAAACCATAGCTGTGAGGGGCGGTCTGCACTGTAAACCATGGCTGACAGCCATGGTTTGACCTCTGATGTGTTTACCCTCAGAATTAGGGGTAGTGGGCTTGACCTCCTTGTCCGAATTGATGTTCAAGGGTCACCTTTGTCATCTTCTGATAGATTTGGCGGTCAAATCACTATGAAGGGCCTTCGTTCACCCGGATTTGCATTTCTTGATCCTCCTAGGCACCTAGGGCATCCATGGCTAATTGATCATTGAATGGATAGCAAAGGGGCTCCCAAATGCACAAGGTCATTATGCAATTTGATAGGGCTTCACTGCTCTCTTGATCAACTAGTTTGCTCGACAATTCGACAAGTGCTTCGCTATGCAAATTATCTCTCCTCAGTCCTCTCTTCCCCATTGAAAAAGGGGGGTACTTATAGCATGCCCCTAGGGCTAGGGGTGGCTTCATGGAGAAGCCAAGATCAAGAAGGTTGGTTAGGTCAGTTGGGATGGAAGCCTTTGGAATCTTCCATCCTCCAACTGCCTCCTTCTAGATCTCTTGGTCGTTCCAACCGATTTGGCTCGGATGGAAGGCCTAACTGAACTCCAGTTCAAACCGTAGGTCACAGCTATGGTCCAGACTGGAGACCATAGGTGTCAACCATGGTTCAGACTAGAGACCGTAGGTCTGGGCTACGGTTCAGACTGCTTAGGCTAGAATGCCTAAATTGAGTGGTTAGAACCACTGCTCTATCTTGGAGTCTATCCAAGATCCTTCATATGGTTTTGTAGCATGTCCATATGAGTAGTCACCCTCGGCATGGCACATTTTAGGTGTCTACAGATGCCCCTTTTGAGATGCATTGTGAGATTGAACAACGCTGAGCAAAATAGACCTCCTAAAATGATGTCGAAGGTTCTATGATGATCATTAGTCTGATCAACATTAGATGCCCCTGGTCCAGCAAAAGGATGCGCATCCTGGAATCATTGCTTCCAATGTGGGAAGGCTTACATTTGAAAAGTCTGCACTCATCATCAGACATTCGGGTAGCTTTGGTGCTACAATAGGAGTTAGGCCTATATAACCGATGGATGAGAGCTACAAATAAAATTTCATATTTGCTATTTGCCCCAAGCAGAGGGGGAAGCTTATGATAGCTGTTAGCAATGATTCACAAGGACGAACACAATTTTGACAAGATCAAGGGATCTACGATCTCTGGGATCTTCTGTTGATTTTGATTATGACATGAAATTATGACTACCCCCTCAAGCGACGAGTCGATGAGGGTAATGACAATGTCTGAAGCGATGAAATCGCTTGACCATAATGAATGATCCTGAACAACTTTAGATTTGAGACGTTTAATGCCTTGGCTAGGCCTAGTTTAGCTTATGATTACAACGCTTAGTAGTATTTGCATATCTCTCTCCCATGGAGCAGTCAGGCTATGATAGCCATCTTAGAGAGTCAAGATAATACAAATTCAAGAAGACTTGTGTTGAATCATATTTTCGATGATTTGCTGAAAAATGTCATAGAAGAAATGACAATTTTACCCCAAATGTCCTTATTGTGATCTACTCATCTTGCCGGATTGCATGGATCGCAAGTCGCTGCAACCGCCAAGTGTATAGGATAAATCACTGAATACGAGGCGCATTTGGTTTTTCATTTGTTTGATTTTTTTTGTGTTGAATTTTGTATTTATTGGATTAATCTTGGTGCTTTTAATGTCACCAAATTTGCAATTTTGATCATTTATTTTGATTTTTATCCATTGGGAGTCATTAATTTACCTTTTTAGACCTTCCCATGATGGGTTTTTAGCACATTTATTACTAATTGCAGACCGTGGGTACGGTCAACGGTTTCCACTACCAAATTTTGGGGACCGTAGGTCAGACCTACGGGTGAAAAACCCTAGTTTGCGGACCGCGGGTGTCAGCTACGGTCCGCAGTGACTAGGAGAACCTATAAATTGAAATTTTATTTGCAATTTGTCATTATTTTCCTGCAACCTTGAGCAATTTGAGAGCTCTAAGAGAGAGAAGACATTCCCTGATATGGAACGTTGTCCAACTCCACAACTTGTACACTCATTCTTCCCTGATGGCAGATCCTGATCAGCCGTCTACTAGTCGAGGGTAGGGTGCGGGCAAGGTAACTCGAAACTGAGACCTCACACTTATTAATAGTAAAATAAACCACACTTAATAAATGCAAAAATTGAACCTCATTAAACTGTCGGTAATGAACCCCACTAGTTTAGGCTAGATTAGGATTTTAATTTTATGCATGAGTGGTCTAGGAGGGTACCCTAAATGGGTGCCACTCCTAAACCATAGCTGGTAGCTACGGTTCCTAGTTAGCAAAATGGGAACCGTAGGTTTTAGTTGCGGCCCCAAATTTGTAAATTGGGGACCGCAAGTTGTTGCTGGTTCCCAATTTGTAAATTGGGGACCGTAATTTTTGTGGTTCCCAATTTGTAAATTGGGAACAAGTTGTAGATTGGAGTTGCAATTGCTTGTGTTTTTTTTTTAGCACTGCTTAGCTAGATTTAGCTTACAGTATGTATTTTTTTGCTTTTTAAAAGTTGACGTCTAGAGCGTGGGAGCCTGACTTGATGAAGACTCTCCATGAGGCCTTATCAGATGATGACCGAGCATGGTTTCGAGCCATCGGGTTTGGTTATGTCATGGATCTACCCACCATTAGGGTAGATCAGGCCTATATTACTATGTTGGCCCGATGTTGGAATGCATGGACCAACACATTTCACCTACCTCTTGGTGAGATGACTATCACACTAGAGGACGTCTACAGGATCTTTAGGATCCCTATCGATGGTGAGGCTATCATTTCCTCTGCCTATATGACAAAGGATGTCATATTTGCTACCATCTTTGATGATCAGAGCATCGATGCATAGGATGATGCAGACCATGGAGGGGTGCACATCGGGGACTAGTATCGGGATGACGTCTTCTCTGCTCGAGAGGCCCTATTCATGCACCTCATCATTCATATTGTCCTTCTAGACTCCTCGAGTGTGAGGATTCCTTGGAACATGCTAGCCCCTACTTGGAGGGTGCTTTAGAGCTCGATGGAGGAGCCACTACTGCTAGCCTAGGGGAGCACTTTATTATGCTAGCTCTATCAGGAGTTGTACCAGATCATAGAGCGAAGCCGATAAGGGCATCAACTGTAGCCTTTTGCTATAGATCTGGGGGTGGTAGCATATCCGGATTGAGCATCCTATTGACCTACCTCTATGCATCACTACCCTAGATGCCGCTCATCAGTGCTATGCCACCTACTGGCCTCATGCTAAGGAGGGTGTCCATAGTAGGGCTCATGTTGGGGATACACAACATTATATCATCAGTTTTGTGGCACTTGGGCTAGGGGACATCATCTGGCACCCCTACATGGATTGTCTTGTATGGCCGAAGGTGGACGAGTGGCTATGATGGGCCCATCGAGATAGATGGCTCATCTGGCATAAGCTAGAGGTGAGAGAGTACCAATTTTTCTCTCGCATCCTATGATAGTTTGGCATGGTGTAGGACCTACCAGATATGCCCCTCAGGTATAGATGACTAGCTCTAGAGAGGGATCTCCCATTGATAGTTCCTCCACCACTAGGGGATGCACCTGATGACTTCTAAGAGTTGAGGGTTGAGACTGTTGGGACCACACCTAACTATGATGGGTGGTGGTCTCTTTTTAGATGGCACGGTATCAGGCCTCTAGGCTGAGAGCCAGCAGAGGTAGAGGTCGATCCTGATGGGCGTAGGGTGTGCCAGCATACTAGGGTGGTTGGGGCATAGAGGCCATCATTGAGGACCTACCGGAGATCGACCCTAAGGAGGATGCTCTAGAGGAGGGTGAGGTCCCTCTTGATAGTGTAGAGGGATAATTGCTAGCATAAGTTGCTGACTTGTAGAGTCATATTGGGTGATTCCATACGTAGTAGTGGGAGCGAGATACTACCATCACCACTCTAGAGGTGAAGGTGACTGATAAGGAGTGGTACCTAACTGAGGCATAGGGCCAGATATAGGAGCTCATGACTCGAGCTACTAACGTAGAGGCCTAGGTGTAGAGACTATAGACTACCCTAGAGTTGGCACAGGCATAGTGGACTATAGTAGAGGTAGAGTGAGATCTCACTCGAGCAGTGAGGGGAGCTACTATGGGGCCTCCTCAGGCTATTATTGGGCCTCCTATGGTACCAATAGTAGGTACACTAGCGATGTAGGATCTGACTATTGAGGTGATGTGACTACGTGGTATGGTCATGAGGACCAATGAGATGCACGTAGCTCGGCTTGCCCACATTGATCAGCTGGTCGGCTATATAGAGATGTAGGGGCTACCGGTTCTTGAGGATCCTTTTGTCATAGAGTCATAGCATACTAGATCTAGGACTTCAGGGTAGTCCACAGCTAGCTCGAGTCATAGGACTCATAGGACTGAGAGGATGCATAGGTCCTCTAGCATGCATACAATGAGGTCATAGGCTAGGGCTAGAGATCTAGGGTAGACATCAGGGGCCTCCAGCTAGAGGACTAGCCTACTATAGCTACCAGTTTCCTATGTGTTGGGTGCGTTAGGGTTTGGAGGCAGGCAAGGATCCACCATAGGTGCCAGGTCAGCCAGGAGAGCAGGCTCCAGAGCATAGTGTAGAGGGAGGTGACGAGAGCTCCAGTACAGGGGGAGCAGCCTAGATCTATTTTTTAGCATTTGCCTACTATAGTTTGATGTATCATTTTGTGTGTAAGGTCGAGGACCTACACAGTTGTAGCCTATGGGCATTTTGTACTCCCTATGTACTCATTTGGACACATATATATATGATATGATCTTTCATGGCTCATTATGTGTAAATGTGTATTTATTAATTTTTGATTTTATGTTTATTTGATGCACATGGATGCAATGCGTATTTAAATGCTATGTTTATATGATGCAATGTATGGATGTCATGCACTAGATAGCTATTCTTTTTTATGATGATGATATGCAGTGATCTAGATGATTAGATGTGCGACATATGATGTATGTAGATGGATGCGATGTTTATTTTTTAATGCATATTTATTTTTGCTTTGTGGGCATGCATATATTTTATGCAGTTTATGATATGCTATGCAATGTATGGTAATGCATTATGTACATAATCATAATCTAATGGAAATGAACCTGTATGCTTTAATCACTTAAAACATAAGGAATGAATGTAAACTATGTATATCAATTTTTAAAATATGACACCACAGAATGTATAACAATCATGCAAAATAATTGATAATTCTCATTACAAGAACTTAATCAATTAATCACCCATATATGAAATGCAGTGAAATGGATTGGTAAAATGCTTAATGAATGATTATGTCATTTCGTACTATATAATCAGTGGTCGTCTAAACATCATTTCTGATCTTCATGCGGTATCTATCTTATATATTTGATTGTACTTTGTAAAATGCATTTTGATTAATGAATGACTCGTATTTCTGTAGTCTAATGATATTTGATATTTTGTTGCTATTGGAGCACCTTTTTGGGTTTTTCCTTGAGACTCAAACACTCTAGTAGACCTCTCCAAAAATCACATACTAACTATACCAGGCTTATATTGGACAAGGCTTTTGCCATGACAGACCCAACTATTCATAATCCTTGTGTGTGCATGTGAGTATTTTTAGATAGATCGTAAGCATACCCCGTATGTCAGTCGGGACTCTTTCAACCCATATGTGAGATAGGGTTCCTCATACGATCGTATCATCCTTGTTTCAGCTTTGATTAGACTTATACAGCTAGACAATCCTAAGTACCTAGAGCTAGCTCATCTTGCAAATTGATCAGGGCTACCCCTCCAAATGCAGGCGGGACTCTTTCAACCCATTGCTACGTTTGGGGATCACCCAATAGAACTACCCCTCCGATTGCAAGTGGGACTCTTCCAACCCATTGCTGCGATCGAGGATCACTCTATGGCTTTCAAAAGGTGTACAATCTAGGGATTCAAGTTCTCACCCTTCTTACTTTCTCAGATGTAGTGATAAAAATCATTGTTAGTCCACGTGTTATCACTTTCTTTGAGCAAGGGATTTTTATAGTGCTTTTGATTCACTATGTCACTTTATATTTTGAACTTGAAATTTGTATATATTTTTTTGCACTTTGTAACTTGGGATTTAACTTTTGTGACTTTGGGATGTATAGGGGAAATTCTTGTCCTTTTGCCAAAGTACACCTTTCTAGACCGACTATTTGCAAGATAAGCAGGTCGTGAGACCCATCTCTCTAGAGACCTAAGACTGCTTTCATGGCTTTCATCCTCTCTCGTCTTAGCAGGATTTTATATTGTTTTGCTTAGTGACGGGATTCTGATATGTCGAGGCACTATCCCAACTAATGACCTTGTCTATAATAACAAAGCAAGCTTTCTACAATATCTGAAGAACCCACTAGGTATGGTTGAGTGATAGGAAAACTTAATACACATAGGTCTCCACAATAGGTATCGTGTATGAATGCAATGAATTATGATAAATGCAAGGGTGCATGATTGTCATACAAACGTGTGACTATTTGTAAAACTTTGATAAATGCACTACACTCTACTATGGAATGCAATGGATGACAAATGCCTAAATGCAATATGATGATGTGAATGCATGTGTGAATGCAGATGAAAATGCAAAATGCAAATGTTTTTGGATTTTAAGCTTTATCAATTTTTTGGACTTTTATATATTTTTCTTGATTTTTATAGGTTTTTGAGCTTTCATATTTGACCAAACGATGAGTACATGTCCTTGGAGATTTTTAGGGTTGACCAAGCGATTTTTAGAAATCCTTGGAGCCTTTTGACTTGACCAAAGGTTTTATAGCCGCCTTTGGAACCTTTTAGTTGACCAAACTCTCAGCAAGAGGGCGTGGAGCCTTTTGGGATGACCGAGAAGTTATAGGAACTCTTGGAGCCTTTGGGTTGACCAAGCGAATTTTTGGGGGAGAATCCTTGGTGCCTTTTCTTGACCAAGCTTCTTAATCGGATAGCTTGGGGCCTTTTGAGATGATCGAGTGGTTTAGACAAAACCTCTCGGGGCTTTTGGGTTGACCAAAGGGCTTATAGATGCCTTTGGTGCCTTTACTTGACCAAGCTTCTTAATCAGATAGCTTGGGGCCTTTTGGGGTGACCGAGCGGTTTAGACAAAACCCTCGGGGCTTTTGGGTTGACCAAAGGGCTTATAGATGCCTTTGGTGCCTTTACTACACTCTTAAGCATAGAACACCTTAATATGGATGATATTGAGAGGTTCAAGCTCATCCACACCCTCTAGCGATGTTAGGCGATAGGTACCTAGACCAATATTTTTAGATATGATGTAAGGCCCTAGCTAGTTAGCCATGAATTTGTCTCGCATGTCAGGCAGAAAATTTGAGTTCTGTTGGTTTTCTTTTAGCACAAGATCCCCAACTTCAAAGTCTCTCTGGTGGACTTTGATATTGTAAGCTCATTTTAATCATTCTTGATAAATATGGAGATGCTCGAGGGCATTCACGCGATGTTCATCAAGCAACATCAATTGATCGAGGTGAGCTTGTCATGCGGTGTCATCATCGATGAACTCTTTCAATGCGATGCGCAGCGTTGGAATTTCCAACTCTAAGGGCATAATGGCCTCAGTGCCATATACTAGTGAAAATGGTGTTGCCCCAATGGGCATCCGAATGCTAGTCCTGTAAGCCCATAGTGCAAGGGGCAGTTGTATATGCCAATCCTTGTGGTGTTCTTGCACTATCTTTTTCAAGATGGCTACCACAGTCTTGTTTGAGGCCTCAGCTTGCCCGTTTGCTTGCGGATAATATGGAGTTGCAAAACTATGTTGAATGCGGTATTTAGACGTTAAAGCCCACACAGTTTTGTTCTTAAAAGAAGTTCCATTATCCAAAATTATTTTGGATGGTATCCCAAAATGACATATGATATGCTCGAGAATAAATTCTGTGATGCGAGCTCCAGTGGTCATTGTAAGGGGAATGGCTTCCACCCACTTTGTAAAATACTCGGTAGCCATGATAATGAATGTATGTCGGCTCTGACGATGGAGGGGAAATCTTGCCAATCAGATCTAATCCCCACTGAGCAAATGGCCAAGCCGCCTGAATGGGCTGTAAGGCCTATGATGGCAAGTGCATAAGATTAGCATGATGCTGACATTTAATGCATTTCTTGACATACACATTGCAATCCTTCTCCATAGTGGGCCAATAATAACCCATGCGAAGGATGCATTTGATGATAGCCATGCCACTGAAATGGCCACCACACGTACCATCGTGAGCTTCTAAAATTGCCCAAGATGACTCTTGGGGCTCAAGACATCGAAGGAGGACTCCTTCATAACTACGTCGGTACAAAATGTCTCCTATCAAGACATACTTAGTCACTTTCTATTTAAATGTGCATCTTGCGGCATGCGACAATCCTTCTAGAATCATACCAAGTTTTAGGAAGTCTTGGATTTGCAACATCCAGCTTTGACAAGCCTCAGCTTCGACTGCTAAGATGGCCTACTCCCCCTACGTATTTAGCTTTGCAAATGCAGACTGGGAAACAACCTTGTGGTGAATGGTAGTACCACTCCTCGTAGGACTCTGAGAAGTCAATGACTCCTAGGGTGCCTACTTAAGAAAGTCTTCTGCTCTATGAAACCAATCAGTTGTTGGTTCCACAACAATCATGTTGATTGACTCTTTGTTATTAAAGGTTGCACGCTCCACTGCTGGGTGTGAGAGCATTCTAACATGGATGGTAGTAAACTCGATAGATGGATTCTGAGGGATCAAGGACCCCAAATATGCCATGGTGTCTATGAACCTATTTGATGAATGAGGGATTGCCTCGATGTCATACCATTCAAGTTTAGCTAGATAAGTGGCAACAAGATCTTTGTAGGCTTTCAGCATGGGACATCGACACTGAAAGAGCCCCTTAACCTGGTTAACTATGAGCAGAGAATCACCAAAAATGTTTAGTCTTTTAATACCCATGGCGATGGCTGTGTGGAGGCCTAGAAGTAGGGCTTCATATTCAACATTATTGTTGGTGCATGAAAAGTTTAACTTGAATGACAAGGGCATTGGAGCTCCTTGTGGCATGAAAAACACTATTCCTACACCACCCCCTTGCTCACACTTCGAACCATCGAAGAACAATGTCATATCAACATTATTCTCTGGTTCCTCGGGTTTGGGAGCTTCAGATATTATGAAGACCGCATCATCTGGAAGCTCAATGGTTAGAGGCCTACTATTGGATAGTGGTGCCTCAACCAGTTGATCAGCTATGACTTGTCCCTTGATGGACTTTTGGTTGATGAATTGCAAATCAAATTCTATCAATAGCATGATCCACTTTGCAGTACGTGTGTTATGATATGTCTTGCTCATCATGTACTGCAAAGGATTCTATTTCGATATAACATATGTTGTATGACTTAGCATGTAATGCCACAATTTCTTGGTAGCGAACACTACTGCTAAACAAAGTTTTTCAACATATGCATATCCTGACTCATAACTCACCAAGGTGCGACTGATGTAATATACGACTTGCTCTTTGCCTTGCACATTCTTTTGGGCTAACATGGTCCCTAATGCAAAGTTGGTTGCCGATATATATAGCAAAAAGGCTCATCCGGCCTTGGTGGAGCTAGTACTGGCGACGTTGCTAGGTATTGCTTAATCTCAGCAAAGGCTGCTTGGCAGTCCTTGTCCCAATCAAATGGGACCCCCTTGTGTAGCAGTTGATTCATGGGTCGACACTTATCCGATAATTGAGCGATGAATCACTTTATGGATGCTACTTTGCCCTGAAGGCTTCTTAATTCTCTGATATTAGTGGGAGGATGCATCTCTAGAATAGTCATGACCTTTGCTGGGTCTACTTCGATGCCTCACTTAGAAATGATGAATCCCAAGAGTTTACCTAAAGTTACACCAAATACGCACTTCTTAGGATTCAACCTGACATTGTGCTCTATCAAGCGATCGAAGACCTTCCTTAAGACCTCCGCATGCTCTGCTCATAGCAACGACTTAGCTAGTAAGTCATCGATATAATATTCTAATATTTTATGCATATAGTCATGAAAAATATATGTCATAGCCCGTTGATATGTGGCACCAACATTTTTAAGACCGAATGGCATAAATTTGTAGCAAAATGTCCCCCATGGCGTTATGAACATGGTTTTATGCTGATCTTCGAGTTTAATCCGAATCTGGTTATATCCAAAAAAACCATCCATAAGGGAGAGCATTTCGTGACCTGTAGTGGCGTCTACCAGAGCATCGATATTTGGCAATGAAAATGAATCTTTGGGTGTTGCCTTGTTGAGATCTCTAAAATCTATACAAATACGGACCCTTCCATCTGGCTTTCCTACGGGCACCATATTGGAAACCCACTCTGGATAGTCGATGGAGATGATGAACTCTACATCCAACAACTTTTGCAACTCGTATTTTACCATTAAGGCTACTGTTGGATGCATCTTTCTAAGTTTTTGCTTGACTGGCTTCTTCGACAGATCTAGCGAAAGGTTATGAGTAACCAATTTTGGATCTAGACCCGACATGTCTTTGTAAGTCCAAGCAAAGAGATGAGGTCTCTCTTTAGTAGAGGGATGATGCTATCACGCTCATCCAGAGTGAGACTCTCTCCAAATCTAACCTTCTTTGGATTGGTGGGATCTTTACTGATATCCACATCGAAGGTTTTCTCTATTGACATATGTGATCCCTCCTCAAGTTGGTGAGGCGTAGGAATCAGATGGATGTCATCAGTCGGGTTCACATGTTCCTCTTGGGAAGCATTCTCGGTGTGACAAACATCATGAGCGTAGCCTGGTGTGAAATGAAATGGTTGTAGCATTTCTTCATTTGGGAAGAAATCTTTAGGTTGGACTGGCGAATCAATGTGATCCCAATCGATAGCATCCATGTTCAGATGCAACGTTTGGATGGATCTGCTGGATTGTGGAGTGGAGTGGTCAAATTGATGGAGACCATATTGATGGAATGGAATTGATCTTCGAAACCACATGGATAGAACTCTATCTCTGAAGCGTAGCTTTCATACCCAAGATCTGGTTTGGATGGTATGGGCACAAATGGATCCTCTCTGTGGGATGCTCATATAATTGGATCATCTCGGTGCACTAGCTATAGAATGGGATCTCTCGGCTCAAGGAGCTCCATGTACGTAGGTGGATCAGGAAAGAGTTCTTGATACCTCTCTTCGAGCTCTCTTCTTTCCCTCAGGCTATGATGGAGATTGATCTCTCGATGCAAACCTATAGCTGTAATAGGTGGGGGACCTCTAGGTGGAGGCCTATTGCGTAAGTGGTGAGGTCCCAGATAGGCCATCTCCATCGAGTCCTCATCATCATTGTTCAAATACAATCCATCACTTCCCTCCTCTTCTAAGGAGGGATTAGGTAGATGTGGTCCCATGTATCTGATCCTACGATCGCTATCATCACTATCCAGATAAATCTGATAGAATGATCGTATATACGATACTACCATGTAAACTGGTGCTGCTCCTTCCTCAGAGCACTCAGTGTTGGGAAGGACTTCCTCCATAACATGCTCTGATTCCCTAGGCAATAGATATTATGGATACATGAGCCTGGAATCGATCCTCTCATCTACATCACTATGGTCATTACCATGGATGGGCCACTCTATTGTGTCTATGCATAGTGGGAGATCCGTTGGGTGAGGCTTTAAGTAAGCCTCCTCTATTTCATCTTTGTAATCACTATCGACTATGGAGTGCTCGTTCACCTCTTCCACTTGTTCCATAGGCAGCAGATGGCGTATAAATGTCGGACCTAAAAAGGTCGACCTGATTTCCTCCTCAGATTGATCATCATTTGAGGACTCATCATCTGCATCATAACTAGGTCCACTCATCTCGGAGGTGGACTCCTCTCCATCATCATCGCAAAGATCTCCTGATTTGAGATCACCTACAGCATGGGGGTCATGCCCCTGCATACCAGTGTCATTGGTAGCACCACGGATTTGGTTACCTAGGTTGTCTCTGGGGTTGTCCTCTAAGGGCCCATCATGGTATGAATCAGGTGGCCCTATGGTAACAAATGATACCATCTGGCGAGTCCTCCAATAGCTGGAAGGATCAGGGTGATATGGATTAAAATCCACATCATCCCCCAGACTCAAGTACATGTGATCTAAGGATGCAGCAAGCAAATCATCATGACCTTGTACTTGTAACCCTAACCCGAACCTATCAGTAGCCAACTGATAATGAGGTTCGAGTGGAGTTCTCCGTCCTTGTTCGAAAAGACCAAGGTCGCGCCCATGCCAATGATACGACTCAAAAATGTGCATGGCATATTTTGGGTTGGACAGATAGCGCACATTCATAGTGAATGGCTCATCATCATCCTCATCTATGGACATTCTGGTGGGCGCTTGATCCAGCCCTACGTAGACAAAGTTTGTCTGGTTGGGTGGCTCACCCAACGGCACTATGGATCCAATCAAAAATTGATGGGCGTGCGGTCGGCCCATCTCTTGCATAGTTTTTAGGATAGGTCCGAAAGTAACATTTTGCACAAGATACTCACCCAACCCCATGCTGGCCAGATGAACGGTCACCTACGGTGCAGATGACCCTCTGAAGATGCAGGTGAAGCAGGCTGAGGTGCCTCCTCGACTTTGTCTTGAGGTTCTTCCACATCCATGGGAGTGGGAGTCTCATTGGCGACTGATCTGGGCACTTGATTTTCCACTTTCTCACCCAATTTCACCTTTAGCTTCTTGACTTGTCGATGCATCATCGATGCAGTCGACTTTAGAGAAGTTGTAGTTGTGTGCTCAGATCTATGTGACATAGATGTCGATGGTTGAGCATGGGCTGCTGGTTTGCCTATTGGAATCTTAACCGATGAGACAGGTCGGATATCCAAGTGCATCGATGGGAGTACAAAACCCCCAGGCAAATCTGCTAAGTTCATGAACTTGAATGGTTCTTCGTCCGAGGACACTACGTGAACTTGTCCCTCATGAATGTATTTCACACACTGATGCAAGATAGAGGGGATGCAATGCATTTCATGAATCCAAGGCCTCCCGAGCAGAATGTTGTACTGCATGGCACCCTCTATCATGTGACACATCATAGAGATGGTCTTGAGTCCCACCTGAATAGGTAGAACAATTGTACCAACCATCGAGCATAGCGCATCGTTAAATGCCCTCAATGTAAAGGTGGTAGGTACAATGTGTGACTTGGGTAGCTTGAGGTGGCTCAGTGCCTTGGTTGTGATTATGTTGATCGAGGACCCAGTGTCGATCAAGACCCTTTTGAAAGGCATGTGGTTAACACACGTGATAATATGCAATGGTGGGTCAGCCGTAATAGTAGGAACCATCTTCACTTCATGATCATAAAATTGTATCGTGGGTTCTTGACACTATTGTACATGTCCCACAAAATTTGTAAATGCATGGGCATCTTGGGACTGTACCTCAATGGACCTCAGAATGTCCATAAGAGTCTCCCTGTGTCTAGGGGACTATTGAATAAGCTCGTATATTGACAACTTCGTAGGAGCTGTCTGTAGGTTCTGAACTAGCTTGCTCCTTATGGTCACCACCGGTCTAGCTGGTGGGCCTGGCATGTTCTGAGCTGGCCATTGATCCGACGTAGCTTGTATTCTAATGGGAGCATGAGGTCGATTCGGTTGGTCGTACCTCCCATGTCTAGTAACAATATTGACCATGCCTATGAACCCCTGGGTAGGTGGTTCGATTCACACTTGATTGACCTGGTCGACATTGTTACGAGGCACCTCATGATTAGGTAGCAGATTCTTGAAAATCCCCATGTTTCTATTGTCGGGTGCCTATGGGTTGCCTGGTACTACCAACTCTCCTTTTTCTATCATGTTCTGCATGATGTGTTTGAAGGACCAACATGTCTCGATGTCATGGCCTTTCACTCTATGGAATATGCAGAATAGATCATCTTGATGCCACTTTGATTTTGGCACATTCGGATCTACTAATTTGACCTCAGGCAATCGTATGGCCTTGGCCTCGCATAGTTGATGAAAAATTGAAGTCATCGATTCCATCAAGGGTGTGAACTGGCGAGGTGGGTGCTCTTCTTTGTTTTTGCCCTTATAGTTGTTTTTACGTGTCTCGTAACGTGCAGGAGGAGGTTGAGCTTGATAATTAGGCTTCTGTTGTCCCTTGTCTTCTCCTCCGAGATTTAGCACTACTTGATTCACGTGGGCTTGCTTGCCCTATTGTTTTGTAGTACTCTTTTTAAACCCCTCTTTCTTGGTTTTGAGCTTCAAGTTGCCTTCTTGCAACTTGATGTCCTCGATCACCCTGGCTTGCACCATGACTTCCTCGAATGTAGGGTACTACTGTAGCTGCAACAATAGTGAGATGTGCTTGGCACAACTCTTTGTAAACATTCGGGTCAGTTTGGTTATAGGAATAGGGAATGGTAGCTTTGCCATTATTCTATGCCATCTCTTTTCGTATTGCTCGATGGGCTCATCGTCGTGTTGAGCTAGCATAGCCAAATCGAAAAGGTTGGCTTGTTTCTTGATGCCAAATGAATAGCATTCAAGAAATGCATCAACCAACTATTTGAAACTAGTAATACTATGTTTCTTCAGTTGGTTGAACCACTCTCGGGTCAGGCCAAAAAGTGTCATAATGAAAGTGCGCAACAACAAGGCATCCTGACTCTCTATCTAGAAACACGCATCCAGAAAACTCGTAACATGCTCTTGTGCATCCTCATCACCCTTGAATTTTTCCAATCGGGGCATATCAAAATGCTCGAGATATGGAGGTGTAGGCACCGAGGGGTCTAGAGGTTCATTGTGTATCTTCCTCAGTGTCGGATTTTGCATAGCCATGCCTTGCCTCTCTATTGCTTTGACCTTATCGACCAAAACCTTGTACGCCTTAGAAGACAAAAAGTCCTCCTCCCTAAGCTACCGTGGAGGCGGTCTAGGAGGTAATGCCTTCTTTGGGGAGGTGGAGGACATGGCTCTTCCTCCTCCTCAACTTGAGAACTCTCAGGGTAGCCCTGATCGTATCTGTCTACATCTATGTGCTCATGCTACCTCTGTCTAAGATCATTGAGTGATGGTAGTCGCTCCCTCTATTGGGCACTGGCATGAGTACGAGCGTCTCTTCGCTCCTCATGCATATCAGCTAGGGACACAACCCTTCTATGCACACGCTCTCTATGGTCCTCGAGAGGGTATAGGCCAGCCCTGGCTAGCCGATCCTCCTACTCTATGCGCTCCTTCTGAGCTAGAATACGCTCTTTGCGCATGCGTTGCTCATATAATCTCTATCGTAAGAGCCTTTGCACTTGAATATTTTCATCTTCAATATGCTGCCTCTCTAGGCGAGCATCATCCAATTGATCTTGGAGTAGTTGACATCTTTGCTCGGACACTAGTCTATGTGATCTATCGATCTAGTCGGTCGTAGGAGGCCTTCGATGTGCATGCTCTATGCGAGCTACCTTATGGGTTCTGTACCCATCAGACAGATGTGTGGATGGTGGACGTGTGACATGAGGGCACTTAGAAGCCTCTCCATGCTCTCTAGTGATCTTGATACAACTATCGCTATGCTCACTCGGAGCATGAGTGGGCGGAGCTATAGGCTTGCAGCCTAGCTACTCAAGAACACTACCTAGACCATCTAGCTATCTAGACCTCCATCACTCATGCGGTGGTGTTCCATTAGCTCCCACCTTTGATATATCAATGGTGATCTTGCATGGTGAGCCATGCATGGGAGTATGGGTGGACCTATGCTCAAAAATGAGCCTATCCTCTTGCCCCTGAATGGGTGGATCTCTGACTCATCTATACTCTGATGGTGGAGGGTTAGAACCTCCTATGGACCTAGTACGTATGGGAACCAACTTGGTCCCTTGCACCACATATTCCTCGATCGATCTCATGGATGCGCGTGTAGTGCGGTCTCGATAATGGCTTTGGGGTAGAGCATCCTCATGCTGAGAAGCTCCACGCTCAGTCCTATGCCTAGAGGAGTGTATTGAAGCTCCTCTATCGGGGGTCCACTCAATGGGATCTCCTCATGTCGAGTTGTCACCTCTAATGCTAGCCGAACATCATTCGGTTCGCTCATGTGTATGAGGACTCGACACATGTTGTTGTGAACCAGTTGGGGGTTGATCATGGGCATCGGTCCTAGACCTTTTTCGATCACCCCGTGTGTTCACCATTTGTGTTCTTGACGTCTAGATGTATTTTATTATGCAGACAATGTAAACAAATGGTGATTATCTCTTTTAAATGTTTGATTGTGAGCCCTAAACTATTTGATGTTGTTTTTAGATGTGTTGTATCAGTGTTAGAAACTCTTTGCATGTTTTGAAAGATTGTTGGATTTTAAACTCAGTTAAATTGGCTTTCACCTATATACTCGCACAAGCCGAATATGGTAATGACATCCATACTCAATGAAGTAGCATAGGTACTACCAACCCTCACCCAACACACCGTACGTAGCGATACACCCTTTCGAGGAAGAGTGCATGCTATTTTGCATGGATAGGATAGTTCTTGGGTCGGCCTTGGCAATGAGCGGGTCCCGATAGTACAATTTCAAATGAGCCAACCAAGTGGTAATAACATCCACTGTTGGTCTCAATCAAGCGGGTTGGATGTGAGAGCCCAACGCCACTGATGTTTAAATGATACGTGGTGTGTGTGGTTATTTTTATTTTATAAAAATGACAAATGCATCACAGAGCACAATGACCATTCCTACATGATGTACATGAAAAGAAAAAGGAACGTTTCACATTCAGAAATAATGCATGCTAATGTCCTACATGATATTTTGACGATGCAATTATAATGACATGGCCATTGATTGGACCTCAAGCATGCAAACGACACACAATACTTATCAAGGTCATTGTATTTAGGGGTAGACTACACTCAAAGGTCCGCTATTCCCAACAACGCCTTCCCACTGAATGGAAATCAAATGCAAATTAGGACTTATTCATTGACCCCTTATCTTTTGTTCCTAATTTGCAGTGATTCGATGATCTCTGGAAAGATACAGAGCATAAATTTGAATACAGAAGGTGAAATTAGGACCTACCTCAACTCCTGCTCTGTTGCCCACTGATTTCTTTGTTGTCTGCTTCTTCCTCTATGAACCGCAGGTCCGACCTACGGGCTGCAGTGGAGACCGTAGGTTACAGTCATGGGCCAAAAAATAACCATAGTTGAAAGCTGCGGTTAGCACCTGTGGATAGAAAAAGCCAAGAATAGTTAGAATTCGAGGCTAAAATTATGGGGTGCCACCATGATCACCATCTGTGACCACCGAAAAGGCTCACACCTATTGATGTCCTATGGTAATAATTGACAAAAGCATAACATGGATACAAGAACAAGAAATTGACAATAGATGAATCAATAAAACATGCTTTATTCCATTATATTCAAAGTCAAAATCAAATTACAAGTACATCCCTCTTAGGGATAATCATCTTGATACAATATTACAATAGGAGTGTGTAATTGTTTCCCTCTTAAGGGTAGGTGTGATCAAAATGCCCCTCGGGGTGACACGAACTGCCTTGGGGTAGAGCTAACCCCCTTCTCCGCGATGTGGAAGGATTATGATATAGGCTCCTTTCTGCACCTGTCTCCCTACGAACAAGAAACAACAATGCATGATTATATAGATTGATAGCCTCTCGTGATGAGGCCCTTTAAAGGATTATACATGTAAATGCCATCAAACTAATGAAACAAGAAAGCATAAAGAAAGGTTCTACGCTATTCTAATTGTATCAAGAATTACACTACAATATACAAAACATGAATAAAAACATGATGCATTGAACAAATATTGAATTGAAAGCAATAAAGTATCAAAAATATTCAATGTACTTCTAACCACTACAACACATAAAATGCCTAATTCCTATGGTCATAGTTTCTCTAAAAGTGCAATTTAACCTATGAAAGAACTAATCTGACTAACCTATGCAGTAAAAAGCAGATTGAGTAAGGTGATCTCTAACCTATTGCAAACCATAGCTGTGAGGGGTGGTCTGCACTGTAAACCATGGTTGACAGCCATGGTTTGACCTCTGATGTGTTTGCCCTCAGAATTAGGGGCAGTGGGCTTGACCTCCTTGTCCGAATTGATGTTCAAGGGTCGCCTTTGTCGTCTTCTAACAGATTTGGTGGTCAAATCGCTATGAAGGGCCTTCGTTCACCCGGATTTGCATTTCTTGATCCTCCTAGGCACCTAGGGCATCCATGGCTAATTGATCATTGAATGGATAGCAAAGGGGCTCCCAAATGCACAAGGTCATTATGCAATTTGATAGGGCTTCGCTGCTCTCTTGATCAACTAGTTTGCTCGACAATTCGACAGTGCTTCGCTATGCAAATTATCTCTCCTCAGTCCTCTCTTCCCCATTGAAAAATGGGGGTACTTATAGCATGCCCCTAGGGCTAGGGGTGGCTTCATGGAGAAGCCAAGATCAAGAAGGTTGGTTAGGTCAGTTGGGATGGAAGCCTTTGGAATCTTCCATCCTCCAACTGCCTCCTTCTAGATCTCTTGGCCGTTCCAACCGATTTGGCTCGGATGGAAGGCCTAACTGAACTCCAGTTCAAACCGTAGGTCACAACTATGGTCCAGACTGGAGACCGCAGGTGTCAACCATGGTTCAGACTGGAGACCATAGGTCTGGGCTGCGGTTCAGACTGCTTAGGCCAGAATGCCTAAATTGAGTGGTTAGAACCACTGCTCTATCTTGGAGTCTATCCAAGATCCTTCATATGGTTTTGTAGCATGTCCATATGAGTAGTCACCCTCGGCATGGCGCGTTTTAGGTGTCTACAATTAACATAAGGGAATAATTAATTAAAGTATATATGCTTGAAAACTCTTTATTTTTATCAATGGAAAATTATAATTAAAGATTTCTATGTTGTATATTTTGTAAACCACAAGGTTTATGACTAAGGGGTATTCATATTAAAGAAACAAAAAATTTGGTTGTGCTAGAGGAAACTAGTTCCTTTACAATTACTTGATAGATTAGATGAATGCTTGTATTTTATTTATAAAGGTTGAGATTAAGATTTATGCTTAACCTATCAAAGAAAATGTATTGCTTTGTTAAGATAAAGTAAGTTAGTATCCTTATTGTAGTTGATTAATTTATATAGAATGCTTGCATTGGATAAGTTAAAATTTATAATGGACTCCTAAGACCTGAGTAGGTAAAAGGGCCATTATAGAGAGAAGTATGGGATTCTATCCTAGTTGATTTAGTTGTATGCATGCATCTTTTAGGGCATGTCAAAATGTTATTTTTGAAAAATTATAATGGACTCCTAATACTTGAGTAGGTAAAGGGGACATTATAGATTTAAATATAGGAATCTTTTTGGGTTGGTTGCTTGTAATGCTTTATTCATGGTTGCTTGCTTAATGTTTTTTTCTTCTTTTTTTTGAATTTAGCAAAAACTCCTTGCGGGGCCGCCTTGGTCTAATAAACCAATACCAAGGGGTTCTACACCGTCAAAATCACCTGGGAGTCGCAATTGGCCCTGACCGCACCAGCATTATCAACTAGATTTTTGGTACTCGATGTGCATTTGGTAAGGTGGAGATTCGAACCAGGGACCTCCCTTGGAGGATTGCCCTACTCTCTCCAACTCATCTACAACATGTGAGTGTTTCTTGCTTAATGTTAAGAGCATGAATAAATTGCATTGCATTTGGAGTTGTCCTGATCCCTAAGTATTTATCAAGCTAGGGGTAACTTACTTAAATAAGGTTGTCAGATGAAGGTGATACAAAGGACATCTAGTAGAATGACATTGTTGTATCTTGGATTGAGAAATGGTTATGCAAATGAAAAATCATTTTGTAATTTTGTAGAAAGAAATAATTTAACTATATTTTATGAATAATAGTTTTGTATTATGGGAATAGTTTGTTTTTGAGCAATAGCAAAATATTATTTGAAAATTATCTGGTCCTCATTCTCATTGATTTTATTGTCACTATAAACATATGATTCTATGATTAATGTTAATGATATCTAAGTGGAATTTGATAGCATTATGATTATTTGTTTTGAGCAATCTATTAAAATGCTTCTTTATGAGATCTCTTTAATAGTCCAAATATAGCATGTGGATTATTATAAATGTGTTAGCTTAGATAAAGCTTACGTTAAAATGAAGATGCTATGATTTAATTCTCATGATGTTATTTCTTAATTGTTATTGAGTTTTAAATATTTTTATTTACTTAGAGGAATTTTGGTTTTGCTCATTGGGTATAAAGAAGTTCTTTGGTTAAATTTAGACCTTCTTTTAGGACCTAAGCCCCAATCCTAGGATGAGTTGCAAGAATACAATAACCAGGTGGAAGTGAGTTCTAGAAGGAGTTGTGAGAATACAATAGCTAGGTACTCATAAGCTTGGAAGGAGTTGAGAGAATGCAAGATCCAGATACTTGTGAATTGATTCACCTTAAGTGGAGAGGACCTAGTGTCCTCTTTTCTAGAAGACAATTGGAATCAATCACAAGAAAATAGTGGTGGTACCTCAAACGTGTAGGTTCTGGAAACCATGTTCATTACCAATCAAGGGATAATGACCTTAGTTAGCCCATAGAGGTGAGGTAACTAAGCATCAAGGCTTTGCACCAGATTAACTTATGTAAATAGACTTAGGCTAAGGTCAAGGAATAAGCATTCTCCTTTAAGTTTTATGGGCCTTAAAGGATAATCCCTACATTGTGATCACATTGTCCTATATAGGTGAGGGTATGGGAAATATGGGGATACCGCTTTTGGCATTCTTCTAAACGAGTAGGTTTAGTAAAGGTGAATCCCAAAAAATATGAGATTTGGCCACTCTTGTCCATTGAGTGTTTTTTGTAGTAACTTGGAACTCAAATGTGGTGAAGACTTGAATGCTGAAGAAATAAATGTTGGGTCTTCTTTGAGAACCTTTTTCCTTTTTATGAAAAACCAAATAAAAATTGGGTTGGTAGTTTTCAGTTGCTACACACATGCCCAAGGATATTTGAAAAAAGGAGGCACCTAAGAGCCATAAGTATATATTTGTGGGATATTTTGATATCTCAAATGCATATCATCTTTATGATTCTCAAAGGCTTGAGGTGTTGATTAGAAGAGATGTCATATTTAATGAGGTTCTTTGAGGTACTCCTACTTCCCCTCCTAATTTTTTAGCTTTTGATTATTCTAATTCTCTCTTCTAGATAAAATAGTTCCTTTAGATATCTTGGGTAGTTCCATCCCTATTAAAGCATATTCTTCTTCTAGTGATTGTTCACTATATATTGATTTGACTCCATCATGCATAGTTTCTAAGGTAATTTCCTCTTTCCCTCGAGCAAGACAATATGGTACGATGAATCAATTTATAATGCTCTATTTTGCATGGTGAGGTGAGTGGTGATGAGTTTTATTTTTTATTTTTTGTTTCTAATGTTGAGATGGTATAGGATACTCATACTTCTTTCATACATTCCACCTCCAAATGGGTTATGCTAGCGGGTACCTCTTCATTTCTGGCCACTAGCAAGCACCACACCCATGGCAGGTATTGCTCTGCATTTGACCATATTTATGAGCATAGCACCCTTACACGATAGCTTCATGGCCACAAGCGAGGAGTAGCCTCCATCTCAATCATTTGTGAGCATACATCCTTATAGGGCCTTGCTCTTTTTCTTTTGTTTTCACTTGGTCTATGATCGTTTGGTCACATTGATATTTTACGATCTACATTGATTCAAACATCATATTTCAAGCATCTTTTGCTTTGTTGACCTTCTCCATCTTATATTTCTTTTTATTCTTCATTTCTTATTTTCCTTCTTCTATTCTTCTTTTTTCTTCTCTTTTCCAAAATCGCATCCAATCTTTACAAGGCACGACTTCGCTCTATGTCGAAATCATGATTCGTCTTTATGAGTTGTGTTTTTCTCCTTTCTTTCTCCTCTTTCTTCCATCCTTTGTTTCTTGCATTCCTCCATTCATCCATGCATTTTTTACCCATTTAGTTTAGCTTCATCTCCTCATACACTGCATTTTCTTAGTCCATTCATGCATTAAGTTTTATTTATTCATGCATAGTCAAAACATAAAAACACATAAAAAACATAAGAGCACACATTTTAATCAAATAAACATGATATTACTCAATAAAAAAATAGTACATAGGCATATTATATCATTGTGCCACAAGTCTAAGCTCGACACACTTGACCCTCCCCAGGGATGCATTCCACACTCAAAATTGGCATGTCACCTCGATCATATCTTAGCTTTGGGAGCCTGTCTCCTCTGCTCTTCCCATCAAAGTTGGTCTTTGTGGGGACATGTTCATGGACTATGTGGTAGTCCATGATCTAGATCGTGATCAACTCTATGACTAAAGAGGGGTTGGTAGAGGTATTATTTGATCCACTAGCACTACCTAAAAGTATAGCGTCTACTAGATCTCCCTCTATATCTACACCTATCGCCTCTTCTCTATCCTCTATAACTACTCTTATAGAAGGTGGATCACCTCATTGGGTTGACTACTTGTAATGATAGCCATCCCCTCTGATCGAGCCTATTGTCGCTCTTGATCTAACTAGATCACCTCACCCTTGAGGTGGTCTGACTTAGCCTACACTATATCCCACTCCATGAGTGTCATTCTCAAGGTACTCTATAGCCCCTTGATCCTCTTAGACCTATCCTCTTAGAGTAGGCTCATTTCCCTTTTTCATGGTTGCTATCTAGGCCTAGAACACCTCTGTCTCCCTCGTTGGGCCCTCCTAACCCATGATCCTACTTAGCCTGATTATCATTGATGTCAATGCCTCTTTGATCGCTTTGCTCAGCCCAATCCTAACCACCTGGGGGCACCTCCTGTAATACCCTCTCTCCCTATGCCAAATATGGTGATTGTCCCCCTTGTGTTTATCAATATTTCCACCTAAACTTGTGGTTGGGCCAGTCTCGATGGGATTATGCACCTCTGCTCTCACTTCATGGTGCATCAAGTGGCCTCTCAAAGCACTAGATACACACATTGGCTCATAACCTAATGTCTCTACACTGGAACTAGTGGGGATATCCTTTGGGGAACCCTACCCCTATACCATCTCTGGTGCTCGAGATCCACCCTAACATCATCCACCCCTAGATCCACGTAGAGTGGATCATTCAGGTCCTCCTATACCCATTTTCCCATGTCAAGGTCCTCTTTGACTCCTAATGGGTCCCTTCAAACTTTCTTGTACCAATAGTAACTCAAATTTGGTATCTACTAGAAGATACCAAATTATTGTTGGACTCGATCAAATCTAAAGAGCTCCAACTCTCCCCTCTCCGTCGATACCCACCTAATCCTTCTCACCCGAGCCAACTTCATCGTATCCTTTGTCCTTCCTAGGTGTAGATGCCACGACTACCAGATAATCCTCTACTATCATAGCTCATATATCATTTGCCTCCCTAGTGGTAGGATCCCAACATATGTCCTTTGGACTCACTCAAAGCTCTTTGACCATTTGTATGTTGTTGGTCACTCCAAGTTGGGCAATGGTCCTAGTAGTATGTATAGTCTCCTAACTGCTATATGCTCCCAACACCACACCTGGAGCAAGGTCATGTAGACTAATATTGTATGTCATTTATACATGGCATTGTACAATGTCCTATACAAATGAGTCAACACATATAGATCCCATGTGAATTACACCCATTGAACCTGCATGTTTGCCACTACTCCTTCCAACACCCATGGTAGGTATCGCCTACTAGTATGACATACCAAGAATCCCGCCACCACCCCACAAAGAATGATCATCAGAGCATCGACACCATAGTGCCCCACCAACTTATCAACTGAGATCCCACTTTCTCAAACCTGGTGGGCCTAGCCCCCTGATAGTCTCTAACATATTGCTTCTTGACCTCAACCTTTGTAAACTACCCTTTCTCTAATGGGGATGTGTAAGATGCACCACACATCCTCTGGTGTGATAGTCATATCACCTATGGGTAGTCGAAAGGTAGACGAATTTGGATACCATCTCTCTGTTAACGCTATCATAAGCACTCTATTTGTCATAATCCGTAGTATCTCTACCAGGTGATGTATCCCTATTTCCTCTAGGATGTCCCTCTCTACCTATGAGAAATCCTCCAATTTCTCCTCCAAATAACTTGGTTGCCACTCTCACTTCTTGAGTATGTCATGATACAACCAAAAACAAAGTTTTAATTAGTTCTACATACAAAGATAATAAGATAAAAATAAAAAATAACGCTATAAAAATTTATCTTTTCACACAGCAATAAAAGAGCAACATATGAATACCAAAGTCTGCTTGTCTTGGATCCTTTTATCTCTTTCTTCTCTATTGTCTTCTTTGTTCTTTATTTTCTCTTTAACGAAATCATGCCTCATCCTCCTAGGGCACAATTTTGCTTTTTTTTTCTTCTTTTGAAATTGCACCCCATACTTGTGAGGCATGATTTTGCAAAATTGCACCTTGCATTTTTGAGGTATGATTTCGATCACCGTGGCGATCCAACTGAAATCACATTCGACCCCTAAAATCGCATTGGGATCGCATGTAACGATTTCTTCCAAAAAGACAAAAAATTTCCTAATTTAGCCTAGTTTAGAGGAAGAATTTTAATCCTTACCCATGCTCGCTCTATTGTTGCATCGGCCTTGCCTCTCGCAATGGCTAAATGGTGTGTGGGGAATGCCATTTATCTTTTTCTCCAAAGTCATTCTCTCCTTCGCACGATGAAAATAAATTAGGGTTTTCATCCCTTTTGCCTTTTATCCTCCCTTTTTGCTTTTTCTCTTCTTTTGCCTCTTTTTCTATTTTCCTTTGAGTCAGTCGTTTCAAGTTTCCTTAGGAATTTGGCATTCCTTTCAAAACTTGAGGGAGCACCTCGACCTAAGAGGCATTAATATCCCTAATGCTTCGTTTTATGTGTAAAATATTTAAGTGTCCAAAATGGTACCATTTTTGCACCACCTCTTTCTTCTAAACTAGCTACCCCTTTTTGTGTCTGTTGTCTCTTATCCATAGGAGTCCATCTTTTTTTGATGTATTTATTAGGCCATAAATGCATCAAAGAGAGCAAAATGTAGACATGGAAAATTGACTCACCAAAGTGATTCAATCTTCCTAGAACCCTTGGGAGGACCCTTAAACTTTTCCAAGCATAATATTAGGTCTCTCTTCCCCTCCCATTCCTTTTTTCCCTAGTTTTGTCAAAATCATGGTTGGTCCTTACGAGGCGTGATTTCGACAAGTTAGGATTTTTCTTAGAAAACCCTATTTTTTGGGCCAATCCTTAGGACAACGACCCTTAGGACAACAACCCTCCCTTAGGTTTTTCCCACTCTTTTTCCCTCCAAACCTTTTATAAATAGAGGGTTTGAATCATCTTTTTCTCATGGATTTTTTTAAGGAATTTATGAAATTCTATGAAGTGTGATTTCAAATACTCTTTGGCTAACAATTATCTTGGCAAGTAAGTCTTCTAATAAGATCAAGTGTCTTCTTGCTCTATTGATAATTGGTTTGTCTTTGTGGACAAGTGTGGAAGCCTTGAGGAGAAATCTATTATTTTGTGGGGGACTTCATATTTTTTTTTGTTCTTTTGTTGCCATCAGGTTTATTCTTCCATTGTGTTATTTCTAAAGTCATTCATTCTGGATATTGTATTGAAATTTACATCCATTTATTATTTTTGCACTTCTATCTCGAAATCGTGATCGCCCCTTACAAGGCATGATTTTGGCAAAACCCAAAATCACAATTATCCCTTACAGGACATGACTTCAGTTTTGATAGGTTTGTGGGTAAGGTTTCACTCCCAAACCCTCATTTTCACTTGCATGTTCTATTTAGGCCATAGCACTGATATCTACATTTTATATTTTTTCATTGTTTCATTTCATTGCATCTTATCTTGTTCATTTCCAAAAATTTCAATGATCACTTTTATTTTCGAACGGTCATCTAAAATGATCAAGGGGGCTTTACTACTGCATCTCCAAGCTCAGTCTCATAGTGACCTAAGCAAGTCCCCAAATGCTGATCAAATTTTCTAAGATTTTATGAAATTGTTTTACAGGTTTTGAAGCTGCTTGGATATTATGGATGCAAGTAAAATCCAAGGTCAATTTCTAGATCAGATAAGTGTTCTAAGTTAATCTCTTAGGTTGTTTGTTATTTTCTTTCTATCCATTTATATTAAAAATCTAGATCTTAAATAAAAGAGAACATTTTTTAATTATATTTTAGACATTTGAAAGAGAAAAAATTTATAGTTTACATTCTAGGGTTATTTATTTTTGTGCACTCTCTTTAAACCCTTGCTAAAAATGAAAGGATCTATTTTGCAAGTTAGGATTTAGTCATCATTGAAAATCAAAAATCATTTTAGGATTAGTCTTTGATTGCTTGCATTGATTGTGTGTTTTGCATTGTTCTTTAATTTCTTAGCTTAGATTGTAGAAAGTCCAAACATAGATGATTGTTTTAATATACACATCAAACATCCCCACCTTGGACTTGAAGCAAGTCCTAAATCCGTTCTTGGTGAACCCTTTGATCCCTAAGTCCTCAAGTGTAGATAATATAACACACCCTCGCAGTCACCTTGGCTCCCAACGGATCTAACTGAGAATCGTACATGGTAAGGCAGTTTTTCCCTTCTACAACAAGACCAAGTACACATCGAATGGTTAGATTGAAAAGCACAAAGCACAACTTGTTTTCATGGGCTTGTCTCAATAGGAGGAAGTGGGCTAATTCAAGATATTTGCACCTGTAGCTAGGATGGACTCTGTTAGAATGATTCTTTCCAATACAACCTCCTATTGATGGAATGTGTATTAGATGGATGTGATAATTATTTTTCTCCATGGAGAACATTAGGAGGAGATATACATTCAACAACCACCCGAATTTGAGCTAGAGGACCCTATTGCATTATTATGTCGCTTGACCTAATCTTTATATGGCCTTAAATATGCCCCTTGGGCTTGGTATGAGCAAATCCATTCTTTCTTGTATAATTATGGATTTCAACGATGTGAGGCTAAACATGATGCTTACATTAAACATCATGATGAGGAGATTATGATGATTGTGTTGTGTGTTGATGACCTTATCATGGGCAACTCCACTACTCTAATTCAGGACATAAAGTCACAAGTTTGTTCCACCTTTGAGATGACAGATTTGGGGCTTTTGCACTTTAATTTGGAATCTAGAGATTGATCAGTCAGATTTTGGCAACATTACCATTTCTCAGCCCAAGTATGCTTTGGATCTTCTTTAGTAGTTCAAGATGAAATGTAAGCCTGCTTAGACCCCCTTTACATTAAGTCTAAAATTATGGGTTGATTATAACGCACCTTTGGTTGATGCCATGTTATATCAGTCTCTTGTAGGATATCTACTCTCTCTCACCCATACTAAATTGGATATAACCTTTGTTGTTAGCTATTGTTCTAGGTACATGCAGGCTCCTTGAGAAAGTCACTGGACAACAACCAAGCAAATTCTTAGATACATTAGAGGGACTTATCATATGGACATTCACTAATCTATTGGTTCTCCAATTTTGACAAGTTTTATAAATGCTTATTAGATAGGTGATTTGGACGAGTGCCAATCCACCATAGGCTTTGTGTTGTACTTGGGATCCAACCCTATTTAATGGTGTTCCAAACACCGATCCACCATTTCTTATTCTTCTATGAAGGTTGAATATTGTGCTTCCAATGAGGCAACTAATCATCTTAGGTGGATGTTAATGATTTTGGAGGAGATTGACATCCCTCAAAGTTCTCTAATTCCTCTTTTTTGTGATAATCAGAGTACTATTCAACTTGTTTGCAATCCTTTGTTTCATTAGTGGAAAAATCACATTAAGATGTGGATGCATTTTGTGTGATGACTTCATGCTCATGGGATGTTAGATCTAGTGTTTGTTCCTTCATCAGAGCAGGCAACAAACATTTTGACCAAGATCATGCCCAAGATCACTTTTGTGTGCATGTCGGAGCTTCTTGGAGTGGGAGTGTCCCTTAACAGGGGATATAATGTAAGAGCCTCTCCATGTCCCCTATTCAAATTAAGGGTGAATGTTGGAATATGTGGTGGTTAAGCTTCTCTTGAGGTCATAATCGAATTTTTATATTTTTCTTCTGGGTCCATGTAAACCTTGAAACATATATTTTTTTGTATTTTTTTAATATTTTATTCTTGAATGTCAGACTCATAACCTTGACATATAGACAACATGTACTTGGGTAAAAATACCCATCCTCATCAATGTAATTTTGATTCTCTTTGAATGAAGATATTTTGGTGTATAGATACACCATCATATACTATGTTTTTTATATGCTATATATTTCATGATGTGTATTTATTTTGACAAGCAATACTAGGTAATGTTTGATCCCATCAATTTATGGAAACTACTATAAAATTTGATACTTTTATGGGATCCATAAATTAAATTGGACCAATGATTTATATGATCAAAAAAAAAAATAGGGCACTTGTTTTCCTTAGATCTAGATCAATTTATTAGAAGTGAATAGTTTCTTGTCACTTCTAGACCAGTTGAGTTCTAAAAAATAAACAGTGTATTGTTTTCTTCAATGAAAGTATAATATTCTAGTGTTTTCCTAGACAAAAAAAATCAAGTGGATGTATGTTTCTTAAAAAATTATATCCTTCGAAAGGCCTCAATAATCTCTGTATTCTAATAATAAAAGTATTATTTATTTGGTTTGTAACCCAATTCAACATAAAAACCGAAGCATATTGAGATCTAAATACATTACATTCAACATCATTCTCATAGTGAGGTTGTGTTCATGTACATGTTGGTCAAGAATCCACCTTAGGTATGGAATGTTTTATCCATGCGCCCTAGACCCGGCCAATGTTGAAAGGCCGAAAGGAAGAGATGCCTCCCATGCCAATCTCCAGAGAGGGCTGGTTCCCTTACTACTTTAACTTGGGGATTTGAGATTTAAGAAAACAAGAAAGAAATTAGAAATGACTGAAAGGGATGAAAAATATGGCCTTAAGCTAGATGAACAGGGGTGATGAACAAATAACATGATAACTTAATTGTATTCTAAATCAATAGCACTTCACACAAAGAACGTAACATAAATTAAAACCAGATATCTTATATGTGCAATCTCCAGAATTATTCCAGTGTTCACCCTCTATCGGAAGCTAAATCTAGACATAGAATTATAGCCCATAGACAAAGCAAAGAATTTGATAGAAATATAGGATAGAAAACATACACATAAAGAGAAATCTAGAATTAGAGCCAAGGGTTCTTTGTATTCATAGCAGAATTTAGGTACAACAAGTTTCTAGCAAAACATACATCCTTTTACATTAGAATTGCTAGTTTATATAGAGTATTTCGCCTTTGAAACATAAATGCTTACCCACAAAACATCACAGTGGTAGCAAAGATTGGATCCTGGCACTCATAAAATAATAATAAGATATGGCCTGAAACTGATGACTCACTGAGAAGTAGTTATACATCTTCAATGTGCCAACATGATTCACCCATAGCATCGTCTCCTCACTTGTCGGAACCGCCTCAATAGAAAATCAGATTTTTGAGATACAATTAATCAAATCTAGAAGCTTCTCTGACTGACTACACTTAGAAAGGTGAGGGCATGCCTCCCTTTGTCTTTGTGAATCATTTTTTGGGAATTCTGGCTGAGGCAGGAGAGTTTGACTAGAAACAGGAGCTTCACTGATGCAGGCCCCACTTGGTTTCACCCATGCAAGCTCTGAAAAGAGCTTGTGCTTCTAAGTGGGAGCGAAAGCACTTGGGCCCCACTGGTGTTTCGTTGTTTTATGGCCTAAAATGGGCTTACACTTCAAAATTGAGGTGAAACCACTTTGTTGTCTTGGGAGTGGCACTGGTGTGAGAAAATTCAAAGGGTCTTTCTCCTTCACTTGGTCTAAAACTAACTTGCACTATAAAACTGGAGTGAAACACTTCGGGTCCCACTTGCATCTTAATCTGAAAACTGGGTTGTGTTAGCGCTAGAAAAAGACAAAAAGGCTCTTTCGCCTTCTCTTGCTCTAAATTTAAATTGTGCTCTTGATCTGAGGCAAAAGTGCTTGGAACCCACATGGTTTAAAGCAGATTTATACTAACTTTAAGAAAATTCAAAAGTGATTTTGCTCCTTCTAGGTCTAAAATGGAATCATATGTTTAAGCTGGGGCGCAAATGGACTAGGGCCCACTTGGTTTCAGATGTTTTCTAGCCTAAAATGGGCTTGCGCTCCAAGTTAAGGCAAAAAAACTTTGGGTCGTACACTACCTTTTAGCTTGAGACAGAATTACGCTGACTTTGAGAGGTCAATCGTGCTTTCATCCAAAAGAACTCCAAAATTGGGTTGCGCTCTTGATTTGGGGCGAAACGGAATTGGGCTCCACTTACAAATATTTTTGAAACTGAACTGTGTTGGCCATAGAAAAAGACAAAAAATATTTTTTACCCCTCCTTGTTCAGAAATTGATTTGCGCTCTCACATAGGGGCGAAAAGGAAATGGGTCCCACACTGTTTAAAGCATATTTACACTAATTTTTAGAACAAAATGAAGGCATTTTCACCCCAGTTAGCCTCGAAAAGGCATTGCACTCTCCAGGTGGGGTGAAAACACTTGGGCCCCACTTAGCCTCTTTCCTTTAAAACTAAGATTTATCCAAACAAGGTCCAAAACCAAGTTGTGCTCTTGATTGTGGGCGAAAAGGCTTGGGCCCTGCTTTGGTTTCACTATTTTTTAGCCTGAAATGGGCTTGTGCTCAAAACCTAATCTAAAATTTGATTGCGTTGAAGTATGGCACAAAATTACTTCTCATCCATGAAAAGGCAAAGACCTATATAGAAAAAATTTACAAAGGAAATCAATGTGGTAGGGATGCCAACATCTCTAGAGGCTCGTAGGGGGATTGAGCTCACCTCAATGTGAAGATACCAAGTCTTATTTATTGGGCTCAGAGTCATCATCATTGTCTTTTTTTGAATGTTCACTACTGGTAGCAGACTCTTCCTCCAACTTCTCCCTTTCTCCTTCTTCCTCTTCTCCTTTGTGCTCACGGTCCCCTTCTTCTCTTTAATCTCCTTCTTCCTATGCTGCTGATGAGGCTTCGATTACGGGAGATGCTCATAGATGTGATCATAGGTTGTTTGAACTAGGACCCAAGCATCTTCTTGGAGCGCACCACGATCTTGGAGCTCTCTGACCAGGTACCCAAAAGTCTCAAGCTGATCTACGTTAGCGTAGTTAGACCTCTGACTGAGGTCCACCAAACAAGATTCGATATGTGTGAACCTAGTAATTAACGGTATTACCTGGCCTTTGGTAATAGGGTCCTCCCAATTATCAATATTTGAAGTATCGCTTTCAAAGGCGTCCCAAACTGGCTTCAGCTCTTCCTTTGTCAAAATAGCTTCCTCCTTGTCGGTGAATCTAGGGAAACCAAGTTGCACAAGAGCTTCGAAATACATCAAAGAGATGCGCTTTTATTTTTCGAACACCTTCAACAACCTCCTAGCCTCCCATGTTTGTTCTCATTTTGCGAAGTAAACCCAAAGTGTCACCTTTGTGGTTACCCATGACCGAGTGAGTGGAATCATAGGGGTAAGCTAGAGGTCTATTTTCTCTAAGTTTTGCACCTTCATAGTCAGTTTCAGCCATCAATCTATATCATTTTTTGTATCCTCCATAATAGGTGCGCCATGTGTAATTTTTTTCTTGGCCTCTTAAATGAATGTGAGCACTGCTATCACCTTGGATGCCCTAGCTTGAAATTTTCCCATGAAGTGATGGTAAACCTCCTTAATATGGTCTTATGTGAAGACCTTCGTCTATGCCATCTTCCTTGTCAACTGAACCTGCATATCTTGGATCTGAGCATCTAAATCCTGCAACTAGTTTTACGCCTTCGCATGTGCCTTGAGGTGATTTTTAGTTTCCTTTTTGTAATTACTCACCTCTTGCTCCAATCTGGCCACACGCTCTACAACTACTCTAATTTATACTAAGCCTCCTCGAGTTGATCCCTCATATGCGCTAAGGTCTCCTCAAGATCTACATTTTTGGACTCAGCCTCATAGAAGCGAGTCTTATAGTGCTCCCCGTGAAAATAAATGGAGCCCATTTCTACCTGGATATTTCCCATTTTTTTTGTTGCATAGATTGTTCTCAGGTCTTCAACTGCATGATGATAGGAATAATCTAATGGGGTCATCTCCTCCAATGGCTTTTGGACTTTGGGAACCTTCTTCATCTTGTGGAGCTCCATCTTCTTCGGGTTGAACACAACCCTTTTTTCTACTTTGGCTGGGGTCTGCGCATTTTTTCTTTTCTGGCCCTTGATCTAGCTTGAGGAGCTCTGACACACTCAGCGTATACTCTCTATAATTGGGTCCTTCTGTAGAACTTCTAGCTCCATTTCCATCGGTTCTTGCACTCCAAAGAGTGGTGTGAAGGGGAACAGAGCTCGTTGGGGGTTTACCTTGGTAGACGGATCTAGGACAGATGGTGCAACGACTATGACAACTTTGGGAGATGTCGAGGTTTGGATAGCTACGACTAAAGTACTAGGACCTAGGGTTTGAATATCAAGGGGTGCTACTGCTACAACTGAGGAGGTGCATGAGGGAAAAAATAGGATTGGATTAGCTGCAGTGATAGATGCAACGACTAGATCGACAAACTTGAGGAAGGGCAGGGGTGGACGATGTAGGGAAAGCAAATGCATTGGATACAGATGCAAAGGAACTAAATGTCTAAGATACAAGAGGGAATGATGAGGGGAGCGATGTCAGGGATCCATGGAAAGGCATGACAACACATGGGGATTTCGAATGCAAGCTAGGTGAAAATGAGGGTTTCGACGTTGGAAGGGATGGTTTCCAAAGGAATAGAAGTAAGAGAAGTAGAAAGAAATAATGTACCTACGGGCTCGGATGCTATCAGAGCTGAAATGGTGAATTATTGCATGATCAATTTCATTCTTCCTTATTATCTATATGATGCTTCTGCTTCTAGGTCAATGAAATCCATCTCTTATTGCACTTGTTGTGTTGGAACAGGGACTTCAGGGACACTTGCTTCCATGGTTGTTGATGTTGCAGAAGGGTTTATGTTGAGATATTGAGTTGTACCAGTCCAAGGCTTCTATGCAACATGGGGGAGCGAAAGTGCTGCAACAACACTCCTCTTTCTCGGAGTGACCTCTTCTTTAAAGGGCAGTTTCTCATCCTTTTCAGTGACAAATGGAAGTTGCTCAGTGGGCTGCCCCTATCCTTCCATTGCGTCTTCCACTCTATTGGGGATTTGAGTACTTTTAGGCATGATATTAGCAAATAAAAAAGGTTGGTAGGTATCACAATTTTCATCATATACCTCAAGGAAGTTCTCATCCAACATAAAAAATTGATCAGATGTCTCCTTTTTATTGTGGACTGTCATGATCCACCTGTTAGCAATTTTTTATTTGACTAGTCAAGCACTTCGTCCTTCATCACCTAAAACACTTGCTCATTAGGCACATGTGTTGGGTTATGCATAAGATCATATTCTACCTCCATCGTGTAGAATTCATGCCATGGGTAAATGACATCATCCTCTCCACGTGCCATTCTAGATTGCATCTCGAGGGATTGTTGCGTTGTGCTTAGATATCTAGGCACAAAAAACTATGGAATCTTTTTACCCCAATCATCTACCTAAAAATATCTAGGGTTTCATACTTCCAACACTGGGGGAGATCAATCAGGCCAAAATCATACAGTGTTACTGCCAGAAAGGTGTTCTTCCCGGCGATCAACGCCTTAATGTCGACGAAGTGGAAATATGAAGCACTGGTGTGTGACGTCCTTCTCCCGTGCTCGTACGTATCATCAACAAAGTTGCTCTGGCGGACAACTTCAAGGGTGAATAAGTACTTTGTGGTGTAGTATGGTAATAGAAAGGGTTTTCCAGTAAACCCGTAAATTCAAACAACAAGGCCCTGCTTCAGTTCGAATACGTCACCCATCCTCTTCTACACTACTTCATCTCTCATTTCTCAGCACTCATTCATAAACATTGTAGATGAGCTCTAGAGTTGATCCGAGGAACATTCTGTTGAAATTATAGGACTCGCACTTTGACATACTTTGAGTGTACTAATAAACGGGGAGCGCTTTACCTTCTTTATTTATGCGGTTCTTGGTGATGAAAGCAAAATGGCTATGCATGTGGTATAAAAAGTACTACACAAGGAAAGAGCAGACTCGGAATGACATGTCCCTTTCTCTTTATACATCACTTATCTAGATATGTATCTACCACGCCACCCATTCTTCCCTATCAAAAAATCCAGGCTTGGTCTTCGGCTTCATGGCAGTGGGAGAGTAGAACTCACCATACGAAATGCACTCCATGAGGGAAACTTGCTACTTGTACATTGTTGCATCCATGGAGAGCCCCCTAACCCACACTAGCATGGAGTATATATCAAGATGTTTAAATATCTTCAAGGGTTTGGGAAAGTCTGGCAATACCCCGAGCATCGGCTTCTCCAACAACTATGTCTCCATGAACTGCCGCATTTGTTATGTTGTCGTGTATCTTTCATTCTGCTTGGTATTATTGATTTTTTTGATTATATAGTCCACAGGGGGCTTCTCTCCAAATGTGAAAGCCTCCTGGATATCTTTGGCATAGATGACAAACAACTTGTTCCCTTTGGTATCTCGGACCGTCCTGGTTCACGGGTCATAGAACTTGGCGATGTCGTACACCAGCTCTGGGCAGTGATGCACAGGTGTGCATAAGTACCATTAGAGGTGAGAGTTATAGGCAGTTGTCCATATACTTTCAACAAACACCTTGGTCATCATAATTTCAACAGTCTAACGCAACTTCTCCACACTCATGTTGGTGAGCAAACAAACCCGAATTTTTCCCATCATGTCTTTAGGTGGTGGCGACGACACTTGTTTCTTTTTCTTCTTCTATTTCTTTGTGTCTTTCACCTTCTTCAAGGTCTTATCCTTCTTAGGCTTAGTGCTCTTCTTACCCATTCTAACTAGGTATTTGCCCAAGTGCTTACTCTGAAAATAATAGTGCCTCACTACTGCTTAGCGCTCTACATTTTATCAGTAACTCTCTCGCTCTGAACTTTGGCAAGGCAAATAGTGCTTAATGCAAAACCCTCAGCAATCTGATTATGGCTTCCTTTGAAATGCATCGATGGCTCTCTTATAGCACTATAATTTACCCACCATATTAATTACGCTTTGGGGCGAAGTAAATGCATGGAGGGATTATGGGCAAGGTGGAAGATCTTCTGTAAGTTAACCAGTGGTTGAGCGCACCTCCCCAATGATGGCTGACTATGTAGGCCACAATCTTCCTTGTGAGATGTGATGTGTTGTCCTTTTTAAATTTTGAATATGTATTTCCAGCTCCAACGACCCTCCTCGATGTGAGTGCTTGCTAGGTTTTGTTTTGGACAATGTGCCCGTGGCATTGGAGAAAGCATGATCCTTTCGCTCTAGCAATGTTTTCATCATTTTCAAGAGTTGAAAATGATTTTCACTTGGAAAGTCAAGCGAAAAGCCCTTTCACCCATTTAAAGCCCGAAATAGGAAAAAGCGCCATGATTTAAAGCCTTGTTGATTATACATTCTTTCCTTGGAGCGAAAATCACTTCCTTTGATCCCTGCCATGTGGTGCTTGCACTAAAAATAGATTGAAGGGCCACAATTTGAATTTCACCCATAAAGGAGGGCAAAAATGCCTTTCGCTCAACACAGCCCCGAAAAGGGATTTGAATTTGACTTTTTGATTTTGGATTTTTGGTTTTGATTTGGCCCCACCTTAGTTTATAGCTTTCACTCCTTAGGACGCCAAAATGTAGTTTTACCCCTATGCAAGAGTGAAACTCCTTCTTTCCAGATGACAGACCGCTTTTCATCCATTTAACTGCTTTGTTAGGTGACATTAAAAATGGTGAAATGAACTCCTTTGCTCAAAGGCAGAGAGAAAATATCTTAGTTGACTCTGGACACCTAAACCTGCTCTTCTTTTTTCCTTGGCACACTAAAAAATACATAAACTAAACTAAAAAAAAACTTTATTTTAAGCTCTTCAGCACCATTTCCCTGCTAGCTCGACCCTCACCACAGCGAGGAGTCTAGCCAAAACTGCACCACTAAGAGTGCAAAGGGAAGCGAAGAGACTTATACTCTGGAAGCAAACAAAGGAATACAAATCTGTACATAACTGGGAAATTTTTTCAACTACTCCTTACTAGTAGTACGCCTTCAGATGAAGGCCATTGACCGATATTGGAAGAGTAAATCCATCTAAATCTTGGAGGATGAAGGAGTTCACCTAGTTGACCCCCAAAATTTGAAATGGACCCTCCCATAATGCATCAAATTTGTTGTGAATTTCTAGTATGGATTTTTTCTCATTTCATTTCAACACCAAATCACCAATCTGGAAGGTCCGATCGGAGGTCCTCTTTCTGAACCAATTTTTTGTGGTCTTGGCGTGCTTCATGAAAACTTTGTAGGCCTTTTCTCTTTCTTCTTCCAACTACAGCAATTGGGGCTATTGTGACACGTATGGGATCAAACTCTTCATCCTTGTCATCCAAATATCAGATAGATTAAAACGCGAGAAACTCAATATGCATGGGGAGAACTGCTTCTTTCCTGTATACCAGGGAATATGGGGATGTCTTGATTGATTTCTTAATGGAAATGTGTTCAGCCCATAAGGCTAAGTCCAGAAGCAAATGTCAGCTCCACTTGTTGCCTTCCAAGGTTCTCTTCAGGATCTTGAGTAAGTTTTTGTTCGTGGACTCTACTAAACCATTTCCCTACGGGTAATAATTAGATGAAGTCTATAAGTAAATACCATACTTACGAATGCACATATCTTGGCACCAATGAAATGGATGTCATTATCGGTTACTATTACCTTCGGTATCCCGAAATGGGTTATTAGTACTTCCAAAAAGGCAATAATTACATCTTGGTTAGCTTGCTTGGTTGGCACTACTTCGGCCCACCGGGTAAAATAATTTGTAGCCATCAGGATGTACTTATGCCTTATGGAGGAATTGGGATCTATCACCCCAATGAAGTCTAAGCCCCACTGCTGAAATGGAGCTTCGACCTGAATTGGGTGCAAAGGCAAAGAAGCATTCCTACTCCAACCGACGTACCTCTGGAACTTGTCACACTTTTGGCTAACCTCGAAGGTATCGATAAAAATAGTAGGCTGGTAATAGCTTGCTTTTATGATATTTAAGGCCATAGGCCTTTCAATGAAATGTTCTCCTGACATTCCAGAGTGAAACTCATCCAAGATTCTTTATTTTTTTGTCACCCTGACACATATTAGGACTCTATCTATATGCTTATGAAATAAACCACTTGATAGTAACACATATCTGTAGGATTGGAGCCTAAACCTTCTCCTCTATGAAGCATTGAGGCCAGAAGGGCACCTTCTAGAATTGAAGTATTTGACTAGGTCCTCTGTCCAATCCTTGTTGTCTACAGACCAATTCACAAGATCGTTCTCTTGGGCTGGATCATCCCACTAGCATGCTATTACCTTGGATGCGGCGCTCTTGGCGAGTTCTTGGTATAAGTCTCGACCATGGACCAGTTTAGTGGGTTGGACAATTATGTCGAACTCTTGGATCTTGGAGAACCATCTTGCCCTTTTATTGCCAAGCTCACCTTGAATGATGAAGTTTATGATGTCAGGGTGCACCATATACACTATCGTCTTGCTCTGGGAGATGAAATGGCAAAACTTATGTAATGACCACATCACCGCATGCACTTGCCTCTCAATGAAGTTGTGCTTCTCCTCATGCGGGTGGTTGACTTGGCTCAGAAATGCTATCGACCATTCATACCCATCCTTGTTCTTCTGAGTAAGGACAACTGCATAGCTCTCCAGGTCACCAATGACGTACAAGATAAAGTCCTTAGAGTAGTTGGGGTTCACCAAAATAGGGGCTTGAGCGATTCTCTCTTTGATCTCTCTGAATGTCTGCTTCCTTTCCTCGGTCCACTGAAACTCAGGATCCTTCTTTAGGAGTTTGGTCATTGGCTTTACCAGTTGAGAGAAATAAGAGATGAACTTCCTAACAAAATTGATCTACCCAAAGAAGGATTGGAGGCCCTTCTTGTTTGCTGGAAGAGGTAGCTTGAGGAAGGCATCCCCTAGAAGGATTGACAACTAGTCCCTTCTCTGATATTACATGGCCCAAGAGCTTACCTTCTTTCACCATAAAAATAGACTTTTTGGATTTATGGAGATTTCGAACTCTCGACACTTCTCAAATACCTTACGCAAATGTAAACCATATTCTCCCCTTTTGTGGGAGAAAACAGTCATGTCATCTAAATAGATTACAATGATGTGATTGAGTAACTCACCGAAGGCTAAGTCCATCGCTCTTTGGAAGGTCGCTCCAACATTTGAGAGGTCGAACGACATGCGCTGGTAGGCGAAATTGCCCCACTTGGTGGTGAAGGCAATCTTGTACTAATCTTCATCCTTTACCCAGATTTGATTGTACCCAAATAAGTCATCCAGTAGAGAAAACCTTTGTGCTCCCACCACTATGTGAAAAATTTTATCGATTTGGGACAACAAGTAGTGGTCCTTTAGTTACGCTTGATTAATATTTTGAAATTCAACACACAAATGGATGTCTCCATTATTTTTCGCACTGGGACTAGGTTTGCTACCCAAGAAGAGTGCTTGATAGAATAGATAATCTTTACCTCTAGCATCTTTAGGAGCTTGATCTTCATCAACACTTCTATATTTGGATTGACCGGCCTTTGCTTCTTCTTGAAAGGTTTAATCCCTTCCTGCAGCTCGATCGTGTGCTGGAAGATACTCTTATCGTACTCCTTCATATCATGATATCTCCAAGCGATAATATCTAGGTATTCTTTGCATAGGGTCCTAATTTATTTGATATCCAATGGGGTATAATCGGTTCCCACCTTGATTATTTTCTCGGGTTCTAACTCTAGTTCCTTGTACTCTCTCACGTCCACTTTGATCTTGTGAGCGAGTGACCTATCATCTTGATAAAAAAAACTTTCAAAGGTGATTAAGCCCTTCGGGACGTGGTTGTTCTTCAACTGTATCAACCCCTCATACTCTTCTTTATTGAGGGTTCTATCTTCAATAGTTTTGGCTTCGTTAATCAAAAAATTGACAATCTTCTCGTCATTGTCGAACATCTTCCAGTGAATATTCTTATCTAGTACCGAAAACTTGTAGATCACTTGCACTATCTTTGGCTTTTGCAACATGTTTTTGATGGGGGAGTATCTGGCTCCAATGGATGCCAAGACGTTAACGTGCTTATTTCACTCTCACAAAAAATATCATATTCAGGGCCAAGAAAGCCTCGATCAGGTCCCATACCTTGTTACGGTATGCTTTCAGGTAGTGTTGCTTCGTAACATACTTATTGGTGACTTGGTTGTAGATCAACTCCGATTCTCCAAAGATCTGCAACTGCTTAATTCCAAGTTTTTCTACTTTTCATAACCCCAAACATAGGGCTTCATACTCAGCAACGTTATTCGTATAGCTCCATGCAAGTCTGTAAGAGTAGGTTTTATGGTTTCCCGAAGGAGAGATAAGGAAAACTCCTACCCTAAAACCATTTTTACATCGGGCACCGTCAAATAAGAGCTTCTATAGTTGATCGGTAATGGGATCTTCATCACTCAGTACCTTAGCCTTTTTGGGCTTGGTGATCGAGTAGCACCCTATCTCGTATTCAATCATGGCATTAAAGTCATGCATGGAAAACTCATCTTCTATGCGGAGCTCATCCAGAGCTTCTTCCATCAGCTCTACTTTTCCTTCCTCCTCTACTTCCTTAATCATATTGACTAAGTCCAATTGTTTATCTGCATCCTAGATCCTTTCAATGTGAAAGGTAGAGGGCTTTTCATTTAAAAATTTAATCATCCTTCCTCTGAAGGGAATTTCCAGATGTGAATAGTCTAAAGACAAATAGCCTCCTAGTTTAGCAATGAATTCCCTTGATAGGCACATACTAAAATAGAGCTCTAAATCCACCACCACAACTTTTTGTAGCACGGTGATCAGCGACATCTTGTGTAATATGATCAGGATATCCTTGATCACCCCCACTGTTTTGATCAGAGTTTCATCTAGTTGAAGCACTCCAAGACTACTCCTCATGTACTCCATACCCTTAATCTCGCAAACTACCTTGGCCATCATAGTAGTAGCAACACCAAAATAAATCATGCAATTATGCACAACCCACCCCTCCATCTTGAGGGACAGATAGAATGGCGATGACCTATTCTTTTCAGTGGCTAAGGTAGTCAATGTTTGAGTCAAGATAGTCTGAGTTGGCTTTCCCTTGCCTTTAGCAGACTTCAAATATTCTTGCAATAGGTCGACCTGGTCGGGTAGTTGAAGCGCATCAAAGAGGCTTACCTTAGATAGAGTTTTCTTTAGTTCTTCAACGATGTTGTACGCTCCTATACCAGACTCACCTCCCTCCTTCGCAGTCTTGTATTTAGTCTGATACTGCTACGTCACTTCTACCCTCTAACGCTTGGTCAGTGAGGGATACCTGAACGTTTTTCTTGTTTTGTCCCTCGTCTCAGTTTGGGGTTGAGAGGGTAAAGCCTGTGGTTGAGGAATTATCCCTCTTGCTCTTGGAGGTAAGAAATATTTCAATAAGATAAAATCCTCCAGCTCTAACGTCTAGGTAGGTTCTTGTGTTGGCGACTGTGCCTTCTCGTTCGACAACTTGGAGCTGGCAAGTACCTTCAACGGTTCCATTTGAACCGGATCAACTTCGATGGGTTTCTTACCCATCCTCATAAGAACGGAGACCTGCTCGACAGGGGGAATCATAAAGTTGCGATCTACTTCCCTGATCATATTTACCTGCCCACTAGGAACGTTGTTCGCAAGGGTCTGAATGTAGTTCAAATGGACCATGCAAGTCTCCTCATCGTGCGGGTCATTGTAGGTGGAGCATCAATAAGCTCTACCATATGGACCAACTTCTTCATTTTCCAACATTGTCATATTTATTTCGAGATCCCTGTCAATGGAAACTTGTTCCCTAGTAATCGGGGGAGGAGGAGCGAATCTCCTTGGCTGGAAACTCTAATCGGCTTACCTCCTCCTTAAGACGGTGATCTAATTCACCATTGTCTTCATTGATGATCGCAGATCCTACAATTCTTTTGCCTAGTCTGGGTTTGCAGATATTGGAGGCGCGGGTAATGGCAATGGTACCAATGGTGCAGGCAATGCGAGATATGGGATAGGAGTTGGAAGTTAAGGAATAGCAAGTGCTTGAAATTGTGGGGTAGATACCGTCTGATTCTGAGAAGTGTTGGGATTCCATGATTAAGTAGGGTACATTGGGGATGTAGGCAATGTCTGAGAGGATGCACTACGATACAAATTTTGGGGAAAGTTTGGATAAATTGACATAGTCATCTTTGTTGAGCAAGGTGCAGAAACAGTATTGTCATTGTTGTCAACACAGTCAGACTGATCGGTTGATGCAGTGGACAGGAGTTAAGAGGTTCTTCAGAGTATGTACAGTGGTTTTCCAAAAGATAGAAGTGGCCCATATGCTAAAAATCAAAAGAAAATCACAAGGAAGAAAACTGTCGCGATATCGCGACATGTTGAGCAAGAAAGAAAATTGTCGCGATATCGCGACATGTTGGCAAGAAAAGAGAAAAAGTATCGCGATATCGCGACATGTTGGAGAAAGGAAGAAAGAAAAACTGTCGCGATATCGTGACATGTTCGGAGAGAAAGAGCAAGAAAGAAAAACTGTCGCGATTTCGCGACATGTTGGAAGAGAAAAAGAGCAAGAAAGAAAAAGTGTCACGATTTCGCGACATGTTGCAAGAGAAAGAGGAGAGAGAAAAAGATGTCGCGATTTCGCGACATGTTGGAAGAGAAAGAGGAGAGAGAAAAAAAGTGTCACGATTTCGTGACATGTTAGGAGAGAAAGAGGAGAGAGAAAAAGTGTCGCGATTTCGCGACATGTTGGAAGAAATGTAGATTTGACATGAGAAAGCAAGAAAAAAGTGTCATGATTTCGTGACATGTTATGAAGAAAGTGCAAGTAGAAAAAGTGTCATGATTTCATGACATATTGCAAGGAAGGTTGTACGAAGAAAAAGTGTCACGATTTCGTGACATATTGCAAGGAAAGTTGTACGGATAAAAAAGTGTCACGATTTCGTGACATGTTGCAAGAGAGAGAGTCCGAAAGAAAAAGTGTCACGATTTCATGACATGTTGTAGGAGAGAGAGTCCGAAAGAAAAAGTGTCACGATTTCGTGACATATTGCAGGAGAGAGAGTCCAAGGAGAAAAAGTGTCACGATATCGCGACATGTCGGGTTTTCGCGACCCGAAGGCAAGAGAAAGCGCTAAGGAGAAAAAGTGTCACGATATCGTGACATGTCGGGTTTTCGTGACCCGAAGGCAAGAGAAAGCGCTAAGGAGAAAAAGTGTCACGATATCGCGACATGTCAGGTTTTCATGACCCGAAGGCAAGTGAAAGAGCAAAGGAGAGAAAGTGTCACGATATCGCGACATGTCGCATTTTCATGACTAAAGGAGGAGAGAGAAAGTAAGAAGGTGAAAGTGTCGCGATATCGTGACATGTTGTGTTTTCATTGGTTGAAGCTGAGAAGAGTAGCAAGGAGGCGAAAGTGTCGCGATATCGTGACATGTTGTGTTTTTGTTGGTTGAAGCAAGAGAAGAAGGAGGTGAAAGTGTCATGATATCGTGACATGTGTTTTTGTGGGCGAAAGTCGAGAAGAGAACAAAGAGGCAAAAGTGTCATGATTTTGTGATAGGTCACGTTGGCGCGAGTAAGAAGAGAACCCAACCGAAATAAGATATGTGATAGTTAACTGAAGTTCTATGACAGTTATAGGGGCAGTTGTAGAAGAAATACATGCAACTAAAATAAGAAGAGTTAACTGAAGTTATACAATAGTTACAAGTGCATTTATAAAGAAAAATCATGCAGCTAAAATAAGAACAGTGAACTGGAGTCAGAACGATAGTTACAAGGTCAGTTACGGAGTGAATGCATCGAGCGACGGTTAAACTGAAAGTCATCAGTCGAAGACCAAACAAAGAACCGTAACTATTTATAGGATGCATGAAAGAATACTGTGAGATAAAGGAAGTTGAATATAGAATTTTCTATTAATAAGCTGCATGTGAAAATATGGAAGCTAAAAATAGAATCAAAATTTTGTTATAAAAGGAGGTCTGCGTGGAGAATTAAATTGCTGTTGAAAGAGAGAAAAAGTGTTGTAAGAAGAGGGTTGGAAGAGTGCCGTAAGAGAGAGTTGAGCAGAGCCGTGAGAGCCGTAAAAGTGCAGCAAGTAGAGCTTTTAGTGTGAGGTATTTTGGTGAATAGTGAGAGAGGTTGGGTTAGCAATAGACCAGTCAGGGTCTTGAATAAGTGAAGGCATTTTTATGTCAATCTTATAGCTTCATATTTGCAGACCAAGTTGGTGCTTGGAATTAGGGGTTGGTGCTCCTTTCTGTGGGTGCAGATAAATTAGGGGTTGGTGCTCCTTTCTGTGGGTGCAGATAAATTAGGGGTTGGTGCTCCTTCCAGTTGGTGCTGGTAAATTGATTGTAAAATTGGTATTTTGCAAAGGCTGGATTTGGACGGTAATCCAAGCAGTCATTTTTGAGGAGTAGCCAAATTGGTGAACCTCGTTACATCGTGTGTTGTGGAATGCTCTCTTGTGATATTTGCATTATCCGATTTAAATCTTCATTGTTTCAGTATTAAGAGTTGTAGATTTGAATTTAAATAGCTACACTGATTCACCCCCCTCTCAGTGTCATTGTGAGACTAACAATTGGTATCAAAGCCAAGTTCCTGAACAAGCTTAATCGGCTAAGGTGATCTTGGAAGTAAGACAATGGCAGGTGGTGAAGGATTCTCTTCAAACAAAGCACCATTGTTTGATGGAACAAATTACTCATTTTGGAGACTCAGGATGCAGACATATCTGTGTGCTTTGGGATTCGACATTTGGGAGTCAGTAGAAAGTGGATACACAATACCCACCACTCCTCCAACCGATGCTGCCGGTAAGAAATTGTTTGAGAATAACTCTAAAGCCAAAAATGCTATCATGTGCGGTTTAGTGGACAACGAACTGATAAAGATTATGAGTTGTAAAATGGCAAAGGACATGTGGGACAAACTAAAGAGCATTCATGAAGGAGACGACAAGATCAAGGAGGCCAAGCTACAAATGCATCGAGCTCAGTTCGAAGCATTAAAGATGAATGACGATGAGAACATTGAGGCATACATGCTGAGAGTTAATGGAATCATTAATGCGATTAGAGGACTCGACGAGGAAATGGAAGATGTTGTCATCGTGAAAAAGGTACTAAGATCTCTTCCCCAAAGATTTGATTCTAAAGTTTCAGCAATAGAAGAAGCTAAAGATCTAAATACTTTTAGTATGGATGAGATGCATGGTTCTTTGACTGCATATGAGATGAGAATAGGAAAAACTAAACCCACAGACAGAGAAGCTACTTTTAAAGCACATAAAAATATAAAAGCAAAGCAAGAATCCGAGGAAGAAGAGACATCAGATGAAACAGAAGCAAACTTTGTTCGAAAACTAATAAGGGGAAAAGGAAAATACAGAGGAAAGCTACCATTTAAGTGTTTCAACTATGGAGGCATTGGACACTTTGCAGCTAAATGTCCACTTAATGAGAAAAGCAAAAGTGATGAAGGTTCACATCAAGAAAGAAGTGACTGGAAGAAGAAACCAAATTTTAGAAAAGGAAACTACAAGAAGAAAAGTTTCATATCCAAGAATGTCAGTTCTTCAGAAGACAACTCTGATGAGGATTCTGAAGAAGAAACAGGTGAAGCTCTTTTCATGGCATTCGAAGAAGAAAGAACAGAAGAAAAATAGGAAGGTGATAAAAAATTTGAGGCTGAGGCTGAAGTAGATCTGGAAGGTGAGTTGGTCACTGCACTTCAAGAGCTAAGTATAGAAAGGAAAAAGAATAAGAAAACTTCAAGAAAGCTTGAGGATGCCAATGAAATCATAACCAGCTTAAAAGTACAGATAGACAAATTTAAGAAAATATCTGAAGATATCGAAGTACAATTAACCGTGAAAATAGATGAGTGCAACAAGCTAGAAGAAGAGATTGTTGGTTTAAAGATACAACTAGAAGAGATGAATCAAAAAATGACTTGCTATCACAAACTTGAAGGAAGTTCTGTGAAGCTGGATGAGATTTTAAATAACCAAAGGTCTACAAGCATCAAATTTGGGTTAGGCTTCGTCGAAGGAGAATCATCAAATGGATCAAAGGCCATAACTATAGAACCCATAAAGAATGAAGACAAGATCAGGGTTGATCAAGAAAAAATGAATCATTCTAAAGAAAGCAATAATGCCAGGCAAGAGAGGAGTATTGACAATGATGGATTCACCAAAGTCACTCATCAAAGGAGAAGAAGATTTATGGCTCCCACTACAAAATGGCAAAGACCATCACCCAGGTTCACTCATTCCTTTTCTGGTTATTGTTTTAAATGCAATAGTTATGGACATAAGATTTCTGATTGCAAGTATAAAGTAGGACAAAGGAACTTTTCCAGTAGAAATGTTTTTTCACCATTAATGGATTATGCAATTGAATGTTATAACTGTCATAATTATGGGCACATTGCGAGAAATTGTCGAAGTACATTTGCAGCAAATAAACATCAGGGAAGAAAATTTCAACCAAATGGTTGGAAACAAAATAGAAAATTTCTCGAAAAACAGGCACAGGCTACTGACAAAGAAAAGTCAAAACAAGTGACCAAAGCTGCAATCAAATCAGAGTGGAAACAAAAGGAGCAACCCAAGGAAGAAAAGGAATCCTTGATTGTACAGACAACATTTAAAGCACAGAACAAATCTGCACCTTGGATACTTGATAGTGGATGCTCCAGTCATATGACAGGGGACAAACAAAAATTTGAAAAGCTACAGAATTATGAAGGTGGTTCTGTAAAATTTGGAAATAATGATGGAGCTAAGATAGTTGGAAAAGGATCAGTTAAGATCAACGATGAAAAAATCAAGTCGAAAGAAGTCCTGTTTGTGATTGGTCTGAAGCATAACTTATTAAGCGTAAGTCAGATTTGTGACAGAGGTCATGAAGTAATTTTCAAGAAGCAGGGTTGTGAAGTCAGAACAACAAACTATGGAAAGTTGATAGCAACTGGATCAAGGACATCTGGCAACCTGTATACTCTCTCAGAGACTTCAGAAAGAGCATGCTTGATTGGACAGGAAGAAGAAAATTGGTTGTGGCACAAGAGGCTCGGTCATATTAGCTTTGACAATCTAGTAAGAATCAGCTCAAAAAGGGCAGTGAGAGATATTCCCACCATTGGTAAACCTTTAAATAGCATTTGTGCTTCATGCCAAAAGGGGAAGCAAACTAGAGCCACATTTAAAACAAAAGAATACTTCACAAGCAAACCTCTAGAACTAATACATACTGATTTATGTGGACCCATGAGAACGCAAAGCATAAATGGTGACAAATACTTTATGTTGTGCATAGATGACTATTCCAGGATGACATGGGTACTATTTTTGAAGCTTAAATCAGATGCCTTTGAAATGTTCAAGATTTTCAAAAAACAAGTTGAGAATCAAACAGGAAAAAGGATTAAATGCTTAAGATCAGATAGAGGAGGAGAGTTCATTTCAGAAGAGTTTGCAGAGTACTATGAAAAATATGGGATTAGGAGACAGTTTTCAGCAACAAGGACACCTCAACAGAATGGAGTGGTAGAAAGAAAGAATAGGTCAGTGCAAGAAATGGCACGGACTATGTTGACTGAGAGCAAAATAGCAGACAGATTTTGGAAAGAGGCAGTCCATACTGCGGTTTACATCCAAAATAGGTGCATGTTGAGGACGCATGAAAGCAAAACTCCGTATGAACTGTGGTTCGGTAAAAAGGCAACAACAAAATACTTTAAAGTCTTTGGAAGCAAGTGTTATATCAAAAGAACTGAAGATAATCTTGGAAAATTTGAAGATAGAGCTGATGAAGGTATTTTTCTAGGCTATTCGACAAAAAGCAAAGCCTACACTTGCTACAACAAGAAGCTAAAGAAAATTGTGGAGAGTGTCGATGTTAAAGTAGATGAAGGTAGGGAACAAGAAAGAAGCTATAAAGAAAACTACCCAATATATGAAGAAGTTATTGAAGGAGATGATGAAAAGGAAACCGAACAGAAACAGAAAATAGACTCAGATGATTTAAGTCGTGATTCAGAAGAGGAAGAAAACAAGAAATTCAAAACAGGCAGTTGGCAGAAGAATCATCCTAGAGAGCAAATAATTGGAGACCCCACAGTTGGTGTTCAGACAAGAAGAAGAGTAGTAAGTAACTACTCTCTATTATCCAAAATTGAGCCCAAAAATGTTGTTGAAGCAAGCAAAGATGAAAGTTGGATGACAACAATAAATGAAGAATTAGATCAGATCGAGAAAAACAAAACCTGGGAGTTAGTACCAAGACCTGCAAATAAAAATATAATCGGTACTAAATGGATTTTTCGAAACAAATTGAATGAAGATGGACAGGTAGTAAGGAATAAAGCAAGATTGGTCTGTAAAGGCTATGCACAAGTTGAAGGTATTGACTTTGAGGAAACCTTTGCACCAGTGGCCAGACTAGAGGCAATAAGAATGTTTCTGGCTTTAGCAGTTCACAAGAATTTCAAAGTTTATCAAATGGACGTAAAATCAGCATTTTTGAATGGAAAACTTGAAGAAGAGGTCTATATTGAACAGCCAGATGGTTTCCAACTCGGTGATAATCCCAATTTCGTCTGCAAGTTGAAGAAAGCATTGTATGGCTTGAAACAGGCACCCAGAGCATGGTATGCAAGACTAGACAACTATCTTACTCAACAAGGGTTTAAAAAAGGTATGGTGGATAGCAATTTGTATGTCAAAACAGCAAATGGCCATCTCATTGTCCTTGTTGTATATGTAGATGATATCATCTTTGGCAGCAGCAATGATAATTCGTGTAAAGATTTAGCGATTAAGATGCAGAAAGAATTTGAAATGTCAATGATTGGTGAACTTTCGTATTTTCTCAAACTGCAAGTTAATCAAAATGAGAAGGGCATATTCATTTCTCAAGTCAAATATGTGAAAGAGATGCTAAAAAAGTTCACAATGGAGGATTGTAAGCCTGTTAGCACTCCCATGACGACAGGTTGCAAGTTGAGCAAGGATGACAAATCTCCAGATGTTGATCAAACCATGTACAGATCTATGATTGGGAGCCTATTGTATTTGACAGCTACCAGACCAGATATCTTGCAGGCAGTTTGCATGGTAGCACGATTTCAGGCGAGTCCCAAGGAGACTCATGTGACAACAGTGAAGAGGATTCTTCGATATCTGAAGGGTACTATGGAGTATGGGTTATGGTATCCGAAAGGTAAGGACTTCACCCTTATTGCGTATTCAGATGCAGATTGGGCAGGATGTGTCGATGACAGAAAGAGTACCAGTGGAGGGGCATTTTATCTTGGAGACAGGTTGGTTGCATGGCACAGTAAGAAACAAGAGTCAGTTTCTTTATCCACAGCAGAGGCAGAGTATATTGCAGCAACTACGAGTTGTACGCAGGTCTTATGGATGAAACAAACCCTGAAAGATCTTGGCATTAACTTCAGTGAGCCAATTTTAGTTAAGTGTGATAACACCAGTGCCATTAACATCTCAAAGAATCCGGTTATGCATTCTCGCACAAAACATATTGCTATCCGATATCACTTTCTGAAGGAGAAAGTTGCGAAAGGTGAGGTAAAGTTGGATTTTGTTCCAACTACAGAGCAAGTAGCGGATATCTTCACAAAACCGCTGCCCAAAGAAATTTTTGAGTACCTTCGCAATAAATTGGGAGTGGTTATGCTTCCCAAGAACTGACTAGCTATCGAAACCACATTCTCAGGGGGAGCATTTATATATTTGATTATCTTTTTGCTCATATTTGTAATTTTTGCTAACTGTCATAACGTGTGCCTGAGAATGATGTGCATGGACTCAGGGGGAGTCTGCATCAGCCCTTTGGTATTATTGTCAAAGGGGGAGAAGAATTACAGGAAATTGCATGTGTGTTGCCAACAATTCCAAAGGGGGAGATTGTTGAGCAAGGTGCGAAACAATATTGTCATTGTTGTCAACACAGTCGACAGATCGGTTGATGCAGTGGACAGGAGTTAAGAGGTTCTTCAGAGTAGTGGTTTTCCAAAAGATAGAAGTGGCCCATATGCTAAAAATCAAAAGAAAATCACAAGGAAGAAAACTGTCGCGATATCGCGACATGTTGAAGAAAAGATTGTAGAAAGAAAAGTGTGAATTGACGACATGTTTGGAGAAAAAGAGAGAGAGGAAAAGGTGTCACGATTTCGTGACATGTTGAGAAGAAATGTGCGATTTGGACATGTTAAGAGAAAGAGGAGAGAGAAAAAGGGTGTCACGATTTCGTGACATGTTGGAGAAAAAATCATTTGACATGTTAGAAAAAAAAAGTGATTGTGACATGTGGAGAGAAAGAAGCAAAAGTGTCACGATTTGATGACATGTTGGAGAGAAAGGCAAGTAGAAAAAGTGTCACGATTTCGTGACATATTGCAAGGAAGGTTGTACGTACGAAAAAGTGTCACGATTTCGTGACATATTGCAAGGAAGGTTGTACGGATGAAAAAGTGTCACGATTTCGTGACATGTTGCAAGAGAGAGAGTCTGAAAGAAAAAGTGTCACGATTTCGTGACATGTTGCAGGAGAGAGAGTCCGAAAGAAAAAGTGTCACGATTTCGCGACATATTGCAGGAGAGAGAGTCCAAGAGAAAAAGTGTCACGATATCGCGACATGTCGGGTTTTCGTGACCCGAAGGCAAGAGAAAGCGCTAAGGAGAAAAAGTGTCACGATATCGCGACATGTCGGGTTTTCGTGACCCGAAGGCAAGAGAAAGCGCTAAGGAGAAAAAGTGTCACGATATCGCGACATGTCGGGTTTTCGTGACCCGAAGGCAAGAGAAAGAGCAAAGGAGAGAAAGTGTCACGATATCGCGACATGTCGCATTTTTGCGACTAAAGGAGGAGAGAGAAAGTAAGAAGGCGAAAGTGTCACGATATCGTGACATGTTGTTTTTGGTTGAAGCCGAGAAGAGTAGCAAGGAGGTGAAAGTGTCACGATATCGCGACATGTTGTGTTTTCGTTGGTTGAAGCCGAGAGGAAGAGCAAGGAGGCGAAAGTGTCACGATATCGTGACATGTGTTTTCATGGGTGAAAGTCGAGAAGAGAACAAAGAGGCAGAAGTGTCACGATTTCATGATAGGTCACGTTGGCACGAGCAAGAAGAGAACCCAACCAAAATAAGATATGTGACAGTTAACTGAAGTTCCATGATAGTTATAGGGGCAGTTGTAGAAGAAATACATGCAGCTAAAATAAGAAGAGTTAACTGAAGTTATACAATAGTTACAAGTGCATTTATAGAGAAAAATCATGCAGCTAAAATAAGAACAGTGAACTGGAGTCAGAACGACAGTTACAAGGTCAGTTACGGAGTGAATGCATCGAGCGACGGTTAAACTGAAAGTCATCAGTCGAAGACCAAACAAAGAACCGTAACTATTTATAGGATGCATGAAAGAATACTGTGAGATAAAGGAAGTTGAATATAGAATTTTCTATTAATAAGCTGCATGTGAAAATATGGAAGCTAAAAATAGAATCAGAATTCTGTTATAAAAGGAGGTCTGCGTGGAGAATTAAATTGCTGCTGAAAGAGAGAAAAAGTGTTGTAAGAAGAGGGTTGGAAGAGTGCCGCAAGAGAGAGTTGAGCAGAGCCGTGAGAGCCGTAAAAGTGCAGCAAGCAGAGCCTTCAGTGTGTGGTATTTTGGTGAATAGTGAGAGAGGTTGGGTTAGCAATAGACCAGTCAGGGTCTTGAATAAGTGAAGGCATTTTTATGTCAATCTTATAGCTTCATATTTGCAGACCAAGTTGGTGCTTGGAATTAGGGGTTGGTGCTCCTTTCTGTGGGTGCGAGATAAATTAGGGGTTGGTGCTCCTTTCTGTGGGTGCAGATAAATTAGGGGTTGGTGCTCCTTCCAGTTGGTGCTGGTAAAGTGATTGTAAAATTGGTGTTTTGCAAAGGCTGGATTTGGACGGTAATCCAAGCAGTCATTTTTGAGGAGTAGCCAAATTGGTGAACCTCGTTACATCGTGTGTTGTGGAATGCTCTCTTGTGATATTTGCATTATCTGATTTAAATCTTCATTGTTTCAGTATTAAGAGTTGTAGATTTGAATTTAAATAGCTACACTGATTCACCCCCCCCCCTCTCAGTGTCATTGTGAGACTAACAATCTTCTGAGGTAATTTACCAATAACGACTAGGTTGACCTCAACTTTCTATGCCTATTCATACAAGGCAGGGAATGTGTTGAAATTAGCATGTCAAATGCTCATTCTGATGTCGAAATGGAAAGCCCTTAAGTAATAAAATATCGCTTGCTCTGGAGTGGACCGAAGGCCAGTAGTAACTCTCTATTAGGTTCGCATGAACCTGACATTAAAATCTACTACCTCTTCTTGAGGGTGTCTTTGAATGGTGGTGAACTGGTGCAACAAAGAGAAAGGGTCCACATGTTCGTTGAAACCCTTTATCAGTTGTTCTGCTAACTGGTCCTATGTAGTGATGGTACTGGGTGACAACGATCGATATTAGTAGAGGAGCTTACCTCTGAGCGAGAGTACTAGCAGTCTTATCATGATATCTTCTTTGGTGATGTGGTGGATGGTAGCCAGTGCACCAACATCTTAGACATGGTCATAGGTTGTCTCTCTCGTATCGTCATACGTGGGCAAAGCCTTAAATGCTGTAGTTGGGACTTGGTTCTAAGCTTGTAGATTGAGCGGTCTTGAATTATTCCAAGTCATAAACTGCCTGGGTGGAGGTTGCGCCATCTGGACCGAAGGATTTGGTGGAGGGGGCAAGCTAGTTGCGATGCTGGCAGGACTTGGAGTTTGTGAAACTACAACAGCTACTTGCGAGGATGTCCCGCTAACGGGATAGTCGAGGGGACTACTCTAGGATGCTCTCCCAAAGCATCAATGTTGAGCTTGAAGAACTCAACTGTATCGTCTGGATTTTTAGCCTTCGATCCTCTGATCATGAAGGTGAGGGCTTTTAACCGGATTAAATATTTGGAGACTTCTAAGTTCAGCTGAGTCGCCAGATGTTCTTATTTGACAGCAACAATATGAACATCAACTCTTAATACTTCTTTGACGTGGAACGTTTGGGTCCCATCGGGCGTGCCAAAAATTGTTGGTCAAGAATCTGCCTTAAGTATAAAATTTTTCATCCATGTGCCCTAGACCCGACCAACATTGAAATATCGAAAGGAAGAGATGTCTCTCGTGCCAATATCTAGAGAGGGTTGGTTCCCTTACTACTTTAACTTGGGGATTTGAGATTTAAGGAAACATGAAAGAAATTAGAAATGACTAAAAGGGATGGGAAATATGGCCTCAAGCCAGATGAACAGGGATGATGAAAAAACATGATAACTTAATTGCACTTCGAATCAATAACACTTCACACAAATAACATAACAGAAATTAAAACCAGATATCTTATATGTGCAATCTCCAAAATTATTCCAGTGTTCACCCTTTATCAGAAGCTAAATCCAGACATAGAATTATAGCCTGCATATAAAGCAAAGAATTTGATAGAAATATAGGATAGAAAATATACACATAAAGAGAAATCCAGAATTAGAGCCAAGGGTTCTTTGTATTCATAGTAGAATTCAAGTACAACAAATTTCTAGCAAAATGTCCATCCTTTTACACTAGAATTGCTAGTTTTTATAGAGGATTACGCCTTTAAAACATAAATGCTCACCGACAAAACATCGTGGTGGTAGCAAAGATTGGATCCTGGCACTCATCAAAAAATAATGAGGTATGGCTTGCAACTGATGACTTGTTAAGAAGTAGTTGTACATATTCAATGTGTCGACATGATTCACCCATAGCGTCGTCTCCTCACTTGCTGGAACTGCCTCAACAAAAATTGGATTTTTAAGATCTGAGAAAATCAAATCTGGAAGCTTTTCTGATCAACTGCACTTAGATGGGTGAGGGCGCACCTCCCTTCGTCGTTGAGAAGCATTTTTGGGGAATTCTAGCTAAGGCAGGAGAGTTTGATTGGAAACATGAGCTTCGTTGATGCAGACCCCACTTGGTTTTGCACATGTAAGCTCCGAAAAGAGCTTACACTCCCAAGTGGGAGAGAAAGCACTTGGGCCCCACTGGTGTTTTGTTGTTTTATGGCCCAAAATGGGATTGCGCTCCAAAACTGAGGTGAAACCACTTTGTTGTCTTGGGAGCAGTGCTGGCATGAGAAAATTCAAAGGCTCTTTCTCCTTCACTTGGTCCGAAACTGACTTGCACTAGAAAACTGGAGTGAAACACTTCGGACCCACCTGCATCTTAATCCGAAAACTAGGTTGCGCTGGCGCTAGAAAAAGACAAAAAAGGCTCTTTCGCCCTCTCTTGCCCCGAATTTGAATTGCGCTCTTGATCTAAGGTGAAAGCGCCTGGACCCCACATGGTTTAAAGCATATTTGCGCTAACTTTAAGAAAATTCAAAAGCGCTTTCACTCCTTCTAGGTACGAAATGGAATCACTCGTTTAAGCTGGGGCGAAAAGGAACTAGGGCCCACTTGGTTTCATATGTTTTCTAGCCCGAAATGGGCTTGCGCTCCAAGTTAAGACGAAAACACTTTGGGCCCTACACTGCCTTTAAGCTTGAGACATAATTACGTTGACTTTGAGGAGAGGTCAAAGGTGCTTTTGTCCAAAAGAACTCTGAAATTGGGCTGCACTTGATTTGGGGCGAAACGAAATTGGGCCCCACTTGCAACTCTTTCTGAAACTGAACTGTGTTGGCCATAGAAAATGATAAAAGGCTCTTTCGCCCCTCCTTGTTCCAAAATTGATTTGTGCTCTCACTTAGGGGCGAAAAGGAAATGGGCCCCACACTATTTAAAGCATATTTGCGTTGATTTTTAGAACAAAATGAAGGTATTTTCATCCCAGTTAACCTCGAAAAGGCATTGCGCTCTCCAGCTGGGACAAAAACACTTGGGCCCCACTTAGAATATTTTCCTTTGAAACTGAGTTTCGCCCAGACAAGGTCTAAAATCGAGTTGTGCTCTTGAATGTGGGTAAAAAGGCTTGGGCCCCGCTTAGGTTTCGTTGTTTTTTAGCTCAAAATGGGCTTGCACTCAAAACCTGCTCCAAAATTCAATTGCGTTGAAGTATGGTGCAAAATTACTTCTTGCCCATGAAAAGACAAAGACCTGTATAACAAACCTGTATAACAAAATTTTACAAAGGAAATCAACGTGGCAGGGATGCCAAAAGTACATTGCTTCTCTAAATCAACTTGCAAATAAATATTATCCCAAAATTTACCTTCATTCCTTTGTGAAAGCATATTAGCATGGGAGAGATTCCATAAAGAGGGACTTTCCATATTGTTATCTTCCTATGGCCTTCTTTCATCTTAATATGTTGGAGGACGTTAATATTTTTTTTTTTTTTGGCACAATAGACTCTATACTTATATTATTATTATTCTTTAACTCATAGGAACTTTTCCACATTTAAGATGACCTATGTATTATAGTGTAATCCAATAACATGTTTATTGATAGTGGGATATATACCATTGTATTATTAATTCACACAACAATTTATACATTGGTTGGAAATTTTTGGTATCCAAAAGCACTATATCAAATCGTTTATGTTCCTTTTCCTTTTTCTCAATATTCACAATTCATCTCATCCTCTCTACATTGTAAATATTTATAATCCTCAATTAAATAAGATAAATAATATTATTCAAATGGAAAAAGCTTCCCATGGAGGATTATAGATGGAGGTGTACACAAGTAAGTACACAATGAGAAGGAACTGGAGCAATGGAGGAGCAGAACCGAAGCAATGGAGGAAGCAAAGAAGGAGCGATGGTGGTTGGCGGGAACCTCGAACAGGCAGATGGCGAGGATCCAGAGATAGGATCTGTTGTAGCAGGAAGGGGACAGGATTCCTTCTCCGTGCAGTTCAAAAAAGCAAGGGGGACCGACCCTCCTGACAAGCATCCTGATAAAGGGTCCCAGCAGGGGACGGGGGACCCTAGGAAGGGCCCGTCCTTCTTGGAAACGTTAAAAGGGAGAAGGAAGGAGGTTGTTGATGACCTACCTCCTTTAATACCAAACAACAACAGGATAAGGGCCCCTACTGAAGCCATGGAAAGATTTTTGGCCCTGGAATCTCATTCTCTAGTAGGCAAGTTCCTAGGCGGGAGACCCGATATTGAGACAATACGATCCTGGGCTTTGGCCAAATGGAAAACTATAGGAAACTTAGAGATTGTGGCTCTATCGAGGGGGTTTTTCATGATAAGACTCAATAACAAAGTTGATGCGGATCGCATACTGACGGGAGGACCCTGGTTTCTAGGGAAACGTAGTCTCTTCCTCAGACAATGGGGGGAGGATTTTGATCCTGAGAAGCAAAACATCAATATAGCACCCATTTGGGTCCGTTTACCAAATCTCCCTCCATAGTTCTTCAATGAGTACTGGCTTCAAGGCATAGCTAGAACTATAGGAGAGTTGGTGGCCATAGACCATCCGACCAGGGCAAGGACCAGAATGATGCATGCCAGGATTTGTGTGAATGCCAACCTAGATTCTAAACTTTCGACTCAGGTGGAGTTAGAATATGGAGAATATCTAAGGATACAACCGGTGGAGTATGAGAACAAGCCGACCTTCTGCAGTGAATGTAAAACACAGGGTCATCTTCGAAATCAATGTTCGGTCCCAACAACTAACAAGGAAGCCACAAACAAAACCCATGATGGCAAGGCTAACGGGAGAGGGATCCCTAGAAACCAAGGACCATGCCAAAATTTCGAAGGATACAGGCCAGTCAGACCCAACCAGGACAATCGGGTCACAGCAGTCCAACCCCAACCTCGGGAGAAAGGAAAGCAACTTCGCGAGGAGGACAAGGACCTTCAGGTATGTAACAAGGATCCTACCTTTAACAAATTTGAAATCTTAGCCAACCTCGAGACTGAAAAAGAAAATGATGAAAGGAAAAATCCCCAACTAGAGTTTCCTGAAACCCTAGAATCCCCTTCTAAGTCTGGTCCATCAACGATCATTACAAAAAATCCCAAAAATTCCTCTCATGGAAAGAAGCAGGATCTGGGTTACTATAGTCAGAATATGGAAGGAATGGAGTCAAGGATCGAGGTTGTTGAATCAGTTGGTATCAAAAGAGCCTCCAGTCCAGTCTTGCAGCAACTCTTCCCTTATCCAGTTAGCCCTAAACCAATAGACTCCTCAATGATAAGCCCTCTGACCGAGGATCTTGAAACAGAAGAGTTAAGCCAAAATAGAGAGGATGATGAAAATGGTGATGAAACCATTCAAAATGAGGAGAGGGAATCCAGTCCAAGATTACTTCAGTACATGCCTCCTCATTTCAGCCCAAAACAAACCAGAAGTACAACCAAGTCTCCCATTGATTATGGAAGCGAAAAAAAGAGAGGGCAGATGACCACTGCAGAGCACTACAGACTTAGGATCAATAATGAAATTGCTAATGGGAAACAAAGAACACTTCTACAACAAGCTATTCCGAGCCAGGATGATAGCAAAATAGACAAACCCCCTCCGGCCCAAGGAAGGGGGAGAGGCAAAAACAATAAACAATATAAATGAAGGTGCTCTCATGGAATGTGAGAGGCCTAAATGGCCCACCAAAGCAAAGGGTAGTAAAATCAATAAGGAAAGAGTTCAGTCCCACAATAATTTTTCTTCAAGAAACAAAAATAGATAAAACACAATCAGCATCCATAGCTAGAAATATTTGGAAACAAGGGGAAGTTGCCTTCCAACAGGCAAGAGGAGCATCTGGAGGAATCATGATTTTGTGGGATCCAAATAAATTAAAAGGCAGTGTGTTACAGGCTGATGACAGAGTTCTTAGTGTACTATTTCATGATATTGATCAAAACAAATCTTGGATTATGTCAAATGTGTATGCCCCCACCTCTATCCAGGGGCGATCAGAGTTATGGGAGTATCTAGGCCATTTAAATCAAGCTTTCAACAACATTCCTTGGGTGATTGCAGGTGACTTCAACACCCCCCTTTATCCGTCTGACAAAAAGGGAGGGTCAGGACTACCATTAAAAAGCATGGAAGACTTTAATGAATTCGTAAATATAAATGAGTTGATGGATGTAAAGTTAAAAGGGGCCAAGTTTACTTGGACCAACAGGAGAATAGGGAGCCAGCTGATTCAGGAAATATTGGATAGATTTTTCCTATCTAAGGGAGCCATCACAACGTTTGGTGACTCCATGCTACAGGCCCTCCCCAAAAGTGCCTCAGACCACAGTCCTATTTTATTTGAGGTCATTCAAGCCAATTCCTTCAAAAAACCATTCAGGTTCCAATCAATGTGGACAAAACATGATGACCTGAGGGAACAAATCAAAGAGTGGTGGCAGCAACCCTGCCAGGGGAGTTCCTCATTCAAATTAGCTCAGAAACTAAGGATGGTTAAAGATAACCTCAGAATCTGGAACAAAGAAGTGTTTGGCAATATCTTTGAGAATAAAACAACAGTTGGGGAGAAATTAAAAATGATAGAAAGCAGAATCCAAAATGGTAGCTATGATGAGGCTACAAGATTAGAAGAAAGGGACACCCTCTGTGAGTTCCACAATATTTTAGCATGTGAAGAGATTTACTGGAGACAAAAATCTAGAGCACTGTGGTTAAAGGAGGGAGATTCAAATTCAAAGTTTTTCATGTATCCACCCTAAGAAATAGGAGCCACAACAAAATTAGCAATCTAATCAAGGCGGACGGATCCTTAACTCAGAACATCCAGGATATCAGAGAAGAGGTTGTTGCTTACTTCAACACCCTGTTGGGTGAAGAAACTATTTGTCATGCAGAGGCCAAAGACTCACTTCTTCAGTTCATTCCCCAACTCATCAATGATACCACAAACGATTCTCTAATAGCGCCTTTCTCTGATGAAGAGATCAAAGATGCATTGTTTAGTATGGAACCTGATAAGGCTCCTGGTCCGGACAGTTCCCTCCCCATTTTTTCCAGGTTTATTGGGACATTGTTGGTGCTGAAGTCATGGCCGCCATCAAGGAATTCCAAACTTCAACACATATCCCTAGGGGATTTAACTCCACATTCATAGCTCTGATTCCTAAAGGTCCAAACCCAAAGACTATGGCAGATTTTAGGTCGGTCAGCCTGTGTAATGTGTCTTATAAAATCCTTACTAAGGTGTTAGCCAATAGGTTAAAGGAAATTTTACCGGTTATCATTGACCAGAGTCAGGGAAGCTCGGTCCAAGGAAGATCAATCTTAGACGACGTTATTACGGTCCATGAGGCCCTTCATACAACAGCCCAGACTAAGAAAGTGACCATGGCCTTAAAATTGGATATGAACAAAGCTTTTTATATGATTAATTGGGAGTTCCTCGATGCAATATTACTGAAATTTGGATTTCATCCTCAATGGGTCAGACTTATCAGAGGGTGTATTACGAAGCCATGGTTTTTGGTCTTGGTAAATGGGTCAACGATAGGATACTTTCAAAGCAGAAGAGGCTTAAGGCAAGGAGACCCTATCAGCCCTATGTTATTCATCATTGTGGCAGAGGCTTTAGGTAGGACCATCAAAGTCGCTTCCACAATAGGACTCATTTCAGGTATTAAGGCGACTTCTTCAACAAACCCCGTCACCCATCAACAATTCATGGATGACACGTTGATGCTAACTCAGGCTTCAGTGGTGGAGGCTAGAAGAATCAAACACATTCTTAGGATGTACGAAGAAGTTGTTGGCCAAAAAGTGAATTTCAATAAAAGCAAACTCTATTTCCTTAACACTCCTGTCCCCAGACAAACCAGTATCGCTAGTATCTTGGAATGTCACATAGCGTCCCTCCCAACCTCCTACTTAGGCCTACCATTATTTTTAGGAACCCCAGAAGGAGCCATGTGGAATAATGTGTTGGAAAGGATCCAAAAAAAGTTGGTTGGCTGGAAAGGACATCTTTTATCCCAGGAAGGTAAGGCGACACTGACCATGGCTTCCCTATAGAGCATTCCAGTTTACTTCTTATCTATGTTTAAAGCTCCAAGCAAAGTGTATCAAAAAATTGAACAATATCAAAAAAACTTCCTTTGGTCTGGGACGGAAGAGAAAAAAAGGATCCATTTGGTAGGATGGAGCAAGGTATGCAAACCCAGAGCTAATGGAGGATTAAATCTAAGGAGAGTATCCCTCTTAAACATGGTGTTGCTAGCAAAACAAGCATGGCGACTGTTATCTAATGTTGAAAATGAGTGGACAACAATAGTCAGGAGGAAATACCTCCAAGGAGTAGACTTCCTCAATGGAAATTTGTTAAGCAGGGGATCCGCCTTTTGTAAAGCAATTCTGACCAGTAGAGATTTGGTCAAAAAAGGGCTCAGATGGATTTTAGGCAATGGTCATAAAATCAACTTTTGGGAAGACAAGTGGGCTAGATCCGAGGCTTTATCAAGGAACCCCCGATTGGTTAGGCTCAAAGAACATGCGGAACGTTCTATAGGGCATAAGGTGGCAGAATACATAAGGCAGGACAGGAACTTCCCAAGATGGCAAATTATCAAGATCCAGGGTCTTGTAGCTGAGTCTGAAGAGCTCCAGAATATCTTAGACCAACAGTTCATACCCACAGGGAATGTTGAAGACCATATAGTGTGGGCAAAAATAGAGAGTGGAGAATTTACAGTTAAAACAACCTACAACTTACTCCTCAATCTTGAAGATCACCAGTTTCAATCGCAACTGGTCTGGATTAAGGGCCTAATCCCCAAAATATCCTTCTTCACATGGCTAGTAATACAAGGAAGGATCCTTACCATTGATAACATGCTAACAAAAGGAATGATTATTGCTAACCGTTGTTACATGTGCAGGGCAGGCTGGGAATCAGTTCATCACCTCTTTCTAGAATGCCCAGTGGCAACCTCCATCCTTGATGGACTTTTCCAAGCCTTTAGAATCTCTTGGGCTAAACCGGCCTCAATTTCCAAAGTTTTCCAACAATGGCCCCTTCCCTTTGTTAGCCCAAAACTCAAGTTCCTTTGGAAGATTTGTTGGCACCACTTCCTTTGGAAAATTTGGTTAGAAAGGAACCATAGAGCCTTTAATGATTCCAAGCATAGCTCCCAAACCATCCTTAACCGAATTCTTACCTTTGCGAAAGAAAATATTAGTATCCTATCTTCAAAAAATCAAGGCATCCCTCCTATAGAGAAACAAATTACCCTGTCCTTAGGTATCCCCTCTGATGACATAGTCATTGTACCAAAACCTAATCCTAGAGCTGGGATCAAATGGGAGCCACCCCCGCGGGACTGGTTCAAGCTAAATTTTGATGGAGTGGCTAAGGATAATCCTGGGTGGGTAGGCACTGGAGGAGTAATTAGAGATCATCAAGGAAGCTTGAGGATGGCCTTTGCAGAACCACTAGGATCCAGAACCAATAATGAGGCTGAAGCTAGAGCGCTTTGGAGGGGTTTACAGTTGGCTCATGAGATCCAAGGCAACCTGATGGTTGAAGGAGACTCAAAAATCATTATTAACCTTCTAACTAATGGCAAAAAACCACCCTAGAGGATTGAAGCTATCATCCATGAGGCAAGGATCCTCTTCGAGGCCAAACAAGAAAAAAGGGCACGCCATGTATTTCGGGAAGCTAACAGATTAGCGGATAAACTAGCCAATGCGGGTGTTGAGGCTAGCAGTTTGACAACGTGGACACGTGATGTGCCACGCGAAGTCGAGGACATCCTGTGCAATGAAAGGCAAGACATGTCCTAAGGCGGGTGGGGGAAGGATGGCCAATTACCACGTGGCCCGAGACCATCATGAGTCAGCTTTTCTAAGAAATCCTAATCAGAGGGATGTGATTCCAGGGATAACGTTCTCAAATATCTCGAAAAGGATAAATGGTGGAAAATGCAAAGACATGATTTCGAGGCGTGAAAAGGTAAACTTCCCAATTCAAACTACCAATTTCCATTGGGGGCTCCATGGCGAAAGGAATATGACCATTGGCCACATCATAGGCGATCAGGAGGAGGTCATCGACATGCGGATTCCCATGAAAAAAATTCAAAATTTACTAAGCATGTCAAGAAGACGGATCTACATCACATCGAGAAGCGGATTACGAGAAAGTGGACAATGCCGATCAATAGGGCCACCTGGCATAAGGTACAAATGGTGGTTGATGAATGGACCTTCTCCATGCATAGTACGTAGATCAATGAAAGCGTTGTAAAAAGGGTGATAACAACAATCAATGAGGATCCAAATCATGATGACGAGGAGGTGGTTGGAATGTTGATGAGGCTGACAGATCACGTATGGGGACAGAAGACTCAGGTGGAGGAATATGAATGGTCCTTTCTAATGCACGACACTCCTCTTTAGGAATGTGTTGATTCGTGGACAACCAAGGTGCGGCCAAATCACACTAACCGGATGGAGCCTAAGGACAGCTGGCATAATACTTATGTGGCGAATGGGGAATGGATACTCAAAGTTGGCAAGCCGATTAAGAAACGCCTCAACACCCACCAGCATAATTTTAAACCCTATTCCTTTCCCAGCAGCAGCAAGAGAGAAGATCTATGGTGCGCTAGTCAGAGCAAGTCTGAGAGAATTTTGAGGAAGAAGTCTGTGAGCGGAAATATGACATACGTTGAGCCCTGTATGGTCATCATGGAACCCGTAGCTCAGGCCATCCTCACTGAGCGACGGTTTACCCAATTCTTTGACCTATTCTCGGGGGCAGAGGAGGACATCACCCAGGCGGTGATGGATACATGGGAAGATGGGAAGGTGGAGATCCGAGGAAGAGAGTTCATCATCGATGTGAACATGCTTGCTATAGTGATGGGACAAACGGTGAAAGGTCGCTCCATCCACCGCCAGAAACACCATTGGGAGGTGGAATTAAAGGAATTTCGTGATAACCCAAAATTTTTTAAGGAAGCCAAGAATGGGCTGACCAGAATGGATTTGCCTACCCCATGGAATGGAGTCATGAAGAATGTGATGGAGTTCATCACGATGGAGGATCCCAGTAAGACATTGTTAAGCTTCCATTACGCATTTGTGAATTTCTTTCGGGATGTCAACCCGATAAGTATTCCTCAGTTCCTGATGAACTCGATGAACTACACCATCAATGCTTGCCGCAACAAGAGGGGGTCTGCTATGCCAATGCACCAAGGATTGTTCAAAGTAATTTACAAGTGGGTGTTGGCCACGACACCAAATCCTGAACCTCCGGTTATTGAGGAAATTCCGCCCAGCCACCATGCAGAAACTTTGGGGGCAAGAGCAAGTCCGGGCACAAACAAACCTTCCTCTATGTCTCCTGCGAAGAAGAGAGTGGGGGAGCCAATTACCAGAGGGAGCACGACCAAGAAAAAACTAAGGATCGAGGAACCCCCAACGAGATCCTCCTTGAGACTGAAAAACAAACAAGTTCAAGGATGCTCCAAAATGAGCGCCAGCGATATGGAAGATGAGGGACCTACCATCATGGTCCTCAAATGTTTCATCTTGAAATCTCAGGCCAGCATCATCCACCAGATGCAGGAGACCTACGACACTCTGACTCAGGTGTTTTTCAACGAGGGGTACATGCCGAAAGTAGAAGCCAAGGATGATGATGAGGAAGATGAGGAGGAGAAAGAAGAGGAGCTCGAGGAAGACATTGAAGACGAGGCCTGAGGATCCTCGGGTCCTGGGGGTTTCACTTTTATCTCACGTTTTGTACAGAGGAAGTATTCCTCCTATGGCTAATGTCTTTTTCCATTTTTGTAAATGATGATCATAGCGAGTTACCTTTCTTGGTTGGTCCTATCAGGTTTTTGGGTCATGTTTGCTTCGCCCGCCCGGTAAGGGTTGTTAGGAATATCAGCAGTAGGAGAGGGCAGAATGTCCTTAGCATAAATAGGATCCGTAGCTTCAGCATAAGGCTGACTTTTGTAATAGGTTTTGGGTTAACCTGCAAAACCCGGTAATCAATGAAGAAATTTACTTACCAAAAAAAAAAAGTATACAATGAGACAACCATGAATTAACATGCATTTTTAAGTATAAGGCTAAGTGTTTCTCAACTATGAACCATGTCACATAATATTCTTCAAACCCATTGGGCCAAATTGACATTTTCCATAGTTACACACTGGGCTTTTTATAACATTGACCCCCTCACAGATTAGAAATGCCAATCCATATGCACAATCATATGCAAACTCTAACTTTCAGCTTTCAGAATCATAAACTAGAAATGTCAATGTGCGTATATGCAAAATGACATGCAAACCGAAACACATCTATTTATTATTCATAATCTACTAGAACTCGTACCTTGTACTAATGTATATGAATCTTTAACAAAAGACCGGAACAAGGAACGTATCCAGAAATATCAATCCATTTGTGTATATAAGTAGCAAATTTTGGTTTAACATTGCTGGAGTAATAGATATGCGTCCTTACTAAAAGATGGGTTTTTTCTAAAAATGATGATATATAATCAATCATGTTGGGTTCAAACCAGTAATATAGGAAGATAATAGTTGCTAAGGGTGGCAGCCTTGCCCACATTCCATACATGCAGTTTTGTAATCATGTGACCCAAGGCTTGAATAGAGATAGTACTGCTTACGTCTAAGTCATAGCTATGGCACTTTGTTTAACCTATGCATATGCCGTGGTAGCTTTGTGACGGAAATGTTAGTAAATTTTGTAGGATTGACCTTCACTATTGGTTGGAATTTATGGTTTAAAAGATATAACTTAATTTTTATAAATAAATTTTAAAATTATATTTAAGTTTAAAATAAATTTATTTTTTAAATAATGTTTATTATAGGAAGTCTTAATTGTAAAAGATGCGTAACATTGCTGGAGTAATAGATATGCGTCCTTACTAAAAGATGGGTTTTTTCTAAAAATGATGATATATAATCAATCATGTTGGGTTCAAACCAGTAATATAGGAAGATAATAGTTGCTAAGGGTGGCAGCCTTGCCCACATTCCATACATGCAGTTTTGTAATCATGTGACCCAAGGCTTGAATAGAGATAGTACTGCTTACGTCTAAGTCATAGCTATGGCACTTTGTTTAACCTATGCATATGCCGTGGTAGCTTTGTGACGGAAATGTTAGTAAATTTTGTAGGATTGACCTTCACTATTGGTTGGAATTTATGGTTTAAAAGATATAACTTAATTTTTATAAATAAATTTTAAAATTATATTTAAGTTTAAAATAAATTTATTTTTTAAATAATGTTTATTATAGGAAGTCTTAATTGTAAAAAGAAGTGCTAATAGTTTGGTTATAGGATTTGAACATGCATGGAGAGTTATCTACGATAATTGAATTAAAACGAAAGATTTACTTCAATTTACTTCAATCTACGATAAAATGAAAATATCTAGAAATTAGGTTTATAAAAATCAATTTTGATGGTACTTTTAAAGGAAATCCAAGAAAAACTGGTGGTGGCGGCGTTTTTAGAAATAGTGAAGGCAAAATTCTCTCACTTCTTTAGAATTATATGAAACTTTAACTAACAACTATATAGACGCTAGGGCACTTCTTACAGGGATTAAAATTGTAATAGAAAAAAAAAATAAAAATATATTTCAACTGAGAGGGATTCACAAATTATCATCAATGCTATTAACAAAAATGGATGTGGAAACATCAACATCTATTACTAGAGGCAATCTCTTGGAAATGTGATCATATTTATAGAAAAGGAAATTGGGTAACTAATAAATTAGGGAGTTACAATGTTGATCCTCATCCTGATAAAATTCAAATTTTAAAAGGCAACTTGTCAAGTAAGGTTTTATCTCTTAATAAAAATGATGTGAAAAAGTTAATTGTGGAAACATCAATCATAACACTTTGAGGAAGTTTAAAAATATATTTAAAAGAAAAAAAAATTAAAAAATATAATCAAAAAATATGTTACAATATATATTATTTTAGTATTTTGATGAGAGTGATCCAATAAAAGCAAATAAAATTCAGACTAAAGGGACATGAATTTCAGTTTACCATACATGTTCAACAGGTCCTCTGTCACTTTCTTATTGGGTGCAATGGACAAAAAATTTACAGAGCAAAGAAAATTGAGTATGGAAAACATACTGTATTATGGTAAAAAAAGTGAATACCCAAGATTAGCTGGTAGTTCTGCAGTTAGTTTTGTTTTGTTATCTATTATTTAATTTATTTGCCATGTATGTGCCTAGATTTGCAAATCGTACTGACATACTTCAAAGCTTTGTTACCTTTTTTATATGTTTTATCAAAAAAGTCCGTTTCTTTATATCTTTTGATATTGGTTGTCACACTGCTTGAACTAAGTCTGCAAAATTGGATGTTACTGGAAACAAGTAGCAGTTCTTTATTTTGGTGCTTTATTTTGAAAGTTTAAATAAAGATTTAAGGTTTTGATTTTGGAAAAGTTAACGTTATATTTTGTATTTTATAACATAACATGGTTGAATAATTATATAAAAGTAAACAACATCTTCATAAAAATTGTTTCATATAATCTATATCTTCACAAACCCTTTTACATTTACTTATAAATCTGAGTTATATCTCTGGCTTTATCTAACAACAAATAATACAATTTCTATTTATCCTAAAATAAAAACAATAATTGTATAGTGCCAAGAAAGCTTAAACCTGTACCTTTTTTCCTTTCGGAGACTCAAACCTGTAATCCAAAATAAGAATGAGATAGCTGAATATATAACAGTTGTCTGCAAACAAGTAGCAGTCTTCTATTTTTAGGTGATTTAATAGTGAAGATTTTAGAATTTTAAATAAAAGTTTGAGGTTTTAATCTTATAAAATTATACATCATGATTTTTGTAAACAATCATATATTAGATAAACAACATACTCCATCAAAATTGTTTGGCAGACATTAAAAACTTTTTTATCCGTTGTATAATTCATATAAATCTCAGTTAATATATATCTTTGGCAGCAACAAATAATACAATTTCTATTTTCCTAAAATAAACACAATAGTTGTATAAGGCCAAGAAAGCTTAAACCTGTACTTTTTTCCTTTCGAAGACTCAAAGCTGTAATCCAAAATTTAAAAGCTGAATATACAACAATTGTGAACATAGCGCAAATCATGCTATAAATATGGAACCATTAGCTGATGAGATTGCTTATCTTTTCCCTCAGATATAATAGAATAAACAAATGCTTTGGACCTTTCCCACCTTATTCTGTTGCTTTATCGTTGGTCAGTAAACCAAAGTGGTTCTGAATTCCAAGATGCGTAGCTATAACGCTCAATATTTTTATAAGCATTTCTGGCAACGGTTATAAATTTAATTGGCTTTCTCTGTGCATACACCCATCAAATCGCCCTGTCACCACAGCCAAATTCATTGGTGATGCTAAAGGTTATAACTAATTGCTGATTTTTCCACTGTCCATCTCATTTGCAGAAGAGCAATGACTATAGAGAAGGGGATTAGGCGTTTGCCAAGGATAACCAATATAAAAGAGACTAAGGATTAAAAAGATGATTTCTACATTTGCATTTCCATCCCACGGGCTTGTAGTTTGAATACTGTTTATTTCTTCCTGTTTTCATTGCTGGGGTAGGATGATCTTGAGAAGCTAAGTGAACCTGATCATGATTTGGCAAAGTGGGTACTTGTATGGCAATGCAGGGATTGCAAGTGTTACATTTGTTGCGGCAACTTGGCGGTGTGGAACCCAATCTCATCTTCTCATCCATAATCTCCTGTACAATTTCAAGTTTAACAAGAAGAGGAGTTAGTGTGAGATAGCTTCCCTCTTGATCAGACAAAGTGGATTCTTTAGGCTTTGCCTCTACGGCATAGTCCAAATCTGAAATAGCCACATTATAAGCCCCCATTCACACTAAACAAAGTAATACCATTTCTAAGCTAAAGTTCAAACAGCATCACTGCTCTGGTTAATTAATATCCTTAGTCATACTATTTAGGCCTGACATATTAGCAATTGATATAAGAAACGATGCCTCTAGCCACTGCCTGCACACAAGGGCAATTGGAGGCTATTCTGTATGGAAATGGTGCTAATTCTTTAGACTCTGCCTCTGCCTTATCGGCACTAGTTCAATTCAACAACAATCACCACATTCAACCCCATTCATACTGGTCAAAGTAAGACCCTTTTCCAGATTAAGGGAGGATTGGTGTTCCTGCTTTGACTAATCAGCAACCTAATCAAACACAATGATACAAGAAGCGCGTCTGTTCAAAACAACATCACACGAGGTTGGGAACTAATGTGTATGCAAGGGCCAACCCATGGGATCCCACTCAAATGGATACTGTTTATATTTTAAATCCAGATCAGTGTTCTTGGTCCTACTAATTAACAACCTATGTCAAACTATTTAGGCTGGCCATATTAACACATTGATACAAGAGGCACATGCTTTCCAAACAGCCTCAGCGTACTGGCAGTTGAGGACTATTGCGTTTAAAAATGCTGCAGATTCTTCACATTTTGTCTTGTCAGCATGAGTTCACTCTGGAGTGCTCCCACTGTAGAACCTTGCAACTAAAAACCTACTGTTTTTAGGTTGGTCCCGGATCAAAATTACTACTCTGACCAATTAACCCGGTTCAGACCATATGGGAAAGCACTATCTAACCATTGATTCAAGAGGCACTTTCAAAGCAAATTGGAAACTATTCTGATTGCAAACAGTGTGGAACCTTGTTTGCTTAGTGACAGTAAATGTTAATTAACGAAAATTATATTGAAAAAAAAGAAGGAAAGAAACCTCTGAACCGAAAAAAAACATGTATATAAAGGCCCGAGGTCAAACCTGTATACTTTTCACGGACTTGTGAGAATACAGCTGCTCGGAACTCCCTTCTTGAATTGCTGCCCTTCCTTCCATGAATTCAAGCCAAGGTGTTAGAAACTAATTACTAAACAAATACAATAGCAGTAGTTGATTAAATTCAATTCATTTTTTATTTAATTTAGATACTAATGTTCAGCAGTGGCCCAAACATGGGCAAAAGGATTTCAGCACTGAAGATCAGAGTATACAATGAGAATGCCTAGTGCATCTATATCAAGTAGGGCAAGCAAAGAAAGTTTCCAAGCGAAACAAGAAAAAAAGTGGCATCAAGAAAGATGCATCTAACTAAAGGGCTGATGAAAATGCTTCAGAACCATTTCAGATCATGGCTAAAGAGGGGACTAAATTGCCACAAATGCACAGAGCCCTAGTGGGCCATGACTGTCCCGTGGATTTAACTGCAACATATAACTTTCAGAGCTGCAGATTGACCACATTCTGGCAAATCTATTGCACTTTGGTTCCCTGGAGAGTCATTAATGCGAATGCCCCCATATGAGGCCCAAAACATCCTGTTATCTTATCTATCTACACATATATTTACATACATTAATGTCAAAATAAGTCCTTGGCAGAAAATATTCCAAACACTCACCAAATTTTGATGAATCAAGTGAAGCTTGAGCCACCAAAAACTGAAGTGCTATGTAGAAGAAGATGGCAAGAATGTGAAGCAGCTGCAGTGGCATCATCACAGGACCAAACGTGGTTGAGCATGAGATAAACAACTTAACCAGCAAACACCTTTTGAGGAAGAAGATGAAGGAGAGGATCCACCAAGCATAAAATCATCGTATCTACTCCATAAACCCCAATACTACATATTGTTTATCTAGCCCAACAGGCCATCACCCCATTAAAATCTAGAGAGGGACAGGACAGAGACCCTGACTAGGAACAATCAAAGCTATAGCCACCACCTCCCACATGATTTGGGATAGAATGGGGATAAGCAAATAAAAAATAAAAAGAGAAAGAAAGAAAAAGAAAAGATGGGTTTGTGGGTGCATTGAATAGAATGGGAATTAGTAGGAATTCTAGGCTTCCTGGCAAGCTTCAGCCATGGTTGTCGGGATATGTGTGAAATACCTACTCTTCTTCCACTTCTGATTCTGTTGCCGCTGTCTCTGTCTCTGCCTCTGCAGGCACACAGTACAGTCAGAGGAACACAGTCATTTGCCACTCGATTAAGCCCATTATTCTGTGTACTGTTTCACCGTCTCCAAGTAATTTTTTATTTTTTCCTTGCATCGGGTGGTTCTTGCTGTTTCTTCCTTTTGTTGGTTGTTCTTTTCACAGTCATATATTCCGTTACAAAGTCGCCAGAGAGAAAAAAACAAATCTAGATATTAGTTAGTGCACTGAGTATATATGGTAGACAATATCAATAGGCCTAGTGTGGAGTGATTTGTAGGTGGAGTTTTTTTTAATTTATGAATTAGAATCTATGCATAAGCTTTGTACGATATTGGCAATAAGTGAGGCTTATAGCTTGTTATGATTATATATACTTTGTTTGTTTTGGTCATAAGTTTTATATATATATATTTATATATATTTAATATTTTAATAAATAAATATTATTTTAAGTTTTAGTTTATATAAAATAAAATATTTTGAATTTAGTTTTTAAAAAAATAATTATATATAAGTATTTTTAAAGTTATGTTTTTTAATTTTTTTTAGGTTGCATAGAAGCTTGGTTATCAAATTTGTCTCGAACTTTTAAGATGAAATTTGTAGAATTTAAAATCTTCAAACAAAAAGAATCACTTTATACATCCACTGCAAACCCAAATAAAAACCACTCCTTATAAGAAAATTTATGCCCTACCATGGCGCTTAGCTAATGGAATCCTCAAGTTGATACAAGCTGCTAATTTACGACAATTGACGCAGACAGTCACAAATAGATGATGTGGGTAAAAATGCTCGTGAAGAGTGAACAAAATTCAATCTACCACGGGCAGTCTATTTAATAGGCTGACCACACCATGACTGACTTGACGATTTTCAACCTTTTCCTTCCTTCAATGCAACATATCTACTTTCTTCAGTTTTCTTAAAAAAAATATTATTAAATTTAAAATAAGATTTAAAATTTTTAAAATATTTTTATAAAAAATTAAAATAATATCTTGAAGAACACATAGACCATACCCATCGTCTTTTATGCGGCCCCTCTTAACATTTACCCTTCCGCATTCAGTTCAAAAGTCAAAGTGGAATAACTCTTTTCTCAAGACTGCGTTAACAAATGTAAAGTTTATTAATTAAGTATTTTTAAAAATATTAATCTTTTTATATATAATATAATTGTTATATTGATTAAACGTATTTTTTAAAATTTTAGAAAGAAATATAAGCACAGTAATTGTTAATACGGAGTCATAAGATTTATAAAATCAAACGTTAAGAAAGGTTCAAATTTTTAAACATGGTAAATTTCTTTCGAACTTCAAGATTGTCGAATTCGAGTATACAAACTCGAATTTGGTAACTAAACATAAAATCAAATTTTAAGAAATGTTCGAATTTTATTCCGAATTTTTAAACATGGTGAATTTCGTTCTAACTTCAAGATTGTCGAATTCGAATACGAACTCGATAACTAAGCATAGGAGAGTTGGTCACAACCACACTATTTTTAATAACTGACAAGTGTAGGGTTCAAACCACAAGGACTGCTTCCACCAAACCTATTTCGGCTTTGTTATTGTTGACCCAACGTGGACCAATGGTCGCTTGGGATTCGTATCGTCATTGTCGGTCTGACGCACACTTAAAGGATTCATATTAGACTACTACCTTTGCAAACAGACTACCCTCGAGGTTTGAACCTGAGTGTCTTCTTGGTAAATGCCTAGCCAGACAAGCACTTACCAATCCACCTTGAGGTTGGGATTGATTTTTTAATTTACAATTTTTTATTTTTATTTACTATATATATATATATATATATATATATATATATATATATATATATATATATATATATATATATATATATATATATATATATATGGTTTAGTATGTTATAATGTTAAAATAAAAATTATATGATAAGTTTATATATTTTACTATTAATAATAAGTTTAATATTTGGACTTTAGTTTAATCAATATTTTTCACTTATAAAGGTATATCTCTTTTGAACTTTGAAGACAAAATTTAATTTTGTTTTATATTTTATTATATATATATATTATTACGAAAGGAGGGTTTTGAAAGGAATCCCTCAACCTTTTACATCAACTCCCCCATGGGAGACAGACCATAAAACATAGTTGTGCAAAACAACCACCCTAGCTCAGAAGAAAGGACACAAAAGATAAACATAAACACCACATGGAAACATTGCCAACACCAAAAACAAGAAGGTGGATCCACAAACCAAACAATCAAAGCAGAGGACGAGATGAACATCGCAATCACAGGGTGCGACATTCCAACAATTCAAATTACCATAAGTGCCAACACTTTCGAAATAAAGGCGATGTAACATACTGAAATGCCATTGATCGGATTCCTGATAGACTTTAAGAGAGTTCTGCATTAAGAAGATTTAGGAGATCTATCGAGAAGTTATTTCTCCACACTGTAAAGCCAGGAAGGTTGGTTCCAAGATTGGCCAAATAGTCAGCAAGCGAATTACCCTCCCTCAGAATATGTGCCACCCTAAATTGATTTAAACCTTGGAGGTACCTTCTTGACTCCCACATCATATTTGTGACATTCCAGCTCGGATCAACAGTGGAATTAAGAATATTAATCACATTCTTTGAGTCCCCTTCAATCTCAGCATTCGGATATCCCAAATCAGCCAGGAGTTTAATGCCTTGGAAAGTGGCTCGGGCCTCCACAAAGTGGGAAGTTTGGGATGATAAATGCTCACAATATGCTACAATAACTTCACCCATGTTGTTCCTAATGATGCCACCCACCCCAACGATCCCGGGATTACCTTTTGATGCCCCGTTGAAGTTCAATTTGAGCCAACCAATGGGGGCGACCATCTCACATTATTCCTTGGATTCGGCATAGGAGGCCTAGGGTCAAACCTTGGAAAGCCCAACTTAGCTTCCAATAGAACTTCAATAGGATAACTCTTTAGGTAATTTCTCCTCAGATCAATAAATGCATTGGTAACATTCTCAATTGAACTCCATAAAATTTTGAGACCTATTCTAAGAGCATCTCTTTTGTAGTTTTTAAAAGCCCTAGCATTTTGTTCTTTCCAAACACCCCAAAAAATATGTGGCAGGAGGAAGCTCCATAGGCACTTGAGACGAGGGGCATTAAAGGGGGAGGTCCATTGCAGAATAAAGTTTTCCAAGGAATTAGGCAACACCCACTGCACCCCCAACTTATCCAGAATGTAGACAAAAACATCATGAAAGAAGGGACATAAGAGCAACAAATGAGTAGATGACTCCCAATCAGCTTCACACAAGTAGCATCTATTTACAATTTGCATACCTCTCTTAAGAAAATTCTCAATGGAAAGAATCTTATTAAAGTTGGCTAACCAAAAAAAAAGGTTGACTTTAGGAGTTAGTCCTTTCGACCACATTCTCCCAACCAAAAACAAGCACGGAGCATCAGGATCAAGCAAATTATATGCCGCTTTGATAGTGTAGCCTCCCTCATTATCACCAACCCAAATGATCCTATCTTCGATATCTTCAGATCGAAGAACCTGAAACTATAATTCCTTAGCAACAAGAGACCAAGCCTATTGGATATCCAAATCTCCAATCATTGCTAGGAGTTGAAACCAAGATTTATGACCATTCTCATAAATAATGAAATCAACAACTTTAACACGACCCAAGGCATGGGTGGTTGGCTCGAGAATACGAAATATCTGGTCAGAAGAAAGGGGCTTTTCTCCCAACCACGGATCATTCCAAAAATCCATGAAATTTTTGTTACCAATAATCCACCTACTACTGTTGCGTAGGAAGACTCTAGATTTTAAAAGGCTTTGCCAGAATGGAGAACCTCCTTCAGGAAGTGGGTCTGAGAGAAAATTGACAAAATTGTATTTCACCTTGAGGATCTTCACCCACTCCACCACTTCATTAGACGTGACTTTCCACCCCAACTTAGCAACTAAGGCCTTATTCATCTGCTTGACTCTTTTTAAACCCAGACCACCGTACTTCTTCTGGTGATAGACCTGCTCCCATGAAGCTAAATGGAACTTACCTTTCATCTCCGAACCAACCCATAAGAAGGATTTGAAGATACTTTCAAATTTGGCAATGATCTTTCCAAGAAGGCTGAAGAGTGACATGAAATAAATCGAGATGCTTTGGAGAGTGCTCTGCACAAGAACAACTTTCCCAACCTGACTCAGCAATGCTCCCTTCCAAGTCGCTAATTTTCGTTGCAGTCTTTCGATGATCGGAGACCAAAGAGAATCCTGAACCCTACCAGTAAACAACGGGAGGCCAAGGTAGACTACAGGAAAGGAGGAAATGCAGCAACCCAAGATATTAGCTATTTTCCATTGGCGCTCAATCGAAGTATTCAAAAAATATAAGCTACTCTTAATAAAATTGATTCGTTGACCCGCAACTCTCTCATAGCACACCAAAAGATCTTTAATTTCTCTCACCTGGAGCATAGAGGTCAAATAGGAAAGCAGAGTATCATCTGCGAACTATTGATGAGAAATTGGTCTGCAAGATAAAGTAGGAGTCAGACCTTCTATCATCAGGTTCAAAGCTAGGGACCTTCCTAGGGCTTCCACCATGATTATGAAAAGGAACGAGGAAAGAGGATCCCCTTGGTGAATACCATGGTGAGATTGAAAAAATCGGTAGGAGAGCCATTGACAAGCATCAAAAACCAAGCAGTGGAAACACAGGCTTCAATCAACTCAATCCACTTGGAACCAAAGCCAAAATTTCGAAGAACTCTGAACAAGAAGGGCCAAGACACACGATCATAGGCCTTGTTCATATCGAGCTTAAGGAAGAATCTTGATCTCCCACTTTTATGAACCGAATGAATTAATTCATGAACAACAATGGCCCCATCAAGAATCTACCTCCCGACCACAAATCCGCTTTGGGCGCTGTCAATGAGAGTCGATAGGAGGGGCTTGATTCTGTTAGCCAAAACCTTTATCAGAATCTTATAAATTGTATTGCACAAACTGATCAACCTAAAATCATTAAAGGACATGGCATTAGAAGATTTAGGGATCAAGACCAAAAAGGTGGAATTGAGGCCCTTCGAAACTGCCATTGTCGACTACACCGACCTCAAGGTATTGCAGACGTCCTTCCCACAGATGTGCCAATATTTTTGGAAAAAAAGTGGGGGGAAAACCATCTGGTCCTGGAGCTTTTAACGGACCCATAGCATCCACAACTTCTTTTATTTCTTCATCTGAAAACACTGCTTCTAGGGAGGAGTTCATTTCTTGAGTGACCAGGCTAGGAATCAAGGCGAGAAGAGAATATTCCACCTGAATATCTCTTGGAGTGGTCAAACCCAGCATAGAGTCAAAGTGAGCAATGACCTCCATTCTGATTTCATCGATATCATTGGAAATTGATCCATCTGATTTGGTAATTTCCTTGATCCTGTTATGGCTTCTATGGTGGAGGGTCGAGGCATGAAAAAATTTAGAGTTTTTATCACCTTCTTTTAGCCATAAATCCCATGACTTCTACTTCCAAAATAGCTCCTCATCAGCCAACTTGTTGTGTAGGGCAATAAGGATATCTTTCTCCTTTTTAGCAGTCTCTATGGAAAGGCCTTCTTCTTCCACTAAATCTTCCAAATATTTAAGTTGGGCTCTCAGACTCTCCTTAGCTTTGAAGATGTCACCAAAGGTGTTCTTGTTCCAGCATTTGAGCTTAATTCTGATCTTCCTAAGCTTATTTACTAAGAGATCCATACCTTCACCTTGCAGGTCTTCATTCCACCATTCTTTGATACGGTCTTCAAACTCCGGGTGATTACACCACATTGCTTCGAATCTAAAAGGCCTCGGATAAAAAGAAGAATTCATCGACAATTCCATCCATAATGGGTTATGGTCCGAGCCGACCCTGGGCAGAGAAGAAATAATAGCTCCCCCAAAGAGATGAAGACCCAGTTTGGAGACTAATATTCTATCTAATCTGTAGAGGATGAGATTATTTTTGGTTCATCGATTACTCCAGGTGAATCTGGCACCTTTGAGATCAAGATCTAGGAGCTCGATCGAACTGATAAAACCAACCAGATCCTCCATGCTCCTGGGATCAACACAATTTCCTCCTTTTTTTAGGGAAACAAAGGCGAGTTGAAATCACCCGCTAAAACCCAAGCTTCATCTATAAATATTTTCCTCATTTCTAACAGCTCAAGCTAGAATGAACGCCTCTCAATGCTAGAATTGGGGGTGTAAATGTTGGACATAACCCATCTTCGACCAGTTGACTTACAAAAAATAAAATATTAATGACACGTCCAGAGGAAGAAATAACATTACCATCGAATTTTGATTTATTCCAAAAACATAAAAGACCCCCGAAAGAACCGGAAGCCTCATTGGCCGCAAATCCCACTTCCTTCCAAACTATATAGAGAACTGAATTCCAACTGCATTCCTCCAACTTGGATTCCTGAATAAAGATAATATCCAGGGACTTATCTCTTCTTAATGATGCTAGGATGCACTTTTTAGAGGAACTGTTAAGTCCTCTAATATTCCACGAGCACATCTTCATTTATGGGGTTTGAAAGATAATTTTTTCATAGCCTCCCCATGCAGAGGAGACTTGTACCCATCCAATATCAATTGGCTATTGTTATCGTCACTTCCCTTTTCCATATTTAGGTGAGCTTGACCACCATTTGCAATATCGTTCTCAATTTCTCTTTTCCTGTCAGTTTTACTTGATGGTTTTCCAACTTTTTTCTCCACCCCAAAGTCGATACGACCCCTTCTATGGCTTCTGGTCTTAGGACTAGGAGAGCCTTTCTCTAGCACCAGTTTTGGGGAGGCCATCGAGCTTTCCATCCCTTGCTTCGGGGAGGTCAAATCTGGCTTCGGAGAAGCCAAAGGGCTAGCCATTCTTGGGGAAGCCATCCGATTTCTTAACGCCTCCACAAGCTATTGTAGAACTGGCTCCTCCATAGATAGAATTTCAAAGGAATTTTGAAGGGGAAGAGCATCCCCTTTCTCAGGATGGCCCGATTCCAGAACCACCTCCTAAATTTTGAGAGGTTCCTCCTTATCTTTAGTTAAGATATTGGAAGGCAAAAGGTCCTTCTCCTGCACATCTCCATTATCTGCTATCTGCGTTGCTATACCCCTCGAAGAGGAAGCAATCTCTTTGCCTTTTGAAGTCATCAGAGGTTTTACAGGGGTCCATCTCTCCTTAGTCCTCAGATGAACCAGAGGCTTGGATTTCAAATGAAGGGGGCACAAATTTTTATGATGACCACCCTTCCCACAAGCCTGGCATGCCAAAGGCTTGTTCTCATACTCAATGGATTGGACCCATGTCCCCAGGTGGGTGATGAGTTTGACTGAACTTGATAGTTTCTTTTCAATGTCTACCATAATGCACATTCTAACATACTACATTTGGGACATGGAGTTGGTGGTTCGATCAAAGGAGACAAAGTCCCCAATGGTTTTAGCCACCGCATGAAAAACACTCTCATGCCATAGATGAAGAGGAAAATCTAACAACTTAACCCATAAAGGAACTAGGTTAATACTCTGCATCGTCGAATTAAAATTTGGCCCCCATCTTCGAAGAAACAGTCCCCATTTCCCGAAGAACCAAGGACCTCCTTCCAAAATTTTCTTTGAATCAGCTTCGCAGTTAAGCCTAATGAGAAAAAAGTTCCTAGGGATGGCAACAATGTCCAGAGACCCCAGCGGACGCCATATGGCCAATGCCCACCACTTCAATGCATCCAAATCTAGCCTTCCCCCTTGAAACTTGCCCACCAAATTCCATGTCCCATCCATAATGATATTATTGACTAAACAATCTGGGATGCGAATTTGATTTATCTCAGGGTTAACATCGCATGGGATGCACGTAGCACCACCTTTTGAACCAGCCACCACCTTAGCAAAGGAGACAGGGTGGGATCCTTCCCAGAGCTGACCTAGGTGCTAACACCATTCTTACCTGGATCCCACTGGGACGTAAAATAGTTTCTCTCCTTCACAAACTTTGGGACCTCCTCAACATTCTCGATAATCGACAACAATTCCAGAACCTCCGCTTCACCCTCACCAGAGTACCACATCACTCAATTTCGATCATTCATTGCTCCAAATAAAGGGTATTAGATCCACCTCCTCTACAACGCTCATCCTCCTCTACAACGCTCCTCTAAAACCCTATTTTGCCTCCTCTAAAACCCTAATCTATCTCCTTTGAAACCGTAATATACTTCCTCTGCAATACTCCTCTGCAACCCTAATCTATCTCCAATGTTTTATTATATTTTAAATGTAATAATTTTTTTAAATTTCGTTTAATATGTTATTATATTTTTAGTGCGATAGATATCTTAGTCCTTTAAAATATATATACATACAAACATAACATCATGTTTAATAATCCACCATGTAATAATATTAATATTATTACATGTTAAAGTTATATTTATTTATTATTAAAAATAAGTTTAACAAAAAGACTTGAACTTTAGTTTAGTCAACATTTTTTCTTATGAAAGTACATCTCTTATATGACATTACATTTTAAGTTAAATAGATGTCCTTAGCCCCTCAAGTCAAATAAAAGCTCACAAGCTCTTGAGCTACCACAATGTAAGGCAAAGAGCCACGGTTCCATAGCATTAATAAAAAATTCTTTATTTTTTAAGGATGATATTAATTTAATCATATATATTAAAAGAAGAAAACTAAATATAATAATTAATTTAAAATTAAAGGAAAAGAACAAATAATTATTTTAAATTAAAGAATTTTACATGGGCAGATTTTTTTTTACATATAAAAAAAGAATACAATAAAATTTTGATGATTATTTTTGCTTTTAAATTATTATAGTGATTTTTTTTTATAATATTTTGGCTTAACTTTTTCATCAATAATACATTTATTGTGTGTTATTTTTTTAAATGTTTTTTTGAAATAAATCTTAGCTTTAGAATCTTGATTCTATGTAAAGGTCTTAAAATATAAAGATGATTACTATCTTCGATCAAGTTTCACGGTGGTTGTATTCTTTTATGAAACATAAAATATTTTTATTTCCATTGATCATTAGTAGTATAATTCTATAAAATGCCCACTCAAATATTAAAATATTTGTGTAGAGGTAAATATTTGAAATCAAAAATTTTGACATATAATATGTAATAAATCTAATTTATAATTCAATTTTAATATTAGTATCCATATAAGGCCAAATTGGCCCATGAGACTATAAGAGATACAATATAAAAAAGCAAGGGGGAATACAATGGCACATCCCAAACAAAATATAAAGGAAAGAAAGCCACAATTAAAGGGAAAACGTAACTAGAAAGTACTAAATTAACAAGATGGAAAACAATAAAAATGTTTAGACAGAGAAAATTCCACAGATGAAACTTGATGCTATGTAGAAGTTCTTCATTAAAAGCCATAAAACATTATGTGATGGACATAAGGTCATGTGGATCACTAGGTCTATGATGCCTCATAGGTTTACCATATGATCTTGGAAGGTCATGGGACCATTTCTTATTGATATCAAAGACTAGAAGTATGAAGTGATCAATTTGGTGCAAACCCCACTTGAAGGACTTACCTCTAGAAAGTCATCCATGAAGTTCAAACATCTCTTGAAGGAATAGGGATAAGCATATCTATTCATAAGCTATGAGACTCTAGATATTCATAAGAGTTCATTAGCTAGTGCTCAGGGGTTTGAAGCATCCTCCCATAGGAGTTCGACAGGTAGTGCTCAAGGGTTTGAAGCATTCTCACATTTAAATCCTAGTATATCTATCCTTCCTATACATAACTTTATTTTGGAAAAATTGTTTTGTTTCTGAGTCAGTCCAATTTGAATATTTGCCTATGTCAAAAATAGATCTATATAAGAAAAATAAATTTTAGACCAAAATAATTAATATCATAAGACAAGTAGAAGTTAATCTTCAAGTTAAAGGTGGGCCACAATTTCTTCCATTCTTTCTTAAGGAAGAATTTAATAAACAAAATAAAAATAGATTTTTCCATGTTCATATTGCACAAATAGATATCATAGTTCATTTCGAGTTTAACTATGATATAGTTGCACATTATTTAGCTACTTTTGTTGATGCAAGACATACATCTAGGGAAAATATAGTCATAGCTCAGTTTAAAGGTAAACATGATAAAAATGGTATTTTCTTTGTTCAACTTAATTTTACATTATCTTTGAATGATGAACATATTACAAATGCATTAATGCTATGCTTAGAACTACATGGGATTAACATAATTATAGGATCAATATAATATACATGTAACAACCCCAATTGCTACTACTACTCTTCCACATTTTATTTATTTATTTATTTAAATTATTTATCTATCTTCGAAGAGTAAGGGACATTATCGTGATCTAAGATGGATTCATTCCAAATAAACTGTAAGTTATCAAGGCAATCAACATCAAGAGATATTAAGACTTGATCAGAGTCACTCTTGAGTAGAAGTGATCAACTTCTACAAAACCCTCATACCACCAGGGTATGAGAACGCTCACCAAAGCGTTAGGTTTTCATCCCTCACCAAAGGAAATCACCCTTCACCATACTATCCACCAAGATTAGTATATAGGCGAATGCCTTGAATATGGAGAACCACACCAATGGAAAACCATCATATATGATGTAACCACACCAATGGTTAATCATCAATCTTAGTTCCTATCCACATCTCCTCGATGGGACCACTAAGATAACAAAATCAGTACACGTGATCAAACTTACACAATCTTTGGAATAAATATCTTAAGCATGATTATCTTCCCTAATCCCTTATGAGAATTATTTAATCGCATTTTTATTTAAGGCATACCCCTTTTTTATATAAATAAATCAATTAAGTTCGTTACTAAGAAGGGTATTATTCCATCATCATAGGAGCAATTACTCCTTATGTACATTCAAGCAACAACTCAAGATGTAAGGCCTGACTTGGTCTACATCTCAAGTCCAAATATCCACTTGTGGGCTCCAAACCACTCCGAGCTTCAACTCGGATTACTCCAAACATAGTTATCATTTAATTATTATAGATTTTCTGGTTAAACCATCCATGAGTGTTTATGGAGTGATTAGCACAACATATCTCAATTAACCATTAAAGTATAGAACTCATTACATTATAATCCTTGAGATTATTTACAAAACAATCATCTCATTGAAAGGTAATTAATACGAGATAATCATTTGAGCAAGGTATATATTTCCTTACATCATTCTTTCTGAATCTATATTAAATGCTACTCACTGAAAAGTAATTCTAGCTAATTGCATCAATCACAATTTACTTAATAACATTTCAGAAGGTAAATTTCAAATTCATAATTATTAGATCAACAACATATTAGAGAAAAGCTTACATTCTTTGCATCATAATTTGACTACAAATCAAATAGTAATTAAAAAATGTAAACATTGTCATATTGGTTTAAAATATTGCATGTTCATTTCATCAAAGCAATTAGCATCTCGTCAACTTATAACATTCTCATTTTAAAGTAAATATAACATTCACAAGAATTAACAAAACAAACCACAAATAGAGTGACACATTGTTTATCCTGGAAACCCTCACGGGGAATAAACCCAACCTCCAAAATATGTATTTTCCTCTCATTAATAAACTTAGGGTGTTAACCAGTTAAGTGTAGGGGGGGGGGGGAGGAGAGGCCCCCCCCCAGGGGGGGGGGGGGGGCTCGCCTCCCCTCCCCACAAAACAGAAGGGGGCACCACAAACAAATTATAGATTTTGTGTGGGGGGGGGGGGGGGGGCCGGGGGGGGGCGGGGGGGGGGGAGAGCCCCCCCCCCCTTCTCCCCGCCGCGCGGGGCCCCGCGGGGGGGGGTTTTTCTTTTAAAAAAAAAAAAAAAACCTAGGGTGTTAAATAATACAAGTATAGAAGGGCATCTTCGGTTCCCTTTCAATCAATTATACAATTAAAGGAACTCGACTGTTCCTTTTAAATATCATGATGTAATTAAGCAATTTTCCAAATACTTTCTCTAAGCCATCATCATAACATTAAAGTATTTCTCATACAATTAAGGAGTCCATCTATTCCTTTAAGGCTCATGTTGTAATTAAGGAATTTCCAAATTTATTTTTCTAAGCCATCTTAAGAATTTTACAAATTCTTACACATGTTTATGATGATCATCGGATTCATATTTTGGAGAATCATAACTAAATAGAAAAGAGAGAATCCCATATTCTCTCATGAATGAATTTCATATTCATTCTCTACGATTGATAAAATCAATCCCTTATTCAAAAAATTAAAGTCCCATACCTTTAATTCAAGAACAACCATTCTTGTAATCTAGTAAATGAAAAACTAAATTTAGTTATTCATCATTTGAAATAAACATTTAAACCCAGTTTGCCTCACCCAAGAACATACTAATGTCTTTTATATGTCTTTAGATATTCTTTATTTTATTAAGAGAGTACTATGAGTAATTTTATCTCTAAATTATTTAATTCTAGCATAATTGAAACAACCCAAGTCACCCTCCTTTTATTACTTTTCATATGTTTATCATATGAAATGGTTTTCAATCTAATGACCATATAGTTATAATTTTAAACCTTTTACTATGTAGGTATAACCAACCCTTTTATTTTATTATACCTTATAATCATAATTTAATCCACTGAATATGGTGTAAAGTGGCCTTCAACGGTCAATTACCAAGGGTTCCAACAATTAGATTAACCTTCTTTTAGTAATATAGAGTACGTAGTCAAAATACCCAAAGGTCCAATGACTTATCCAAAGATAATCTAACAACTAATGAACTTGGTATTAATAAAAGCTTATATTAAACTTCCAATAGCTAAATATGTGTTTACCATTGGTCTAGAAATCAGTCAATTGAATCATTGAACCCCGTCCAACACTTATAATAATCAACTCAAGGAATCGATCCACCTTATCGTATGGTGCCACTTGTCAGCATCTGAAGGAAATGGAGGGTAAATACCCTTCACACATAGTCACGTATATTTGTGGAATTTTAGACTGTATCTGATGTAGGTAAGCCTACCTAACATTTCTTGGAGCCTTGTTGATATGAGAAGCCACTTAGTTGACACGATCATCATGAATCATTGCATGTTATAGCAATCCTAGAGTAGGAAAATTACAGATGATGTCACTTTAGGTGCAGGCTTCATTGTCGATGACTAAACCATATACACGTGTATGAACTCCTCTTATGTCTCATAGTGATATTTAGTGGGTGGTTCTATCGCAGTAAGACCTGGTCGACGGTAGCCTACCGTAGACGAGCGAAGTCAAGTTTCAAACATCATGATGATCAAAAGTAATCAGATCATTTCTAATTCATTATTTTGCACTAATAAATGGAGGCTTATTACAACATACTCCGTTCAAACTTACCCAGTATTGAGCAGGTGCTCGTGGTGGCCCTCAGGCGTATTGATCCATAAAAAAAAATCTAGTCCCTTTCCATTCTAATAATAATGGAGGTAGGGTGATTGCCTACGTTTCAAGCAGTGTAACACAATGTTTTGCTAAACCCCAACCTTATAGGGGTCAAATAATGTTTTTGCCAAAGATATTGGTGATAAATCTACAATATACCAAAGTTTGATCAACCTAAGGTCAAAGGTCATTTCATACCTTATGGTCGAGCATGAAAAAATGGTTTAATGATTATAGAGAACTCGTCACATGAATTATACACAGAATACAACTGTAATGGTCACAATTATCTTGGTTAATGATGCCATGGAAGGGCAATGATCTAAATATCATGGTTAGCATGGTTTTCTTAATTACCATGACACGATACAATGAGGATTGTTTTAGGGCTTTATGAGATTGGAAATACTCGATATAGCCAAAGAAAAAAGGGTTTGACTAGATATACTCGTATGGTCCTTATATCACCAAACATTAAATTGTATAATAGGGCCTTTGCATATTGAGCTAGATAAACTCATGTCTATGTCAAGTGGAAAATCAACAATATAGTTCTAAATACTACTTCTATTTGTAATTCAGAAAAATTATTCAACCTAACTATATCACCTTAGTAAAGCAATGAATATAAATATTTAAAACAACATTATGCTTTGAAACCAAGGGTGTAAATCAATCTGTCGAACCTGGGAATTTTGCAAGATAGAGATCATTTGAATCACTTAAGACTTCCTTAAGCTAGCTTTTCTCTTCAAGACTGGTCTCATCCTTTGCTCTTGAACCCCCTGACCTCCTTATGAGTCTTTCAAGATTTCTCTCTTTTACTCTTGCAATATTGTCTCCACCTACAACTAGGAAGTCTCAAGTCTTCTGGTTTCTGATCCACCAAGGTGGATAGCATACTCCTTAGACCCCCAAGATTTCATCCCCTCTTCTTCCAAGAGACATTCAATTTATAGGCATATTTTTCCTCTCACGATTCAAATAGTGACATCATTATTTTATATTAAAATTTGTCTTTTATTCAAATAAGACATTCTATCTTATGTGGAGGTAATTCAAAGAGTATAAAAAGGAGTCCACCAAGAGTAGGTGGTATTGTTTTCTAGAAAAAATTACCAACTAACCTATTATTAGAGAACATGTTAGGTGTAGAATTAAGACTAATAGTGATAAAGGAGAGAATTTACACCTAATCTCCATTAATGATAATAGGCCCATGTAGCAAATAGGAAAATTCATATATCTTTTGAAAATTCCATAATTCTTTTTGTTCTAATTCGAATTGGATAAACTTGATGAGTACCTAATTGTTACATAATTAGGTTACTTACACCCAATTTACTACTTTGTAGTAAATTTTGGTGAAAATTTATTTTCTATTTCTTCTTTCACCACAGTTTTGTTTATTTTCTAATTACATTAATTTAAATTATCTTCTATGAAAGGTAATAAATCATTTTCTATGAGTTTACAAAATTCCCTAATCGAAATCTTGTAGTATTCTTTAGGGTCTATAACCCTTTTGTTGGTCCATAACTCACCCCACTAGTTAATTGATAGCCTCTTGGAAGGGTTCTTAGGAACGGGTCATGACATACACCCCCCTTGGATTAAACACAATCCTCTATGTTTTGAGCAATTACCTTAGTGAGTACACGATCCTTACAAAACTAGTATTTATCCTTCTATTTTACAACTTGAATCATCAGATTTTTTCTTTACTTTCAACATCTTATTCTTGATGGTAAGCTACTTCTTTGATCCATGATAGTACATGGACTTGCAAAAATGTAAAATATCAGCAACACCATGTCCTTTAAATAAAACATCTATTTTGCATAGCAATAAGTATTGAAAACATCATCAATACACAAATTCCATTACAAAATTACATTTTCAAATCATCTATTACTACTCATACACCGAATCTAAAGAATTGCAATAATAGAATTTACAAAATGGTATCATAGAGATGTCTTGAAATTATACTTTAGTACTATATTAAACATAAAAAGTCTTTTTAATTTTATCGAAACTCCCACCAAGGAGTATCACAGTATAATTTGTTAACCCTAACATGAGTTAAACTGACAAAATTTGATATTATCAAAGACAAATCATAATTTCAAAATCTCAATTTAGGATATTCACATATATCCTAAGATGCATTTTGACAACCTTTTTACCATCACCAGAGCAACCACCGAGATGTCTCCTGGTTTATATCATAAAATAATGGAAAAGTCCCATACCTTTTCCAATAATGAACATCAATCCATCCTTCAAATTCATTTAGTTTTACAAATAGTTTCCTTTAGTTAGGTTCACTTTTCATAAGAACATATAAACAAAAATCCATAATCCATATTCATTCATTGGTTATATTAATAAGTTCCACTAAATTTCACAATATGAACTTTAAACTAATTAAATTCATTATGAACAAATAATATTCATATAGTATTTTATTTTCTACAAACATAAATATAAAATTTTAAAGGTTTGCTAATTACATTTATGCCTCATCCCTTGGCATACATACCCTACTTCAAAGTGGTGGCCTACAAAGTTGTGGCTGAAACGATATTAGGGTTGGTGCTCTGTTACACTCCAAACATGAAGAGTCGGCTATATTATCCAATTGTGTAAAATTCACTATATATGGGTTCATAATAATTTAATTGAAGATTCATCTCATCTTTTATCATTTTATATTTTCATCTGTGTTTGCGCAAGGGTGTGCCCACCTTAAGTGGCCAATTGATTCATTCCTTTCGTTAAATATATTTCTGTACTCCGTATTTTACTTCGATCTTTGTCCTTCGATTCGGCTTCGTAAATATCTATGAAATTTAATTAGCAAAAGGTAGAAATACCTTTGCAAGTGGTGTCAAATTCGGCGATTCACGAGAATTTATTTGAACACCGCAATCCGGATGTGCCATAGCAGGTTCAGTTCGCGTCACAAGTTTTACCAGCGTTGCAAAAAGTTACGGTGGCTCCTATCGACGTTTCGATTCCAGATCTCTGCTACTCCGTAACCGGTGCCAGCGTATTCCAGAAAATCCAGGGGTGATTACAGGCGAATTTTCGTTTCAATTTTTTTAGTCACGCCTGTTCCGTTTCTCTCCCCAAGACCACCGCAAAGGCATATAGGATCTTTGGTTGTCTATCGCGGCCCCCTATCCGAACGCCAGACACCAGACGCAGCGTATTCTCTCAGACACAGCGGCGTCCAATCAAAATACGCGAAATTGTTTTAATTAAAACAGCTTACTAAGGTTTTTTATTTAAATTTCCGGCTGACGTCAGCGGAAAATCTTATTGCGGGTGTTGGTTTTAAAGATTTATCCCACATTTGGCGTAGTATGGGCGTTTACTGGTTTATAAGGAATTAATCGCCTCTTTGTGTTTGTGACTTCGGTCACATCCTTCGTTGCCTTTGCGCGCGTGTGTGGTTGAGCGTGTCGTCATTCGGTTGTGTCCGTGTCGTTTCATATCTTGTTGTCCGGTCGTGTCCTGTCCATTGTATTGCTGTTCGGTCATCGTCGCATGTCTCCAGCGTGTCCTATCCATTGTCTTGCTGTCCGGTCGTCGTCGCGTGTCTCCAGCGTGTCCTGTCCATTGTCTTGTTGTCCGGTCGTGTCCTGTCCATTGTCTGGTTGCTCCAGTGTGTCCTGTCCATTGTCTTGTTGTCCGGTCGTGTCCTGTCCATTGTCTGGTTGCTCTAGCGTGTCCTGTCCATTGTCTTGTTGTCCGGTCGTCGTCACGTGTCTCCAGCGTGTCCTGTCCATTGTCTTGCTGTTCGATCGTCGTTGCATGTCTCCAGCTTGTCCTGTCATCGGGTTGTGCGTCCGCGCTGTTCAAAGTTTGGTTTATCGTAAAGTTCGTTGTTCAAAGTTTGGTTTGTCGTGTCATCGTGTTGTGCGTCCACGCGGTTCAAGGTTTGGATCGTCGTGTCCTCTATTCGTCGGTCTTACGAGTTGTGTCTAGAATCCTCGGAGCACACAACATCCAATTCCACGCCACAGTTGGAGTGGCAATTAAGGCGGAATCAACACCAAATTTTTTATCGAACGATAACCAAATTTTGCAGATCAAGGATCACTAAACCGAAAGGTTTAAACAAGTGCATGAGCAAAAAGTGGACCAAAGGTCCTGACGGTCGATTATCAAGCTCAGAAACGACCAATACCAACATAAGAAGAGCTAACCGCAGCCCAGGTACTAAAAATTCTCTTTCTCCTTTTAAAATTGGTAGTTATAATCCACATCATCCCCTAGTAGATCCTATGGCTACTAATCCTTCCCCAACTCACGAAAACATCACGCAAGGAAACTCAAGTAATTCAGCCATGTCTGATAGGGAGTCTCTTCACGGCATACTAGAGAGTATAAACGAAATGAGTATCATCCTAAAAGACTTTGTGAAAGCACAAAAACAACCTAATCCCAATACTAATCCCCAAAATCACTCCCATGCCCAACGGAATGAAGAAACTGTTGATCCTAATGATGATTGGAAACAAAAACGGGGTGATTGGGATAATTACAAGGATCCCTATCAAAGACAGCGGTATAACCAAAATCAAGAAAGGGACACGGGTTATCACCAACCAAGAGGCCCTAATATTAATTTTCCACGAATTGATATGCCCACTTTTGAAGGTCATGATCCTCGTGGTTGGTTAGCCAAAATGGAAGGCATCCTTGACTTATATCAAATTAAGGAAATTGATAGAGTTCCTTTCGCTGCATCAAAATTAGGCACTGAGGCCTACCAATGGTTTGTATGGTTTAAAAAAGAGAATGCAGCTATTATTACTTGGAGAAAATTCACTACCTCTTTTTTAGAAAGATTTGACGATGGAGCTACATCATCCTACACAGTAAGATTGTTATCTCTTAAACAAAAAGGGTCAGTTAGTGAATTCGTTTCGGAGTTTACCGGTTTACTACCATACACTTCAGACCTTAGTCCCGACACAGTGGTAGGTGCCTTTCGCAATGGTTTGAAAGAAAGTATTCGAGTGGAGGTAGACATGCACGATCCAACCTTGTTGAACAGTTGTATAAGAATAGCCAAGTTGGCCGAGAAGAGACATCAGTTGTCTGCACAGCGGGAAACATATAGTCGTCCCTCATATCGCAACAATTCCTTTCGTAGAAATGATCAACCATCAAGATATTTTTGCTATAAATGTCGCACTCATCACCCCAGGGAACAAGCTTGTGCCCAAAAACAAAACTTTCATATTGAAGGTGATCATTGTGAAGGAGAAGAAGATGAACCTTACCAATCAGAAGAACCTATGCCAGAAGACCTACCGTGTACTATAGACGAAAAAGAAGAGGATACAATGGCAATTTCAGTGCATGCTCTCATGGGTTTAACCGCCCACCATACCATCAAGGTACCAGGTTTTCTCCGCCAGAAAAAGGTGAATGTGCTAATTGATTATGGTAGCACCCACAATTTTATCGACATCAAAACAGCAAAAGCTTTGAATTTATTCATTAACTCTTCCAACAAAGACAAATTCCAGGTTCTAGTGGCCAATGGGGTGAACGCACAATGTGTTGGTCGCACATCTCAAGTTTCCATAAATATGGGAACTTATACCTGATTAGGATCCCTTTTTGTCATGAATTTAGGGAACTACGATGTCATTTTGGGTGTTGAATGGTTGGAAACATTAGACACGGTTAGTTTCAACTTCAAAAAATTATTTGTGGAATGGAAGGAAAATGGACGAGTCATTCGCTTACAAGGCATTACTACTCCTCCATCACAAATGGTGAGCTCTCATAGTATGGAGAAGATGTTAAAAAAGGGTGGATATGGTTTTATAGCTCAAATTAATTGTTTGGAAAAACAATCTTCGACAACTTCGGATATTATTGCACCTGAGTTACAAGATATTATAACACATTACGAAGAGGTTTTCCAAGAACCTCAAGGATTACCACCTAAACGATCTCATGATCATGCCATCCATTTGATACCAGGAAGTGTCCCACCTAACAGTCGTCCTTATCGCTATCCTCAACCACAAAAGACAGAAATCGAACGGATCGTTCGGGATTTGTTGGATCATGGAGTCATTCGTCATGGCACTAGTCCTTATTCCTCACCTGTAGTCCTGGCTAGACGAAAAGATAACTCTTGGCGTATGTGTCCCGACTTTCGTTCTCTCAATAAACTCACTATCAAGGACAAATTTCCTATCCCTGTCATAGATGACCTATTAGATGAGTTGCATGGGGCAAAATTTTTTTACAAAATTAGACCTTCGCTTTGGCTTTCACCAAATCCGTGTTAGAGAAGAAGATATTCCCAAAACGGCCTTTCGTACTCATGAAGGTCATTACGAATTTTTGGTCATGCCTTTTGGTCTCACTAATGCACCATCCACATTCCAAAGTCTCATGAACCAAGTGTTTCGTCCACTCCTCCGTAAGTTTGTGTTAGTTTTTTTTGATGATATTCTCATATACAGCAAAACATGGACGGACCATTTACATCATGTGGATAAAGCCCTTCACATCCTACACAAAGAAAAATTATTTGTTAAACGCTCCAAATGCTCATTTGGTGTTCAAGAAGTCGAGTATCTTGGTCATATAGTTTCACATGAGGGTGTCAAAGTCGATCCCAATAAGATTAAGGCAATTCAAGAGTGGCCTTTACCTAAAACCATCAAGAAACTTCGTGGTTTTTTGGGTCTCACGGGCTACTATCGCAAGTTTGTACAGAATTATGGTAAGATTGCAGCACCTCTCACGGCACTCACAAAAAAGGATGCTTTTCGTTGGTCGGAAGAGGCTACTCTAGCTTTTGAAGCTCTTAAGCAAGCCATGTGTACAACTCCGAGTATTAGCAACTCCCAATTTTCACAAACCATTTATTATCGAATGTGATGCATCAGGAACAGGAATTGGGGCTATATTAATGCAAGAAGGTCATCCATTGGCATTTGAAAGTAAACAGACTTTCCGAAAAATTTTGGGAAGATCAACATATGAAAAAGAAATGTTGGCTATTCTTCATGCGGTAGAAAAATGGAGACACTACCTAATCAGTAGCCGCTTCATTATCAAAACAGATCATAGTAGCCTCAAGCATTTTTTGGAGCAAAGGTTTTCTTATCCAGAACAAAATAAGTGGTTAACCAAACTTAGGGCTATGATTTCGTTATCGAATATAAGAAAGGGAAGGAAAATATAGCCGTCGATGCGTCTGTCCAAAAAATATGAAGATGAAGTAGTCATCAATGCTATTTCAGGTCCTTGCTCCCAATGGGTAACTCAATTACAAATTGAATGGTTGTCCAATAGTGAAGCTGCCCGAGATAATTCATGAATTATCTATAGGGTCTTCCAAACACCCTTTGTTCTCTTATGAAGATAACATCCTCCGGAAGAAGAACCGCATTTACATTCCACATAATTCAGAACTCAAATCAAAGATCCTCGACGAATCACACGCTTCTCCATCAGCAGGACATTCGGGATTTTTGAAGACATATTTAAGGGTCAAACAATCATTTTGTTGGAAAGGATTAAAAGCGGAAGTCAAACAATGGGTAGCGAGAATGTGAAGTTTGCCGGCGCAATAAAGGAGAAACGAGTCAAATCACCGGGATTATTACAACCATTACCCATCCACTGAGCAGACAGTGGGAACATATATCCATGGATTTCATTGAAGGTCTTCCAAAATCAGAAGGCAGGACAGTAATCTTCGTCGTCGTAGACCGGTTATCCAAATATGCTCACTTTCAGGCTTTACAACATCCATTTTCCGCAAGCAAGGTGGCAAAGGTATTTATGGATTCAATTTTCAAATTACATGGTATGCCAAAAAATATTGTAAGTGATAGAGATCCCATTTTTACTAGTAACTTTTGGAGGGAGTTATTTCGCCTTAGTGGTACCAAATTGAACATGTCTTCAACTTACCATCCACGAGACAGATGGTCAAACGAAGTAGTTAACAAATGTTTGGGTACGTACTTACGATGTTTTGCTCAAGATAAACAATACCAATGGAGCCATTGGTTAGCATTGGCAGAATGGTGGTACAACACTTCTTACCATTATTCAATTAAGATGTCTCCATTTGAAGCATTGTATGGCACCAAACCTCCGGCCATTGCAGATTACGTCCAGGGATCATCCAAGGTAGCCAAAGTGGATGATTGGTTCCAACAAAGGCGATCTACACTCACCATCCTCAAAGAGAATTTAGTCCAAGCACGAGAATCGTATGAAACAACAACAAGACTTGCACCGATCAGAAAGAACCTTTGATATAGGTGATTGGGTGTTCCTAAAGCTGCAACCTTACAAACAATCCTCGTTAAGGTTAAAGTCCAGCCAAAAGTTGGCTCCACGATTCTATGGTCCCTACAAAATTGTGCGCCGCATTGGAGAAGTAGCCTATCAATTAGAGCTACCTACATCATCACGAATACACCCGATATTTCATGTTTCATTTCTCAAAAAAATAATTGGTCGAGAAAGTACAAAGTCAATCGGACTTACCGGTGCTCGATGAGGAAGGACGCATACATCTCCAATCTGAAGATATACTACAACATAGAATCCGAAGACTGAGATCACGTCGGATTCAAGAATTTCTCATTAAATGGCAAGATTTACCGAGAGGAGGATGCCACATGGGAACACGAAAGTATCTTCCAGGACATTTCCAGCTTTGAGGACAAAGCTTTCCGAGGAGGGGAGTCATGTTACACTCCAAACATGAAGAGTCGGCTATATTATCCAATTGTGTAAAATTCATTATATATGGGTTCATAATAATTTAATTGAAGAATCATCTTATCTTATCCTTTTATAATTTCATCTGCCTTTGCGCAAGGGTGTGCCCACCTTAAGTGGCCATTGATTTGTTCCATTCGTTTACTGAAAATATTTCTGTATTACATATTCTTCGATTTCGTCCTTTCGATTCTGCATTGTAAATATCTGTGAAATTTAATTAGCAAAAGGTAGAAATACCTTTGCATGCTCCTTGGTCTAGTCCTCGCTCCGTTCTGTGTCGATACTTTCAGCTAGAGAGGGTGGTGGAGCAATTGTTCCAGCGTCTGCTTGGTCTCTATTTTGGGTTATTCTTCACATAGCACAAGTGGTTCTTCTTCTCCCATGTTGTGTGCCAACAACTGGTTGTGGTGGAGGAAGCAAACAGTGGTTCAATAATGTAACAAAATAGGATTCCAAGAATGCAACATTAAATTTTTTCGTGCTTGGCAAAATTGTGGATTTTTTGTATATAAGGCTGTCATTGTTGTTGATCTCCAATTATTTCTTTGTATTATCTTTGAAATGAGCCTATTTTGCTCTTCTAAGGCAACATCTCTCTCAACCTCTAACCTTATTCTTTCTTGTGCCCATATATCTTCTTAGGTGTGTTGCATAGGAGATTTCCTCATTATTTCTTCAATTGTTCTCCTAATTCTTCCCATAACTATACCTCCTGTTGTAATTGCCCTTCCTTCTTTTTTAGATCTGGAACTACTATAGATCAATTTCTTATTTTCAGGGCATATGCATCAATAGATCAGTAATCAAAATCGAAAGTATCATAAAACACATAATGAGATTTACTCCACTTATAACCAATATCATCCAAACAAATCTTGCCATAAATATAATCGTATTGGACTTCATGAGTAGTTGAAAGGATTAAAAATCTTGTAAGTTATTGTATATAATTCATTTCTAAAATTTTGTCATTGATAAAAGTGATTATCTGGTTTGATTTTCAACATAGTGATCCTATCCATTCATTTAACTGATCGCATCTTGATGATCTTGAGGTGGATTATTCAACTTCTATGATGAATTTCTTATTCGGCTTGATTGTCCTATTGATGATTTTGTTTTGACTGATCAAGGGATAATTGTACCCTTCAATTCTTGAGGTAGAATGTGTCCTTTTGTCATAGCCATTAACTTTATGTATAGTCCCATCATTATTCCTTCAATAGCTTCGAAGGTCAATTTCGTACACACTTATTTCAGAGTCTTATCTTTAGGTACCATTTTCAAATCTGACCATAAGTACTTATTGACATCAAGAACATTACCAGAAAGAAAGAAAGATTTGCTTAACTTATTTTCGATAGGATACCAATTTCAGAGAATAGCCAACATGTTTCGCTACAAAGAGGATCAACATGAGTTTTATGACTCTTTTGTTTGGATTTATTGAAATATACTTCGACATAAAGAAGAGTTGTAGAATTCTATTCAAATCCAAGCTATCGAAGCTTGTAACACTCTCATATCCATGGAGAAAATATATTTTGAAACCTCTATTCAAGATTCACACTATGATGTATGGTTAAGAAATAATTCTCATAATCATCTTGCCATAGAAATTCCTTTAAGTCATTTTGAATGGTTCAATAGATTCTTCAGTTGGACAAATTGGTCCTTTCATGTCCGATTTGGAGATTCTTGGTTATCTCCAATACAAGACCCATTAAATATTTTCTTTAAATTTTTGCCTCAGTGTTATTATAATTTTATCAAGAAGTATGTTCCTACTAGAGAGGTTGATTTTAATAGCAAGCTTTATCAGAGTCTTATTTATCAAAGATATGTATAGACTCACTTATCATGGGATTCATAATGATTCTCTCAAACTCAGTGTATGATAGAAATGGATCTTATCTTGTATGGCCATCATGGTACTTCTTGGCCATATTATGTATTTGATAGATATATTAAAATCTGCTACAATTTTCCTCCTCCATTTATCTATTCAAAGCATGACTTGTCTCTAGTCATAAATTATGATAGTTTAGATTCTTACTGAAGTCATGATGGTGACCACCACTAATATTTCTTGCTCCTAATTCTGGCCAACGACCATTTTTGTATTTAGAAACTGCTTAGTTCTTATCCATCAATAAAATATTCAGTTGTTGGTTTTATATTTTTCATCAAACTATTGCAAGTGTATGCTCCAGTAATACCACATGCATGGTATAATAGGTAATTCCTACTTTAAATAATGTAGTACACCTCAATACATTTGACCACCACCCGGGTGGTCAGGTGGCATACTTTACTAATGAGCCGGGATATGTGGATTATCAAAGTTGTTTGGTGGAGTTCTGATATAGTTTACCCCAAAATTTCATGTCAAGAAAATATTTTTGGTGAAATTTGGGGGCGGTTTCCATGCTTAAATGTATCCTTGCTCTCTTTCACCTTACTAGGGTTTCATGCCAGAAGATGGTTCTGGTGATTGTGGATGAGTTCCATGTTCTATAATGGTTCTGGCACTACATCATAGTATCTGATTAGAAAGTCCAAAGCGTATTATAACATTGATCAAAATATAAATAAGGAAAATATTGTTTTGTTTATCTCTTGATATTAAATTTCCAATAGTTAGTTTTCAATTTCTAAAAACTAACTTACATGGTTTACTTCAAACTTGTAATCCATAAGGTTTCATTTTAGCACATGGATATAGCCATTTAAGTTGTCCATAATAGTTTGGCAATCATAGTTCAAGTGATCCTTTAGTGGATTTGAACCAACTTATAGTTCCTCTTGTTCATACACACTTGGAAATAAGGAGTAAGTCAAAAGACATAGATGTTGAGTAATTTCCTAAAAGAGTCTAAGGTACACCACTTAAAACCCATGGAAGGAGGGTTCACTTAGCTCTTCCACTTTTGAATGATTGTGGATCTATTCATGGGAGAAAGAAACTCGGACATCAATAATCTCAAGTACTGACCTTGTCCTTACCAAGTGTGCATCATTTAGAGTTATAGAACTTATATTTTGAGTTTCTCTCATGCTTTATTTCATGCCCAAATATTTTTCTTACCTAGATCTAACTAGAATCCATTAGTTAGCCTGGGCTCTGATACCAACTGTAACAACCCCAATTATTACTACTACTCATCCATAATTTTTTTTTTTAAAGTTATTTTTTAAAATCATTTATTTATCTTCCAAGTGTAAGGGATAGAATCATGATCTAAGATAGATTCATTCCAAATGGATTGTAAGTTATCAAGGTAATCAACATCAAAATACATTAAGACTTGATGAGAGTCACTATTGAGTAGAAGTGATCAACTTCTACCAAACCCTCATACCACCCAGGTATGAGAACACTCACAAAAGCATTAGGTTTTCATCCCTCACCAAAGGGAATCACCCTTCACCATAATATCCACCAAGATTAGTATGTAGGTGAATACCTTGAAGATGGAGATGTGTGACTCCAAGAAGCGTGTATCCTTATTCTACTTGCAATATTGTCTCGAAATGAAATTAAATACCACGAAATGCATATAACATGAAAATAACAAAGAGAGATCCTTTTATTTATATTGAACCCCGGTTACATGTTAGTCCCTCTAAGGGATACCCATTTTGATACAATGAATTATAAGCAAAAAAATGGTGAATAAAATATCCCCTTGAAAAGAGGTGGTGCACTTTCGTAGGACTCCCGATCTCGTACACAAAATTGTATGAGGGCTTATAGATGCCTCCTCCAGATCTGGTCCTAGAGGGATCCTTGTGCTCCTTATGCTTTAATTCAATCCTGTAGACCTATACCTGCATTCATGGAAACAACAAAGTATGCTTAGTAGGATGGGTTGCCTCTCCGGATGAGGCCTTTGTTAATGGATCTAAATAATCATGGTAAAAATGACATACAAGCACGAACATAATAATAAATACATGTAAAGCTAATAAATATAGAATAAATGTGTTAATGGAAGCGGATCTGAGCTATGACTTAACTAATAAAATTAATCAATAATAAATCTAGACTAAAGCAATAGGGAAATAACGTCTATGCCCTAAAATATTCCTGTGGGCCACTGTCCAAGATAGTGGTCGTGATATGAAGTCCTTTTCCTTATGAATCAAGGGCTGTTGCACTATCCTCTTTGCTGTAATTGATGTTCAAGGGTCGTCTGGTGTGTCTCCTACACTGATTGGTGATTGACAACAATGAATATGAAAATTGATGCATGATTGTAGCTCCTCTGGACGGTGCTTCAATGCTCCTCAAAGGGGCGTAACTTGGTTCTCCGTTTCAATAGGGCTTCGTTGCTTGACTCTTAAACTTCACAAATATTTTACTTTTTGTGGGAGAGTCTATATGTAGAATTACCTCTCAGATCTGGAACTTGGCTTTCTGTAGAAGCTTCAATCCAAATTGCATGTGACTGACCATCCCGGGTGAAAAGCGTCAGTCACAAAATGGAATGGAAGGGATAGTTAGGAGGAACTTAGGGAGTTCCTCACCAAAATTTGCCCACTAACCATGTAGTGATGTAGTCAGACTACGTGATCTGGGCTCGTATTCATGGCCAGACTATGTGTGATGATGGCCGCTATCAGGTTTAGCATCCAGGTATGGCTATTGTAGTCTTTAGCAGCCAGGCGTGGCCATTGTAGTCTCCAGCGGCCAGGTGTGGTGGCCGCTCCTCTTGAGAGTGGCTAGGCTTGGATGGGCTATGACTGCCCTGTTTGAGTGGTTAGGACCACTTCTTGCCTTTGGAGAGATCCAAGAGGGTTCATATGGTCTACATATGTGTCCATATGTTTAGTATCCTAAACATGACACATTTTAGGTGTCTACAGATGCCCATTTTTGGGACGCACTATGATAAAAATACAGCGTGGAGCAAAAAGTAGACCACCTAGGACCATATTGTAGGTTGGATGATGATCATTGATTTTATCAACAAAGGATACCCCAGTCATGCAGGGGGGCATGAATCCTAGAATAATTGCTTCCAACGACATGGAAGACTTAAATTTGTGGAAGTTTGCACTCGCTCATCAGGCAACCAGGTAGCTTAAGTACTACTATAGGTTCGAAAGGAGGGGAGCTACAAACTTAACTATCATATTTGATTTTTACCCCATAAAAGGGTAAGATTATGATAGTTGTTGGCAATGATTCGTAAGACGAACGTAACTCTAACATGATCGAGATGATATTTTATTGACTTTGATTATGATTGTTGAAATTTTTTTACTACCCCTCAAGTGTCAAGTCAATGAAGGAAAGGAAAATTAATAAAGCGATGAGTCACTTAACCAAAATGAATGATTTGGAACTCTTTAGATATTTGCTCTATTGTTATAGAGTAGTTCATCAACTCTTCATCATTTAATCATTATGTGTCAATCCAGGGTGGTGTCCAAGGCTATATACGAAAGTAGGGGTTAACAGACTGATTTTTAGTTCATCTAGATCATGGCCTTATTCATGGAATAGTTAGTGTTTGGGGGTGTCAGGTGTCCCTTTTAATCTCCTAGAAACTAAAACTGAGTGCCTACTTATCCTTGCATAATTGAAATTCACACAGTTGCAAAAAAGGAAACCTGGACTATTGCAAAAATTGAAGGTAACAAAATTTAAATGACAGGAAATACCCAAATTGAAATTGCAGCATTTACTATAAAAACAATGAAAATTTTTTTGAATTGAAATATCACACTTGCAGAAATAAAACAAACTGATGAAATTCAAGAACTGACAAATAAATGTTGCAGAATCTGTAACCAACTGTATTGACAAGAAATTTTGGAAATGTTGATTAAGAATGCAGAATGTGAAATAGGAAATACTGTGTTTAAATTCTATCCTAGATGATTCAACTATCATGCATTCATGTGCCACATGTTCTATGGAGTCTAAATTAATATTAACCATGCAAAAGCTGACATATTTTTGCTGATTTGCTGCAACAAGAAATTAGTAGAATTATGGGCTCGGAAGTGGCCCTTGCTTCCCGAACCAAAAGAGGGAAAAAGTACTTGCTCTACACTATCAAATCCTCACACTGAACTCAGAAGCAAACATGAATGACAAATATTGCACCTTTATTTCATTCTCAGCATATCAATAGTGTAAGGGAAGTTCTACAGACTACTGATCTATTGTAGTACACAATTACAACACTTGGACTGCTCTATCTCCTAGCACCTATATCCTTTATCCTATATGCTCAACCAAATGGGAGCACTTTATTTATACTAGCAAGGTACAACAATGATAAGGTTTGGTGCTTCAATACAGGACTATTACAACTGTTGTAGGACTGTGTTTCCCAAAAATGTAGGGATCTGATCCATTAAACCTTATCCATTCCAGCTGCTGGCTTTATCTGGTGAGGGACAGGTGTTGGAAAGGATAGGGAGGTCCCTAGAATAGTTGCAACCACTGTTTACCTCCCTTTTACTACAATTAAAGATGCATTTGACCAAATTTATGTCTTCTACGCTCATTCCGGAGCTGCTCTGGAATATCAAGCAGTAGAACAGAGTTGGCATTAATTCATGCAACAGAAGCATGTGTGACCAGTTGTGATGGCAGAAATAACCTCCATAGGTACCCAGATGACTGATTCCACCTTTTGTATGAGTTGGAGTGGACAAATTCCAAGCCATGTTGTATATGTACAATTGGCTAGAATTTGTATGGAAAAATTCTTGTTTTCTACACAGTCAACTGTTGACAAAGTATTTGGCACCTTTAGATTATTCAAAATGGGTGAATGGTAGGGAAAATTTGTAAAAGAAGCACAAAACTAAATAGATATCAGTACCTTCATATTACAATTCTAATTTAATGCAAAATATACTAAAACATACAACTGAAACAGATTATAAAACATAGATAAATTAGTCAAAATAGGTCATATGCACTTTATCATTCCAATATGCAAACATCATCATATAATGCATAGTATCACTAAAATTAGTACAAAAACATATCATAAGTAGTTCCAAATAGTTTAATAAGTTATCAAAAGCAGTCTTTGTATGAGGTAATGTTCTGCCTCATCATTTCCCCCCAACCTATTGCAATGCATGTCCTCATGCATTCTGTTCTGCTACAACAACACAAAGATCTATGTCAAGATAGCACTCAACATATTTCCATAGTCTACTTCCAACCTTGTAATATCCTTTGTGCTCTTTAATCTCCCTGAGCCACTCCTGGAATTGATCGTCTGATTGAGGGTCATTATCAAAGAAATATGGAATAGGGGTGATAATTGTTGGATTCCTATACCTGAGACCTATCCATTGCTCCTTTACCTCAAATATGGTCTGGATTATACATTCTGCCCTTCTTCTAGACCACATCAGGTTATTTGGTGAGATGGGTTCTCTCTTCTACAATGATATAGGTAACTCTCCCCATCTATTTTTGCAAGCTGATAAAGCATCAGCAAAAGATGTTGCACAAAAGGTTTGAAAACCATCTATGCATTTTTGCAAGTTCCCTAGATACATTTTTCTTACTCTGTCATCCCTCATTAGAGTATAGTGCTCACTGGTGGAGGTCCTATGGTTCAGGTGAATAGGCCTAATGAGCAAAACTACCTATAATTCCATGGCTTTGCTGGTTTTCTTTTCCTGCTCCCAATATATTTGATTTTGGAGTGTAGACTGAAAAGCCCTAAGCTGAAGATCACCAGTGAAGACATGGGGAAGGAAGATAACTTCTATTGGCAAAAATAAATTGTGTAGGAATAACTCACATAGCAGATTCTGGTGTTCTATAGAACTTTTCCAAAAAGCTTCCAAAAACTCACCAGGTGTTTCCAATTTGTGAGAGAGACTAGAAGTGACCCTCATCATTTGCCAATGGAGGTATCTCTCCTTTAAAATTAAGCTATAGAATCTGGCTGGCCTCCAACACTGAACCATACATTCTACAATCTGGCATACATCCTGCACTTGTTCCTTCAATTTTTCAATTTCTAAATTTTTTTGTTCTAACTCTTTTGTTAAGGTCTGTAATGATGAGACCTTTCCTTCTAATTGATGACATTTTGCCATCCAATATGCCACATATTCATTATATTTTGCAAGTGTGATTGTGTCTGGTGATCTAACAATTGGTTGCATTTGAGGAATGATATTAACTTGGATGCCTATATCCACCTTTTCAATTATAGGGGGCTCTGTCTGTGTTCCAATTTCTACTAGTTCAATCTCAGATGCATTCAAATTAACAAGATTTTGAGGAGACTATGGAATTACCTCTTCTTGTACTGTTATTTCTACCTTTTTAGGTGTTATTGATTCGATTATCTGCTGTAAAGTACTTCGATGCTCATCCTTTGTTTTATCTTGAGCCTATTATTCTTGTGTTACTTCTTCTTCTTTTATTGCTGCTAATTGGTGAGTTTATTTCAATATTACTAGCTAAGTTCAATAATATATTAGCTAATTCATCCCTTAAGTCATACTAAGGAGGATGCTACTCTAGAAGTGTGAGTCTAGCCTTTATAGCCTCTATCTCTTGCCATAACTTAGCAATAATATCATCTTTTTCTTTCAAGGAAGCTTCACTCTTTTCAATCCATCCTGTCTGAGTTTTTATGACACTCCTAGCTGCATGCAACTAAGTCTTTATGTCTATTTCTTCTTCCTCTTCAGTGCTCAAATCATCTTCCCCTTCCTCAGCTACTACTGATTCTTCCTCAGAATCTGAATAATCCACAAGTGGTGCAGATATTTTTGCAATAGTGATGTGTCCTTTTGCTTCTTCTGTTATGGTTATATCTTCTGAATATAATGGGTAATTGAGGGACATTGTAGGCATAGCCATATCTATTGCACTATTTATGCCCTTGGTACTTATATCTTCAACTTTCTCCATAGTTTCTTTCACCTGCAAGGTATCAACATGTGCAGTTCCTTCTTCCTTTTCCACATCACCTATGTTGGTGGATTTCTGAAGTCTTGAAGACCTTCTCAATCCCGAAGTTGATTGCTTTTGTTTCTTTTTATATTGTGAAATAGAGCTTGTCAATCCTAGGGTAGGGTCTGCTTTAGGTGTTCCCTTCTCCATCTGCCCTTCCCTGCTTGAACTTCCAAATTGCTTAGTGGACTGAGTGGGAAAAATAGTTACATTTTTAAAAAATGTAACCTTCCTCCTCTTTCCTATAGGATCAATCTTAGACTTTTTCTCTCTTTGCTTCCTTGTCCTGGAGGATGGAGGTCCCTATGGTGAGGAGGGAATTTCTTTTTTAGAGGATTCAGTTTCAATTTCATGTTCAAAACTTTCAATTTCTATTTCTGCTTTAGATTCAGGTCCTTCAACCTCTACCTCTTCTTCAGATCTAGGGCTTTCAACTGCCTCTTCCTCAATCAACTCATTCCATGCATGAAAAAACCTATCAAAGCTTCTAGGGTTTCCCCTGAAGTGATGTCTGCATATAATCTTGATTAGGCCATGGTGTTTGGGAGACCCTTTTCCTGCTTGGTACTTTTTGGCCATATTTACTAGCTCTCGATATAAATACGAGAGGAAGGTTTACCCTAAGCTCAGAGTTTGAGTTGCCATGGTGAAGATGGGTTATAATTCTCATATGATGTCCAGACAGGATAGGGAATTGCCCATCATAGGTCAAAAACCTAATGACCCATACTACAACTTCATCCCAAGGAGGTTGTAAACTTGTTCTTTTGACCCCCTTGTAGATATTATTACTTAATATAAACTCAGTGGGCCTATCCTCATTTCCCCTAAATTGATTTACAAGTTCAACTAAAGTATTTTTCCCTGATTTTCCAATTTGAACCCCATGCAATGATAATTCAATAACTTGGTTGAGAATTTTGGGGCTTACCTGGATGGTCATGCCGTTGATATGAATTTGGTTGTTGTGGAAGGTACGTGCAAACTCAGTAGCCAACCCTTCTGAATACCCATCGAACTTGTGCAAGAAGGGTATAAATCCCCCTTCTGTAAAAATTTGCATGGACTCCTCATATTTCTGCAAAAATTCTATGTTATCTGGTTCAATTTTGTTCTTCTGTCCACCCATTGTTAATTTCCTGTGTGCAGAGTATCTCAGGCTTACAAATTTTGAACAATAGGGTTTTTTTAGTTTTTGAAATGCTTAAGTTTGTCAATGGTAATGCTCGAGGGTGAGGAGTAAATAGATGCAGTGCCAGAATGACTTCAAAATATGCTAGGAATGTGAAATTGGAATGTGATGACAAGTTATTGCACATAGAAGTCATCATTAATTTTTACTGCATGTTATAGCTATCGGGAGTGGCATGGCATATTTTACGAAAGTTCTTCTTTTAAATAGATTTTGAATCGTGTGCCAAGTGGTCACGTGTTGTAGTATTTGAAACTCCATGCCCTCCTCAAAATTTTGCCTTGGAACTCATACTTGAAACCTGCGTCCCAAGTGCTATTTCCAACCCAACTGGCACAAAACCTTAGGAATCCACAAAAAAATTAACTTAATTTTGACTTTTCAATTGGATGATTCTGGAGATTAATGAATTAACCTTTTTTTAATTCATTCCAATAGGTTTTATCATATGGTTCATTCCATAGCATATACCCTTATTCATTCCAAAGCTAATTACAAAGCTCCTTTATTTCAAAATTGTTATGTGTAGCAGGTTCATCTTAGAGCAGTACCATTCAAATGCATTTGAAAAGCCTTTTTTGTCTTAGACTATCTTGATAACTTTCTGGAACCAGACCTTATGTATGCTTTATACTAACTAGGGATATCATACACTACATAATAAATATTTACAATATTAAAATAGAAAAAGGCACATACCTGAAGAAACCATTCTATCTATATTTTGTACAAATGTTGTTTTCTGTTGATTTTAAACTGACTCCTCATAGAGTGTAATAGGTGCAATCTAAAAAATAGTGAAATAGAGGTGAGAATGAATGGAATGGTAAATAGTGAAACAATGGTGAGAATGAATGGAATGGTAAATAGTGAAACAATGGTGAGAATGAATGGAATGGTGGTGGGTCTATGAGGCAAACATGTCGAAAAAACCGGTTTTCATGTAAGCCCAATTCAGATGCGCCTCAAAGAGGTTTTCACATTCTGAATTATTATTATTTATTTATTTATATATATTTTTTTCATTTTTTTTATATATTTTGGTTCATGTCACTTGATTGAGTCCATCTTGGAAGAAGTGGTTTCTTCCAATACTGATACATCCAAGTTTCCTACTTGCTTGAGAAACTCCTCCTTGGTTAACGGTTTGTGATATATCCGAAGACGATGACCGTTAACCACCATCTTCCTTCTTGAATCATCTATTGGTGAAATGCGTACAACTCCATTTGCAAATACCTCCTCAACCTGATAAGGTCCGAGCCACCGAGTCTGCAACTTGCCAGGATAGTCTTCATATCGTGAGTCAAACAACAAAGCCCAATCGCCTTGTTGAAATTTCCATTGTTGGATATGACTATCATGCCACAACTTGCATTGTGACTGGATCATCTCGGTCTGGTGCAATGCATCCCTCCTTAGCTCATCCAATGCATTGAGCTACAGAATTCGGTCCATTTGTGCCTGTGACAAATCAATACCTACTTCCAAAGCAGTTCGAAGAGTTAGTAATTCAAATTCAATAGGCAAAAGAGGCTTTTTACCATAAACCAATTCATAGGGAGTAAATCAAGTAGTGGATTTCCAAGTGGTGTTATAAGCCCAAATTGCTTCAGGTAACTTCTCCACCCAATTCCTCCTATGGGTAGCTATAGTTTTGGTTAAGATCCTCTCTAATTCCCTATTTGTCACTTCAACTTGGCCATTGGCTTGTGGATGGTAAGGTGAGGATTTTCGATGTTTGATTTCATACAGCTTTGTAAAGGCTTCAACAACTTTTGAGGTAAACTGAGGTCCCTGATCAGTGGTGATGGATTGTGGGGCCCCAAAACGCAGGAAAATCTGTGAATATAGGAAATCAACAACTTTTTCTTCTCGAGCATGCTTAAAAGCATGGGCTTCTACCCATTTGGTTACATAGTCAGTACATACCAAGATATGCACTTTCCCTTGGGAAGGAGGGTCAATGGGTCCTACAAAATCTAACCCCCACCTCTCAAATGGTTCTGTTCCTACTTGAGGTTGTAATGGCATTTCACTAGTGAAGGTAGGTTTTCCCATCCTTTGGCATGCATCACAATGTCTAACATAATTTTTCACATCTTTATGCAAAGATGGCCAGTAATAACCAGTACCCAAGATCTTTCGAATTGTACTCTTGACTGAATAGTGTCCTCCTGAAGGTTCATCATGACATGCCCGTAGGATATCATATACCTCATCCTTGTGGATGCACCTATGCAAAACATGGTCAGGACTACATTTGAAAAGTAAACCTCCTATCCATTTAAAAGAAGAACTTTGCTTGATTAACTATTTCCTTTGTTTAGGAGTAAAGTGAAGAGGAATTTTTCCTGTAGCCAAATAATTAGCTATATCTACAAACCATGGAGACTGCATAGAAATAGCAAATAGTTTCTCATCAGGAAATGCATCTTCAACCAACTCTCCTGTATCTTCATTTGGCAATCTTGATAGAAAATCTGCAACTACATTAGCTTTCCCTGGTTTATTAACTATAGTGATATCAAATTCTTGCAATAGTATTAACCAACGAATAATTCTTGCACTAACCAGAGGTTTATTCATCAGGTATTTAATGGCAGCATGATCTGTATGAATGAATACCTGATATCCTGTGATATAGTGTCGAAACTTATTAATAGCATATACTACAACTAAGAATTCCTTCTCAGTAGTAGTGTAGTTCTTTTCAGCTCCTGTCAAGTTTTTACTGATGTAATAAATGGCATAATGCTCCCCATTGTCAATTTGCCCTAATGCAGCTCCAATAGCAGTATTGGAAGCATCAGTTTGAATATGGAAGGGCAATTCCCAATTAGGTCCTCTCAATACAGGGGGAGTTGTTAACTTTTCTTTTAATTCCTCAAAAGACTTTTGACACTCAGTAGACCAAGAAAATTCAGAATTTTTCATTAGTAATGCAAACATTGGATTGGCTATGGTACTGAAATTGGCAATAAATCTGCGGTAGAAACCAATGTGTCCCAAGAAACTCCTCACATCAGTTTGAGTTTTTGGAGGAGGAAGGTTTTTGATGACTTCCACCTTTTTAGGATCAACCTTGATCCCATAAGAGGAGATATGATGACCAAGGACAATCCCTTCCTCCATCATTAAGAAGCATTTCTCAGGATTAAGAGACAAATGGTATGTTTCACAACGTATTAAAACTTTTTCAAGTTGTTCCAAAGTATATTCAAAACTATCCCCAAATACTGTGAAATCATCCATGTAAATTTCTACACTCTCATTTGTCAAATCAGAGAATATGGCCAAAACAACTCTTTGAAATGTTGTTGGAGCATTACATAAACCAAAAGGTAGAACCCTATAAGCAAAGGTTCCCCAAGGACATGTGAAAGTAGTTTTCTCTTGGTCTTCGGGTGCAACTTGTATCTGATTATAACCACTGAATCCATCAAGAAAACAGAAAAATTTCTTGCCAGCAAGGGTGTCTAATACTTGGTCTATGAAAGGTAATGGGAAATGGTCCTTATGTGTTACCTTATTTAACTCTCTGTAATCCACACACACTCTCATTTTCCCATTTTTCTTTGGAACAATGACTAATGGAGAAACCCATCTACTATCTGATATTGGATAGATGAATCCTACATCTAAAAGCTTTTCAATTTCTTCCTTGACAATATCTTTCAAAGCAGGGTTCAAACGTCTTTGAGGTTGTCTCACAGGTTTAACATCTTCAGTGTATATTCTATGTGTACACACATCAGGGTGAATGCCAGTCATGTCCTTATAACTCCAAGCAAAATCCTGAACATGTCTCTGCAAAACAACAAATAATTTGGCTTCTTGCTTATTAGTCAACCAACTATTAATGTTCAAAAACTTTCCTGGTTGTATCTCAATCTGCTTAATCCCTGGATAAACAGAGTTGCCAACCTCATATTTACTGATTAAAGCATTTAAGGGACAATGATGTGGCTGCAGAGTATGAAATACTCTTGATTCTGGTGTAAATGTGATACCTAATGGGATCATTTGCATAGGACAGGTGAAAGAAGTCGGAAGATGATGATGCCATCCATGTGGCAATGTGAAGGAGCTTTCTTGTAGTGGAATAGATGACAGATGTTCAACAGTTTGTTCTTCATATTTCCATAACAAACGATGGACAAGAATTTGATCATCCCTAAGGCCTTCTTCTTGCAATGTTTTCACCAAAACTATTTCATGTTCAAAGATTTCTCTTTCTGGTGAATTAAGTTCTTCAATATGTTCCTTTACTACAATGGTGGCCAAGGTGACAATAGTTTCCTGTTCTTCATCAGACTCAGGATACCATATCTGTCCAAAAAATTTGGCTAAAGGTTGGGCTGGTGGATACAAGGAAATATTTTTCAGGTCTACACCATTTGAAATAGTCATCTCACCTGACCTGCAGTCTATAAATGCAGTTGTAGTGGCAAGCCAAGGTCATCCTAGAATAATAGGATAGCCATTAGCTGAGTTTCTAGGCTACAATACTAAGAAATCTATAGGATATTCCCAAGAAGACACTTCAATGGCAACATCCTCCAGAATTCCTTTCGGTTTGGCCACTGACCTATCTGCCATTTCCAAAATTGTGGTAGTAGGACTAAGATTATTGAGCTGCAATTTCTGCATGGTTTCCTTAGTCATCACGTTGATTGCAACTCCTAAATCAATAAGTACATTTGGAATTTGAACTAACCCAATAGTAATTGTAACTATTGGACTCCCTGGATCACCATATTTGGGGGTACTAGTTTTCTAGAGAGTAGGTCAGCCAACTTACCTTCTACTTGCACAGTCTTAGGAAAGGCTTTCTTCTTCCTGCTAGGTTTCCTAATGCATAACTCCTGAATGGTTTTCTTAATCAGAGGTACATCCTTTATTGCCTACAACAAAGGGAGTGAGATAGACATTTTCCTCAATTCTATGATTAATTCTGATTCAGGAGGAGTGATAGTGTGGTCAAACCTTTCAGGATATGAAAGGTCTGCTGAGGCAGGTTCAATTTTTCCTTGTAAACTTTTTGTTTTTCCTTCTTTTTGCTCTGTTTGTGGTTTTTTTGGACTTGAAAATTCTTGCTTTCCATCAATTTCTTCAATAGTGGGTGGTGCAGGGTCAGGTAAAACCTTCCCTGAATGTAACTGGATGTTACTACAGTCAAGGACATGGACTACAGTAGTCTCTTCAGACTCAGCTCCATAAATAGGGGTTGCTTGTCTATTGTTATTGGGGTTAGCCATAGGTTGAGCTGGAAGTGGAGGTTGCTTAACTGGTTGTGATTGTTGTGGTGGCATTCTTCCTTGAAAGTTTTGATTAGGAGCTAGTAGTAGGTTTTGAGTCTATCCTTGATACCTCTGTTGCCCTTGATATGATGGGTATTGTGGCCCCCATCTCTGCCCAGATTGTTGATTCTGTGTCCAAGGTGGATTAACAGGATTCCATGGTTGATTCCAACCAGAATGTGACCAGTCTTGAGGGGCTGACCAAGATTGATTCCATGGTTGTGAAGGTGGTTCTGAATATCCCCAAGGCATATTCCAAGGATTTTATCCCCAACTTGTAGGAAAATGAGGGGCATTCTGGTATTGTGAAAAGTTACCTCCTGGCCTCTGCCCAATAACATTAAGTTCTTCAGTTTGGGTTTGCAAAACATTTTTAAGGTGAGGCAGGAGATGGCACTTATCAGTGTTATGCTCTTTTGAACAAATGCCACAAATAGTTGAGATAGAGGTTCTATCCAAAGGATAATCATGTAGGGCATGCTTATTCCTGCATCTAGGACAATAGATAGCTAGGGGTGGTGAAGAATTGGATTTTGCATTCCTTTCCCCTAATGCAATATTTAATTGAACAAGAATATCAGTTTTCATGTTAGCCATTTCCTCCATCAAATATTTTATATCAGTATTACCAGGATTCCTTTTCCTTCTTCTTTGCCTAGTGTGGGAATAATTTCTGCACAACTCTACAATATCATTAATATCAAGTTGGTTTATATCTCCTTTTCCCATTAAGTCCAATACTTCTCTGGAATCATCCTGCAAACCTCTCAAAAATATAGTTTTTAATAAGTCAGTTTCCATAGGACCACATCTCTTTTGGATAAAGGTAAATCTATCAAGATAATCCTCTAAGTTTTCATCCTCTTCTTGTCTAATCTAAAATAACTCATCCTTCCTATTTCTCACTCTACAATACTCCTGATACTTATCCAAAAATGCAGTTTCCATTTGATCCCAAGTGTGGATTGAATCTGGTTCAAGGCTCATAAACCATCATAAGGTTGCATCTTTGAGTGTAGAGGGAAATAACTTCAATTTTTGGTTGTCATTGACATAGTCATAAGTCTGACATAGAACTTTGAATTCAAATAAAAATTGATCAAGATCTTTAGAAACAACTCCCCTAAATATTGGCAATACTGAGGGTGAAATTGTTTTCATAGGAGCATTCTGAGTAGGATTCAGATGAATAGGGTATTCAAAAGTTCTAATAAGAGGATTGTCAGCATCATGACCAACAATGTCCCTATCACGTTCTCCTTGTTCTACCATAGGTGCTTCTTCAGTTTTAATTTGTTCAACTGGTTTAGATGGATCAGCCCTATGGGTATGTCTAGAAGCAAGTGCCTCTAAGAGCTCTTCTTGCAAAGATCCTACAATTTTAGTTGATGAAGAAGATGATTCTCTTTTAAGTCTTTCAGGAAGTTCATACACATGCAGATCTTCACCTGATCATGAAGAACGCCTTGGTGGAAAAGAGCCAGTTCTGATAAACCTTCCTCTTTCGTCTCTTGGCCTATGCATTCATGCCTATTTACTAAATGAACTAAACCTCAGGTTTCCAAAAATTATTTCCTGAAATAGGATAGTTTTTGGACTGCTAGACCTCTCCTAACAACACCTAAGCTTCCCCAGAAATGGTGCCAAAAATGATGAGTGTCATCAACTCTTCATCATTTAATCATTATGTGTCAATCCAGGGTGGTGTCCAAGGCTATATACAAAAGCAGGGGTTAACAGACTAATTTTTAGTTCATCTAGATCATGGCCTTATTCATGGAATAATTAGTGTTTGGGGGTGTCAGGTGTCCCTTTTAATCTCCTAGAAACTAAAACTGAGTGCCTACTTATCCTTGCATAATTGAAATTCACACAGTTGCAGAAAAGGAAACCTGGACTATTGCAAAAATTGAAGGTAATAGAATTTAAATGACAAGAAATACTCAAATTGAAATTGCAGCATTTACTATAAAAACAATGAAAATTTTTTGAATTGAAATATCACACCTGCAGAAATAAAACAAACTGATGAAATTCAAGAACTGACAAATAAATGTTGCAGAATCTGTAACCAACTGTATTGACAAGAAATTCTGGAAATGCTGATTAAGAATGCAGAATGTGAAATAGGAAATACTATGTTTAAATTCTATCCTAGATGATTCAACTATCATGCATTCATGTGCCACATGTTCTATGGAGTCTAAATTAATATTAACCATGCAAAAACTGACAAATTTCTACTGATTTGCTGTAGCAAGAAATTAGCAGAATTCTGGCAGAAATAATCCCTCTTCTGGGCCTGGAAGTGGCCCTTGCTTCCTGAACCAAAAGAGGGAAAAAGTACTTGCTCTACACTATCAAATCCTCACACTGAACTCAGAAGCAAACATGAATGACAAATATTGCACCTTTATTTCATTCTCAGCATATCAATAGTGTAGGGGAAGTTCTGGAGACTACTGATCTACTGTAGTACACAATTACAACACTTGGACTGCTCTATCTCCTAGCACCTATATCCTCTATCCTATATGCTCAACCAAATGGGAGCACTTTATTTATACTAGCAAGGTACAATAATGATAAGGTTTGGTGCTTCAATACATGACTATTACAACTGTTGCAGGACTGTGTTTCCCAAAAATGCAGGGATCTGATCCATTAAACCTTATCCATTCCAGTTGTTAGCTTTATCTGGTGAGGGACAGGTGTTGGAAAGGATAGGGAGGTCCCTAGAATAGTTGCAACCATCGTTTACCTCCCTTTTACTACAATTAAAGATGCATTTGACCAAATTTATGTCTTCTATGCTCATTCCGGAGCTGCTCCAGAATATCAGGCAACAGAATAGAGTTGGCATTAATTCATGCAATAGAAGCATGTGTGACCAGTTGTGATGGCAGAAATAACCTCCATAGGTACCCAGATGACTGATTCCACCTTTTGTATGAGTTGGAGTGGACAAATTCCAAGCCATGTTGTATATGTACAGTTGGCTAGAATTTGTATGGAAAAATTCCTGTTTTCTACACAATCAACTGTTGACAAAGTATTTGGCACCTTTAGATTATTCAAAATGGGTGAATGGTGGGGAAACTTTGTAAAAGAAGCACAAAACTAAATAGATATCAGTACCTTCATATTACAATTCTAATTTAATGCAAAATATACTAAAACATACAACTGAAACAGATTATAAAACATAGATAAATTAGTCAAAATAGGTCATATGCACTTTATCATTCCAATATGCAAACATCATCATATAATGCATAGTATCACTAAAATTAGTACAAAATCATATCATAAGTAGTTCCAAATAGTTTAATAAGTTATCAAAAGCAGTCTTTGTATGAGGTAATGTTCTGCCTCATCATAGGTGTGATTTCAACCCTATTTTGTAATTGTGCATCTCTATCCCTTGGGGTAGTCCAGCCACAATGGCCTTCTTAGGGAATCAAGGTGCTAGCTATTCTATTGTAGCGTGTGTTGAATCATTATTTTCTATAGGAGAATTGAGATGGATCCTCGCTCCCATGGGGTGGTCCAACTATTATAGCCTTCTTTAGGTTTGAGGTGAGGCATCTCAATTCTACCATAATTGCTTTGCCCCAAGTGGCCTTATGGTAATTTTCTCATCCTGTCGAGTTGCATGGAGTGCTAGTCATTGCAATCACCAAGTGTATAGAGTAGATAGTTGAATACGAGGCTCATCTGAGATTTGGTTGTTATTTGATTTTTAATTTTGGATTTTATGATGTTTTTGGATTTTGATGTATGTAAATTTTTGGTATTGGTTGAGATTTTGGATGCCTCTGACCAATAGGTGCTTTTTATGGACTATTTTGTGATGCTCTGTGGTGAAAATTTGATGAAATTCCTCCTTATTTGTTGGCCATTGTCAGGTCTAGCGACCCCCAATTGCTGCTTCGTGGCCATTGTCAGGTCCAGCGGCCAGGAAGTGCGGGCCACTGATGTTGGTAGTGACCAAGTCATGAATTGGAGAAATAAAAGGAAAATTAGGGTTTTGAGCTATCATTGTTGCCAGTTGTCATTTTGCACCTTTTGGAGCTCTAGGGTGTGTTTGTGTGACTACGATATGAAGCACTACTGATTTACTATTGAGAAGACATGATGGCCGAGTAAGGAGAAGCCTCGACTAGTGGAGGAGTTGGAGCTTCATGGGTACCTTTCAAAACCCTAACCCCTCTCTTATTAACTACATTTAAAATGAACCTCACTAAATAATTTGGTAAAGGAACCTCATTAACCCAATTGGCAATGAACCAAACCTATAGATAGGCTCAATTTAGGGTTTAAGTAGATGGGTTTCCTTTAGATTTAGGTTTTTGTAATTTTTTTGGGCTTAGGGGAGACATTGTTGGCATGTCCCCACTGGCCGCTACCACTTAGAGTGGCCAATTTTTTCTATGGTTGGTTGTTGTTGTTGTCAATGGCTAGTTTGATTTCCAATGATCATATTTTTTACCATTGGAACCTGGCCATTATCAGCTCCAGCGACCGCTTGGTGGCCACTCCTAGCACGAGCGACCAGGTTGATTTGAGTAGTTTACTTGTTTTTAAAGTGTAATGTTTGATCTTTTTGGATAATTTAGTGCATTTAGTTAGCATGTTGCCTTAGGCTCACATTTAGCTTGCATCATTTTTATTTAAGCATTTATTAGTTTGTCAATGCATTTGATTTAGGCTTTATTTTGCACTCTTTAGATTTTGTCTACTCGAGCTCGGGACCCAAAGCTACTTTGTGACCTTTTGCATGAGATGGATGACATAGACTGGGCCTGGCTTAAGGCTCGTGGGCTCCAGTATGTCATCGGCCTACCCATGATCATGTCGGATCAGGCCTACTTGACTGCCCTGGCCCACAGGTGGGACTCTAGGACCAACACCTTCCACCTTCCTACCGGTGAGATGACCATCACGTCGAAGGATGTCTACAGGATCTTCAGGATCCCTTTTGATGGAGTGCCTATTTTCTCTTCTCCCACTAATGCCTGAGATGTAGTGTTTTTGAGGGTCTTTGGGAGACATGTCACTACTGCCTTCAAGGATACTCATTCTAGTGGGATTTTTGTTGCCTATTGGTACTAGGAGGATGTCTTTTCCTAGATGCATGTTATGTTGTTGATGGTCATCGAAAACATCCTCATACTTGACTACTCTAGATTGAGGTTCCCATGGAACCTCTTGGTGATGGTACAGGATCTGATTGATAGTGAGGAGCCTATTATCTATGCTTGGGGAGCACACTTTTGGCATAGTGTTATGATGAGCTATACCGCATTCAGTATGATGGGCTAGTATTGCTTATAGCTTGCTCCTCCAGATCTAGGGATGGGAGCATATTAGGGTTGACCTCCCAGTAGGACTTCTAGTGGAGATTATTACACTAGATGATGATGTCTAGTGTTATGGATCTAGGTGGCCCAGAGCGCTCGAGGAGCGCAAGAGTCAGCCTTTTGTAGGGGAGATGTCCCACTACATGGCATCCTTGACTAGTTTGCGAGTTGTTGATATCATCTGGAGGCCTTATCATGAGTGCCCTACCTAGGAGGATCCAGCTAGCTTCACAGTGAGGACTCGACGTGATCGATGGTTGATCAGCCACAAGGATGGCATCAGAGAGTTCTTCTACTCTAGGGTGCTCTGATAGTTTGGCATTTAGTAGGATGTTCCCCTTGAGCTAGTTGTCTATCATCAGATTATCATAGAGAAGAACCTTCCACCACCATGAGTTATAGTAGTATTGGAGGAGGATGACCCTCCTATAGTTGATCCTAGTGTGGCCGATGTTGGGGTCATAGAGGTGTACACCCACTGGTGGGGTACATGATTATGGTAGGGTGGCAACTACCTAGGGTGGTCTTTGGATGAGGCTGAGGTTGAGGATCTTGATGGGCATCGAGTGTGGGCTCAGATGGATGACTAGGGGTAGGTAGGTCAGTAGGAGCAGGTGGTAGAGGATTATAGAGGAGCAGGTTGCCCTCAGGAGGAGGAGGAGTTAGCCCTAAGGAGTAGGAGTCTCCTCTCTGGGCTCAACTGCACTAGGTTGAGGTCGAGCTGTAGACATCCCAGATTTAGGTTCAGTAGAGGGATGCCACTATTGCAGACCTTTAGAGATAGGTTGTCCAGGTTACTACCGAGCGAGATGATGCTCAGATCTAGATTGCACCACCTCCTATAGCACCTCAGGGACCTGGTGGTCTAGATGCAGGTGCGGAGATTCAGTGCTTGCATGGATTTCTAGCAGATGATTTGGAGGAGCGCACCTGAGATGCCTCCTACATCTTGGCATTGGAGCATGAGGTCAGGCTTTGGGGAGGTCATCTACCAGAGAGGCCTAGGGTAGGAGGTTCATAGAGGACCAATCGGAGCACTTCACGATAGTCATCAGCTCGGTCGAGCCATAGGACCAGGTCTCGGATAGAGTGGACTAGGGGTGCTAGTTCTATGTCACCTCCTAGAGGGGGAGGTGAGGATAGAGGTGATACTAGTGGTGCAGGCCACTCTTGAGCATTGTGGCTCCTTAGACATTTTGTACCTCTTTTTGGGTGTAAGGTCAGCTGACCTACATAGTTGTAGCCTTATTGGAACTTTTTGTACCTACATGTACTTATTTGGATACACTTTTATATGATATCTAGACTTTGAGACTCATCATGTGTGTATCTGTTATGATTATGCTTTTATGTTTATGGATGTAGTATATGATTTTATGTGATATGATGTGATGATGTTTAGATGCTATGATTTGTTCATGTAGGTGAGCTACTTTATGATCTTATGCTATGTGACTCATATGACTTATGCTTTATGATGTGTGGATGCTTAGATGGCATGATCTAGATGATGATGATGGATGCATATATGGATGCAATGCTTATCGTTACATGCATGTTTGCTTTTGATGTGTTTGTATGCATCTAACCTTATGTTGCTATGATATGGAAAATGAAATATGTTATGTTATGTTGATGATCTAATGTGAATGAACTTGTATGCTTTAATCACTTAAAACATATGATATGATGTGATATGAGTTTGACAATCTAATGGGTGACACCACAGAATGTATAAAAATCATGAATAAATAATAATTCTCATAATAAGAATTAATCATTTAAGCATCAAGTGTGAGGTGAGATGATGGGTTTCTTTATAGGTTGCTATAGATATGCAAGAATAGTCAGTGGCCATTTTACTATCATTTCTGACATTTATCCGGTATCTATCCTATCTTATGCATTCGTTTAGCGAACAAGACCTCTTAAAGAAAGTTTGATTATGTGACTGATGATATGACCTGTTGCTATGAGGATGATTTTTGGGGTTTTCCATGAGACTCAAACACCCTAGTTGCTTCATCAAATGGTTGTATACTGATCATACAGAGCCTTTGAAGGATAAAGCTTTGTTATGCAGCCCTAGATATTCATTATCCCTATGTGTGCAAATGAATATATTAGATAGAACATAAGCATACCCCAATGCCAAGCGGGATTCATTCAGCCCATTGCTGTATTGGGGATCCTCAAATGTTTATCCTGATCCTAAGTTGGACTCAGTTGGATTAGACCACTAGGCAATATAGGACACCTAAGGCTAGCTCTTCCACATGCAAACATTGGTCTATTCAAAAGCAAGATGCTAATGTGACAGACATATCATCGTGCGTAAGGATACCTTATGGCTCGTTCATGCTGAGAATTCTAGGGATTCAAGTTCATACTCCTTTCTTTTCTTCATATTTATTTGGGATACTTGCTCATGATTTAGTGATGAAAATCACTGTTTATTTTGAATTTTTTTTTTCTTTTGAGCAAGGGATTTATGTAGTGATGATAATCACTGTTTACTTTGTTTTTGAATTTTGCTTTGTTCAGGATTTTGCTTGTTTTGATTAAAGCAAGGGATTTCTTTGGGTAGGGCTGAACTTGTCCTTTTGCCAATTCTCAACATTTTTGAGCCGGTCGCATAGGGGGATGAGCAAGATAAACCTTTTCACCTTAGGATACCTAATACCACTTCGTAGCGTTCATATTTCCCTTGTTACAACTAGGATTTTAGTGTTTTTATTAGTGATAGGATTTTAAAATATACCAGGTGCTATCAAAACCAAACCTTATCTATCAAAAGCTAAGACAACTTTCTACAAAGTTTGATAAAACCACTAGGTATGGCTGAGTGACCGAAAAACCCTAGTACATTCCTTATAGCAATAGAAGGGGTTGTGTTGAAAAACACAGTTACACTCATGGGTGATGGATGATGATGGATTTTGAAGATGCATGATTGATGTACAAGTGTGGTGTCACTTGTAATATTGCAAACACAAGTGTATCTTATGCACATGTGATGGATGGAAATGCCTAATGCAATGCAACTAAGTGAATGCAAATGCGAAATGCTAATGCAAATGTTTTTGTATTTTTGATGCTTTCAATTGTTTTTGAGTTTTGCTTATTATGAATGTTTTGATATTTTGACCAAAGGGCTTTAAGATGCCTTTGGAGCTTTTTTGATTTGACAAAAGGGCTTTAAGATGCCTTTGGAGCTTTTTGTGATTTGACCAAAGGGCTTTAATATGCCTTTGGAGCTTTTTGTGATGTGACCAAAGGGCTTTAAGATGCCTTTGGAGCTTTTTGTGATGTGACCAAAGGGCTTTAAGATGCCTTTGGAGATTTTTGTGAATTGACCAAAGGGCTTTAAGATGCCTTTGGAGCTTTTTGTGATGTGACCAAAGGGCTTTAAGATGCCTTTGGAGATTTTTGTGAATTGACCAAAGGGCTTTAAGATGCCTTTGGAGCTTTTTGTTTTTGATTTTAATGTTTTTTGATTTGTTTGGATTTTTATGATTTCTCTTGTTTTTGAATCTTTTGAAATTATTTGAATGTTTTTGATATTTTATTGATTTATGTGTGAAATGCCTTTAGATGAATGATATTGAGGGGCTCTGGCTCCTCAACACCTTCTAGCATTGTTAGGTGATATGCCCTAGTCCCAATATTCTTTGAGATGATATAGGGACCTATCCAATTGGCCATAAATTTATCTCGTAGATGCGGTGGTAGATTTGAGTTCTGTTGGTTCTCTTTAAGCACAAGATCCCCAACTTTAAAGTCTCTCAGATGGACTCTATTGTTATAAGCTCATGTTAGATGATCCTGGTAAACGTGAAGGTGCTCAAGGGCATTGATGCATCGTTCATCCAGGAGGGTCAATTGATCCAGGTGAGCTTGTCGTGCAGTGTCATCATTGATGAACTCTTTCAATGCGACGTGCAATGTTGGAATTTCCAACTCTAGAGGCATAATGGCCTCAGTGCCATATACAAGCAAAAATGGTGTTGCCCTAGTGGGCATCCGTATGCTAGTCTTGTAAGCCCATAATGCTAAGGGTAATTGTAGATGCCAATCCTTATGATTTTCTTTCATCATCTTCTTTAAGATGGCTACTATTGTCTTGTTTGAGGCCTCTACTTGCCCGTTTGCCTATGGATAGTATGGTGTCACAAAACTATGTTGAATGTTGTATCTGGTCGTTAGAGCTCACACATTTTTGTTTTTGAATGATGGACCATTATCCGAGATTATCTTGAAGGGTACCCCAAAATGATAAATGATATTGTGAAGTATGAACTCCACAATCCGAGGACCAATTATCGAGGTTAAGGGGACCGCTTCCACCCATTTGGTGAAGTACTCAGTGGTCGTTAAGATGAACGTGTGCCAGCCCAAATATGGGGGAGAAATATTTCCAATCAGATCGAAACCCCACTGAGAAAATGGCCAAGCCACCTGAATGGGCTGTAAGGCCTGAGATGGCAAGTGCATCAGGTTTGCATGATGTTGACATTTAATGCATTTCTTGACATACTCACAACAATCCTTCTCCATGGTGGGCCAATAATAGCCCATTCAAAGAATGCGCTTGGCAATGGCCATGCCGCTGAAGTGGCCACCGCACGTACCATCGTGAGCTTGCAAAATCACCCAAGCTGACTCTTGGGGCTCTAAGAAATGTAGGAGAACTCCATCATAGCTTCGACGATACAATATACCTCCTAGCAAGACATATCTAGTCACTTTTTTCTTGAATGCTCATCTCTCGGCATGCGATAGTCCCTGTGGGACAATTCCAAGCCTAAGGAAGTCTTGTAATTGGGATAGCCAATCTTGATAGGCTACAACCTCGATAGATAAGATGACTTGTTCCTCATGCAATTCGATTTGCACAAACATAGATTGAGAAACAACCTTGTGGTGAATAGTGGTACCATTCCCCATAGGACCTTGAGAGATCAAGGACCCCCAAGGTGCCTTCTTTAAGAAGTATTTGGCTTTATAGAACTAGTCATGGTCTGGCTCTATATGGATCATGTTGATTGATTCCTTGTTATCAAAAGCCTCATGTTGGATCATTGAATGTGAGAGCATTTTGACATGAATGGTAGTGAAATTGATAGATGGATTCTGAGGGATCAAGGATCCCAAAGATGCCATGGTGTCTACAAATATGTTTGATGAATGAGGGATTGCCTCGATGTCGTACCACTCTAGTTTGGCTAGATATGTGTCAACAAGCTCCTTGTAAGCTTTTAGGATTGGATCCTAACATTGAAATAGTCCTTTGACCTGGTTGACTATGAGGAGGGAGTCACCAAAGATATTTAGCCTCTTGATTTTCATGGTGATGGTTGTTTGGAGACCCAAGATTAGGGCTTCATATTCGGTGTTGTTATTGGTGCAAGGGAAGTCTAGCTTGAATGACAAGGGCATTGGAGCTCCTTGTGGCATGAAAAAGATAATCCCTACACCGCCTCCTTGCTCACACTTCGAACCATCGAAGAACAGAGTCATGTCAGCTTCATTTTCTGGTTCTTCGGGTTTGGGTGCTTCTATAGTGCAAAGACCACATCATCAGGAAGCTCTATGGTAAGGGGCCTACTATTCTAGAGAGGCACCTCAGCCAGCTGATCAGCTATGACTTGTCCTTTGATGGAATTTTGGCTTATGAATTCCAAATCAAATTCTATCAATAGCATGATCCACTTTGTAGTACGTGTATTATGATATGTCTTGCTCATCATATACTGCAAAGGATTTTGCTTGGATATTACATATGTCGTATGGCTCAACATGTAGTGGTACAATTTCTTGGTTGCAAAGACCACCACTAAGCACAACTTCTCTACGTATGCATATCCAATTTCGTAGCTCACCAGGGTGCGACTGATGTAATATATCACTTGCTCTTTGTCTTGCACATTCTTTTGAGCCAACATGGTGCCCAAAGCAAAATCTGTAGTGGATATATATAACAAGAATGGCACGTCTGGCCTTGGTGGAGCTAGAACTGGTGGCATTGCTAGGTACTCTTTGATCTCAGCAAAGGCTTGCTGACATTCCTCATCCCATTGGAATGGGACCCCCTTGTGTAGCAGTCGATTCATGGGTCGACATTTGTCTGATAGTTGTGCGATAAATCACTTTATGGATGCTACTTTGCCTTGTAAGCTTCTTAGTTCTTTGATGTTTATGGGTGGAGCCATTTCTAGGATAGCCTTTACCTTTGTTGGGTCTACCTCGATGCCTCATTTAGAAATGATGAATCCCAAGAGTTTTCTAGAAGTTACGCCAAAGATGCATTTCTTGGGATTCAACCTAACATTATGCTCAATCAGGTGATCGAAGATCTTTGTGAGGGATTCAACATGCTCTTCACGTAGCAATGACTTGGCTAGCAAATCATCGATGTAGTCTTCCAAGATCTTATGCATGTAGTCATGGAAAATGTATGTCATAGCTCGTTGATATGTGGCACCAACATTTTTAAGGCCAAATGGCATTACTTTGTAATAGAATGTCCCCCATGGAGTGGTAAACATGGTTTTATGCTGGTCTTCAGGCTTAATTTGAATCTGATTGTAACCAAAAAACTATCCATTAGGGAGAGCATCTCATGACCTATAGTTGCATCTACAAGAGCATCTATGTTGGGCAATGAGAATGAATCCTTTGGAGTTGCCTTGTTGAGATCCTTAAAATCTATGCAAATGCGGACTCTTCCATCAGGTTTTCCTATGGGCACCATGTTTGATACCCACTCTGGATAGTCGATGGGAACAATAAAGACTACATCCAATAATTTTTGCAACTCATTTTTAACCATCAAAGTGATGGTTGGATGCATCTTTCTGAGCTTTTGCTTGACCGGTTTCTTCATGGGGTCTATCGATAGGTTGTGGACAACCAACTTTGGATCTAGCCCTGACATGTCTTTGTAGGTCCAAGCAAAGAGATTTGGTCTCTCTCTTAGTAGAGGAATTATGATGGCCTATTCTTCTAGAGATAAGCTTTCTCCGAACTTGACTTTCTTTGGTTGAGAAGGATCATTATTGATGTCCACCTCGAAAGTCTCCTCTATTGCCATATGGGACCCATCCTCAAGCTGGTGAGGAGTGGGGATTAAATGAATGTCATCTACTAGATTTATGGTTCCCACTAACTCAGGGTCGAGACCAGCATGATAGACATCATGCATGCAACCTGATGTAAAATGAAATGGTTGCAACATCCCTTCATTAGGGAAGAAATCCTCAAGCTCTAGGGGTGAGTCAATATGATCCCAATCGATAGCATCTAAGTTAAGACACAATGGTTTTGTAGGATCTATTGGGTTATGGAGTGGAGTGGTCAAATCAATGGAGATCATATTGATGGATGGAATGAAATCTCTAGGACCATATGGGTGAAACTCTATATCTTGGGTGCACCCTCCATACTCATGATGAGGCTCTAGGGGCATAGGGATCTCAGGATCTGGTCTATGGATAGATGAGATGATGGGATCATTAGGCAATAGCTGCTCTCTAAAGGTGGGTGGATTTAGGTTGACCATGTGATGAATGGCATCTAGGTTTATTGGTCTCCCTAGGAAGTGAAGATTAGGATCTATGGTACGAAGTGCCACTTCTCTCTCCACAAGCAGATTGACTGGTCACAAGTGTTAAGGTCCAAGATAAGCTATCTCGATTTCATCCTCAAAGTCATCATCGCTTATCTGAGAAGCCATGGCATTGGTATCTCTAGGGTTGGGTGGTGGCTTGTTTGATGCCTCAGATAGGCCATCTCGGTCTCATCTTCATAGTCATCATCACTTATGAAGAACCCATTGGCATTTGTCTCTGGCCTACCATTTGGCTCATATGTCTAGGCCATAGGTAGGCCATCTCTGTTGAGTCCTCTATATCATAGCCACTTTCATCTGACATGTATCCACCCTCATCTGAGATGTATTCACTCTCATCTGAGATGTACCCACTTTCTATGTGGCCTATCCAAGTAAGGTTTTGCACATACCGAGGCCCATGGTAGGCTAGGCTGGTTCCATATTCATCCTTACTTGGAACATAATCATACTCCTCTCACTCATATCCATGCATTGGCTCCTCCTCCCATAGGATGGCTCTTGATGGGGGCACTTCAAGAGAGGATTTAAGGTGATACTAATCAGGTGGTGCGACATTGACCATCGACACCCATCCATCACCCAAATAGTTTCTACTAGGGGGTTGATAGGGGTTCCAGTCGATGTCTTCCTCGAACCCAATGCTTAATCTATCTAGGGCTACTTCCAAAGAGTCATCATGACCCCACATTCGATAGCCCAAACCACACCTATCAGTAGGTAGTTGGTACTATGGCTGAAATGGTAATCGACACCCTTGCTCATATAGGCCTAGGCCATAGCCTTGCTAGTGACACTACCCAAAGTACTTTAGAGTGAACTCAAGATTCGACAAGTAATGAACATTCATGGTGAAAGGTTCATCCTCATCTCTTTCTAGATCAGGAGTAGTGTGGGCGTAATCTAGACCAACATATATGAAATTAGTCTAGTTGGGTGGCACCCCCAAAGGAACCACTATCCCTACTGGTAGACTTGGGACTCTTGGCCACCCCATGTCTTGTGCAGACTCAATGATTGGCATGAAAGTTATGTTCTACACAAGATATTCACCTAGTGTTGTGTTGGCTAGGTGAATTGTCACCTATGGTGTAGATGATGTTATTGATGATGCAGGTGAGGTAGGCTATGGTACCTCCTCGGCTATTTCTTAGGAATGTTCCTCCTCCATGGGAGTAGGGACTCCTATGGCTGCTATGGTTAGAAGTTCCTTGGGTCCTTCTTCCACTAGGGGTACCTTCAACTTCTATTTATCTCTTGCCTTATCTATCAAAGGCTTTTTAGAAGTGCTAGTAGCTTTGGATGTAGGAGGTGGTGCCGACGTGGATGGGTCACCTCACACTGATTTGCTTTTGCTACTTGGCTGTGTGGTTGGGGATGAAGGCCTTATGTACAAGTGCATTGATGGTAGGATAAAATCCCCTGGCAAGTCGACTTGATGCATGTACTTGAATGGCTCTTCATCGGATGGAACCACATGAACTTGTCCCTCGTGCACATACTTGATGCATTGGTGTAGGATTGAGGGCACACACTACATGTCTCTAATCCAGGGATGCCCTAGAAGGATGTTATATTGCATCACCCCTTCTAACACATGACACATCATGGGGATGGTCTTATGTCCTACTTTTATAGGTAAAATGATCGTACCCACTATGGAGCACAATGCATCGTTGAAAGCCCTGAGCATGTAGGAAGTCGGGATGATGTTGGACTTAGGGATCTTCAAGTGCCCTATAGCCTTAGTGGTGATGATGTTGATCGATGAGCCCATATCGATCAGAACCCACTTGAATGGAATGTCATTGATTGATGCAATAATGTGCAGAGGTGGGTCTACTGAGGTAGTAGGGACTACCTTAATTTTATGATCATAAAAATGAATCATGGGCTCTTGGCACTATTGCACTTGCCCCACAAAATGTGTGAATGCATCTGGGTTCTAGGGCTGGAGCTCGATTGATCTCAAAATCTCCATTAAAGTCTCCCTATGCCTAGGGGACTATTGTATGAGCTCATAAATGGATAACTTAGCTAGAGTCATTTGTAGATTTTGTTCTAGTCTACTCCGAACAGTCACCATAGGTCTCGTTGGTGGACCTGGAGGGTTGTCATGCACCTGTCTCTACCGAGGTGCAGCTAAATATTGATGGGAGCCATTGGAGGCTATGGTTGCCCATATCTCCGACTCTTGGTTGCCACATTAACCAACTCAACCATTCCTATGCACCCTTGAATGGGTGGCTCGACTCAGACCTGGTTAACTTGGGTATCCTGATCCCTAGGGACCTCATGATTGGGCAACGAGTTTTGGTATATACCCATATCTCTATTATCGGGAGCTAGCGGGTTGTCAACTTTTAGCTCTCCCTTTTCAATCATGTTTTGTACAACATTCTTGAATCTGATGCAATTCTCGATGTCATGCCCTTGTCTCCTATGGTATGGGTAGTATTGATCTTCCCTGTATCCCCTTGGCTTGGGATGGTTAGGATCCAAAAGTTGTACATCAAGAAATATTATCCTCTGTGCCTCATTCAACTGATTAAACACTTATTACATTGATTCATTCAGAGGCATGTAGTAGCGAGGTGGTCGACGCTCTTTTTTCTAGCCCTGATTGTTCTTAGGGTCATAGTTGGCTGGCGGAGGGTGAGCTTGGTAATTCTAGGGTTGTTGTCCATTTCCCTCCTTTGGTGCGGCCAATACAACTTGATTAACTTGAGTAGGCTTGGCCTGCTTCTGCTTGTTCTTGTTATTCTGATTGTTCTTGCTCCATTATTTCTTGTTGCAGAGCTTAAGGTCTCCCTCATCGACCTTAATGTCTTCAATAATCTTGGCTTGAGCCAAGGCTTCTTCGAATGATTCATATTGTTGCAGCTGCAATAGTAGGGAGATGTGCTTTGCATAACTCTTTGTGAACATCCAGACAAGTTCCTCTATGGGGATGGAGAATGATAGTTTTGCCATGATTTTTCTCCACCTGTCCCCATAGTCCATCACTGGCTCATCATCGTATTGTTTCAAATTGGCCAGATCAGATAGGTTCACCTTCTTCTTCGCTCCCGAAGGAAAACCATTCAAGGAATGCATTCACTAGTTGCTCAAAATTGGTGATGCTATGCTTGGGCAACTGGTTGAACCATTGTGTTGCCACACCTAAGAATATCATGATAAATATCCTCAGCATCAGGGCATCATTCTTCTCAAGGTGGAAGCACGCGTTCATGAAGTTGGTCACGTGTTCTTGCGCATCTCCCTCCCCCTTAAACTTGTCTAACCTAGGCATCTCAAAGTGCCTAGGATAAGCTAGACTCGGGACTGAGGGGCATAGAGGCTGGTTGTGAATCTTGCTCAATGTCGGCTTCTGTCCACCTGTGTCCTACTTCTCGAGAGACTTGACTCTCTCGATGAGCATCTGGTATGCCTTCGAGGAAATAATCTCATGTTCTTGAAGGTTAGCTCATGGTGGTAAAGGAGGTAGCCTTGTGTTGGCCTAGTTAGGGCATCTATACTCATCTCCTATAACCATGGATGGAGGTTCAGGATATGTTTGTTCTTGGTCTTCCATCCCTACCCTTTCCTCATTGAATTGTGTTTGTTCGAGGTCCAGGTGTTGTTGATGTTGTGAATTATGGTGAGCATGCTCATTTTCTAGCCTAGTGCTTCTCTCCTATTGAGAATCAACATGTCTCTCATGTCGGTATCTCTCACCACCTATGTGTGCATTTGTTTGAGCTAGCCTCTTTACTAGCTCCTCATGCTCAACTCTTTCTTCTCTTGAGCATTGTTCTTGTAGGTGCATGCACCTCTTCCTTTGCTCTTCTTGCTCAAGAGCTTCTATACATTCTCGCTCAATGCGTAGTTCCTCTTCCAACCTACGTAAGTGGTCAAAGTGACCTACTATTGAAGGCTCATGTCTTTCTAACTTTGTGCAAGGAGTTCTAATGCTTAGGCCCTTCGGAGGCTCCCATTGTGTGCTTGCCTTTGTCCACTAGGGTGACCTGCTCTGTGTATTGTGTTATGGGTTGAGTACCCTCATGATCTGAAGTAGTGTATGTGTTGCGGGTCACTTTGGAGCTTCCCTTGGTTCATTGGTGCATCTAGTGGCTATGCTATGTGAACTTCCTGAAGTAGAATGTTTGATAGCAATACTTCTAGGAGCTGGTCTCGAGGGAACTCGATCCAACTCATCAAGTTGTTGGGTTCTCCATGGTTGATCCCATGGAGTCCCATTGGCACCAATGAGCTCATGGTTTAAGGGTACCCTCCCATCTGTAGGGAGGTTGTAATATGTCCTGGGCCTACGACTGGGCATGGCCCAAATGTCTTACCCCTTAGTGGGTTGATCTATCCTATGTGTATCATGTGAGGTTTGGAGCCTTGCACTCTCTATGTGCCTATGCGATGAGGATGGCCTTGATGATTCCTCATGTCGATGTAATGATGGAGGTCTTGCAGCCTCTATATGTCTGTGTGATGAGGGAGGTCGTGATGCCTCCACATGTCGGTGTGAAGAGGGAGGTCGTGATGCCTCCTCTTGTCTATGTGATGAGAGGCACCATGAAGACTCCTCATTCCTATGTGTTGAGGAGGGCCTTGAGGCCTCCTCATGTCTATGAGATGAGGAACTATGATGTGGATCTCTTGCTGGGGTTTCTCGTGGAGTCCCCCCAAGGGTTGAATTGTCACCCCTAAGACTTGTTAAACTTCATCCGATGACACTATGGGTGGGTGGCTCAATGCCAGTGTGATTGTGAGTGTGAGGAGCATTAGTTTCCCCCTCGATGTTGGATTGAGGGTGGTTGCTCTATGTGTTCACCATTCTGATTATGCGTTATCTTCTTGATTAGTTTCCAAATTATACAAACAAAACAAGCAAGTGTTTATCTCTTTTAAGGATTAGTGTGTTCCCTAAACTGTTTGGTGTGTTTGGATTTGTTGTTGATATTGACTTCTTGTTCATGTTTGGACTTAGAATGAGGGAACTCAATCAAAGTGGAGACTAGGAACACTAGTGCCAAACATGATTTCTCAAAAGAGTCTAGGGTACACCACTTAAATCCCAGTGGGGGTTCACCTAGCTCTTCCACTATGAAATAGTGGGAGATAGTTTGAACACAAGTGACCTACTCCAACTAAAAAGGAGTTCTCTATTCTATCTAAGGATGTCTAGGGGGAAATCTGGTGGAAGGAGATGAATTCCAACGTCACCGGTCTGAATTGGGGGTCGGTGATGAAATCCAACCTTACCAATGTTATTGTAGAATGTGCAAGTGTGTGGGGTTCTTTTTAAATTTTGAAATATAAAATGATGCATCAACCAACATTCATGCTTTACATCATTACATGCCTAAAAAGAATATTTTGCCTTCAGAGATATGCATATCTAATTTATTCTAGATGATTTTCATGCAATGCACCTCCTACTTTGTGAATGGGCGGCCACTGGTTGGGCCACATGCAAGCAGACTAATCACATAGAAGCCTAGCATGCTGGAGACTAGGGTAGACCTTACAAGCAGAGGCCCATTATTCCTAGCAGTGCCTAGAGGAAACTAAAGAAATCTAAGAAATGTACAATGCAGTTTTCTTTTCATTTTCTTCATTTTTCCCTAATTAGACTATGTTTTTGCTTGCTATTTCTAGAAAATAAATGTAGATAGAAGATCACAGAGAAAATAGAGGATGAAACCAACCTCAAATCCTACTCTGGTGATGAAAATTTTGAGCTCTGCTACACTCTACTATTGGCCGCTATCGACTAGAGTGGTTGATTCTGGTTATTGTCAGCTATAGTGGCTAAGATCTGCTAGTCACTATCGACTAGAGTGGCCAAACCTACACATAAAAACATACCTGAAACATTAGTAAAATGGTTAAAAATAAAAACTTGGTGGGGGTCCCACCGTGATCACCATCTGTGTGACCCTAGGAAGCGTGCACCCTTATTCTACTTGCAATATTATTTCAAAATGAAATGAAAGACCATGAAATGCATATAACATGAAAATAACAAAGAGAGATCCTTTTATTTATATTGAACCCTGGTTACATGTCGGTCCCTCTGAGGGATACCCATTTTGATACAAATGAAGTTACAAGCAAAAAATGGTGAATAAAATATCCCCTCACAAAGGGGTGGTGCACTTTCACAGGCCTCCCGATCTCGCACATGAAACTGTATGAGGGCTTACAGATGCCTCCTTCTCCAGATCTGGTCCTGGAGGGATCCTTGTGCTCCTGATGCTTTGATCTGATCCTGTAGACCTATACCTACATTCATGGAAACAACAAAGCATGCTTAGTAGGATGGGCCACCTCTCCGGATGAGGCCTTTGTTAACGGATCTAAATAATCATGATAAAAATGACATACAAGCATAAACAGAATAATAAATGCATGTAAAGCTAAGAAATATAGAATAAATGCGTTAATGGAAGCGGATCTGAGCTATGACTTAACTAATCAAATTAAGCAATAATGAATCTAGACTAAAGCAATAGGGAAATAACGTCTATGCCCTAAAATATGCCTACGGGCCACTATCCGAGACAGCGACCATGATATGAAGCCCTTTTCCTTGTGAATCAGGGGCTGTTGCGCTATCCTCTTTGCTACAATTGATGTTCAAGGGTCACCTGGCGTGTCTCCTACACTGATTGGTGGTTGAGAATAATGAATCTAAAAACTGGTGCATGATCGTAGCTCTACCGAACGATGCTCCAATGCTCCTCAAAGGGGCGTAGCTTGGTTCTCCATTTCGATAGGGCTTCACTGCTTGACTCTGAAACTTCGTGGATCCTTTGCTTTTCGTGGGAGAGTCTATATGTAGACTTCCCTCTCAGATCTGGAACTTGGCTTCCTAGAGAAGCCTCAATCCAAATTGCATGCGACTGACCATCCTGGGTGAGAAGCGTCAGTCACAAATTGGCATGGAAGGGGTAGTTAGGAGGAACTCAGGGAGTTCCTCACCAAAATCTGCCCACTAACCATGCAGAGGTGTAGTCAGACTACGTGATCTGGGCTCGTATTCATGGCCAGACTATGTGTGATGCTGGCCGCTATCAGGTTCAGTGGCCAGGTGTGGCCGTTGTAGTCTTCAGTGGCCAGGTGTGGTGGCCACTCTTCTTGAGAGCAGCCAGGCCTGGGATGGGCTAGAACTACCCTGTTTGAGTGGTTAGGACCACTGCTTGCTCTTGGAGAGATCCAAGAGGGTTCATATGGTCTGCGGATGTGCCCATATGGGTAGTCTCCTAAACATGACGTATTTTAGGTGTCTACAGGAGAACCACACCAATGGGAAATCATCATAGATGATGTAATCATACCAGTGGTTAATCATCAATCTTAGTTCCTACCCATATATCTTTGATGGTGCCACTAAGATAAAAAAGCACTACATGTGATCAAAATTACACAATATTTGGAATAGACATCTTAAGCATGATTATCTTCCCTAATACCTTATGAGAATGATTTAATCACCTTTTTATTTAAGGCATACCCCTTTGTTATATAAATGAATCAATTAAGTTCATTACCAAGAAGGGTATTCTTCCATCATCATAGGAGAACCTACTCATTATATACATTCGAGCAACAAATCAGGATGTAAGTCCTGACTTGGTCTACATCTCAAGTCCAAATAGCCACTTGTGGGATCCAACCCACTTCGAGCTCCAACTTGGATTACTCCAAACTTAGTTATCATATAATTATTATAGAGTTTCTGGATAAAACATCCATGAGTGTTTATGGAGTGATTAGCACAACATATCTCAATTAACCATTAAATTATAGAACCCATTACATTATAATCCTTGAGATTATTTACAAAACATTCATCTCATTGAAAAGTAATTAATACAAGATAATCATTTGAGCAAGGCATATAGTTTCTTACATCATTCTTTCTAAATCTATATTAAATGCTACTCACTAAAACGTAATTCTAGCTAATTGCATCAATCAAAATTTACTTAGTCAATAAAATTTTAGAAGGTAAATGTCAAATACATAAATTATTAGATCAACAACATATTAAAGAAAAGCTTACATTCTTTGCATCATAATTTGAATACAAATCAAATAGTAATTAACAAATGTAACCATTGTCATATTGGTTTAAAATATTGCATGTTCATTTCATCAAAGCAATTAGCATCTTGTCAACTTATAATATTATCATTTTAAAAGTAAATGTAACATTCACAAGAATTAACAAATCAAACCACAAATAGAGTGACACATTTTTTATCTTGGTAACCCTCATGGGGAAAAAACCCAGCCTTCAAAATATGTATTTTCCTCTCATTCATAAACTTAGGGTGTTAAATGATACAAGTATAGAAGGGCATCTACAGTTCTCTTTCAATCAATTATACAATTAAAGGAACCCACGTATTCATTTTAAAGATCATGATGCAATTAAGGAATTTTCCAATTCCTTTGTCTAATCCATCATCATAACATTAAAGTATTTATCATATAATTAAGGAGTCCATATGTTCCTTTAAGGCTCATGTTGTAATTAAGTAATTTCCAAATTTCTTTTTCTAAGCCATCTTAAGAATTTTACAAATTCTTACACATATTTATGATGATCATCATATTCATATTTTGGAGAATCTTCACTAAATAGAAAAGAGAGAATCCCATATTCTCTCATGAATGAATTTCATATTCATTCTCTACGATTGATAAAATCAATCCCTTATTCAACAAATTAAAGTCCCATACCTTTAATTCAAGAACAACCATTCTTGTAATCTAGTAAATGAAAAACTAAATTTAGTTATTCATCATTTGAAATAAACCATTTAAACCCAGTTTGCCTCACCCAAGAACATACTAATGTCTCTTATAAGTCTTTAGATATTATTTATTTTATTAAGAGATTACTATGAGTATTTTTATCTTTAAATTATTTACTTCTAGCATAATTGAAACAACCCAAGTCACCCTCCTTTTATTACTTTTCATATGTTTATCATATGAAATGGTTTTCAATCTAACGACCATATAGTTATAATTTTAAATCTTTTGCTATGTAGGTATAACCAACCCTTTTATTTTATTATACGTTATAATCATATGTTAAGCTACTAACTATGGTGTAATGTGACCTTCAATAGTCAATTACCAAGGGTTCCAACAATTAGATTAACCTTCTCTTAGTAGTATAGAGTACGCGGTCAAAATACCCAAGGGTCCAATGACTTATCCAAAGATCATCCAATGGCTAATGAACTTGGTATTAATCAAAGGTTATATTAAACTTCCAATAGCTAAAGATGTGTTTACCATTGGTCTAGAAATCAATCAACCGAATCATTGAACCCCATCCAACACTTATAATAATCAACTCAAGGAATCAATCAATCTTATCATAGGGTGCCACTTGTCAACATCCAAAGGAAATGGAGGGTAAATGCCCTTCACACATAGTAACGTATATCTATGGAATTTCAAATTGTATCCAACATAGGTAAGCCTACCTAACATTTCTTGGAGCCTTGTTGACACGAGAAGCCACTTAGTCGACACGATCATCACGAATCATTGCGTGTTATAAAAATCACAGAGGAGGAAAAATACAGACAATATCATTAAATATTAGGTGTAGGTTTCACTATTAATGAATAAACCATATATGCATGTATGAACCCCTATTATGTCTCATAGTGATATTTAGTGGGTGGTTCTATCACAATAAGACCTAGCCGATGGTAGCCTAAGATAGATAAGCAAAGTCAGGTTTCAAACATCATGGTGATCAAAAGTAATCATATAATTTTTAATTAATTATTTTGCATTGATAAATGGGGACTTATTACAACATACTCCATTTAAACTTGCTCAATATTGAGCGGGTGCTCATGGTGGCCCTCGAGCGTATCAATCCATAAAAACAAAATCCAATCCCTTTATAGTATAATAAAAATGGAGGTAGGGCGGCTGCCTACTTTTCAAGCAGTATAATACAACATTTTGCTAAACCCCAACCTTATAAGGGTCAAATCATGTTTCCACCAAGATATTTATGATGAATCTATAGTATACCAGAGTTTGATCGACCTAAGGTCAAAGGTCGTTTCATACCTTATGGTCGAGCACGAGCAAATAGTTTAATTATTACAGAGAACTTGTCACATGTATTATACACAAAATGCACCTGTAATGATCAAAATTATCTTGGTTAATGATGCCATGGAAGGGGAATGATCCGGATATCACGGTCAACATGGTTTTCTTAATTACCATGATACGATGCAATGAGGATTGTTTTGGTGCTTTATGATATTGGAAATACTCAGTATAGCCAAAGAAAAAAGGGTTTGACCAAATATACTCGTATGGTACTTATATCACTGAACATTAAATTGTATAATAGGGCCTTTGAATATCGAGCTAGATAAACTCATATGTCTATGTCAAGTGGAAAATCAACAATATTATTCTAAATACTACTTCTATTTGTAATTCAAACAGATTATTCAACCTGACTATATCACCTTAGTAAAGCAATGAATAAAAAATTTTAAACCAACATTATACTTTGAAAGGTCCAAGGTGTAGACCAATTGGTTCGACCAAACCTTGTAAGGGGGTGGAGGTCCAAGGTTCAAATCTCGGGCCTTGCCGGACTGAATTCTTGTCCCTTTCCTAGTGCTTTCAATGAAATTAAAGGTTTAAAATGATTGTGTCATGGTGGTTATAGGGGTGGACTGCACAAAGATCTATGTGGTAGATTCTAGGGCTAACAATGAATAATACTATAGTAGCCATAAAAGTCAGATAGTCTGCCAGATTCGTGGTGGCTATCGATTCCACCATGTAAATTAAAAAAAAAATTAAAACATTATGCTTGAAACCAAGGGTGTAAATCAATCTATCAAACCTGGGAATTTTGCAATATAGAGCTCCTTTGAATTATTTAAGACTTCCATAAGCTAGCTTTTCCCTTCAAGACTGGTCTCATCCTTTGCTTTTGAACCCCCCTGACCTCCTTATGAGTCTTTCAAGATTTCTCTCTTTTACTCTATCAAGATTGTCTCCACCTACAACTAGGAAATCTCTCAAGTCTTCTATTTTTTGATCCACCAAGGTGGAGAGCATACTCCCTAGACCCCCAAGATTTCCTCTCCCCTTCTTCCAAGAGACATTCAATTTATAGGTAGATTTTTCCTCTCATGAGTCAAATAATAGCATTATTATTTTATATTAAAATTTGTCTTTTATTCAAATAAGACATTCTATATTATGTGGAGGAAATTCAAATAGTAGAAAAAGGAGTCCACCAAGAGTAGGTGTGTTGAGTGAATATTTTTCCCTATAGCAAAATGATCACCACAACTAGAGTATCAAACATGAAACTCTCTCTTGCAAAGAAATTAAGTAGCATTATTCATTTCTCCAAGGTTCTTATGAACAAACATTCATGTGCATGTAATCAATCAAGACTAAAACAAATAAATGAATGTATACCAGAATAACTTAAATCATGCAAGTAAAAGTTAACAAGGGGCCTTTAATGATTCAAACAAGTACTTTGCAACCATAATACATTAAATCAACCAAATGTGAAGATAGATTCTTTTAATGTTCTTGAGATTAAAGTGATCTACCCGAAACCTAGTTAGTAACCTCTTTTATCTTCAACTTAAAAAAATTCCAAATGAGAAAGTGTGTGGTATAAGCCACTTCATTTTAAGCTCCGTGCCTTTAACATGAGGTTCATTTTTAGAGTTAGCGGATTCGTTTTATCTTCATTTAAAAGTGTTCCACTATCCCTATGTTAGCATTTGGTGTTAGTAAAGTTAGCAATGTTAGCATTAAATGTTAGCAAAAAATTAGTAAGTTAGAAAGTTAGGATTCATTCACTTGATCTGACTTAATGTGCATTTGGAATTAGTAGCCCTCCTAAACCCATATTTTGTATGAAAATTAGATGAAGGTGTTTGGAGATGCAAGAATGAAAATCTAAATTAAATAAGTGGATCTAGAAGCGACTTTCTCTTCTCCGCTATTAATCCTTGGTTTTCTTTGGGAAACACTAGATCTGTAAACAAACCCTCCAATTTTTGGTGCGAGCAGATCACTTTCTCAAGCGTAGACGCAGAGCATACTCTTGGCAGATTTATTTACCTTATTTATAACTTAGATTATTCATGGCAATAAATGAACTATTTATGAACATAAATTCTGGAATGGACCAGAATCAAGAAATCAACTACATACAGAAATTCTGGAATGGACCAGAATAGAATGAAAACAAATGCAAAAATTCTAGAATGGACCAGAATCAAGGAACAATTAGCAAAAATTCTAGAATGGACCAGAATAGAATGAAAACAAATGCAAAAAATTCTGGAATGGACCAGAATCAAGGAACAATTAGTAGAAATTCTAGAATGGACCAGAATAGAATGAAAACAAATGCAAAAATTCTGGAATGGAGCAGAATCAGAAAAGCAACTTTTAAGATAAGATTAATCTAAATATCAAAAAAAAGAAAACAAAAATATTATCTACAAAAGTTAGCTGGAAAAACCAAAACATAACATTAATTTGGTTAGCAATCTCCTCCCTGCAAAATCCCAAGTTATAAGATGAAATTCTAAAACAACCTGACCTAACAGACTCACAACATAAACACAGTCAGATTAGATCAGATGCAAGACTCTAAGAAAATAAATAATTGCATCATTCTATCATTCACCTATCGTAACCCACTTTATGGCATAAACGAATAGATACAAGAAGCAATAATGCAAAGGAAATATTTATAGAAATAACAGTAGTCTTAGTTTCAGTATCCTTTTGATTTCACACACAACAGTTGCTCTTGCCAAATAAAAGCTCATTTATTCCAAAAGATATTATTTTCTCCCATTTTCCAGCCCAAGATGTTATTTATATGTGCAGAACATGTCTAATTCAAGACAATGCGGCATCAGTTTACAATCTCAAGACCTTACTTAATGTTTATTGTACAATGATCCTAATAGGGTCTGACATGCTTTTGGTGGTTGTATTTGACATATGGAATGGAATGAGACTCAAAGTTATTATGCCATGTATCTTGAAAACAAATGAGTAATATGGATTATACAACATTCTTCACCCTATCTTGCAAAATTGACAACTTTCATGTATCCCAAATTTCAAACGATATTCTTTAATGTGTTTGCAGTACTCGTGGAGCTTTCTGTAATACAATTCTGTTGTTTCATATACTTCTAGTCTTAAAACATTGATAAGGATACAAACTAACATCTTTGCTATCCCTTTTTTTTTTTTTTATATTAAGTCCAAAACTAGTCCAATGACCAACACACCAAGCTAAGAAAAGAACAATGCAATTAAAATGCCTCAAAACCTTATTCAGAACAACCTCATCATGCTAAAATAAAGGTTGAAGGCAAAAGCCTAAAACACACCAAAAAAATCAAATCTGCACACACAAAAACAAAGCATGACATATTTACATATAATACAAGGCCTTGCCATTTCAGGCCTGGAAATAGTGTTTTAAATGCAGCCCATTGACGGGTAAAGCCAAATATTTTTCATCCAAGGTTTTTAATCTAAAGCTGTTTTCACCTAGGAATTCTGAAATTTGGTAAGGACCCAACCATAAGTAATAAAATTTATCATGATCTCCTTTCCTCTCATGTATTTTATCCCACAACAACACTAAATCTGAAACTTTAAATGTTTTGACTCTAGACCTTTTATCAAACCACCTTTTTACTACATCTTGGTGTTTACTAAAGTGAAGCATAGCCTCATCCCTCTTTTCATCTAGATGCATCAATTGTGTTAGTCCAGTTTCAAGTTTATTATCAGTTCCAAGGTAATATTTCATGAAATGTAATGTTTGTAACTTAAGATTTGTGGGAAAAATAGGATCTTCTCCATAAACTAGGTGGTAAGGAGATGTTACTAATGATTCCTTGATTCTGATTTTATCAGACCAAAGAGCCAACTTAAGTTTGTTATGCCAATCTCTAGGATTTATTTCAAGAAACTTTTTAATGACACATAACAAATTCTTATTAGAAGAATCAGCCAAGCCATTACCTTGTGGATAATAATTGGAAGAAAACTTCAAACTCACCATGTTGTCGAATGCCCAATTTTCAAATTCTAGAGAGGAGAAAACGAAACCGTTATCACTTACAATGGAGTTAGGCATTCTGAATCGAGTGATAATGTTATCCTCTAAGAATTTAATAACAACTTCTGAAGTGGCATTTTTAGTGGGGATAGCTTTCGTCCACCTTGTGCAATAATATGTAGTTGTGAGAATGTATTTATGGGAATCGGATGAATTGGGACTGATGATCCCAAAAAAATCCAAACCCCATTGTGCAAAAGGTCTAGAATCAATTACATATTGTAATGGCATAGAAGCACCCCTTTCTCTATTTGCTGCAATTTAACAAGTATGACATGACCTCACATGAGCATGAGCATCTTTGAACAATTGAGGCCAATAGTAACCAGCTCTAAGGATTTTACTGGATGTGGCATTAGCAGACCCATGTCCTATCCCATACTTACCATGGAATTCCTTGAGTATTTGCGCTGCCTCTTTTTGATCAACACAACGAAGGTAAATTACCTCATGGTTTTCTTGTATAATGCACCAGATTCGATTAAAAAATTAGCAGATTTTAGAAGCAAGGCTCTTCGTTGAGTAGAATTTAAATGTGGTGGACACTTACAATTTAGTAAAAAATACACATCTACGTACCACTCATCTTTAGTTATATCTGCTATTTCATAATGCTGACATGAAACTAAGGGATAATTTTATGCCATGGCCTTAACCAACCCTTGTCCCCGCACTATCTTCATATGTTGAATTTCAAGGTCAAATTCTTGAAGAGTTGAGATCCACTTACCTTGTCTTTCACCCAGTTCTTTCTGTATAAACATGGCTTTAACTGTAGGATTTGGGACTATAGAAAACACCCTACTATGGACTATATAGTGTCTAAATTTGTTAACAGTCTTAAATAGGGCATACATTTGCTTGTCCAAGATGGAATATATCAATTTCGCATCTTTGAGAGGAGTACTAAGGAAGGCAATAGGGTTTTCAATGTTGCATTCACTCTTCTGAGTTAGAACACTCGTAAAGGAATTGTCTGAAGTAAATGTGTAAATGTAGAAAGGCTTCGCATAATCAAGACTCACTAAAACCAGGGCTCTAGAAATCACATCCTTGATTCTTTTGAAAGCATCCCTATTTTCATTTGTCCATTTGATTTGGGCCTCTTTCTTCAAAATATCGTTCAAGGGTTTTGTAATTTCTAAAAAACCTGAAATAAATTTTCTAACAAAATTAATCTTCCCAAAAAATGATTTCAATTATTTTTTGTTATTGGGAAAAGAAATCTGTTGTATGACATCTATTCTTTCAAGATCAATGGAAATTCCATCTTTGGATATTACATGTCCCAATAATTTTCCTTTCATTACCCCAAAAGTGCACTTCTTTGGGTTGAGTGAAATGCCATGTTCCGTACACCTTTGGAGAACTTTCCTTAGATCCTTGACATGGTTTTTCCTGTTCTTAGAAAAGACAAGAATGTTATCTACATAGACAATAATGCACTTACCGATAAGCCCCTTAAAGGCAAAGTCCATGGCTCGTTGGAATGTGGCACCTGCATTCAACAATTCAAAAGGCATTCTCCTATATGCAAAAGTACCCCATTTTGTGGTGAAGGCGGTTTTCATCCTATCATTAGGATGGATGAGGACTTGATTGTATCTTGAATTGCCATCTAGGAATGACATCATTTTTGACCCATTTACCTTTTGAAGGATTTCGTCAATGGTAGGTAGAGGGTAATTGTCCTTTTGTGAGACCTTATTCAGATTTCTAAAATCAATACATAGCCTTATCTCTCCACTCTTTTTCCTCATAGGGACCAAGTTAGCAACCCATGTGGAATGCCTAACAGGAAAGATTATTTTAGCTTCTAATAGTCACTTTACCTCTTTCTCTATCAAAGGCTCTAGTAACAGATTGACTGGCCTCTGTCTTTGTCTAAAGGGTTTGGAGTCTGGGTTCAAAGGAATTGTATGCATTATAACATTCTGATCATAAGTTCTCAACTCCTTATAGCTCCAAGCTATGCAATCTATGTATTCCTTCAATGCATTGGCAATGGAATTCTTTTCATGTTCGGTACATGCCTTTGCAATGAATATTTCGTGAGGGTTTTCTACACTTCCAATATTGACTAAGTCACAAGCCTCTTTGGGAGGTGGAAATTTTCTCCCTCCTTTTGGTTGGTATCCAATATCAAACATTTTCTCTAATGAGGCCATCCCATTTGGCATCTCATTCCATTTTCCAATAGCTTCCATTTTCAAATATGTCTCTTCTTGCCCCCTCTCGTCTTCATCAATAACCTGATTTTCAAAGATACCAGAATTAGTGACAAAATTGAATATATGTCTATCACTATCAAAGACTTGGAAATTCATGACGTTATCAAGTATCGAGGGGCAAGGGAATAATTCTATGGAAAATTTCTTGCACTTCTTGTGATCCACTAGTTTAAGCATGCTAGTAGCTACGACTAAAGAATCTGCCAAACGATTGCCTTTTCTAGAGATTAGAGATATGTTAAAAGCATCAAATTCATTTATTAAATCTCTAACTCTGGTTTGATAAAGGCTGAGCCGCTTGTTCTTACATGCATATTGTCCTTTAACTTATTTTACCACCAATTCAGAATCACCTAAGACCTTGATACATTTGATTTTCTTCCGAAGGGCCAATTGGAGTCCAAAGATCAAGGCCTCATATTCTGCCACATTGTTGGTGGCTAGGAACTGTAATCTATAGGCAGCCAACATAGGTTTTCTTTCTAGACATGAAAGTTCAACACCAGATCCCGCCCCTTATTTGGACTTGGATCCATCAAATATTAGAGTCCAAACCTTATGATGTTATTCAAAATCATTGCATCCAATACTTCCATTTTGAGAATTCTCAAGAATTTCTACGTCCAAGCAATAGGCTCCTAATTCAGTTTCAATGTATTGAATATCATTAGGTTCATTGTATTCTGTTATCATTTCCTTGAGCCTAGGTTCACTATCAATTCAAATTTGGTTGGCCACTCCTCTCCAAGGCAACCACATATGTGAAGAGTCTGTTACAATGTATCCATTTAAGTTCTTGCTCCTATATCTTCCCAACACCATGCCATATTTGATAGGAATGTTAAGTACCAATATATCTATGTGATTTTGAACCCTAGATTCTGAGTTAACCTGAATAATAATATCACTTAATTCTACCACTGCCTCCATGGCCGATCTATCTAGTTGCACCACCTTGCTTTTAGAAGGTTTTTGTGTAAGTCCCAATTCTTGACAGATTTCTAGGGGCATAATACTAGTAGAGGCCCCTGAATCTATTAGACAATTATGTATATTTCTACCAACAATTCTAATGGTTATAAGAAAGGGGGGTACGTCTCATTTTTCCCTTTTCAAAACCAATTGGGACTCAACACCCTTAGCTTCATGAACTTGGGTAGGTGGATCCAAACATTTTGGTGGACTTACTTCTTGGCCTAAAAGTTGGGACATATCATACATTGAGACATTGGCCTTAGTTTTCTTCATGTCTTCTATCAAGTCATAAGTGGGTTTTTTTGAATTTGACATGTTTTGCACCAACTTAGACTTCTCCACCATTGATGGAGAAGGTGGATTGACATCTCCTTTGAAATCAGGAGGAAGTAATGGGTTGTTTGGAGGGGTAGAGGAAGTTTTGGGATCCTTAGAACTCCTTGTGTAATACTTGTGATTCCCTTTCCCAAAATGTTTATTGGCATGAAATTCCAATGTTTCTTCATCTTCTTTTCCAAACACTTCAACATCCTCCTCTTCTTCACTTTCTTGGGGATGTATAACTTCAGTCAATATAGACTCCTGCTTTCCATGGCAATAGTACGGGCAATCATTATCACAAGATCCTAACTCTCCAAAATCTTTCGAGACATCTGCCTAATTGGCTACGGGATTGGGTACTCGTCCATTATTAGGATATGTGTTGTATGTTCCTTTTCCTCTATGGTTATGAGGTCGGTTATGACAAATGACTTGGTCAACTTTTTTATTAACATTTCCCACAGTAACCAAAACTTTGGCCAATGTTTCCTTCATGTTTTCTATCACAGATTCAGGCCCTTGTGGTTGGGGCACTGTAATTCTAGACCTAGTTGTATTTTTTGCATTAGCCACCTATGGAATAGGTACAATGGCTTGGGTCTGGGCACTTTGATTCCATCATGGATTCACACTTTGAATAGGAGTGATTTTTGGATAAGTCGTTGGTCTTGGAGTACTAATCAGAGTAAACCTAGGTATAGTGAACAAGTTATTGCCCATACTGAACCCAGGCAAGGTCATCGAGTTATTTGGAATCAATGCCTGTGTTGGAACAGAGGCATTAGAATAAGTGGGAAATGATGCGAATTGAGATGGTTGTTGGAAATTATTCATTTTTGGAACTTGTGCTGCCATTAATTGATTCATCATGGTGAATTGACTGTATGTACCGTATTGTCCCATCCCAGTCAATTGAGAAAACCCTACTCCTGGTAAATTCATTTGTTGTTCAAGGGTCATTGTCTCCACATAAGCTAACGAAAGCGTCGTAACCTAAGGATTCCTTATAGTCAACAAAGATGTTAACGGATCTAAAGCTCCAAAGTATAGTTGCAGGGCCACCGTAGGATCTACTGCAAAGTGGCAAGTCAAGTTTGTATACAATTTTTGGAACCTCTAATTGAATGTTCTTATGGGCTCATTGGGTAACCTTTTGCATGATACAAATAAATTATAAATTATGGAAGGATCCAACAACATTCAAAATTGTCTAATAAAGGCAGTTTCTAATTGGGCCCATGAAGTAATGGACCCTACTAGAAGATTTATTTACCATTCATTGGCTGTACTGTCTAGACTAGCAGGGAAAATTCAACATGCGATATCTTCATGGGTAACTCCTTGTCTAAACATGTAATCCTTGTAAATTTGGACATGTTCTTTGGCTGTTATGGGACCATCATGCATGAATTTAGGCAATCCCCTTTCAATATTTCTAGGCAAGTCATGGGCTACCCCAGGGATAGCCAAGGGAGAACTTTGCGCACCATACCAAAGGGCAGGTTGCTATTGTTGGGCCATCTTATTCAAGGGTATCGACCATATAGGAACAATGGAAAAATTTGTAATGATGGGGACAGACACACTTGGTGTAGTTGTCACGTTTGAAAGTGGGGGCTCAAGCCCACTAGACATACTTGAGTCTAAAGAAGCTCCTGAATCAAGTATACTAGGTGGTATTTTGATCTCTAATGTTTTGTTTCTCGGCTTCCTAGCAGTGGGAGAAGGGCTTTGGAAAATAGTTTCCCCTGTGGTTTTGGATCTAGTAGCTATGTACTTAGGTTGGGCCAACTTGAAACTCTAGAATTTTAAAAGACTTCTCTTAACTCACTTGCAAAAGAAAACGAATAAATGTTATACCTGCAAGCACAATAGGTGGAAACAAAACTACCCACATTAATCGTTAGAATAGATCGTAATCACAAAGCAATAAAGAAGGCCCTCCTTCTAGCACCAAAATGTTGAGTGAATATTTTTCCCTATAGCAAAATGATCACCATAACTAGAGTATCAAATAAGAAACTCTCTCTTGCAAATAAATTAAGTAGCATTATTCATTTCTCCAAGGTTCTTATGAACAAACATTCATGTGCATGTAATCAATCAAGACTAAAGAAAATAAATGAATGTATACCAGAATAACTTAAATCATGCAAGTAATAGTTAACAAGGGGCCTTTAATGATTCGAACAAGTACTTTGCAACCATAATCCATTAAATCAACCAAATGTGAAGATAGCTTCTTTTAATGTTCTTGAGATTAAAGTGATCTACCCGAAACCTAGTTAGTAACCTCTTTTATCTTCAGCTTAAAAATATTCCAAATGAAGTGGCTTATACCACACACTTTCTCATTTGGAATCTTTTTAAGCTGAAGATAAAAGAGGTACTAACTAGGTTTTGGGTATATCACTTTAATCTCAAGAACATTAAAAGAAGCTATCTTCACATTTGGTTGATTTAATGGATTATGGTTGCAAAGTACTTGTTCGAATCATTAAAGACCCCTTGTTAACTGTTACTTGCATGATTTAAGTTATTTTGGTATACATTCATTTATTTGCTTTAGTCTTGATTGATTACATGCACATGAATGTTTTTTCACAAGAACCTTGGAGAAATGAATAATGCTACTTAATTTCTTTGCAAGAGAGAGTTTCCTGTTTGATACTCTAGTTGTGGTGATCATTTTGCTATAGGGCAAAATATTCACTCAACAAGGTGGTCTTGTTTTCTAGAAATAATTACCAACTAACCTATTATTATAGAACATGGTAGGTGTAGAATTAAGACTAATAGTGATAAAGGAGATAATTTCCACCTAATCTCCATTAATGATAATAGGCCCATGTAGCAAATAGGAAAATTCATATATTGTTTGAAAATTCCATAATTATTTTTAATCTAATTAGAATTGGATAAACTTGGTGAGTACCTAATTGTTACATAATTAGGTTACTTACACCCAATTTACTACTTTGTAGTAAATTTTGGTGAAAAGTTATTTTCTATTTCTTCTTTCACCAGAGCTTTATTTATTTTCTAATTAAATTAATTTAAATTATCTTCTATGAAAGGTAATAAATCCTTTTCTATGATTTTACAAAATTCCTTAATCAAAATATTGTAGTATTCTTTAGATTCGATACCCCTTTTGTTAGTCCATAACTAACCCCACTAATTAACTAATAGCCTCTTGGGAAGGGTTCATGGGAACGGGTTGTGACAATACAATAGGAGAAAGATGTGTATTCAGATTGTTAAATACAATATTTTTGCAAATAAAAATCAAATGTGGTGTTTAATATCCTGTTGAAGCTAAAAATATCTTGCAATTTGGCAAGCATGTAGATACATAAGACTACTCCACGAGGTTTCCTTGCATTGCTAAATACTTAGAAAAACAAGAATTTAGATCTTTTCCAATCAAAAAAATAAAGTTTAGTTTGAACTCTAGACCTACAACATGTAGACTAGGAGTTATGAATCTAATATCTACACCTTCTATTCCAAGACCATTACCATTAGCAAATCCTAATTTTCCTTCAACAAGCCAAAGTACAAATAGAGATGTTAATCAAGCAAATTTGCTTATAGGAATGTATAGTTTGGTCATTAGAACCATTTATCCTAAACTCCAACTAGAGGTCCAAACTCAATTAAAAATGATAATACCTAATTCATCAACATCAGTTGAATGGAGAAAAATAGGAAAGATATTTCACAAAGGTGGTAAGTGGCCTCCAAAAAAAGCATTTTGTACAATAATATCATAAGAGGAGCCAACATAGATGAGAGGCGATTTTTCATTCTTACTGGAACATGTAGTAAATTTTTTAAAGGATCAAGAGGATCACATAAGGTAATTAAATTATATAAATTATTGGTCCCATTATGTAGAAGCCAATCTAGGCACAATAAATTCAAAACTAAACAATCTTATTGCTAAAATGAAGTCCATCCAAGAAAATTTATAAGTCTTAGTAGAATATCCAAATGAGTTACAACAATAAAAATAGAAAGAATAGAAAGATGCTTAAAATATGTAAGTTGATCTTCCCATAACATCCAAAATATTTTTACTATTGCGTGAAGGTTATAATCCTTTTAGTAAACCTCCAAAGAAAAAAAGCAAAGAAAAGTCAAAAGAAGGAACTTCAGAAGCTAAAATATTTTGCGTATTAATGAGAAAAGATGTTTCAACACAACAACAAGATCTAATAGCAATAGGGTTGAAAGGGGTAATTATTTAAACATTGATGGCGACCCAAATTCTATTGATTCTATTACAATATGGATCAATAATTATAGATATTTACAAAAAGTAAATAATTGGATTGATCCAACTAGTATTGAAATAGCTAGGAGGAATATAATAGGGAATGTCTTACATTGGTGGACAAATGCTTCTAAAAATTCAAAATATGTAGTTTTTTAAGCAGGCCTTCCAGAATTAAAAATTGCACTCTTGAATGAGTTTTGTCCAAACTAGAGCAATAAAATCATATACGATTAGTTAAAGCTATAAAATTTAAGACTATGCACTTAGTCAATTTGAAGACTTTGTGACTAAATACATGCAAAAGGTTTATTACTTAAGTCTTCATAGAGATCAATTTGTTAAAGTTCAATTTATTTCTACTTTGTCTAAAGAAATTAGACAATTGGTCCTAGATAAAATATTCCAACAAGGAATTGATATGACTACATTATACTTTATTGATCTCATTGAAATGGCAAGGAAAGAGATCAAAAGGTTATGTCTACAAAACTAAGTACAACAAGGACTACTAAGATTGTCTAGAAAAGAATATTCTCGAGTAGATGGAGCACATAAATATGAATTTATGAAGACAAGGGCTACAAAGAATTATAGATTTATAAAAGCAAAACTTGGTAAATTCAATCCATATAAGTATTTTAAAAATTGAAGAAGACAAAACACAAAACAAAAAGAAATTTGTTGTTTAGCTTGTAATAAACAAAGCCATTATGCTTCTTCAACTCCTTCAAAAGCATCTAAGTCTATTAAATACTTATTTGCAAATGAGGAAATTTCTTAAGAGTGGTATTTGATAGACATAATTGAAGAATTAGAAGACTTATAGACATAATTGAAGAATTAGAAGACTTACTCTAGAATAATGATGAAATTTACATTCTTGAAGAAAAATATTCAATCTAGTTTAATGAAAGTGAACAAGAACTAGATATGGATGAAGTGAATCAAATTAATCAAATGTTTATGATAGGTAAGGGGAAATAAATTTACGATGATGAAGAATGTGATATGCCTCCATTAGAAGACATCAAATATTTTGATCACTTAGTCTCTGAATTTGAAATAGATGAATCTTATCAAGATTATAAAAACTTTCATCAAAGGGGTTAGGCCTCTAATAATGAATCATAGGTTGATGATGCACAATTAGAAGAAGATGAAGCATATTTAGATTATTTTGATATAGAAGATCATCTAGTAATTCTTGTAAAGCAAGAATATCAAGTTCATAAGGATCCATTTGCCTTAATCCCTTACAAGAAAAATTGTGGTAATTTAATCAAAGAAGAAATTTGTTTGTTCCATTTCCCATGGCATATAAAAATATGCAAATACAAATTAACAAAATTATTACTTCACAACTATTAGTAATTATTCTTGTCAGAATAGCAAAATATGGAAATATGGCTTTCTCAAAACATGTGGTATTCATAGATATAGGGTTTAATATTAATTTTTGCTATGAAAGAGTAGTATAAATATGGATAACTTCTGCAACAAATTATGAAGTATCCACCATGCATGGACCAAGATATTTGTAGTATTTTCCTATTAAAATCCCTATTCAAATAGGAGATAAGGTGTTGTTGACATATTTTGTTCAAATTGATAATTTAGGATATGATGTTGGGGATAGGAAACCTATTTCTTGGTTCAATTGGACCATATACTATTGGCCAACATTGCTTAGTGGTCAATATTGAAAATATAAAATTTAGAGTTCCTCAAATTGCTTAAGTGTTTCAAGCAGATAAGCTAAAAACACAATAAGTTAATTTATTCATATCATAAATAATGAAGCACGAAGCTAATATCAATAAAAAAAAACTAATCATACTTTCCTAAACCAATTCACAACTTTTCAAATGATAATATCACAAGATCAATTACCAAAATAAAAATAGGACATGCTAAAATGTTGTATTGAGCACCCACTAGATAAATGGGATGTGGATTTTTCTAAAGCTAAAATTCCAACTTGTCATCAGTTGCTAGTCAAGGGCAAGACAATTGTATTAAAAAGTAAGATGATTAAGAGGTAATAAAAGAGTTTAATGAATAATATTTAAAAGGTTTAATAAAACATTATTCTTCTAGTTATGCATGCTCTTATTTTATAGTTAGAAAACACTCAAAAAATTTTGGAGCAGAGAAGGATTGGCGATAAAAGAGCAAAAAATAGTTGCTAGCTTGGTAGGTTTAGGGGTGGGAAAATCTTGTCTGCTGCATTAACGCCACCCTGAGGCGGTGTTAGTTCACCCTTTTTAATGGCTGCCGCTCATACAGTCGGCTCAGTTTATTCTGAGTTTGTTGGAGAGCTCAATGGCACTGGGAAGCGTCCGCACAAGTTCATTCCGAAAGTGTATCACGAGGTAAAGGCCCTGTCCCTGAAGCTGTTATTCCTTTGCATGAATATCATACGGCTTGTGAATGGTTTGAAAGTCATACCTTGGTGGGTTATTTTTTGGGTCGTATCCCATATGATACCCTTATTCGTTCTTGGGTCCAACAAGTCTGGGGCCCATATGGAGTCAAAGTGGAGAATGTACAAAACCTTACCAAAGGGTATTTCCTTTTTCACTTTTCAGACCCAGCTCAAGCACAGAAGGTTCTATCTAGGGGACCATGGACTGTCCATAATTCTCTGTTGATTCTGCAACCCTACTCTAGGGATTTCCAAGTCAGTGACCAAGCTGCACTGGAAGTCCCGGTGTGGGTTGAATTCCTCGGTCTTCCTGTTCCCCTTTGGGGTTTTTTGCAGACTTTAGCTGCCCCCTTAGGTAAGTTTGTTTGTCTTGAGCCAAAAAGTTCTTCTCCGCTCGACCCACTAGAAGGATCTGTATCAAAGTTGACCTTACCAAGGATTTGCAGGAGTTTATTGATATCAAGATCGGGGACCAATCCTTTAGGCAAAGAGTTGCCTATATCAATTTTCCCAATACCTATTATCGGTGTCAATCTATAACTCACAAAATTTGGGAGTGTCCTCTGATGGAGTGGAAATATAAGGTAAATCCCTTGCCCACTCTCGTGGCTCCCGCTAATGGCTCATGGGGAAACACTAAAGAATGGACTACTATTTCTAGCAGGAAAACCCATGGAGCTAAGAAGTAGGAAGCTTTGGTTTTCACTATGCAACCTACCCCTACTCCTTCTCGGGACATGCAAGCTTCTACTAAAGATGTTCAGACTCCTATTGATATGGCCCCTCCGGTTGTTGGCATGCAACCCCTAGTTTCATTGGTGTCTCAATCTCTTTGGTCGGGCCCTTCTTTTGCCTTAGTGGTGGTAGCTCCAGATAATTCTTTGGTGGAGGAGGGTCGGGCCTTTAAGGTCCATCGCTCTCGTAGCCTTGTTTGGAATGACAAACATCGATAGCTAAATAGTGATGCTTTCCACGTGGCCTCCAACTCTTATGGCTCGCTTGAAGGTTTGGGTGATGTAGAGGATGTCATGGAGATCATGCATCCTGACAAATCCCAATGATTTTCTTCTCATGGAATGTTCGAGGACTGACGGACCCGATCAAAAAATATTTGGTCCAAAATGAGATGTCAAATGTTTCTCGAGTGCATGGAAGCCTCGATTTTTTATGTCTGCAAGAAGTTAAGATTTTTGATTTCAATCTACGGTGTGCATGTGACTTTTTGTGGCCATGAAGTGCCTCTTTTGCCATGAAGCATTCCTCGAGAAAAGGGGGAGCCATCACTATCCTTGCGCCTCGATTACAGAAGAATGTTGTGACCTGGGGTGTTGACCCATCCAATCAAGTTGTCTGGATTTTGCTCGAGATCTATGGAAAACCATTTGGGGTGGTTAATGTGTATGCCTCGAACATCGCTTCTGATCGATGTGAGCTATGGAGATGGCTTGCCATGAATCTACCATTTGCCACTTGGGTGCTCTGTGGAGATTTTAATATGGTGGAGAAAGCTTCTGACAAGGTCAGTCATGCCCCGATGCGATGGTGCTTAGGTGAAAGGGAAGCTTGGTTTTTTATGAAAAACAAGCTTCGCCTTTATGACCCTAATTCTCGCTTCTCACCTTCTGACTTCCCTCAGGCTCTTTGGTACACCTGGTCCAATTTCTAGGCTGCTTCTACCAGGGTTTTGGAAATATTGGATAGAGCCATGATTTTTGAGTGTGACAACTTTCAGTTCTCCCATATTTTGCCTTCTTCATCGTATGTGCTGACTTTCCCTGGTACTACACTATCTGATCATTCACCTATTTTATTCTCGATGGCAAAGTTAAACTTTCAACCTAGAGTGCATTCTTCATAGTTTTACCTGAATGTTTCTTTTTTGCATAGCTTTAGCATGAAAGCTCATATATGTCACATTTAGAATTTGATTCCTAGACCTGATGGTCTTTCTAGAAGGATTGAGTGGTGGAATGTTGCCATTCAATGAACCACTAAGGTGTTGCGGACTCTAGGTGTTGAAGTTGCAAAGTGATAGAAATAGGCTAAGTTTACCTTGTAGAGTGAGCTATCCAAAGCCTGTCTCAGGCTTGAAGCCTCTCCTTTCAGCTCTCTTGCTCAGTCCCAAGTTTCTTCCATTCGACATGAGCTAAAAAAATTGATTTGTATGAAGCCAAGGGTGCTCAATTACGTGCTCGAATGCATTGGCTCAAAGTGGGGGATAAAGTGACCAAATATTTTTTTCAATGCCTCAGACCTCCTACCTAGTATTCCCAGTTTCAAGCCATTCAAGTTGATGGGCAGAGATTCACAGACCTTCCGGACATTGTCAAAGCCTTTGTTTCACATTATCAAGGTGTTTTTGCTTCTCAACCCCTTGATGATGCTAGAAGGTAAGCTCTTGCTGATTGTACCATTGTTGTCCCCAACAAGCTTTCTCCTAAGCAAATGATATTCTGTGACACTCCTCTTTCTCTGGAAGATCTAAAAAATGCCTTGTCACTCATGGCCAATGATAAGGCACCTGGTCTTGATGGCTTCCCATGTGAATTCTACAAATAATTCTGGGATATGCTTGGTTCTGATCTCCACAAAGTGTATCTTGAAGCCCTACAATGTGGTTCACTAGGTTCCATTATTAACAAAGGCAATGTTAAATTTATTCCTAAGTCTGGAGACCCTAAGCTCATCACTAATTGGAGGTCGATCACCCTACTTAATGTGAGCTATAATATTATTGCCAAAGCCCTTGCGCTTAAGCTTAAATCTCTCCTACCTTTGATTGTCAGACCTGAACAAACTGGCTTTGTTCAGGGAAGATACATTCTTGATAATGTTCTTGTTGTTTGGGAAGGTATGGAGTGGGCAAGAAATTCTGAACAAGATGCTTTATTCATTAATATTGACTTTGAGAAAGCCTATGATAATATGGAGTGGTACTTCATCACTGCCATGCTTCAGGCTTTGGGCTTTGGGCCAGTGTTTGTGAGCATCGTTCTTATGTTATTTCAAGATGCTTCAATTGTTCTTACTTTGAATAATAGTCAATCTCAGTCAATTTCTCTTGGTCGTTCTGTAAGACAGGGGTGCCCTCTTGCTCCATCTCTTTTCATTCTTGTTGTAGAGGCTTTTGGCTATTTTTTGGCCCATAAGGTGGATCAAGGATTAATCAGGGGTATTGCTCTCCCCAATTCTGACCGTCAGTTGGTCAATGGTCATTTTGTTGATGATTCTTTTTTAACGCTTCGAGAAGATGAGCAATCCCTTTCCTCGACTATTAGTTGCTTAGAGGTGTTCTGTTTAGCCTCTGGTTCTTCTATTCAATGGAAAAAACCTCCTATTTTTGGCAATCTCAATCCCAGCTGCCATGTTGGTTGCATCATTTCCAATGGACTTGGATTCAGTCGGGTGAGGTGTTTAAATTTCTTGGAATTCCTTTTGTGTTTCATGGTTCCTCTGCTCAATTGTGGTAGTATGTTATTGAGAAAGTGGACAAGAAGCTTTCTTACTAGACTAGTAAGAAACTTTCTCTGGCAGGAAAATTTTAGATTTGTTCTAAGGTTTTAGCCACTACCCATGTCTATTATTCGTCTTGTTGGGTTCCATCCAAATATTGTTATAAAAAGTTGGATAAGCTTCTGAGAGATTTCTTGTGGGCCAAAGACTCTATCAAACGAGGTTTTCATCGGGTAGCCTAGGAAATTTGTTGTTTGCCCAAGGATTGTGGAGGCATGGGTTTGTTTGATTGTCACCGACAAGGTTTTGCCCTTTGTGCTAAATGGATCACCCGATATTTAATTGGGGATGAATCTTGGAAAGTGTTGGTCAGGCATTGCATTTCTTCTGGTTTGCTTTAGGGGAAGAAAATTTGGAAAGGGGTGGGATTGCAATCCATTCTTACTGCCCCTGTCCCTATTAAAGTTAAAGGTTCTTTTGTCATTCAGAGTATTTGGAAAGCCTGGGAGGCCTTCAAACCCTGGCTCAGTTGGAAAGGGAGTTTTTGCAAAGTAGGTGCCTCTTTGCCTTCCATGAATATTTGGTGGTCTCTTGTTATCACTTGGTAGGGCTCTCCCCTGGCTCTAGTGCAGTGGGTCAGAGCGTAGAGGTTCTATAAGCATGGTATTGCTTCCATTTTTTATTTCTTCTCCCGACATACCAGGAGTTGGATACCCTAGGAAAGTTTTCATCAAATTCATAATTTAAATCCTGGTGATAGAGATACTTATGAGGTGGTTATTGATAGTATTCCATTTTCTATTTGGTGCAAACTGCATAAGCATTTTCAAAAACCCTGGTGGTCAGATTGGTGTTGGCCTAGGGAGCTTCCTATTTTGCAATATAAAGCTCATCTAGGTTACAAATGGCTCACCCTACAAGTTCCAATGGTTGATAAGCTCACTATGAGATGGGACTTAGTCTCTCTTCCCTCTCGATGGAATAAGAGGTTTCAGATTGCTTGGGCTACTTATATTGAACCTAAACAGAGTTTTTTTCTTGGAGCCTCTTGCACTAGGGGTTGCCTGTTGGCAATAGGCTCAAGCATCTGGGTGTTCATAATCCCATTTTCTCGGTTTGTGGATAGGTAGAAGATTTACTGCATGTTTTTTGGTTTTGTGATCGGGCTCAATCGGCCTAGGAGTGGCTTCTTGAAATTTTTAGACCTTTTATGCAAGAGGATTTTACCTGGGTGCATGCTATTTTGGGTGACCCTATTGCTTTTTCCTTCAACTTGGGTGTTGTTTGGAATATTTTTAGAATTGGTACCCTATTTTATCTTTGGAAGTCCTAGAATAGAGCTATTTTTTCTCAGCAAGATGTCGGGTGTGTCTTCTCTGTTGTTGATAAATATGCTATATTCTTTGATTGTTGGTTACAGATTCAAGTACAGGTTGAAAAAGTACATGTGGAGCTGCAGTACTTACGTACCCTCATGGATCATTGGGGGAATGTACCCTACGCTATGAGTCGTGTGCCTCTTACTTCCCCTTCTAGGTCTCAGTTGTCGACTCACCAAGGGACCCATCATTGACCACAACCCTCTACTACTAGACACTGGTCCCAACCCCCCTACAATGCAAATATGGAGAATCTAGAGTTGGAGGCCCATCTCGCCCGACCTCTGGTTGGGATGTTCGACCTCTTGAGCAAGATGATGCCCCTGGTTGGGGTGAAATTGTACCAAATGCATAGACTTGTACTGTTAGTGGTACTACTGCTGATGGTTGGGGGGCTCGGCTTCTTCAACCGTTGGATGGACTTATGACCTTATGGAGGAAAACTTCAGGCCTTCCACCTGGCAGTGATTTCTCGGCTCCTTTCTTTCTGAATGCATATTTGACACTGTTTTGGCGGTTGTTATCTGGCTTTTTGTGGACTGTTTCTGACACTCTTGTGTACTCCTAACCACGGTGGTTAGTGTGTTGGTTTACGGGGTGTGCTAATCCCACCCACCCTTTTTTGTATGATTAGACATTATTTTATTAATATAATGGCTTTTTCATCCAAAAAAAATTAAAAAAGAAAAAATAAGATTAGTTGTGAATTATGTTCTACTTAATGTTTTTAATCTATAAATTGGCCACTGCGTGATAAAGTACTATTAATTCAAAGGTTTGCTCAAGGAAAAAATTTTGAAATTTGATTGTATAAGTGGGTATCACAAAATCAAAATCAATGAACCATACATCGATAAAACAACATTTTCTATTCCCATGGGTTTAAATGAATGGCTAGTTATGCCATTTAGACTAAAACATGCTCCAACCCAGTTTCAAATGAGAATGGATAAGATATTTAACCTTTATTACTCTTTTGTGGCTAACTATATTGATGATTTTATGGTATTCTCAAGAACTATACAGGAACATTTATATATTCTTCAACAATTTCAGAAGGTCATCCTACAACATGAAATTGGATTGTCTACTAATCCAAAGAAATTTCAATTCACTATCATAGAGGTAGATTTCTTAAGAGTCACATTGAAGAATGAAAATATTCATATGCAACCACATGTGTTTCTTAAGATTAAGTAATTTCCTAATCAAATCTCTAGTGTTGAACAAATTCAAATATTTTTAGGTTGTATTAATTATGTCCAACCGCATATTAAAATTGTTTCTACAAAGAACAAACCAATTTGGGATATAATGGTCTCTAAGCTATTTAAATGGACACAAAAAGGCACATTAGTAGTAAAACAATTAAAATAAGATTATGCTAATCTTCCACCATTAGATCCAAAACTCAATGGATCTTATGTGTTACAAACTGATACTTCACATGACCATTGGGGTGTTATTTTGCTTGTTAAAAAATATCACTAGGAACAACTAGCTATGTACAAAATTGGTAGCTTCAAAAAGCATGAATTGAATTATTGACCAATAGGAAAAGAAACTTCGGCCATAATTAAAGGTGTAAAGTAATTCAAAACTCTTATTTTTCCTAAAGAATTTTTAATCAAGAATTTTAAATAATTCATTTCCAAAGAAATTTTAGTTCAAATATGTGGAGGGAGATATGCTTAGTGGCAGTCTATATTATCTCAATGTCAATTTATAATGGAATATATTTTAGGAAAACTAAATGCACTTGTAGATATGCTAACTAGAGAAATGAATCATACTAATATGTTTTCCCAAAATATCATTGGTCCACTTATCCTCTAAATTATGCTAATGATTGTTTTGAATATTGTAGAAAGATAAGAAGATTCTTTCCACCAAAAGAGGAAATTACTGCTCAAAATTATCCCGTCATTGATTTCATGTATAATTTCATTGGGAGAATTAATGTGATTATATATAATGCTATATGGAGTGTAAAAATTTTACAAATGCTCCATTATGTCTTAGATAATACCAAATTGGATGACATAATTCTTCCAAGAAAACCATTATATGGAAACATTGTATTCTTTAACTTCTTTAAGGAGAAAAATATTGATCCTATTTGGTAGGTATAATTAAGGAAGGACTTAATCAAAATTGATTTCATTGAAAAAAATCATATAAGGATTTATATTGATGAGGAATATCTAGTGCCACCTCGACATGAAGAAGGACAAGCATCACATGGTGATACTATTTCAAATAGCCAAGAACCTAACATTGATGAAGACATTCAAAAGCAAATTAAATATGTTATTTCCAAGTGTAAATATTGCTTTTGGTATCTAGTAGACATATGTTGTGTACATAGATACTTTTATAATGGTCATGGATAGTCAGGTAGTGGAAGATCACTTTATTCCATCAAATTTTATCATGCCTATATAAAAAAGTATGACTAGACACCACCATGTTGCCATTGGGTCTCATATGGTAGGACTGTCAACAATTAGTCATTAGAAGCATTGATATTAATCCCCAAGAAGAGGTCAAACCTTAATTGAAAATGATAATACCTAGTTCATTAACATTAGTTGAATGCACACAATTAGAAAAGGTCTTTCACAAAGGTGGTAAGTGGTCTCCAAAAAAATCATTTTGTACAACAATATTAGAAGAGGAGCCAAAACATACTAGAGCTAAAATGTCATTCTTACTGGAACATTAAATCTAAAGGACCAAGGGGATCACATATGGCAATTTTATTATATAAATAGTTGGACCCAATATGCAGAAGCTAATCTAGGCATAATAAATTCAAAACTAGACATTCTCATTGCTAAAATGAAGTCCATATTGGAAAATCTACAAGTCTTAGTAGAATATCAAAATGATTTATAGCAACAAAAATAGAAAAAATAGAAAGAGGCCAAAAATATATAGGTCAATATTCCTACAACATCCAAAATATTTTTGTTATTGCTTGAAGGATATAATCCTTTTAGTAAACCTCCAAAGAAAACAAGAAAAGAAAATTCAAAAAAGGAACTTCAAAAGCTAAAATATTTTACACATCAACGAGAAAAGGTGTTCTAGCACAACAACAAGATCTAATGGAAATAGAGTTAAAAGGGAAAATTTCTTTAAACATTCATGATGACCCAAATCCTATTGATTCTATTACAATATGGATAAATCATTATAGATATTTACAACAAGTAAATACTTTGAATGATCTAGTTGTTGTTGAAATAGATATTAGGAATATAGTAGGGAATGTATTACATTGGTGGATAAATACTTATGAAGAGTCAAAATATGTAGTTTTTCAAGAAAGACTTCCCAAATTAAAAATTGCACTCTTGAATGAGTTTTGTCCAAACCAAAGTAATAAAATTAGAGAAGATCGATTAATGCTAGAAAATTTAAGACTTTGTAATCTTAGTCAATTTGAAGACTTTGTGACTGAATACATGCAAAAAATTTATTACTCAAGTCTTCATAGGGAAACCCACATGTTGTAGGTGAGTTGGAGAGGGTAGGTCAATCCTCCAAGGGAGGTCCTTGGTTCGAATCTCTACCCTACCAAACGCACATTGGATACCCAAAATCCAATTGATAATGCTAGTGTGATCAGGGCTAGGCATGAATCTTGGGTGATTTTGATGGTGTATAACCCCCTGGTCATGGTTTATCAGACCAAGGTGGCCCCGTAAGGGATTTTTTGCTAAATTAAAAAAATATCCATAGGGATCAATTTGTTAAAGTTCAATTTATTTCTACTTTGTCTAAAGAAATTAGAAAATTGGTCCTAGATAAAATATTCCAACAAGGAATTGATATGAATACATTACACTTTTTTGATCTCATTGAAATAAAAGGGCAAGAGATCATAAGGTTAGACAAGAGATCAGAAGGTTATGTCTAAAAAACTAAGTACAACAAGGATTACCAAGATTGTCTAGAAAAGAATAGTCTCGAGTAGATGGAGCACATAAATATGACTTTACCAAGATAATGGCTAAGAATAATTATAGATTTAGAAAAGCAAAACTTGGTAAGTTCAATCCATATAAGTATTTTACATATTGAAGAAGACAAAACACAAAACAAAAATACATTTTTTGTTTTTCTTTTAAGCAAAAAAAGCCATTATGCTTCTTCCTCTCCTTCAAAATATCGTAAGTCTATTAAATACTTACTTGCAAATGAGGACATTTCTTAAGAGTGGTATTTGATAGACATAGCCAAATAATTAGAAGAATTACTCCAAAATAATGATGAAATCTACATTCTTGAAGAACAATATTCAATCTAGTTTGATGAAAGTGAACAAGAACTGGATATGGATGACATGAATCAAAGCAATCAAATGTTTAAGATAGATAAAGGGAAATAATTTTATGATGATGAAGAACATAATATGCCTCCATTAGAAGACATCAAATATTCTGATCACTCAATATCTGAATTTGAAATAGATGAATTTTAACAAGATTATCAGAAATTCCATCAAAGGGGCCAGACCTCTAATAATGAATCACATGATGATGATGAACAATCAAAAGAAGATGAAGCATATTTAGATTATTTTGATATAGAAGATCATCCAATTATTCTTGCAAAATAGGAATATCAAGTTCATAAGGATCAATTTACCTTCATCCCTTACAAGAAAAATTATGGTAATTCAATCAAAGAAGAAAAAAGATTTTCCATGTTTCCCATGGAATCTAAAAAGGCACAAATACAAATTAACAAAATTATTACTTCATAACTAGTAGTAATTATTCTTTTCAGAATAGCAAAATATGGAATTATGGATTTCTCAAAACATGTGGCATTCATAGATATAGGGTTTTATATTATTTTTTACCATGAAAGAGTAGTAGAAAGCTGGATAACTTCTACAAAAAATTATGAAGTATCTACCATGAATGGACTGATATCTTTGAATTATTTTGCTATTAGAATCCCTATTCAAATAGGAGATAATGTGTTGCTAACGTATTTTGTTCAAATCAATAATTCGGGATATGATGTTGGGATAGGCAGCCCATTTCTTGGTTTAGTTGACCATATATAATTGGCCAATATTGAAAATACAAAAATTATAGTTCCTTGAATTGCTGAAGTGTTTCAAGAAAATAATTTAAAAGCACAATGGATTAATCCATTCATATCATAAATAGTGAAGCATTAAACTAATATCAATCAAGAAAAAACTAATCATACTTTCCTTAGCCAATTCATAACTTTTCAAATGACAATATTGCACAAAGACACGACACTTAAATAACAACAAGAATTCAAATAACACAAGGAAATACAAAGATTGCACAAATGGATGTTCTAAATAAAATGGGGGGAGCCAATGAACTCCTTTGCTACAATTAGTACTCAATGTGAGTATTTTATACAATGATTTACAATGGCACTAGGGTTCTCCAAAACCCTAGTAATAACAACAAAGTGTCTTCAGATTTGGTGTGTCTTTGCTTCCAACAGGTTGAGTGGGATTCGAGTATCTAGTGTGGGGACACTCCAGATTCAACATCCATTCAACAATGTGTAGAACTTGTAGATTTGCATACATAAAAATAGAACAAGGGGGTTAGTAATACCTATGAGGGCTCCATAGTGTGAGACCCTCAGACATCAATAAAACCCTAGTTAACAATGAAGTTAAAAAGTATGCTGGATCAAAAAATTATGAGATAAAATACATTCAAATGAGATATACCTTCTTTTCATTTTGTTGTTGCAGATGGCATGGTATAGTAGGCTCAGATTCACATTTTTGTAGTTGTAGCAGGCTTGAACACGCACTTGGTAGGCTCTGACGCAAGCTTCACAGGCTCTGGTGTGCACCTATGGAATACATCAGGCTCTGGAGAGTTCCTGCGGTATACATCAGGCTCTAGTGAGCACTTCATAGGCTCTGTAGCGAGCCTCGCAAGCTCTGGAAGGCACCTATGGGTTAGGGCAGAATCTGCAGAAGTAGATAGAGGGGGTGGCAAAGAATGCGGTGAAAGGATTGGGGTTATGATGGCGATGGAAGATGAATGGGGAACGACTGGAATAGCAGAAGTCTTATTGTCTTAGCTAGGGATTTATATCTTCACACTCTATCTCTCTCTTCTTCGCTAGGGCTTCAACAGTGACTCCTCCAGGGTATAATTTCTAATCTCAAGGTTCCAGGTTTTGGGCATTTGTAAATGCCCTTATTTATAATCCAACCTAGGGTTTTCTTACGATTTTAGCCTTGCACTTTTAATCTTGTGGCTAAGATTAAATTAGATCCTAAGGTTGAGATTACTTTTTATATGTGGCATGGATTAATGAAGATGAACGGTGGAGATTAGATTGGATAGGACGATTGTGGTTAATTGAGTTCATAAATATATATTTTATAATAAATATATTATAATATAATATAAAATATTATATAAAATATTAAATAATATAAAATAATATTAAAATAATCCCAATTAGGCTAGGAAATAATGGGAAAGGGCTAAAATGGGCCTTTTGAAGGCAAAAAGGGCTAAAGTGGGCCTTCTGAGGGCGGGAAAAGTGTAATTGAGCTTTTTGAAGGTGGGAAAGGTGGAATTGGGCCAAATAATTGGCGAGAAAGGTGTATGGTGGACAAGTAGGTGGTGGAATGGTTAGGATGGAGGATTAGTGGCTATAATTTGGTGTCTACAGATGCCCATTTTTGTACCATGTTATGTGAAATACAATATGGTGCAAAAATACGAGACACCTGCTTGGGCTATGGGAACAGAAGCAACTTCTCTCTGTCATTGGATTTGAACACTGATGTTGAAGACAATAATTTTTTTTTTGGAATTTTGTAGCTTACCCCCTATATTGGCGAATGAGTTACGAATGTATCTCACAAGACAATTGAAAATTTTGTGCAAATAATGAATTATGTGGTGGATTTGTGCAATTGATGAATGAATGATGTGAAATACAGATGTGATACCATTTTTTTCCCAATGGTGGAAAATGGATTGGTGTATAAGACCATGCAAAATATGGATGATATGAGTGATGTAAAATGTTATATCATTTTTGCCCCAACGGTTGAGAAGGGGATTTGTCTAGTGTAGATGTTTATGATCATGTTGTTGAGCAAGGTGCAGCAAACAGTATTGTCATTGTTGTCAACACAGTCAGACAGATCTATTGATGCAGTGGACAGGAAGTTCAAAAGCTATTCAGATGCAGAAGACAGGAGTTAAGAGGTTCTTCAGAGTATGTACAGTAATCTTCCAAAAGATCGAAGTGGCCCATATGCTAAAAATCAAAAGAAAATCACAAGGAAGAAAACTGTCGCGATATCGCGACATGTTGAGCAAGAAAGAAAAACTGTCGCGATATCGTGACATGTTGAGCAAGAAAGAAAAACTGTCACGATATCGCGACATGTTGAGAAGAAAGAAAAACTGTCACGATTTCATGACATGTTCGAAGAGAAAGCGCAAGCAAGAAAAACTGTCATGATTTCGTGACATGTTCGAAGAGAAAGCGCAAGCAAGAAAAACTGTCACGATTTCGCGACATGTTGGAAGAGAAAAAGGCAAGTAGAAAAAGTGTCACGATTTCGCGACATGTTGGAAGAGAAAAAGGCAAGTAGAAAAAGTGTCACGATTTCGCGACATGTTGGAAGAGAAAAAGGCAAGTAGAAAAAGTGTCACGATTTCGTGACATGTTGCAAGAGAAAAAGGCAAGTAGAAAAAGTGTCACGATTTCGTGACATATTGCAAGAGAGATAGTATGAAAGAAAAAGTGTCACGATTTCGTGACATGTTGGAAGAAAAAAGGCAAGTAGAAAAAGTGTCACGATTTCGTGACATATTGCAAGAGAGATAGTACGGAAGAAAAAGTGTCACGATTTCGCGACATGTTGGAAGAAAAAAGGCAAGTGGAAAAACTGTCGCGATTTCGCGACATGTTGGAAGAAAAAGAGAAAGCAGGAAGAAGTGTCATGATTTCGTGACAAGTTCAAAGAAAAGAGAACAAGTAAGAAAAGTGTCACGATTTCGCGACATGTCGCATTTTCACGACTAAAATAGGAGAGAGAAAGTAAGTTGGAAAAGTGTCACGATTTCGCGACATGTCGCATTTTCGCGACTCAAAAGGTCAGAAGGGAGAAAAGAAAAGTGTCGCGATATCGCGACATGTCGACTTTGTGAGGCAAGAAGGGAGGAGATAACAAAAGTGTCGCGATATCGCGACATGTTGTATTTTCGCGAGCCAAAGCTAAGAAAAAGAGCAAGGAGAAAAAGTGTCACGATATCGCGACATGTTGTATTTTCGAGGGCCGAAGCAAAGAGAAAGCACAAGGAGAAAAAGTGTCACGATATCGCGACATGTAGCATTCTCGCGACCCGAAGGCAAGAGAAAGAGCAAAGGAGAAAAAGTGTCGCGATATCGCGACATGTCGCATTCTCGCGACTAAAGGAGGAGAGAGAAAGTAAGGGGGAAGTCGATATCCGTGACAAGAAGTAAAGAGGAGAGGTTTGGGAGGTGAAAGTGTCACGATATCGTGACATGTTGTGTTTTTGTGGGTACAAGCCAAGAAAAGAAGCAAGGAGGAAAAAGTGTCACGATATCGTGACATGGTGTATTCTCACGGTTAAGTTGAAGCCGACGAAGACCGATGATAGCCGACTAAGATTAGGGTTTATAGTTGACTAAGATTAGGGTTTACAGTCGACTAAGATTAGGGTTTTCATCATGAAAATGTTGTTATAAAAGGAGGGCTGTTTGGAGAATTGGAGAGTGTTGTAAGTGTCGTTGAATGCGTGTCGAAGTGTGAAATGCGGTCGTAAGAGCACAGAAAGTGCAGAAGCGGCGAGATGATGGCGAAGTGCGCAAAGTGAGTGAAGAGTCATGTCGAATTGTCCTAAGTGCGTCTGTTAGTGCATAGAGAAAGCAAAGGTGCAAAGAGTGCAAAGGTTGAAGTTCGACCAAGTGCGGCTGTGATTGCATAGAGAGAGCAAAAGGCGCAGAGAGTGCAGAAGGTGAAGTGCGGTTGTAGATCATAGAAGATGTGTCTATTTCATAAACAGTGAGAGAGATTGGGTAAGCAATAGACCAGTCAGGGTCTTGTAAAAGCGAAGGTATTTTTTTGTTAAACTTCTAGATTCAAAATTGAAGTCCAGGTTGCAGCTTGGCATCAGGGGTTGGTGCTCCTTCCAGTAGGTGCTGGTAAATTAGGGGTTGGTGCTCCTTTCTATTGGTGCAGATAAATAAGGGGTTGGTACTCCTTCCAGTGGGTGTTGGTAAATTGATTGTAAAGTTGGAGCTTTGCAAAGGCTGGATTTGGATGGTAGTCCAAGCAGTCATTCTTGAGGAGTAGCCAAATTGGTGAACCTCGTTAAATCTTGTGTTGTGTGATGTTCTCTTGTGATACTTGCTTTATCTGGTTTTAAGGTTTCATTATTTCAGTTTTAAGAGCTATGAATTTAAGTTTAAAGAACTACACTGATTCACCCCCCTCTCAGTGCCATTGTAAGACTAACAATTGGTATCAGAGCCAAGTTCCCTTCTCAGGCTAAATCAGTCAGGGTTGATCTTGGATTAGTACGCAATGGGTAAGAAGAATAGATCCTCCTCCAAAAGGGCATCTCAGTCAGTTTCAGTTCCTATGGAAGAGAAAATTGAACCAGAAAAGGTTGAAGACTTCTCATCAAACGAAGCACCTTTGTTTGACGAAACTAATTACGCGATCTGGAGATTCAGGATGTAGACATATCTTTGTGCTTTGGGATACGACATCTGGGATTCAGTAGTCAGTGAATACACAATACCCATCACTCCTCCAACCGATGTTGTCGATAAGAATCTGTTTGAGAATGACTCAAAAGCAAAGAATGCTATCAGGTGCGGATTAGTAGACAATGAACTGGTAAAGATCATGAGTTGTAAAATGGCAAAGGAAATATGGGACAAACTGAGGAGTATTCATGAAGGAGACGACGAGATCAAGGAGGCTAAGTTACAATCACATCAAGCTCAGTTCGAAGCATTAAAGTTGAATGACGATGAGAACATAGAGGCATATATGCTGAGAGTTAATGAAGTCCTAGAGGATGATTCTAAAAAGGAAACAGGTGGAGGTCTTTTCATGACACTCAAAGAAGAAACAGAAAAAGAACAGGAATGTGATGAAGAAGAAATTGATGCAGAAATAAATTTGAAAGAGGAACTAATTGCAGCTCTGGATGAATTGAAGATAGAAAGAAAAAGGAATAAGGAAATCTCAAGAAAGCTTGAGGATGCAAATGAAATAATAACCAGTTTGAAAGTACAGGTAGAAGAATTCAAAAGGATTGAAGAAACTCTCGGGTCACAGATCAATGAGAAAGAGATTGGTTGCTGCAAACAAGAGGAAGAGATTGTTTTATTGAAGAAACAACTAGAAGAGGCCAATACAAATCTCAAATTCGAGAAGAGCACAGAGTTGCTAGATAAAATGATAAGCCAACAAAGAAGCTCCATGGATAAGCGTGGTCTTGGATATGAAGTTGAACAACCTTCATCTTCCAACTCTGCAGAGAAGAAGAAGTTCACTGTTGAAGGATCGAAGCAAGAAAAGTTTGAAGTTGAATCTTCAAAAGGAAGAAAATATCAAAGGAGATCTACAGCAAAGCAACCACAACAAAAGAGGTTCTATCACTCTCACTCTATTCATAATAATACTTTTAATGGCTATTGTTTCAGATGCAACCAATATGGTCACAAGGCAATTTATTGTGGATTGAATAATAAATCAAAGAGTTATGCTGGTAGAAATACATCTGCGTTTCTGAGTGAACACTATGTACAATGTTTTCAATGTAATGGTCATGGGCACATAGCAAGGTTTTGTCCAAGCACTTTTGTATCTAATCTAAGGCAAAACAATAGATTTCATCAGACGCAAAGAACGCAACACAGACAGGGAATAAATCATGTACATATAAGAAAGGAAAATAATCATTCATCAAGGATGCACAAGAGACAACCACACAAGAGAAATGTTCGAGTTCACGAAAAGGTGCAAAACAGGGATGTAGTTGAAAAATCCAAGCCCGAGTTCAAGAAAGTTTGGAGAAGGATAGAAGAAAGGAAATCGTGTCTCCTTGGACTGAAGGAGACTACTCCGCTATTGCACTAAGCAACTCCAGGTAGCACATCCTCAGGGGAGCAATCTTGAAGTTTCATTTTAATGCTCCTATGTATTTGTTTGATTACCCGAGGATGAAAGGCAAGTAGTCGGGGAAGTTGTCGTATAGTTGTCGAAGTGTGTTTTCAGTTCATGTAGTTGTTTGTGGAAGTGTCGTGAAGGGTGGTGATTAAATTGAGAGTTGTCATTATTGGTAGTATTGCTATATGTCATTGTTGTACTGTTGATGGTTCTTACTGCCACTGTCCAAAGTTAAGGATTATAATAGTTCAGATAATTTGGTTAGTGAAAGAATGTTGCCCTAGCCGCATATATGTGTTTCGATAAAAGCAGTGTGTATTTGAACTACACATTGACGTGAAGATTGTTAGATCTATTATGACGTTGTGGTGAAAAATATTGAAGTCTGATTATTGATTCATGTTTAGCTCATCAAGATGAGCAACTTTGCTTTGTGAATCATACCTATCCGAGGTCCGAAGTATGAGTTTGAGTAAGGTGCACTATAGTTGGCCGTGAAGTGTTTGACAAAATGTTGTCTCTTGATTCGAACAGTTGAAAGTAAGGTGTGACCAGCGGTGACTGTAGAAAACATAGACCAAGTTGAAAATGTAAAAAGGGATTTGGTTGGTGTTGTGGTACAGTGTTTGATGCTTGCACAGAGTTGGCGATAAAATTGCGAGTGTCGATACAGTGTTGGACAAAAGTCGGTACAAGTGTGAGTCACTTGACAATTTTTTTGATGAGATGTGAAATCAGCGTTTTTGAATGGGAAGCTTGAAGAAGAGGTTTATATTGAGCAGCCAGATGGTTTCCAGCTTGGTGATGATCCCAACTTGGTTTGTAAGTTGAAGATATATGGCTTGAAACAGGCACCCCGAGCATGGTATGCAAAGCTAGACAACTATCTCACTCAACAAGGGTTTAAGAAAGATGATATCATATTTAGGAAAAGATGAGGTAAAGAAAGAAAAAATGTAATGATTGGTTGCAAGTTGAGCAAGGATGACAAATCTCCACCTGTTGATCAAATCATGTACAGATCTATGATTGGAAGCCTACTGTACCTGACAGCTATCAGACTAGATATTTTGCAGGCAATATGCATGGTAGCACGATTTCAGGCTAATCCCAAGGAGACTCATGTGACAGCATTATGGTGGTTGATTTCTGAAATATCATTGAAGGGAAAATGATTGTTTGTGGTTTCCTTTTTTGAAAGTGGTTGGTTGAATGCATCAAGGTTTTCTGAATTGAGAGTTGTGTTTAAACCTTGTGTTATAAGCATAGTGGTTTAAGCCCATTGGTTGTGAAAGAACTTGAGTTAGAAAAGAACATGAGTATCATTGTTATGTGATATTTGTGGTTGAGCATTGTTGGAATTATTTGAGTTGGTTGATACATACTTGGACTAGGGTTGTGTGAGAGAGAGTTGTCCCTTGTGATGATTGGTTGAGTTGATTTGATTGAGCCTAGTCAAGTTATGTGTGAAGTGATTTTTAAAGTTCTATGAAGTGGATTTGATTTGAGATCGCCATTCATTATTGAGTTCATTTTGAGTACTACTTGAGCATGATTGATTGAGCCTTTGAGAAGGCCTTTGGGAAATATTTGAGGACAATGTTGGGACAGATTTCTAGAGCCAGATTTGGGCAAGTTCTTGGTGAGATTGCTAGAGAAGAATCGGACAAGTTCTTAGTGAGCTTGGTGGAGAGATTTGGATAGGTTTTTATGAGCTTGTTATTCAGCATTGAACATGTTCTGTGAGTAGGTTATGTGAACCTATTGAGTAGGTTCTTAGTGAGCCTATTGACTCGAGCTTTGGAGGTGATAGAGTACAGAGGATAGAGTCTCAATGGATAGAAATCTAGCAGCCAACACAGTTGAAGATAGATCCGAGTGAGGATTCTTCAAGTGAAGAAGAGGTCCACCAGTCGGGCGCAGAGAGACAGAGTCTTCTATAATATCACAAGGGTACTATGGAGTATGGGTTATGGTATCCTAAAGATGCAGATTGGGCAGGATGTGTAGATGATAGAAAGAGTACCAGTGGAGGTGCATTCTATCTTGGAGACAGATTGGTCGCGTAGAACAGTAAGAAACAAGAGTCAGTTTCCTTATCCATAGCAGAGGCAGAATATATTGCAGCGACAACGTGTTGTACGTAGGAGAAAGTTGTAGAAAGTGAGGTTAAGTTGGATTTTTATTCCAAAAAATAGATTGTGGAGTGGTCACGTTTCCCAAGAATTGACTAACTATCGGGATCACATTCTCAAGGGGAGCATTTGTGTATTTGTTTATCTTTTTGCTCATGTTTATGATTTTTGCTAAGTGTAATAATTTTTGCCTGAGAATGTTGTGCATGGACTCAGGGGGAGTCTGCAGTAGCCCTTTGGTATTATTGTCAAAGGGGGAGAAGAGTTACAGGAAATTACACATGTGTTGCCAACAATTCCAAAGGGGGAGATTGTTGAGCAAGGTGCAGCAAATAGTATTGTCATTGTTGTCAACACAGTCAGATAGATCTGTTGATGCAGTGGACAGGAAGTTCAATTTGAGTTAAGAGGTTCTTCAGAGTATGTACAGTAATCTTCCAAAAGATCGAAGTGGCCCATATGCTAAAAATCAAAAGAAAATCACAAGGAAGAAAACTGTCGTGATATCGCGACATGTTGAGCAAGAAAGAAAAATGTCACGATATCGTGACATGTTGAGCAAGAAAGAAAAATTGTCGTGATATCGTGACATGTTGAGAAGAAAGAAAAATTGTCACGATTTCGTGACATGTTCGAAGAGAAAGCGCAAGCAAGAAAAACTATCATGATTTCGTGACATGTTCGAAAAGAAAGCGCAAGCAGGAAAAACTGTCATGATTTCGTGACATGTTGGAAGAGAAAAAGGCAAGTAGAAAAAGTGTCACGATTTCGCGACATGTTGGAAGAGAAAAAGGCAAGTAGAAAAAGTGTCACGATTTCGCGACATGTTGGAAGAGAAAAAGGCAAGTAGAAAAAGTGTCACGATTTCGTGACATGTTGCAAGAGAAAAAGGCAAGTAGAAAAAGTGTCACGATTTCGCGACATATTGCAAGAGAGATAGTACGAAAGAAAAAGTGTCACGATTTCGCGACATGTTGGAAGAAAAAAGGCAAGTAGAAAAAGTGTCACGATTTCGCGACATGTTGGAAGAAAAATAGGCAAGTAGAAAAAGTGTCGCGATTTCGTGACATGTTGGAATAAAAAGAGAAAGCCGGAAGAAGTGTCGCTGATTTCGTGACAAGTTCGAAGAAAAGAGAACAAGTAAGAAAAGTGTCACGATTTCGTGACATGTCGCATTTTTGTGACTAAAATAGGAGAGAGAAAGTAAGTTGGAAAAGTGTCACGATTTCACGACATGTCGCATTTTCACGACTCGAAAAGGATAGGAAGGCAGAAAAGCAAAAGTGTCACGATATCGCGACATGTCGCATTTTCGCGACTCAAGAAGGGCAGACAGGCAGGATAACAAAAGTGTCACGATATCGCGACATGTTGTATTTTTGCGGGCCAAAGCTAAGAAAAAGAGCAAGGAGAAAAAGTGTCACGATATCGCGACATGTTGTATTTTCGGGGCCGAAGCAAAGAGAAAGCGCAAGGAGAAAAAGTGTCACGATATCGTGACATGTAGCATTCTCACGACCCAAAGGCAAGAGAAAGAGCAAAGGAGAAAAAGTGTCACGATATCGTGACATGTCGCATTCTCGCGACTAAAGGAGGAGAGAGAAAGTAAGAAGGTAGGGAGGGGAAAGTGTCGCGATATCGCGACATGTTTGTTTTCGTGGGTACAAGCCAAGAAAAGAAGCAAGGAGGAAAAAGTGTCACGATATCGCGACATGGTGTATTCTCTCAGTTAAGTTGAAGCCGACGAAGACCGATGACAATCGACTAAGATTAGGGTTTACAGTCGACTAAGATTAGGGTTTATAGTCGACTAAGATTAGGGTTTTCATCATGAAAATTTTGTTATAAAAGGAGGGTTGTTTGGAGAATTTTGGAGAAGTGTTGCACATGTCGTCGAATGCGTGTCGAAGTGTGAAATGCGGTCGTAAGAGCGTAGAAAGCGCAGAAGTGGCGAGATGATGGCGAAGTGCACAAAGTGAGCGAAGAGTCATGTCGAATTGTCCTAAGTGCGTCTGTGAGTGCGTAGAGAAAGCAGAAGGCGCAAAGAGTGCAAAGGTTGAAGTTCGACCAAGTGCGGTTGTGATTGCGTAGAGAGAGCAGAAGGCACAGAGAGTGCAGAAGGTGAAGTGCGACTGTAGATCGTAGAAGATGTGTCTGTTCCATAAATAGTGAGAGAGATTGGGTAAGCAATAGACCAGTCAGGGTCTTGTAAAAGCGAAGGTATTTTTTTGTTAAACTTCTAGATTCAAAATTGAAGTCCAGGTTGCAGCTTGGCATTAGGGGTTGGTGCTCCTTCCAGTAGGTGCTGGTAAATCAGGGGTTGGTGCTCCTTTTTGTTGGTGCAGATAAATAAGGGGTTGGTACTCCTTCCAGTGGGTGCTGGTAAATTGATTGTAAAGTTGGAGCTTTGCAAAGGCTGGATTTGGATGGTAGTCCAAGCAGTCATTCTTGAGGAGTAGCCAAATTGGTGAACCTCGTTAAATCTTGTGTTGTGTGATGTTCTCTTGTGATACTTGCTTTATCTAGTTTTAAGGTTTCATTATTTTAGTTTTAAGAGCTATGAATTTAAGTTTAAAGAACTACATTGATTCACCCCCCCTCTCAGTGCCATTGTAAGACTAACACATGTAAGATGTTATCCCATTATGGGAGAATCATAATGTAATGTGGTTGCCCCAAACTTTGGGATGATTCGATGTTGTTGAATAAGTTGTCGCAATGGCGTCATTGAGTATGCAAAATATGAAGATGCATGCTGACTAAGTCAATGTAGGGGTGGGGTAGTGATTGTGGAAATTTCTTCACCAATTCCATGATGGAACCAATCAAGCTTACCAGTGTCCTGTATTTTGACTGTTGTCAAATGAATGAGTGTTTGTGATTTTGATTATCCATGTTTTCGTGCCCCATGGAAAAGGACATCAATGACTGCTTGTGAGCAAATTGTTCTTGGCAAGGTTGTATTTAAAATGTGAGGTGCCAAATGTGATTGTGATTTTTGATGATGAGATAATATGATGATCATTTTCAAGTGTCCTTATTGTAGATTATTCATCTTACCGAATTGCATGGATTACTATCGCTGCAATCACCAAGTTGATAGAATAACCCACTAGGTACAAGGTTCACTTGAATTATCGAGACAAATTGTGGATGAGATGAGTGATGAATATGAAATATGATGATGGAAGAATGTTTGATGGATTGTGGTTACATTTGCAAAATGTGGTGTTAGTTGATTATGATTTTTGTGCTTTTTGAGTTGTTCGTTTTGCACATAATGAGTGATTTAGTGATTAAATCAACTCCAATATTGCAAAATTGTGATGAGATGATGAAGTATATGATGAAGAATTGTGAATGGATTTTGTGAAAATTTGACTTGATTGTCATGTTTTGTAAGCTGATATGTGTATTTGAAGAATTTGGTTCGTTCTCGAAAAATATGCATGCAAAACTATTTGTGTTTTCACAAAATCAAATTTTATGATGTGCATGATGTGTGGATGAAATTTGGTGCAAATTGGATGAGGGGAGCTACTATTTTGAGGGCTTTTGTCTTCATGCTTTTTGTCGCTAGGTGCACGGTAGCTATGGTGTCCAAGTGTAGTGCGCTGGGTGCGCCACGAGTGCCTAGCAGCTTAATTTAGGCATACCTACACCTGAATGCACTAGGGAAAGCTATAAAGAGCTTTCTGAGTGAATCTTTAGGCTCATTCATGCTTTTGACTTTGAGGAGTTGCGTCTGAGGAGTGGAGTGGGTGTGTGAGCTTAGTGAGGCTAGTGAGGTTTATGTGTGAAGCTATGGTGGCAGAGGGCTTGATGCGTAGTGGAGTGGAGGCACCCTTTGCCTCGGTAATGTTGAAAACATTTTGTCATTGTGCATTTATTTTATTTTATTTTATATATTTTAATGTATTAATGAAATTGTTTGTTGTTGTAGTTGAGGGATATTGAGCCTCGACATCACTTCTCTCCTCTTGTTCCTAGGATGAGGAAGAAGCTGACGATGATGAGTGGGAGTTGTTGGGTAGGGTGGGTTTGGAGGGTGTGGCGAGACTTGATGTGGTGAGGGTCAATGAGGGGTATCTCTGCTTTGATAGAGATATGGGATCCGGATAAGGGGACATTCCAGCTACCGACTAGGGAGGCTACTATTACACTTGAGGATGTATATCACATTCTCAAGGTGTCGGTAGAAGGGGAGAAGGTGGTGGTTGGTCGGATAAGAAGGTCGAGATGGAGAGGATGTTTGGGGATCGATGGTGGGAGGCTTGGATGGGAGATGGTGGGATATGCTACTTGAGCATGTACAAGGCAAAGGAGTTGGATGCACTCCCAACTTTGATTATGTTCATGTTAGCGAACATAGTGCTACCTAATAGCACTAGTTGTAGGTTCCCTTGGAACCTATTGGGTTTGGTGAGTGATCTACTGATCGACCCTAAGGAGTATGCATGGGCTCCTACCTTATTGGCATAGTTGTATCGGGAGTTATATGAGGTGATTCAGAGGGAGAGGAAGGGGATTGGGTGTAGCTTCCTCCTATAGTGTTGGGCTTGGGAGCATTTTGTGGTAGCTCGGCCCGAGGGGTTGCCATGTGAGTCATGGTAGATGAGGGAGCCCTATGCTAGGCGATGGGTGGTGGTGAGGAGGTTCAGATGAGTCGAGAGGTTCATATTGGTAGTGGTATCAGGATATGTGGTCAGGATTGACTCAAGATGTGGTATGGAGGCCATGGTGAGGAGCTCGATGGGATGGTGATAGGGAGCAACTACGTCGGGTGAGGTAGGCTCGATGGTTGGTTGGGCGAGGGATGAGGAGGTGGAGTACTTCTAGTACTCATGGGTGTTGAGGCAATTTGGATTGCCTCAGGGTGTGCCAGATGAGTCGGTGTTGTATCGAATCGATGAGATGAGGGGATGTTGCCATGTGTGGAGCCATGGTGAGTGGTGATTGAGGATGATGAGGAGATGGAGATCCCCGATGTGGATGATGTCGGGGTGACTCTAGAGTATGCAGAGTGGTTTGGTGCCCAAGTAGTATGGGTACCAAAGGTGGTTGGGGATGATGCGATAGCATCAGGGTCGAGGATGACTCCGAAGAGGATGAGGCCTCAGTGATCGATGGGTCGAAGGTAGTCAGGGGAGCAGCCCAGCAGACTCTAGAGGTGGGGTTGGTAGAGGGAGAGAGGGAGGATGATGAGGATATGGGTGAGATCTCTGAGGTGGCTAGGCTACGAGTAGAGTTGGAGCAACTTCACGAGGAGCGTGAGACTATGCTTGAGACTCATAGGGAGTCTAGGCTACTATAGCTCGGCTAGAGGTAGAGCGGGCAATGATTGTGGCTAGTGATCAGGCGATGGTCACGAGGCTCCAGGTAGAGATTTTGGTGAAGGAGCGGTGACATCAGATGGATTTGCGGATCTTTGAGCTAGTGAGGCATATGTACATTCTTTGGAGGATGTGTGTATGCAACACCATATTACATTGTTGGATCCTCCTTCTTCTTCTATGGTCGAGTCATCTAGGCATACGAAGTCTAGGTAGAGTACTAGGTCGAGGGCTCCTACTAGGTCTCAGGAGTCTTCTCATGGATAGTAGACTTAGTGCTTAGATGCACTATTTTGTATATATGAGCCTTGGTGCTCCATTGTAGCCTTTTGGCATTGATTGTATATGTGATATTTATATATATATATACATGGATTTTTCATATATGTGTGTTATCTCTTGTGTGGATGCTTTTATGTTTTATGCAATTCCTATTTTATGTTTTGATGATGAATGCAAGCTAACCATGATGTGTATGCCTAAGGTTTGTATGGATGATGTATGCAAGCTATATGATGCACTATGGATGTTTATATGAATGATGTATGTAGGTAAATGAATCTAAACTATATGAGAGGAATGCATGTTGTTCACATGATCTTTTATAGTTCAAAAATTTTATTGACCATTTTTGTTGTCCATTGTTTGGCAATCAGGGGTACCGAATTTGGTGGTGTTCTGCAACTTGACTCACTATGAAGACATGGTTGTTTATATGGAAGAAGATATGGATGTTGATATGGAAGAAGATATGGATGTTGATATGGAATGAGTACTATAGAATTTTCAAAGACTCAATCATACTAGTATTATCAAGCAAACTCACTTGGGTTGTCTAACTTTCTTTAGGACCAATGTGTGTGCAAGTGAGGTTCATATACCAAATCTTGAGTGTGACAATGACCCTATCCAATCATGAACCAATGTGTGTGCATGTGAAGTTCATTGACCCATTATGAGTAAATTGGGCATGACCTATTATGGAGATGACCTGAAGCTAGCCTGTCCTTATGTGCGGTCAGAGGTCTCCCTGTTTGCCAAGGAGACATGTCACCCTGCATGAGCTTACTCCACTACCAGTCAGGCATCTATAGCCTCGATGAAGATTCACTCCATAGTCCAATGGGATTGATCTTTTGGGCCTTGGGGATGACTACCCATCCTTGTCAGGGACATGTAGTATGATCCTTACAACTTTAGGGATCAAGGGTGTTTTGGATTTTATTTGTTAATTTTGTATAGAGCTTTGGGGAATCAGATTCTCAATCGAAGTATGATGAGAATTTTGACCCTATCCTTACTACTCTATGTTTTTATGTTTATGTTTGAAGAGTAATTGTGGTAGTGGTAAGAACCACTATTTTTTCTTTGGACTATGTTGCATGATGGGACAAGCGAGGATTATCCCTTTTCACTTCAAGGTACTACCCAAGTATGGTACTAACCCTCCTTGGCTCATAATGTTTTTAAGATGTGATGGAATGTGATTGGTTCAAGATTGTATTTGGGATCAATTGGCAATGCTCAAGACTTTCTTAGTGTGTAAATTGTGTTTTTGGTCCTAAAGAAAATCGGACATCCATTTGGAGGTTGTTTGCTACCCTAGTAATGGCTGAGTGACTAAAAATCTAGGTTTTTGTGACATGTGATGTGGTTGACATATGAATTTTGTTAAAGTTGCATGAATGTTTCAAACTAGGTACCCCCAATCGTTATAACTTGACTCTTTGTTTTATGGTCATATCATCATTACTTTGCCAGATCATTGAACATGGGATGGGATGAATGCAAATGTATATGCCTAATGCAATGGAGTGTTGATATGCAAATGGAAAGTGTACAATGCAATGGAATATGTATGATTTAATGAAACCATGCATGAATGCAAAAAGTGAAGATGTATGTTAAATGCCTAAATGTAAATGGAATGTATGCAATGTAGATATGCCTATGTGGATGATGATTTTTTTTTTAAAAGCCATGTATATAGACATATAATGTGTCACTTTTAACAATGAAATGCCTTTAAATGAAGAACATTAAGTGGTTCGGGGTCCTCTATTCCCTCTAAATCGACAAGCCTATAAGTACCATTACCCACTTTTTGAGTGATTATGTATGGACCTAACCAATTTGCTACAAATTTGTCATGAAGATGTGGCAAAGCATTGGTGTTTTGTTGGTTCTCTTTGAGTACCAGATCCCCTACTTGAAATTCTCGAAGATGGACTTTAGCATTGTAAGCACGCTTGAGGCGGTCTTGATAAACTCGTAAATGTTCTAATGCATTGACTCACCTTTCATCTAGGAGTGTGAGTTGGTCAAGTCGTGCTTGTCTAGTTGTATCATCATCTATGAATTCTTGCAAGGAAATTCGTAAGGAAGGAATCTCGAGCTCAAGAGGCATAATAGCTTCAGCTCCATAGACCAGAGAGAATGGTGTTGCTCCTGTTGGCGTTCGGATGCTTGTTCGATAAGCCCAAAGTGCCAACGGAATTTGTGTATGCCAATATTTATGATTTTCTTTGACAAGTTTCTTAAGAATGGCAATCAAGGTCTTATTGGTAGCTTCAGCTTGTCCATTTGCTTGTGGGTAATAAGGAGTTGAGAAACTATGTTGGATATTATACTTCTCGTAGAGTGCTCGAACATCCTTGTTCTTAAAAGACTTACCATTATCTAAAATGATTTTAGAGGGAATGCCAAAGCGACAGATGATATGATGGAGTATGAAATCCACAATTCGAGGTCTTGTCATATTGGTTAGAGGTATTGCCTCAACCCACTTTGTGAAGTATTCTATGGTGGTTATGATGAATGTGTGTTGTCCCAAAGAGGAGGGTGAAATATTGCCAATTAGGTCGAGGCCCCATTGTGAAAAGGGCCAGAGACTTTGTATTGGCTGTAAAGCTTGTGATGGTACATGAGTTAAATTGGCATGTGTTTGACATTGTTTGCAATTTTTGACATATGTGCAACAATCATGTTCCATTGTGGGCCAATAATAACCCATGCATAATAAGCACTTTGCAATGGCCATTCCACTAAAATGACCACCACAAGTACCATCATGGGCTTCCTCTATGGCCCTTTGGGCCTCCCTAGGTTCGAGGCATCGAAGCAGAATTCCATCATAACCTCGTTTATACAACACGTCACCCAAGAGAATGAAATGGGCTACCCTTTGCTTGAAAGCACGTTTGGCAGACCGAGACATGTCCGATGGGAGTGTTCCAAATTTTAAGAAGGCTACAATGGGGCTTGACCAAGACTCACATGATTTCGTGTGGATAAAGCAAACATCTTTTCCATATTTTGGGTCAGTGCGAACAACGACCGCTTTAGAGATTGTTGAGATTATTAGGGGTTGTACCTCTCCTAAGTCATTCTTTGGAATCAAGGATCCAAGAGAGGCCATTGCATCTGCAAATCTATTAGTCGAATGAGGTAAGTTATTGATTTCATACCATTCGAATGTTGAGAGCAATTTCATTGCTACTTCATGATAAAGCTTAATGGTAGGTTCTTTGCATTGGTATTCTCCAGTTACCTATTTTACTACAAGTTGAGAATCCCCAAATATTCGGATACGCTTAATACCCATAGCTATAGCTGATTGAAGACCTAAGATTAAGGCTTCGTACTCTATTGTGTTGTTTGTACATGAGAAGTCTAACTTGAATGATAAGGGGATAGGAATCCCCTGTGGTGTATGAAAGACAACTCCCGCACCTTGACCTTTCTCGCACTTAGATCCATCAAAGAATAATGTGATATCGACATCTTCCTCGGGAATGACATCGTTGTCTACTTCAGTGATTGAAAATACCGAATCATCTGGGAGCTCAATAATCAAGGGATGATCACTAGGTAGTGGAGCTTCCGCAAGTTGATCAACGATAACCTGACCTTTAATGGATTTTTGGCTAACAAATTCAAGATCAAACTCTATAAGGAGCATTATCCATTTAGCGGTATGGGTGTTGTTATAAGTGCGAGACATCATGTAGCGTAGAGGATTTTCTCTAGCTATGACATAGGTTGTTTGGCTTAGCATATAATGTCAAAGTTTCTTAGTGGCTAAAACCACCGCTAAGCATAGTTTTTCTACATAAGCGTATCTTGTTTCATAACTTACCAATGTTCGACTAATGTAATAGATTGCTTGCTCTTGATTTTGTTCATTTTTCTATGCAAGCATTGTCCCTAAAGCGGCTTCTGTAGCTGAGACATAAATATGAAAAGGGACCCCCGACCTAGGAGGAGTTAAGACTGGTGGTGAAGTTAGATAGCGCTTGACATCATCAAATGCTTTTTGACATTCATCTGTCCATATGAATGCTACCCCCTTTTGTAGCAAGTGATTAAATGGCCTGCATTTATCGAAAAGTTGTGCAATGAAGCGTTTGATCGATTGAATTTTACCTTGCAAGCTATACAATTCCTTGATGTTAGTTGGGGGTTGCATTTCTATGATGGCCTTAACCTTATTTGGGTCCACTTCAATGCCTCTTTTGGAGATAATGAATCCTAAAATTTTACCAGAGGTAAGGCCAAAGACACACTTTTTGGATTTAATCTCACCTTGTATTCTAACAGTCGATCAAAAATATTTTCCAAGACATCAATATGTTCTTGTCGGGTTTTAGATTTAGCCAAGAGATCATCTACATAGTCTTCAATGATTTTGTGCATGTAATCATGAAAGATGTAAGTCATGGCTCTTTGATAAGTAGCTCCTACATTTTTGAGGCCAAAGGGCATAACCCTGAAACAAAATGTTCCCCAAGGTGTTGTGAATGTTGTTTTATGTTGGTCATCAGGATTTATTCGAATTTGATTGTATCCTAAAAAAGTCCATGAAGGAAAGCATTTCATGGCCTGCACAGGTATCGACAAGAGTATCAATGTTTGGTAGAGGGAAGTCATCCTTAGGACATACTTTATTTAGATCTTGAAAGTCATTGCAAATGTGTATCACTCCATTAGGCTTGCGAATGGGTACCATGTTTGACAGCCACTCAGGATAGTCAATAGGAATGATAAAATGTACGTCTAATAGTTTTTGTATTTCCTCTTTGACTATGAGGGCTATGGTAGGATGCATTCTCCTAAGTTTTTGTTTGACCGGCTTGGCATCAGGATGCAAGGTGAGATTATGGACAACAAGGTCAGGATCAAGGCTAGGCATATCCTTGTAGGACCATGCAAACACCTCTTTCTTTTTCTTGAGGAGAGCAATGAATTGCTCTTGTTCATCGGGTGTTAAACTTTTGCCAAGTTTGAAAATTTGGGGATTGTCAAGATCTGAACTAAGGTTCACGTCGATGGTATCTTCAATGGACATATGTGAACCTTCCTCAAGTTGATGTGGTGTTGGGATCAGATTAAAGTCATCTAAGATGTTTTCTAACTTTTCTTGCTTATCGTTGTCTAATTCTGCCTGAAAGACCTCGGGACCGTTAGTGGAAGTGATGGAGGTGAAGGTGGTGGTGAAGGAGGAATGTAGTGGGCTGAAGCCTTTAGCAATTCCTTGGATAGGGTGAACTTCGAAGAGGAGGGTGTGGAGGAAATCTGGTCCAAGTCAATAAGGCTAATGTCAATTGGAATTGGCCTAGCCAGATCGTATGGATTACGGAGTGGGGTAAATAAGTCAATAGGATTCATATTGACTTAGTGGAAGGTAGGATGGTTTGGCTGAATGGGTAGATGGAACAATTGAATCAGAACCGATGTCGAGGCATGGTATCCTTGTAATAGTGAATGTGAAAACATCAGAGCAACATTTTTTTTTTGAAATATGTACATATGTTACAATTCTTGGCTTATGTGGGTGGCTCAAGGCAGATTACTAGGTGGATCATCTTGTTCTTGTGGAAGAAGCAAGCGGAATATGGGATGATGGATGGGGAACATTCAGAGGTAAAACTCTTCCTGTTGGGTGATGGGGACAATGGGTTGTGACTCCTCTTCAGAATCGTCAGAAGCATTTGACATGACTTCAAATTCTTCATAACTTTCATCGTCGAAATCAAAGATAGGATAGGTGAAGTTGATGGGATCATCTTCATTTACTTCATCCATGCAAAGTTCTTGAAGGGCTTGTTCAAGAGAAGATGTTGAGGGTAATGGGTGGATGGGGTGATCTTCATCATTGAGTGTAAGCTTTTTAAAGGCTTTCTCAAGAGAAGCGGTGGAAGACAATGGGGTATAGCCTAAACCAGAATGATCATGGGCACCTCTATATGGGACCTCTAAGATATCATGCATCCCTTGCTCATGGGAACCTAGACCTTGACCTTGCCAATGGAACATATTAAAGTATCAAGCTGGAAACTCCTCTATGTTAGGTATATTGGCATGCCTAGGCTCTTTTGGTTCTTCGGGTGGGTTTGCCCTAGTTGAGCAATCCAACCCTCCATAAACAAATTTAATGCTATTTGGAGTGGCACTCATGTCATAAACAACACCTATGGATAAGGGATGGTCTCGAGGATATCCAAAATCCTTAGCTGTGGGAATGGCTAGGGGTGTAATGGTGACGTCTTGGACCACATACTCACCAATGCTCGGATTAGTGATGTGGACTTCGACTTGGGTTGATGAGGTGGATGGTGAAGGCTCAAGTGGCTCTGGATTGGTTGTGGATGGTGGCGAGTTAAATATGTCACAATCTGAAAGTTTGACTTGTGACACATCGACTGATGGAGTGGGATTGGATGGTGGTGTGGCATGAGGAGATGGCGGTGTGGAATGATGATATGGAATAGAAGAAGTGGTTGTAGAAGAAGGGGTAGATGTGATGTACGATGTGCTAATAGTAGACTGACTGTGACCACATGTACAAGAAGAAATGGATGTTTGAGGAGGTGATGTGATGGGTAGCTCCTCTATGATGGGAGCCTTAGAAGAAGATGGAGATGGATTAGAAGAAGGTGGATTAAGAGATGATGTGGGTGGATTTGATGATGGCACCAAGAATAGATGGGTGGAAGGTAACATGGATTCATAAGGATTTGAAATGAAATTACAATACTTAAAAGGTTCGACATCCATGGGGATGCAATGGACTTGTCCATCATGAACGTATTTCAAGCATTGGTGGAGAATTGATGGAACACATTTCATTTCCCTCATCCAAGGTCTACCAAGGAGTATATTATATGCCATGGCTCCTTCCAAGATGTGAAACATGGTGTGCAACATTCTGGCCCCTACTTCTATAGGTAAAACAATAGTGCCAACTATGGTACACAAAGCATCGTTAAATGCTTTGAGGGTGAATGATGATTTGGAAATGTGGGATGGAGGTAATTTGAGGTGGATAAGAGCAGTGGTAGTAATGATATTGATTGATGAGCTGGTATCAATTAATACTCTTTTGAATGGCTTTCTATCTATTAAGGCCATTATGTGCAATGGAGGGTCCACCGATTCTGAACTCATTGATTTTATCTCAAAGTCATAGAAGGTAATTGATGGTTCCATGCATGTTCTAACACTCCCTACAAAGTTGTTGAAGGCATTAGAGTCTTGGGATTCTAACTCAATTGACTTGAGTATTTCCATTAAAGCTTCTCTATGCCTAGGGGATTGTTGGATAAGCTCATATACAAAAAGTTTGGCTGATGCCATTTTCAAACTAGTGGTTAATCGATTGGTTAAAGTTACCATTGGCCTTATTGGATGAAGAATGGGTGGATTGGATGGGTTGGATAGATTGATTGGCGGAGATGGATTTGGTGATGTTTGGATGGGAGGTGGGTTTGAAGGTTGTTGAGCATTTTGTTGATTTTGCCTTTGCCCTCTAGTGACCACATGGACTCGCTCCTACAAAGTTTTGGTATTGTTGGACATGATTTACTTGATTAGGAGGTGGTTGTTGATTGTTACCTCCTACATTATGTTGGACCTCCCCATGGTTAGGTAGAGGTGTCTGATATATGCCCAAATTTTGATTTTGTGGAGCTAAGGGGTTATCCACGTTAATGGCCCCTAAGTCTATGAGGTCTTGCACTATGTTTTTGAACACATGGCAGGAATTGATATCATGCCCATTTTGTCGATGGTATGGGCAAAACAAGTGCTCTCTATAACTTTTAGGCCTTTTGGTGGGATCATCGGGCCTAATGTCTGGCAAGGCTAATTTGTTGGTCTCATATAACCTTCGAAATATGGCTGAATATGATTCCGCTAAGGGAGTGTATTGATGCTGAGGTCGATTGAATTGGCGATGGGTAGGTTGTTCCACAGTTGGCATTGTGTTTTGTACCATTGGTGCTTGGGTTACTGATGGGACCGCATGATAGGAAATTTGTTGTTGCACTAGTTTTTGAGCCATTACGGGCTGGCTCATGACCACTTGATTGACTTGATTAGTTGTGTTAGCCATTGAGGCTTGTGTGGATTTGGTTTGGCCAGATTGATTATTTTGGTATTGGCCCCTATTTTGCCATTCTTTCTTCTTAGGCTTAATGACACCCTCTTGGATTTTTATCTCCTCAATGACACTAGCCTGTGCTAAAGCCTCCTCAAATGTTCTATAAGTATTGAGTTGAAGCATCCAAGAGATGGGTTTTAAGCAACTCTTGGTAAAAAGTTTGATAATTTCTTCCATTGGGAGGGAGAATGGCAACTTTGTTATAATTGCCCTCCAACGGTTTCCAAAATCATAGATAGGTTCCTCATCCCATTGTTTCAAGTAATATATATCCGATAAGGACACCTTCTTTTTAATATTAAGGGCGAAGCATTCCAAGAATAGATCTATCAATTGATCAAAAGTATAAATACTATGTGTGGGCAATTGATTGTACCATTCAATGGCATCTCCCCCTAATGTTTGAGGAAACGTTCGGAGCATAAGAGCATTATCATCACTAATCCAAAAACATACATGGACAAATGAACTCACATGCTCCTTAGGATCCTCGGTTCCCCTAAACTTGTCAAATTTTGGTATCGTAAAATCTATCGGATATGGCGGTGATGGTACCGATGGATGGATTGGTTGATGGATCAGTTGGCTTAATGTGAGCTTTTGGCTCGTTATCCCTGGTGAGTTTTGCATCAACTGATCGATTTGCTTTTGCATTTCCTGGAATCTAAGATCTTCTACTGGAATGTGAGGACCTTGGATTATGTGATGGTTGGTTGATGGGTTGGATGGTAGATGTTGGGGTGTGACCAACATGGTGTTGTGGAATGAATTGGGTTGGGTATGTGGAGAAGATTGATGGTTGAAATATGGGGATGATTGATGAGGATTGTGTTGTTGGTTAGTGGCAATGTTGATTGGTATGGTGGATGTGTGGAGTGGTGGTGGATTGGGGATGGACACTATGGAAGATTGAGGGACCCATGCTAAATTTTGATTGGTGAGCGAAGGTTGATTTGGAACTCCTTGGGTCATAGGGTCTATGTAAGCTGACTATTTTCCTTTTGTTCATTGTGAAAGCAATCTGTTGATAAGCCCTAATGTATCCGTAAGTTCTTGATTTGACCATGTGTCGAATGATGGGGTTGTGGTTGGATGAGATGATGGATGAGTCGATGATGATGGGTGATTAGTCATGGTCATGTTGGCTAAGTGAGATGATGGAGGTGTGGATGACATGGTCATGTTGGCTAAGTGAGATGATGGAGGTGTGGATGATGATGGATGAGAGGACATGGGTATGGTGCAAGTTGCATTTGATGTTACAACTTGGAGGCTAGGGACTTGTGAGGAAGCATTGACATACTCCTCATACAAGGGGTTGGTATAGGTGGATGTGAGGTAAGTGTTTGGAACACTTGGGCTTTGTGGTGGTTGGCTCATGGAGGAAGGCATACCATATTCATAACTTGAATTAGGATATCCTTGGGCAAGGTAGGTGGTAGCCAATTCAGATTCTTCAAAACCTTCTTGGCTAAGGGGCTCTAAGACATAGTTAGAAGCCTTGTAAAGGGCCTGCACTCTATCCATGTCTATGTAGGTGGTGGTTGTCTCCACATTGTGTGAATGTGTCTCTACTTGAGAGTGGGGTGGATGGGATGATCCAGACAAAGTAGTCTGAACCATATTGGATGGGGCTACCGAAGTAGCGAGCTCATGGGAACTATTTTCCATTAAACTACTTTGGTTTATTATTTTCTTTTGTTGTCGTGTTAGCACCATAAAGTAGTTAAACCAAAGATTCAAAGCTTATCTAAATCACACAAATTAACAACTTTTCCAAAATTTAAAGCAAAGAAAACAATCAATCCTAGGTTTCACCTTGTGTGGCTTACCTTGTTCATTAATTATTTTCTTTCATTAATGTGAAGTTCCTTTTAGAATTGTTGGCTTGTGTGTTTTGATGTAACTTAATCTTGTTTAATGAAAAACAAAGGTAAAAACTAAGGTTGGCTAGGGCAACGAGATTCTTGTTGGTAATGACCTCCAACAAGTTTGCTCGGGGGTAGTCCTATGGTTTCTAGGGCAGATATTGGTGGATGGAAATCACGGCCACCATCACCAAATCTCAAGCAATGGTTGGTGATGAAATCCAGCCACTACTATTAAAAATGTGAATCGTGCAAGTGTGTGTGATTTATTTTATTAGATTTCTTATTCTCTATGGTGTGCAAACAATATTAAAGATTACTAACTTCACTAATCTAAATCAGAAGCCAACACAAAGATGCAAATTTCACCTAAAGAGAGTGGAGTACACCGCTCAAAACCCCTTGCCTACAAATGATTAAAATCACAAGAGCAACCGGAGGGTTCGTCCACCTCTCTGCCAAAGGGGCCAGCCTAGGGCAGGATTACTTTATGCATCAAGATGTTGTTCCTATTTAGATATGCAAAATTAAAGTGATCTTTAACCCTAAAATGCAAGATCTAGGATGCTTTTCTGTTTCATATGCACTCAAAAATGCAAACAATCACCTAGATCTACAACTTTAAAGACAAGAAATGAATTTGGTATAATGAAATACACACAAACCCTAGATTTAACTTGCTACCAATTCTTTCCCAGATTACTTAATGTTAAACCTAGAAACAATGAAAAATAGTAGCAAAAAATAGAATACGTAAATCGCTAAATGGAAACCTAGGGTTATGAAACTTACTTGGAAGCCTTAGCTCTGCTCCAAATTACTGCCAAGTGTGGTTGGGCGCCTACGTAGGCATAGTAGGGCACCTGCTAGGCATGGGATGGCACATGCGGTTGTCTGTAGACTTTTGAAGCTACGGATGCTCTAATGCTATGTAATCTCTAAAAATGTTGTAGACTGCTTTAGAAACCCTAGCGATAAATTCGGTGATTTTTACGCTTCTGTAAATCTTGCAACAAATAAAAATAAAATTAAGTTAGCAAGGTAGATCTATTAAATAATGAAACCCTTGTGGGGTCCCACCATGAGCATTTGTGAAGACAAGAACACGACACTTAAAATAAATAATAGAAATCAAATAACACAATGAGATATAAGATTGCACAAATGGATATATTCAATAAAATGGGGGAGCCAATAAACTCCTTTGTTACAATCTGTCCTCAATGTGAATATTTGATACAATGATTTACAATGGTACTAGGGTTCTCTAAAACCCTAGCTATAACAATAAAGTGTCTTCAGATTTGGTGTGTCCTTGCTTCCAACAGGTTGAGTGGGCTTTGGATATCCTAGGGTGGGGCCACTCCAGCTTCAACAGTCATTCAACAATATGTAGAACTTGTAGATCTGCATACATAAAAATAGAACAAGGGGGTTAGTAATACCTATGAGGGCTCCACAGTGTGAGACCCTCAGACATCAATAAAACCCTAGTTAATAATGAAGTCAAAAAGTATGCCAGATCAACAAATTATGAGATAAAATACATTCAAATGAGATATACCTTGCTTTCATTTCGTTGTTGCAGATGGCATGGTGTAGCAGGCTTAGATTCACATTTTTGTAGTTGCAGTAGGCTCGAACGTGCACTTGGTAGGCTCTGATGTGAGCTTCGTAGGCTCTGGTGTGCACCTATAGGATACAATAGGCTCTAGAGAGCACCTACGGTATACATTAGGCTCTGGTGAGCGCTTCATAGGCTCTACAGCGAGCCTCGCAAGCTCTAGAGGGTGCCTACGGGTTAGGGTAGAATCTATAGAAGTAGATCTAGGGGATGGCGATGAATGCGGTGGATGGATGGGGGCTATGATGGTGATGGAGGATGAATGGGTGATGGCTAGAATAGTAGAAGTCTTATTGGCGAGCTAGGGCTTTAGATCTTCAGGATTCTATGCTAGGGCTTCACCAATAATTCCTCTAGGGTGTAAATTTCTAATTCTCAAGGTTCCAGGGTTTGAGCATTTGCAAATGCCCTTATTTATAATCCAACCTAGGGTTTTCTTAGGGTTTTAGCCTTACACTTTTGATCGTGTGGCTAAGATTAAATTAGATCCTAAGGTTGAGATTACTTTTTGAATGTGACATGGATTAATGAATATGGATGGTGGAGATTAGAATGGATCGGACGGTTGTGGTTAATTGAGTTTATAAATATATATTTTATAATAAATATATTATAATATAATATAAAATATTATATTAAATATTAAATAATATTAAAATAATCCCAATTAGGCTAGGAAATGGCGAGAAAGGGCTAAAATGGGCCTTTTGAAGGTGAGAAGGGCTAAAGTGGGCCTTTTGAGGGTGAGAAAGGTGTAATTGGGATTTTTGAAGGTGGGAAAGGTGGAATTGGGCCAAATAATTGAAGAACACAAGCTTATACTGAGAGGGGGGTGAACAGTATAAGACCACTTTTTACTTTCTTTCCAAACCAATATCAATTAATGTCCTTAATTGTAATAACCAAATATAGCAGTGTGCATTAATAACTCAGATAGCAGTAGTAAGCAAGAGCACAAGTCACCACACACAATTGAGACACAAGATTTAACATGGTTCCCCCAATGTGAGGTACTCCACGGAGAAAATATTTTACTAAAACTTTCTCAATCAATCTCTTTGGGAATCACTCCCAATTACAATGTTTATGGATCTCTATCCAAAGGAGATGTTGATCCCCTAATATCAAGTTCATGGATCTCTTCCATAGGAGAACTCTTTCCCCTTCTACTCTAGCTATGTGATCTTCTAGAAGACTATGTCTCTCTACTGCACTGATTGGTGGACCTCTCTCCACTTGAAGACTCCTCACTCAGATCTATCTTCAACTATGTTGGCTATTGGATCTCTATCCACTGAGACTCTATCCTCTATACTCTATCACCTCTAAAGCTCTATCAATAGGCTCACTAAGAACCTGCTCAATAGGCTCACATAGAACCTACTTAATAAGCTCACACAGAACTTGCTTAACAAGCTCACACAGAACTTGTCCAAATCTTCTCAAGCAAGCTCACCAAGAACTTGCCCAAATATGCTCTAGCAAGCTCACCAAGAACTTGCCCAAATCTGCTCTAGCAAGCTCACCAAGAACTTGCCCAAATCTTCTCTAGCAAGCTCACCAAGAACTTGCCCAAATCTTCTCTAGCAAGCTCACCAAGAACTTGCCCAAATCTGCTCTAGCAAGCTCACCAAGAACTTGCCCAAATATGTCTACAAATCTTTCTCAAAACTATCCCAAATGCCTTCTCAAAGGCTCAATCAATCATGCTCAAGTAGTACTCAAATATATAAAATTATAAGGAAAGTCAAATATGAACTCAACAATGAATGGCAATGTACTTTTCAATGGATGACAACAATGATCCACAATTATCTCAACTCAACTCAACTTCATAGAAGCATAAAGAGAATTGTTAGAGACTCAATATGTTCTAATCTCACTCTCAACTCAACTCAACTCAAATCAACTCATAGAAGCATAAAGAGAATTGTTAGAGACTCAATATGTTCTAATCTCACTCTCAACTCAAATCAAATCAATCTCAACTCAAATCAACTCATAGAAGCATAAAGAGAATTGTTAGAGACTCAATATGTTCTAATCTCACTCTCAACTCAAATCAACCTCAACTCAATTCAAGTCAACCTCAACTCACAGTTTATAGAACCATAAAGAGAATTGTTAGAGACTCAATATGTTCTAACCTTAATCTCAACTCAACATAGAATGATGGAATAGTTTGTTTCATAGAACTTGAACAATCACTTCACACATCACTTGACTAGGCTCAATCAACTCAACTCAACCAATCATCACAAGGGACAACTCTCTCTCACACAACCCTAGTCCAAGTATGTATCAACCAACTCAAATGTTTCCAACAATGCTCAACCACAAATCTCACATAACAATGATACTCATGTTCTTTTCTAACTCAAGTTCTTTCACAACCAATGGGCTTCAACAACTATGCTTATAAAACAAGGTTTAAACACAACTCTCAATTCAGAAAACCTTGAAGCATTCAACCAACCACTTTCGAAAAGGAAACCACAAACAATCCTTTTCCCTCCAATGATATTTCAGAAATCAACCACCATAAACAATCAATAGGAGAATGTGCCCATACCTTTTATGAAGATGAAAAAACCTCTTTGTAAATCTGCCACAATCACAAAATTCTTTTGCCAATCTTCACAAGGGTTAGTAGATCACAAAATAATCAACATTACTCCACTTTTCAATAATCATCACCAAGGCCTTTAATTGCACAACTTCCTTATCTCTCCTAAAACCACTTGTACCATAAAATAAAATAAATCAAAACATTGCATAACCTTTTCACTCCCAAAACCACTTATACCATAAAATAAAATAAATAAAACATTGCATAACCTTTTCACTCCCAAAACCACTTATACCATAAAATAAAATAAATCACAATATTGCATACCTTGTCACCTCATGAAAGAATTAATCCTCTTGAAAAAGAACAAGGCAAACTTCACTTTTGGAACCCCTTTGCAAAATCAGAAATATCTCTTTACACACACCTTATTTCTCCTTCTAAATAAGTTAGTCAAATAGCCCTCGAAATAAGCTTTCCGACGATATATAATATGCCCCCTTTCCAAAATAAATTGAAACCTTTACATATATATATATATAAATATCTATATATATATAAACCTCCATTAATTGCACATAGGTCGGCCCTCCATTAATTTAAACTTAAACTTTAAACTTTAATATCTTCATCACCGGAGGTCCTTTTTCGATGAAACAAAATTCCACCTTGGCTTTTAAGAAAATCCCTTTCCACATAAGCCCACCATGGTTTTAAATAAAACCTTTTATTTTGCCTGCCTTGGTTTTCATAAAAACCCTGTATATATCCATGCTCTCCAAAATATCATAGATGATTATCTATGAAGTGCTTTTGCCACCAAAACTCAATGTGACATCAATGATCCATGTGACATCAATGACAACATAAAATAACTCAAATTTCCAACAATATCCCCCTTTGTCATTGATGGCAACACCTCTAATGCAAATCACTACAATCACTGCAAAAACCATCTTAGAGAATCAAAGCTGCTCCCCTAGACTCAATACTCTCTATGGAGGCTGCTCCCCCTAACTCAATACTCTCTTTGGAGGCTGCTCCCCCTAACTCAATGCTCTCCCCCTTACTCAAATATCTCCCCTTTGACATCAATGGCAAAAGGGACACCTATGGGGCTAAAATATATGACTCTTAAGCTTAGCCCCCTCACCCCCTTCTCTCTTGAGGTGATTAATTTTGGGGTGGGAGTATCTTTACTCCCATATTACTTTGTTTCTTTCCTCTATCAACTTCCTTCCATGTTTTTATGATATCCTTCTCTTGATGAATTACTTGATCTTCTTGTCTTGAACCTGTTTGACCTTCTTGCCTTGAACTGTTTGCTTGAAATTTGGAATTGAGTCCTACACCATCTTGCAATATGCCCAAAGTTATTGCAATTAAAACACTTGATATTGTAGCCTTTGGATGGTTCCCATATCCGAAATTCATTCTTAAAATAATTTCCATATCCATTCCTTTCCTGAACCCTATATTGTGAAGCTCTATTTTCATGACCATTATAACCATGACTTCTGAATTGTGTAGCTCTAAAACCAAAACCATGTTGCTCATTTCCTTTGCACTGAAAAGCTCTATGACCAATCCTATTGCATGAGAAGCAATGTCCCTGAAAACCATACCTTCTTCCCTTGAAGTTTCTTCTAGAAAAATCAAACTTCTTTGATCCATGGATCCTGCAATGTATAGCCCTGTGTCCAAATCCATTACAAGAAAAACAATGTCCTTGAAAAGCCCTTTGTTCATGCCTTGGTTCTTCATACCTTTCTTGATCATTATCCTTATGATCATCTTCAACTTGTGCATTGCATCCTTGAATCTTCTTTGTAGCATTTAAAACCTCTTCCTTAGTTTCTTCCTTGCCTTTCTCTTCAATAATTTCTTTTCCCTTTGAACTTGATTCACCTATCTCAAAACAAGAACCAAACTGAATATTTGGAGCCATAGGAACTTTGGAACTTTCCTCACAAATCTTAGGTGCTTCTTTGCTTTCATATTTTAGAACTTCCTTTCCTTTTGAGTGTGATTCCCCAAACCTGAAATATGAAACCTTTGGTGCTTTGGAATCTCCCTCTTCTTTTTCTTCATTTGTGTTAAGTAGCAAATTGGCACACATCTCTATAGCCTCTGAAATGCAAGTATCCATTTTTGCTGCTTCTTTTTCTTTGAGAACTGGTTCTTCCTTATAGATTTCTGAAATGAAACCTCTTGATACAAATATAGGACCTTGTGTACTTATTTTTGATTTCCCTTCTTCATAACCAAGCCCTGTCTTTATAAATGGATCTCGTTGTAAATCCAAAAAATTATCCAGTGTTTTTGAATTTCTTTGAAATCATGCTAACTCATTTATGTAGGTCCCCAAAATTTTCTGATCTTCTTCTTCTAACTGATCACATATTTCTTTCCTCTCCTTTAGTTTCTCAGAAATAGTGATGCCAAACTCTTTTGATTCCTGAAGCTCTTTTTCAAAATCTTGAATGTGTTGATTAAGCATCATATTGACTTTTTCATTTTCTTGAACCTTATTTTCAAGCCTCTTGATTTTATTTTTCAACCTCCTGATTTTCTTTTCTTGTTTTGTGGAATTCTCTTCTTCATCATCACTGCTGCTAGAATTGTCACTAGAACTATTGCTTTCTTCTTCAAATAAACTTTCCTTGTTGCAATTGTTGTAGTATGTGCAATCATCATCTATATGCCCAAAATCTCCGCATATGAAGCATTTTAGTATTCTTAGACCTTTCTTGTACCTATCTGCTTGCTCAATGGTTGTGGCAAGCTCTTCATGTCTTTCTTCAATAGATTTATCCTCTTATTTAACTTCAATACCTAGGAATAGATGTTCTTGTTTTTCTTCATTTATTCCAAAGAATGTACATTCTTCTTCATCTGACTGATCTTTATCACTGTAATCTGAATTATCACTTGCTTCTACAATGTAGTAAGATTTCTTTGCCAACTTTACCTTGGAATCTCCTTCATAAGTATTCCTCAACTTGGTCCACATCTCATTAGCTGAAGTACATACCATGACCTTTGCAAAATCTATCTCACGTAGCCCACTCAAAATACAATTCATTGCTCTTGCATTTATCTCAACCAATTTCCTGGTAGTCTTATCTTCCTCGGGATCACCTTCAACCTTATACTCTTTTTCAACCATCTGCCATACCTCATATCCTTGTGATATCAAGTAGTTCTTCATCCTCATGCTCTAGAAAGCATAATTGTTACCATCAAACAATGGAGCCTTATTTGTAGATAATCCATTCTATGA